>JADMNL010000034.1:118613750-119232500 GCA_016271365.2 Neoceratodus forsteri | reverse complement strand
TGGAATGCATATTATATTCACATTTAAATCGCCTCACTTGCATCATAGTTGAAATTCTTCAGAAGAGATTCAAGAACTAATCTCATGGCCTTGAGCAACAGTGAGCATTTGGTGAACTTGGATGATCTTTGCTGATGATCTAATTTGCATATCTGAACACAGAATAAACCTCCTCTATGAGTATATACCGTATACTTTTGTATTCCTGCACCTTGTATGTAAGTGTATCCTATGCTAACATATGTTTCCTGCCCATCCACCAGGTCATAGAAATATCATCAAAAGTTTTATTGTAAGGCAAAACAGCCTTCACAATTCACATATAAGGCAACACAGTCATAAAATACAGTAAAAAAGAAAGAGAAAAAAAAGTAAAAAGCAGGAGAAAGAGAAGAACAACATACTTCCTAGATAAAAATAATTTGCAAATACATAACACAAAGGGATACATTATATTGCACAGCCGTCCAAGGTACAGTCTATTAGTGCACATATCACTGTTAATTCTCAGTAATTCTCTTTTTGACCTTACCTATTACATAAAAGAATTTTGCTAATCTAAGTACTGTCCATTCATCAGCATTATGTGTAAGATAAGTGTGAGTGTATCATAATATGTATTATATACTGAGTTAATAAAGGGACCAAGCCAGAACAATCTTTCTTTCTCGTATCACGAGCAGACCCACATTACGTGTGGGAGGTTTTCTTAACCCCCCCCCCCGGAACAGATACATTCTTCCAGTTCTTTTGCTAATCCCTCATTGATTACGCTGACTTCCTTTATGGTCACTGTTCCCTCTCCCATTTAAATAAATTGGACACCTTGTATCATAGAGCTCTTAGATTCATTACAGATCTTCCCTTCAGCACCCATCATTGCTCTCTCTACAATGCAGTCAGTTGGACATCCCTACACCATAGAAGAAACAAAAATGCTGCTGTCTGGATCTACAAAGCTCTGACAAACAAACTCCCATCCTACATTTCAGATTGTTTCAACCAGATCATATCCAGGCCTTACGCCCTAAGGATCAATAAACTCATCATGCTGAGAATTCCTATTACCTGCACCGGTATGGAAGGGCTGCAATCAGCTATTCCTAGCACTTATCTGGAATTCTCTTCAAAGATCTTGAAATTGGATACCCTCATTCCATTAACATCCTTCAAAAGCTGTACACTAGTCTCTTCCCAGAATCATGCAATTGCTTCCATAAGGCCTAGTCCTCTCACAACCCCTCTTTTCCCCTACCCCTTTTTTGCACTGCCCCCCTATTTTTGTTTTCTAGTTTTTCTCCAACCTACTTCGTACAAAAATGATCCCCCAAAGTCCCATCACCCTAGCTTTATCCCTCCAGTACTGTTTGTTTCTTTCATTTTTAGTATAACCAAGATCCAATGTCACATTGCCTTGTACATATGTAAATATTTGTATACCTGTTTCATTTATAAATCTTTGTATTTGTATTCAATCAGTACCTTGTTTTTTGTCTATAACTGTAACCTTATATTGTTAAGACCAATCAGGTCCATCTTGTAAATGAGCTTTGCTCAATGATGTTCGCCTGAATAAATAAAGATTTTGATTGATTGATTGAATGATTGATTGATTTTGATTGATTGATTGATTAATTTTTGGTGTCTCACTAGGCGAACGTTGCTGGGGAAGCATTTGAATTTATAAGCTATGAATTTCTTCCTTAACTCATACTGTTGTAAAATTTTTAAGTACGGTTTAAATCCAAAAAATGCACTGTTCCTCAAGAACCATTTGGAATAAGCTGAATTCTTAATAGCTCTTTCATCCAGTCTATTCCAGTAAGCACCCATTTTCTTAACTATATATTTCTTTTATTTGAAGCTGATCAAAATTCCAGCATTCAACCATTTTTTTGGAACTGAAAGGTTGCATCTATCCAGTATCTTTAATAATGAATTGTACCACAAGCCCCTTTTATAGCCTATGTCTTGCCAACATTTTTCTTTTTCAATTAAGCAATAGTATGAAAGAGAGTCATTGGGCAACTTATGTAATCTTAACCAAAAATTGACTTTCCTGCTATCTGCCAGGGCAGCACTGTTGGTAATACCCAACTCTGTAAGATGCAGGGCAGGAAAATCCAAGGCCCATGATTTTCCTTAAAATTTTAAAGATTGAAACGGTTAACCTATCTGTCTTTTTAGTTTCCCAAACTTCCATTACCATACAAGACCTGTGTCATATACTTAACCTTAATAGTTTGAACTAAAGGTTCAATTGATTTACCCCCATACCTATAGTTAAAAGCCTCTAGTTCTAATGTTGTTTTTTTAACTTTATCACAAACTGCCTTGAGGTGTTCTCTCCAGTTACAATTTTTATGAAAGAGTACCCTGACATAGGTGTAGGAATCCACTGTGTCAATTTTAGTTGGACCTATGCACCAAAATCTTGAAAATGTTGCTTTATAACCAAAAGTTACTACTTTTTTCTTTTTTATATTAACATTCAGATCTAACTAGTTTGATTCTTTATACAATAGATCTAGTTTCATTTGAAGCCCAGCTTCCGTCAAGGAGAGAATAACTATATAATCTGCATAAGCTAAGGCAGCACATCTAAGATTATTACTTTTTGGTGAATCTGCATCCAATTTATTTAAATCTAACAACATGTTATCTATATATATAGGGAAAATAAGATAGGGGCTAACACACAGCCTTGACAAACTCTTCTATTTGTGTCAAGGGGGGCTGAAATTTCTCCTCTAGCACCAATTCTAATTGATGCCCATGTGTTTGAATATAGATTATGAATTAGGTACACCAAATTCTAATTTATTCCTCTATCCAGGAGAATTTTCCATAGCTTATTTCTTGCTACTGATTCGAAGGCTATAGAGTAGTCTATAAATACTGCAAAAATCATCTGTTTCCTAATTACTGTATATTTTTCAATAAGGCGTCTCAATGTAAAGATGTCACATGTGGAATAGTTTTTCTTAAAACCCATCTGTAGTGGGGAAATCACAGAAATATAGAAACATAGAATTTGACAGCAAACAAGGACTGCCTGGCCCACCTAGTCTGCCCATTTGTCCCTGTCCATACTGTCACTACAGATTCTGCTCCATCCCCAGCTCTCGCCCCAATTTCCCAGTTAAGATTCCCTTGTGCCTATCCCATGTATGCTTGAAACCCATACTGTTTTTGCCTCCACAACCTCTGCTGGAAGATTGTTCTGGGCATCCATCATTCTTTCAATGAAGAAGTACTTCCTCATGTCTCTCCTAAATTCCCCCCTTCCAGCTTCACTGCATGTCCCCCTTCTTCTCGTGTATCTTTTCCTCTGAAAAATATTCCCCTTCTGTACCTTATTTACCCTTTTAAGGTATTTATAGGTCTCTATCACATCCCCCCTCTCCCTCCTCTCTTGCAGGATGTACATAATTGAGGTTCCTCAGTCTCTGCTCATGGGGCTTCTGATGCAGACCCTGCACCATTTTAGTTGCCCCCCCCCCCGAGACTGCCTCCACCCTCTCCATGTCCTTCCTGAGATGTGGTCTTTAGAACTAGACACAGTTCTCCAGGTGGTGTACCACCAACAATCAACACAGTGGCATCACCACCTGCCTCCATCTGCTGGTGATACCCACCCCTATGAACCACAGCATCCCACTGGCCTTACCTACTGCCTTGTCACATTGCCCTTATTGGTTATCTCAGGTAAAAAAACAACAACTTGCAACTCCTTTTTCTCCCAAAAAAGTACTTTGGAATCCATTTCACCTAGTGTTCTTCAGTGGTTTTGTACTTCCATGTCTGTGAGACCAACAGCAGCAGTGCCCCAACTTTGGCCAGGAAAGCAAACAGTGGGCCAACACTGCCAATACCAACATTACAGTGAGAATCAGCTAGAGAGGAGGCAGCACAGGGTGGTCCATCCAATGCCCCATACTCCCCCTCCCCGACAGTGTGGGGGCACCTCTAGAGTGAGTCCCTAGAGGTATACCATCAACACATCAACTTTTTTACAGCGAAGACCACCACAGTGACAAATCTGGAACCGTCCCTAGAGCACAGGTAAAAAGATGACGTTCCCCCAGTGTGTACTTACTTATTCTGAATTTTCATTGATTCACAGAACTCATATAACAGCCACATAACCCCACCAATGTTTCAAGGACTAAAATCTCTATCATCAGGGTGGACAGTGTACCTAAAAAAATCCCCTTCATCAGGGTGGATGGTTTATCTAAAATAAACTATAATGAATTTCTAATGTGTTAACAATGGTTTTTATCTAATCTCTGTAAATCAATAAAGATTCTGGACAAATAAGTACACACCAGGTGAGTGGTATCTTTTTACCTGTGCTCTCCTGGGACATATTATACAGCCGCCACAGGGACAGGCTACACTCTGAATTTTTTTCCTATGGTACCAGAGGTTCCCAAACTCCTGGACTGGAAAACATCTGGGATAAGCTCTACCTCTGTTGTCTGCTGGCATAATCCCACTCACAAGCACGGGTCTCTTGTGTCTGTCGTTGGACTGCTGCTATGCTATTCAGCTTACTTTATGGAAATGTCTGTGGCTGCGTCTCTTAGACAGTTGCATTTATTAAACCAGTTTCACATGTAAAACATTCATATCATCTTTCTATTGGATATTCCAAATGCACAAATGTTCTGGAAATTCAGTTTTAAAATGGGATCCAAGTACGTCTGAATGCACAGCACACATCTTATTCAGTACTCACAAAATGCCAAAATAATGTTTCATTCATCATACTAGACAAAACCTTTCATTTTATTTTATCCAGACAGCCTGCTTTTTGCCAGCATTTGCTCATCTTGTAGGTGTTCTGATTGCAATACAGTTATTGAGACTGCTCATGACATGCCCTCTGATTCTGACAACTGGTCAAGGATGATGTCATGGAATGCTACGGTCACGCTGAACTGCTGTAGATATGCCAGAGGTCGCCTTGGATAAACTTCTTTTGCACTCCCCATTGCCAATCCAAAGCAGACAAAGTGCAACTTCACTATACAGTATTCCTTCTTCCCAGTTCGGGTCAGAGGGGTCACTCACATTGCCTCGTCTCAGCTGTCACAATGCTTGCAATAATGAGGCCCCCTTCGAATCTTCAATAGCCTGTTCAACAACTGAACTCCCACAGTCAACCCTCGTGTTTTCTGGAGTGCTCTCCTGATGGTCTGTATTTACTAGTTCTACACCTACTCTATATGCTGACTTTTCAGTTCCTTGAATATGAGTTCATGCCTGTTAGTCTTGCTGGCCACTGTTACTGATGTTTGATGGTGATGAAAAAGGGCAACTGTAGAGCTGGCTCAAAGGTGCACTGGACTGAGGCATTGAATGCCACACTAACAGCCACACGGGCCACCTGGGTTCAGGAACAAACCAGGGTTGCTTGGGGGGGGCGGGCCGGCTGGAGGATGGTAGGATTCAGCATCCAATGACAGCTCTTCTCCTTTGGGTGGAATGCTCCTGGGTTCTGTCACTTGACTTCCACCTAATGGAGGCTGGATGGCAGCATTGGCACTGACAGTAGAGTGGGGAGGGTGTTGGCAGGCGCAGCATGTCTGCACACATCATGTGTGAGTGTGCATGCACGTCATAGTACACACAATGCCCTAGGGACAAAGCAGAGGAAAAATAACCCTGGCTTACCTGACGACCCGTGCAGGTACTGCATGATACTACAGGGCAGGCCACCTAGATGATTTACTTGTAAGTCCCTGAGACAATTCAGTAACAAGGCTGGGGCACCACTGGGACGAGGACGACAAAAAAATGTACATAAAAAAGGACAACTATAGGAGTTTTATTATCCTTGTTCTTTTTCCTTCACATTTTATTTATCTTTCTTCTCTAGGACAATTACGCCGGTCAATCACTTTATTAAGTTATGCTTTTGCTTCCGACATTATATTTTGTATTTGTAATTTTTGACCGAGAAGGCACACTGAGCTGTGTTAACTCATTTCCAGGTCTGTCCTGTGGTGTGGGTTACATGGAACTGCTTTATTGACAGGGGAATTTTGACCAGGACACCAGGAATTGTATGTCAGTAGTCTCAGTGGCTCGAATTGCATGTAATGGGAAAATACTGGATTTGCTGGTACCTTTTTGGTCAAGTAAAGATGCATGAATGGTGGTTAATAAACTAATATGTACTAATTTGTTGTTATAAACCACTGCCAATGAGTGCCCAACAGCTCCGTAAACCACATATATGGTTTACGGAGCTCCGTAAACCATGGGCACATAAAAACCAAAACAATGCCCTAGAAAGCTGCTGGAGAAGCTTTCCTCATGCCACACATCTAGTAGCGCTGTTTTTTTCACACTGTCAGCGCAAGGCACAAGCTTCTCGATGGCTTTACAATACCTCAAGAAGCAATTTTTAAAACTAAGAGCAGGTTATGAGTTTCAAACTGGTCCCCTCTCCCTGACATATATACCAACTTACCTGCTCTGATATTTGGTGCCCCAAGAAGATTCTTGAATATTGGTTCCCTGTTTTAAAAAAACTCATAAGTTTTACTTCCGTGGCCAGCTTGTAACATGGACCAAGTTCTGGGTTTGTCAACATGCCGCCACGCGACCACCTTTACTGATTTCACTTCATAAACAGTGAGGGGATGCACGTCATGCATGTTAATGGGGATGACCAGTAAATATAAAAAATAAAACATGAAGAAGTGAGTTTTAATGGGGATTTTATGCATACCTTCAGTGTGTGATGCCCATGTAAACCCCTTGGGCTTCACCCTTGGGGTGTATGGGGCATCACACACCTCAGGTGTGCATAAAATCGCCATAAATCACGCTTCCTCATACATTATTCTATATTTCCCTCTTCTCAGTAGTCACTGGATTTTGCCACTATTCTGTGTCTACCTGTACTGAATAATCACTTGTAAGAGCTGAGCTGT
Organism: Neoceratodus forsteri; assembly: GCA_016271365.2. Taxonomy (NCBI): domain Eukaryota; kingdom Metazoa; phylum Chordata; order Ceratodontiformes; family Ceratodontidae; genus Neoceratodus; species Neoceratodus forsteri. The sequence goes on along the minus strand of JADMNL010000034.1, from coordinate 119,225,550 downwards.
CTGGCTACGTGGAAATAACTGGACACCATCTGACAGTTCTCAGCCAATTTAAAAAAAAATATATATAGGCTTTTTAGGTGTCAACAGATTGTATATATATATAGTAAAAACTCTTTAATTCGTGCCTCACTAATGCAGATGTCTGTTTATATGTAAGTATAATAGGAGAAGTCAAATGAATCTATTGAAATTTGCCAGTTTAATCCATAAATCTGTGTTTATTGAATACTTATCATACGGTTCCATGTTATGATAGCGATCGATAAACAGCGAGCGCTATCATTGCGAATGTATATTGCCGAAAAGCATTTTGGTGATATACAAACACAAGCGACCTGACTTCCGGTAAATTACAAGTGTTTATGCGGGGGGGGGGCTTTGCCCCCTGCATCCCCCCCTACTAAAGATTGTTAACTCCAGGGGAGTGCATGTCAAGGAGGGGGCGAAACATGGACCAAAAAAAAAAAAAAAAAGAGCCGCAAGCAGAGGCAATAAAATCACCCCCAGCAGGTCCCGAACCCAGTTCCTACTGCATCATAGCCAGCCACCCTCAGCAGCACACCACAAGGCTGGCTTGGCTACAGCAGGATCCCCAACCTATACAAACCCTCCCTCCTATCCCTCCCCTCCACCTCCTTATCTCTCCCCTGCTGGTCACTCTAGTCGCCGTAGCATCGCTACCCTAGCAGGGTAAAAAAGTGATATCAATGAGTCGCTGTTTCTACAGTTGCTCATTTATTATTACTGTCATCACTGGCTACCTTATCATACAGACCAGGGACGATTCTATTGTCACACGTTTCATTTTGCCTCATTAGTACTGGACATAAATTGGATACTTAATGTCTTATCTGCTAATCTTCTCAATCCCCCATAGTTTACCTCCCATCCGGTCTATGCAGGGACAGGAATGTTGTGAACATGAAATGTGTGAAACATAAAAAAAGAGAAAAAGAAGACCAATGATCATTGACTCATTAATACATAGGTTTGTATTTTGTAACACATGGTGAGACATATATTCTAGACTTATTGGGAAAACCTGATCGGATGCAGCTTGGCATAGTTGTCCAACCTGGCATGAACCAGGATATGTGCCAATTACAAAATAGCTCAACTGACAGAGGTCCATGCTAAGGCTACTCAGTATCGACCTAAAGAACAAAGTCAACACTAGACAGCAAATACAGACAGTATAGAGCTTTACTGCACATATACTTTAAAGAATGACAGTTACCAACATCAGCGTTACATCAATATAACCCTGCACTTCAATGCCTGGGTCAACGATAAACTATTGCAGTTTGGTCAAGACTTCCTCCAATTGATGAATTCATTGGGCTTCACACAGGTGATTACCTCTGTGACCCATAATCATGGTCATTCCTTGGATGTAGTCTTCCTACTGGGTATGGAGACTTCTGACCCGGTGGTGGAGCCAGTCAGCTGGTCTGACCATCACACCATATGGTTCAATTTCCAGGCTCCCCCCTAGGCCTGCCCCTATGAAGATGGTCCAGTACTGCCCTTTAAGGGGTTTGATCCCCGATGGCCTGGTGGCAGTACTGGACCTATCGGGTCTCCCAAGGACTAGTGGGAATCCGGATACTCTGGTACAGAGTTATAATAGTGCTGTGTCTGAGGCTCTGGATCTACTCACTCCTGTCCATGTTTGCCCCCTCACTCAGCTCTCTCAGTCCCTTTGGTTTGATGGGACTTTGAGGGAGTTGAGAAGAGTGGGACAAAGGATGGAGCATTGCTGACGGAAATCGGGCTTGATGCCTACAGACTTAGATTGATGGCCCATTACAAGGACTATCAATTAGCTAGCTCCTGTAAGAAGGCAGAGTTCCTGTCCAGGGAGATTGCTGTGCACAGAATTGACCAGCCCAGCTCTTTCAGACTGTGGACAGACTGTGCAATCCAGTCTGGCTGCAGACTCGGAGAGCGTTGTCACAAGAGAAATGTGATGAGTTTGCTCGATTCTTTGCCAATAAGGTTGCCGCCATCAGGTCTGAGATCCATGCAGCTTGCTCAAATGGGGACGGCGGTGGTCAGTGGGAGATTGCAGCTCCATCGTCTGCCTGGTCTGACTTCAGCCGGCCAGAAATTGAGGATGTCGTGAGGATTATCCAGAGTATGCGGCCAACCTGCTGTTGTTTGGACCTGGGCCCAACACGCCTCCTTGTGGCATGTGTTGAGGTAATCGACCCGGTCCTAGCTGAGATCATCTGGTGTTCATTAGAGTCAGGTGTGTTTTCAGACACCCTGAGAGAGGCAGTGGTGAGCCCTCTCCTTAAGAAATCCTCTCTTAACCCAAACTGTCTTGCAAACTACAGACCTGTCTTTAACCATTCCTTTGTGGGTAAGGTTATTGAGAAGGTGGTCGTGCTAAAGCTGGAGGATTTCTTGACCATCCACGACATCTACGATCCTCTCCAGGCTGGATTTCAGAAAAGGCACAGCACTGAGATGGCCCTTGTTCAGGTTCTCAATGATCTCCTGATAGCGAGAGATCAGAAGAGCCATTTCACCTTGGTTCTTCTTGATCTTTGTGTGGCATTCGACACCATGGACTATGGTGTGTTGGTAGACTGCCTGTGGCTAATCTGTGGACTATCAGGTACGGTCCTCAGATGGTTTCAATCTTTCCCCACTGGCAGGTTTCAGAGAATTGTCTTAGGGGTGTACTCCTCTGACAAGTTCTCCCTGTTGTGTGGGGTACCACAGGGCTCAGTGCTATCTCCCATGTTGTTCGCAGTGTATATGCTGCCATTGGGAGACATTGTAAGGTGGCGTGGACTGAGTTTTCACTGCTGTGCAGATGATACTTGGCTCTACTTGTCCTTTGTGCCTGAACAGGTGGGAGCCATCTCGAGCTTTAACAACTGCCTTTTTGAGATTCAAGACTGGATGAGTGCTAATTGGCTAAGGTTGAACCCGAATAAGACCAAGGTTTTGGTGGTGGACCCAGGTCGTCAGGTAGAGGGGTCATCAGTGGGGCGACCATCTGGGCTTTGGCTTGGGGGCTGCCAACTGATGCCCTCCGAACATGTGTGAGATCTGGGTGTGATTCTTGATGAGGGACTGACATACAAATCTCAGGTGTCATTCATTGTCAAGACTGCCTTTTACCATCTGAAGAAACATTGCTTGGATCAGACATCTAGTTCCGCCTAATGACCTGCCAACTCTAGTCCACGCCTTTGCAACCTCTCACCTTGATTACTGTAATTCCCTTTACCTAGGGCTACTGGGGGTTGACATCTGTGATTGCAGCTGGTGCAGAATGCGGCAGCTAGGCTGTTGACTGGGCTACCTTGAGGTTGCTATGTCACACCTGTGCTGTGGGACCTGCACTGGCTGCCTATTCAGTGGCAGATCACCTTCAAGGTCAACTTGCTGACCTATAAGGCCCTACATGGACAGGGGCTGAGTTATCTGCAAGGGCTTCTTCACCATTACTGCCCCCCCGCCCACTCCGCTCCACCAATGAGGGATTGCTAGAGCTTCCCAGGGTTCATTTGAAGACCTCTGAGGCCCAAGCATTTGAATTTGTGGCCCCTACCCTGTGGAATTCTCTACCTCGTTGGATAAGAGAGTGCCTGATGGCGGGGAGTATTAAATCTGCGTTGAAAGCTCATCTGTTTCATCTTGCTTTCTCTGACATTGTGTGAGTTCGCTACTTAATAGTGATGAATGGAGGTTCTAGCTGTGATTTTATGATTTTATTATTTATTATACTAGTGCTGTGGTCCTTTATGATGAATAGCACTATTTAAGAATAAAGTTGCTAATGCTTATGCATGAAGACACCACCTCCCCGACCCATTTCGCACCGCATCCGTCATCCCTATAAAGCTTTATGTAGTTTCCATAGTTGGTGTCCAGTGCCAAACTTTATCCTTTCAGTATGAACCAGGAAAACCAATATTTACCCAGTTAGTGAAGACGCTTACTGGTGGCAGTGTAGCTGCTAGAGCTACTTCTGCACAGCTGCTCACAGCAGCATCTTGCTGGCATTTTCTCATATCCCCTCCCTACAATTTTTTATACAAGTGCTCCAAATGCCAGTCATTAGCAACCATTGGGCTGCATTGCTTCTGCTAGCTTACCCTATATCAGTGTTGGAGCAAAAAGGACCAGCTCTACTATACTGACACTCCACCCCCACCCTCTTTAGCACACCACTGTTCTGAGGGGTGGCACCTCCCACATGACGTGCCAAGATCTGGTGACCCATCCTGGTGCTCTTTCTTTTTTTTTAATTCTGTGTTTATGCCCCCTACTCTCCATTGCCCTAAACTCCCTCTGGGTTCCCCAAGGTACCTGGCTCTGCTGGACTGTGTCCTACATCAGCCACCTACCTACATCCTGCATTGACTGTTCCCCAACCCTGAGCAGGGAAGAGGTATTTCCCCTCAGATGACATTGTTGTCATTAGGTGACTGGCTGTGGGGTCTAGGACCAGTCCTCTTTGATCCACTGGTGTCAGTTGCCTTTCAGGCAGTGGGGCCAATTTCCATATTATTTTCCCCCTCCTCATGGGTACAGGCATCCTAGGGTGGTCTTAAACATGTATGCATGTTAAGCATGCTACTGCTCTGAACCCCCTGGCCAGAGTCCGTCTATCCCTCTGACACCCTTGAATTCATTGCCTCCTGTGGTCACCCAGGTGGCAGTATTGCAAGGGGGGTGGTGACCCACCCTCCCCAGAGGAAGAGGGCATCCTTTGGGATGCTCCATCCTCCTCCTCCTCCTCCTCCTTCTCCTCCCATCCGGACCCCTGACTGGTGCTCTTCTTTCAGTGAAGTCGTAACCTGCCCTACAGCACAGGGACTGAAATTCACAGCCTCTGAGTAAAGTAGGATTAGTTTGTCCACAATCCATATACAGTTTTATTTTAAAGAAAACTTTTATAAAAGACATGACCTTTACATTGTTACAGTATGTAAATATCAATCCATCTCAACCGTGTCATTGTAGTTTCAAAGGTCTTCATGTTATCTCAAGTCAGCACACAGCAGCCACAGGGCCCATAATATATCTACTGTTGTATAAAAGCTATCTTCAGTGATCAGAAGAGAACAGAAGTTGAATAGAAGTGCTTACAGAGGCTCTGTCACACATCCTTAGACCTGACAAACCCAGATTATATTGATGATGTAGGCATACAAAGCAGACAGATTTGATTGACAAATTCAGGGTGCCAGCCATTCATTTCAGTTTATTCTTAAAGTGATATTCCATGTTCCAGAGAAAAATGGATAGGTGACACTGACAGGACAACAATCTCATGATAGTCCCCAAAATTCTAATTTCAGGAACAGGGTATTTGTCCTCAGCCTTCAATTGTTCTGCTGCTATTCCTGCCCTGAAGTTCTAATTCTCTGCTTGTGATGTGTAGGGATTGCAGATGGGTGTGTGGCTAAAAGATGGTTGGGGGTCCTGAAGTTGTCTGAGGGGTGCAACATTTGCTGAAATGTAGTAGTGGACAGGCCCATTGGCCCTACCTTTTCCAGGTGACCCCAATGGCCACTTTGCAGCACAGACATAATCACAAACAGTGAGTGAGTCTTATCTGACAGTTGGATTTATGCGAGATGGATATACATAATATATATATATATATATACTGTATGTGTATATATATTTTAACATTTATGGTTATGTTCCCTCTTACACCAACTTTGTTATTTTCTTCTCCAGGTAACCACTCAGCTTTGTTGCCCTGACCTGCAGACTTCCAGACCCCACTGTTTACTCCCACTGAAGGAGAGAGAGAGATTGGAGGGACCTCAAAACCAAAAAAATCAGGCTTTCCAAGCCAGCACAAGAAAAGTCATGTAGGCCTGATTTAAAGTGCAAATGTGCAGTGTTTTATTTTCTTTTAGCAGTAAAAGCAGGCAGCAGCAGCACAAACACTTGACGTTTCACAGAGTACTGCTGCTTTATCAAAAGAGCTAGCCGTCTGTGTTTTGTACTGATTGTAGGGATCTTACTCCCAAGACTCCAGTGCAATGATGGGACAGGTGGCTTCATGGTGCTTGAGTATGTGAGGTAAGGTTCTCATCCTACTAGGGTGCTTTTTGGGGTATTGTTTTGCAGCTTTTCCTTGTGTCCTCCCCTGTCAGTGTCAACGCACATGGAGTTCATGGAGACGCGAGTGTACAATGACGTGCTTTTCCTTGGGCTCGGCTGACATATGCTCACCCTCTTCGTGGTCGCACTGGGGGAAGTATTGTGGCTGAGGTAACAGCCTTTCTTCCCCTGAGGAGGAGAGGGTCCTCAGGAATGCTAAATCTTCCCCTGTTGGCTTTTCACTGACCTGGGATCGTTTTTGAGAGCCTGGGTCACTGGCATCACAATCTGCAACCTTACCACTTCAGTAACAGGCTGACCAAAAATGTTTTTTTTTAACTGCAGTACTATGTCCATGGCACCTTTTTTTCCTTTGGGGGGGGGAGCGTAGCTGTGTGTCCCTGATTGTGATAAGCGGTGGCTGGGGGGGGAAGTGGGGGACCCATGTACTGTAGCACATGTTGCCTATTGTATGGTGGAACTGCTGTGTGATCATTTGACTCACTCAAGCTTGCAAGGAACATGTTTGTGCTTTGCAATACGCCAGAGAAATCCACTGCAGCTTTTGAGGTATGGCACATTTCCATCCATGTTTACATGGTTATGGGGATGTTCCATCGTTACTGTAATGCCAGAGTGGTGTAGTGTAATTTTCTGGGACTGCCTGAGACCCACTCATGCCAGTGCCAGTCTGGTGCTGTGGTTTGGCGTTGGCATGCAGGGACTGTGCGTATGTCTGGCTGTGCTTCCTGGATTAAGCTAACCAAAAGGGCTCAGGGCCGACAGAGCAGATCCTGCGAGAAACAGTTCAGGGCACTGAACATGTAATGGCTGGAGGCCGAAAGGGAGAGGAGAGGCATAACAGAGCCCTTCAAGTTCCAGAAAGGATTGAAAAAAATTAACCGGGAGGAACTATTTAGCACGAGTGCCAGGTAAAGCACACAGGGACATGAGTGGACGCCGACTGGGGGAGTTTCAGGAGGGCCGAGAGAAAGTGTACCTCACAGAGAGGGTGGTTAAGCTGTGGAACAGCATGCAGCAATAGCGTCAAGCATAGGTGGTACAGAGCTAAGGAATTAATAGTTACTTTGGGGGGTGGTAACAGCAAGGCAGGGGGTATGGGGGAAGCAAGGGATTAATCCCTATCAAGACAGTAGGTCCCGGAGTAGCATAGAATATAACAGGGCAGTGTGGGTGGACCAGTGGTCTTTCTCTGCTGACATTGTCTATGATTCTGTTTTCTTAGGACACTCCACATAACAACTGGGTGTGTGGAAGCAAGCTACTTTCACACACCGCGTTAGCACACAGTAAGAACTCCTTGAAAATCAGCTTGCTCAGTGGAGCCTTTTCCTGGTGAAATAAATAAATACACACTGATTAATTCCATGGAAAATTCAACTTTTCAGAAGAATTCCACTTTTGTGGAATCCTGTGGAAAATATCTATTCCACCACACAGATTCCACTGAACAGAATTAGTTAGTTGTCCCCCTCCCTAATGATACCAAGAGTTGCATGGAGTTTTCAAATTTCACTTCTGACAGAATTCTGTAGAATTTCACAAATTCTGCCTAATATTGCATAATTCCACCGGATGCAGAATTCCAAAAATCCAAAAGCGAATATTAAAAAAAAAATTCATTGAATAGTAATCCACTGTCTACATAAATCATGGAACAGCATTCTGTAGTTCATGTAAGCTGCACACTTATTTTCCATGGATTATGTTATCTGCGGGATATTATTCAACAGTTCACATAGAAATGCTTTTTGTATTTCCCAGAACTAAGAGAAATTCTGAGAAGAGCATCCCAGAAGTGGTATTGCCATTCCACACAGATTCTGCTGGTGGGAATATGCATTCTGCACAGTTCTGGTGCTACTTCATGAGAATGTGATGGGACAGCTGCACGCTTCTTCCCAGCATGAGCAGTGATGCTGCTTCATTCCCAGTCTCCATATTTATTGATTGATTGATTTTTCACTTGTAATTTCTGACAAGGAAAGGCCCACTAAGTTGTGACAGCTTGTTTCCAGGTGCATCCTGCATGTTGAGTTACATGGACCTCTTTTATTGATGACGAATGTTGGCCATGACATCGGAGAAACTCACCTACTCTTCATCGAAAAGTACCATGAGAGTTTTTACTTCCATCTGGAGAGAGACCAGAGATGGGCAAAAGGAATCTCAGTTTATGGTCTCATCCGAAGGACAGCACCCCAGCAGTGTAGCACCCTCCTCGTACTGCACTACAGAGTCAGTTACGGGTATTACCCCAAGTATCTGGTGTTGGGCTATAGACATCCCCTCGGCAGTGCAGCACCCCCTTCATACTGCACTACAGTGTCACTTATGGGTATTACCCCCAAGTACCTGGTGTTGAGCTACAGACATCCCCTCAGCAGTGCAGCACCCCCCTCATACCCCAAGTACCTGGTGCTGGGCTATAGACATCCCCTCGGCAGTGCAGCACTCCCCCTTGTACTGCACTACAGTGTCAGTTATGGGTATTACCCCAAGTACCTGGTGTGGGGCTATAGACATCCCATCGGTGGTGCAGCACCCCCGTCGTACTGCACTACAGAGTCAGTTATGGGTATTACCCCAAGTACCTGGTGTGGGGCTATAGACATCCCATCGGCAGTGCAGCACTTCCCCCATACTGCACTACAGTGTCAGTTATGGGTATTACCCCAAGTACCTGGTGTTGGGCTATAGACATCCCCTCGGCAGTGCAGCACTCCCCCCTGTACTGCACTACAGTGTCAGTTATGGGTATTACCCCAAGTACCTGGTGTGGGGCTATAGACATCCCATCGGTGGTGCAGCACCCCCCTTGTACTGCACTACAGAGTCAGTTATGGGTATTACCCCAAGTACCTGGTGTGGGGCTATAGACATCCCATCGGCAGTGCAGCACCTCCCTCATACTGCACTACAGTGTCAGTTATGGGTATTACCCCAAGTACCTGGTGCTGGGCCATAGACAGCACCTCAGCAGGGCAGCACACCCCCCCCCCATACTGCACTACAGTGTCAGTTATGGGTATTACCCCAAGTACCTGGTGTTGGGCTATAGACATCCCCTCAGCAGTGCAGCACCCCCTTCATACTGCACTACAGTGTCACTTATGGGTATTATCCCAAGTACCTGGTGTTGAGCTACAGACATTCCCTCAGCAGTGCAGCACCTCCCTCGTACTGCACTACAGTGTCAATTATGGGTATTACCCCAAGTTCCTGGTGTGGTGCTATTGACATCCTCTCAGCAGTGCAGCACCTTCCTCATACTGCACTACACAGTCAATTATGGATATTACCCCAAGTACCTGGTGTGGGCCTATAGACATCCCCTCGGCAGTGCAGCACTCCCCCTTGTACTGCACTACAGTGTCAGTTATGGTATTACCCCAAGTACCTGGTGTGGGGCTATAGACATCCCATCGGCAGTGCAGCACCCCCCTCATACTGCACTACAGAGTCAGTTATGGGTATTACCCCAAGTACCTGGTGTGGGGCTAGAGACATCCCATCGGCAGTGCAGCACTTCCCTCATACTGCACTGCAGTGTCAGTTATGGGTATTACCCCAAGTACCTGGTGTTGGGCTATAGACATCTCCTCAGCAGTGCAGCACCCCCCCCTACTGCACTACAGAGTCAGTTATGGGTAGTACCCCAAGTACCTGGTGTAGGGCTAGAATCCAGGACCTTCTAATCTTCCGAACCCAGATTTCCATATCTATCGGGCAGGGAGTTTGGATGTATAGTGAGATCACAGACCTGTAGACTTGGAGATCAGGGGCTCGATTTTCAAAGCCCCCCAGTTGCCACAATCCCCAGGTATGCTGAAGCTACAGTGCATGGGGCTTGCAACAATCACATGGCCAGTGATCAGGAGTTTCAACCCATGCACCAGGTGCCACAAGTTAGACCAGTTTTTTTCTGGTCTAGCTTACGGCATTTCCGGGGGCTGTTTTTATGCAGTGTGTGCCAGATATTTGGTGCAAGCTGTCACACAACATGGAAACTATCACAGCTGTACCCGCGATTCGAGAGTTAGGTGCAGTTGTGACAGAGGAGTTCAGCCCACTGCCAGAACCTAAGTGTCACAAGCTCTACGTCACACTTTTAAAGTCATGCCCAGGGTCTGAATCTCTGAATTGCTACACACTCAATGTGTGATCCTGATCAAGTCAGGTGACCTCCCTGTGCTATAGCTGTTGGTTATCTCTATGCAGTTTGAATTTCCCTGTGGTCCTGAAATGGTAGTGACACTGTCTCCTTCCCTCTCCTGGATTGTAAAGCACTTTGGTATACAATGTGTATGAAAGGTGCAATACAAAGCCAAATTACTCTCCTCTGCCCTTGAGTACATCTCAGTTGGTTGCACTCTCCCCAGCGAGCCAGAAGGCCACTGGATCAAGCGCTTCAGAGCCCATGTGGGACATGGGTTTATAGCCAATGCTGATACAGTATGCAGTTCAGCATGGGTGAGGTGGGGTGGAAGCAGTCCTTCAAATGAGATTTTAATTAACCCAAGGCCCTTTCTTCCCTTACCTGATGGTTATACACATATAATTGCAGGATCCCCTGGCAACAGTTGAATAAGAAAACACAAGGGACAACAACCCCCAGTTGCCATGGCCCGCATTTCCTCTCTTAATCAATAAAAGTGAGAGGTAGTCTGATTGCTCACAGCTGTGTTACGTGTTACTTGCACCAAACGGCTCACTCGGTTGCCAGCAGTCACTGTATTGCAGGACACATAATGTATGAAGTAAAGACTGAAGAGCTGTCCATTTCCTGGGGATTAATGATCAGATGGGGGGAGGGAGTGAGTAGCCTGAGGCTGTGCCTGGGGCCACCTTCCACCAGCCAGTTGTTAGTCCTAGGAGATGACTGGCTGTGAGTTCTTACTGCAATTCTCAGTTACTGTGCACTTTGCCTTACTCATGACTGTTTACTGCTCAGTGCTGTGTATAAGCGGTAGTTTTACTTTACTTATGACAGCATGCTTACCACTTCCTCTGTTTACACCAGTTATCCTGTAATGCTGTGCTGACGCTGATTTGAATTTGCAACTGTGTTCCTGACAAACTCTTCCCCAGGTCACATCTAAAAAAAAATTAGCCTTGGCTCCGTCTGCCTTTCCCGGTTACCAACATTAAATAAATACATACATACATAAATAACTAGATGGATAGATAGATAAACAGATATATACTGTCTGTAGAGAGATAGATCAGTTGCTAGATAGAGTAGACAGATAGATAGATAGATACTGTCTGTAGATAGAAAGATAGATAGATAATGTGTGTAGAGATAGATGAGAGATAGATAGATAGATGATAGATAGATAGATACTGTCTGTAGATAGATAGATAGATAGATAGATAATGTGTGTAGAGATAGATGAGAGATAGATAGATAGATGATAGATAGATACTGTCTGTAGATAGATAGATAATGTGTGTAGAGATAGATGAGAGATAGATAGATAGATGATAGATAGATAGATAATGTGTGTAGAGATAGAGGAGAGATAGATAGATAGATGATAGATAGATATATACTGTGTGTAGAGATAGATGAGAGATAGATATATAGATAGACAGATACTGTCTGTAGATAGATATATAGACAGATAGACAGATAGATACTGTCTGTAGATAGACAGATATATAGATAGATACTGTGTGTAGAGATAGATGATAGATAGACAGACAGACAGACAGATAGATAGATAGATAGATAGATAGATAGATAGATAGATAGATATTGTCTGTAAATAGATGGACAGATAGATACTGTGCATAGAGATAGATGATAGATAGATAAGTAGATAGACAGACAGGCAGACAGGCAGACAGACAGATAGATACTGTGTGTAGAGATAGATGACAGACAGACAGACAGATAGACAAATAATAGATATATAGCTAGCTAGACAGAGAGATGATAGACAGATAGATAGATTGATAAATAACTAGAAAAATGTCAATAACAGCATTGCTTTTGCAGTTCTGGCAGATCACTCTGTCATTTTTGTTTGTGTGATGTACGGTGGAGCGAGCAGTGCAACAGTGTATTACATTTTGACATTACGTGCAGTTGGCAGCTTCACTGGTCACCGAAACAGAAAATGTCAGCAGAAGATAACCATTGGTCCATCCAGTCTGCCCTGTGTTACCCTATCCTACTCCAGGACCTATTGTCTAGTCAGGGTTATTGCTCTCACCTCCTCCCTTTCCCTACTACTTCCCCCTTTGTAACTGGTAAGCCTTTTACTCAATCCCAGCCATGTTTGAAACTATCGGTGGTTCTTGCACCTATCACCTCCTCTGGTAGGCTATTCCATGGCTTAGTCACTCTGTAAAATAAAGCTTGCATACATCCCTCCTAAATCTCCTCCTCCCCTCAGCATCCCCTCATGTCCTCGTGTTCAGGATTCGCTATTCCTGTTCAACATTTCCTCACAGTTCTATCTCGTTCATTCCTTTCAGGAACTTTAAGGTATCTAACATGTTGCCCCTTTCCCTTCTAGTCTCCAGTGAGTACATGTTAAGAACCTTAAGGTGATCCTTGTAGGATCTTCCCTGCTGGCCCAATCATTCTGGTTACCCTACACTGCACCATCTCTAGCCTGTCTTTATCTTTTCCTAAGTGGGGAGTGTACACATTGCTTGGGAATTAATGACTGATACAGTCGCCAATCACAAGGCAAGTTCAGCTCATGAATATGTAATTCGGCATACAGTAACCCTTTTCCAGATACATCTATGGAGGGTGCTGTATATATGTGAAGTGTCCTATGATGGTTTTATGGGTTTTGTTCTTTTTGATTGCTGACAATTGGAAAATGTGTGTGTGTAGGGGGGGACTTTAACTGTGATTATACAATAGCAAGAAAGAATCCTGGCTCCTGATTGGTCAGTTGGCCATCACAGCAGGGATGTTATCCTGGCATAACATCCCTGCTGATGACAAGCCTGACCAGCACACTGATTGTTTGCATCTTTTCTTAAAAAAATATTTTTAAACACTAAATAAGATTATTTAAAATTCTTTTTTTTGTATAAAACAACAAGCCATTGTATAATAGGAATAATGCCCTCCAGGGTGGGTGTTATGCTGGGATAACATCCCTTCTCGGGTGTTGGATGCCCTCAGCCTGTGGCCTCGGGCCCAACCACCCAAGGTGGGATGTTATCCCAGCAGAACACCCCCCACCCCCGTCAGGCATTATTCCTTCATTCTCAGGGCAGATTAACGACAAGGCAGCAGGGGACTTGAGCTGCTGGTTTCCAAGCTTGTTGAATAATGCATCCAAATGAAAGCGCTTGGTACAGTACCATATACTATTCTTCAAACCTGATCATTAAAGTAATAGCTTTGAAAGCGCTGAGGTACACTCTGCACCTTTTTTTTTTGTTATTGTGTTACTCCATTAATGGTGTTTCCTAGTGGGCTGTATTTGTCTTCCGTTGACTGATGCTGTTGACAAATCAATGTTTTTTTTAAGAAAACCTTAGATGAGATGTTTATTTATTTCGTTTTCGTTGACCGGGTAAGTCCACTAGACAAATTCTTGCCTATTTTCGGGCACAACCTCGGGGGAGGAGGGGGATACAGATGAATGCCAACTGACCTTGACCCAGATTAAGCTGTTGGTGGTATTTTTAGTGAATGAGGGAAATTTGGCCAGGGCACTGGGGAAATTCCTACTCTTTTCGAGAAGTGCCATGGGATCTTTAACATCCACCTGAACTACCACCAGAACAGGCAGTGCAGAAACGTAACCTGTATTAAATGACACATACATTTATTTAAAACACTGCTAGTTTTGTTGGATGGCTACATGGCTTCAGTGTTTAGTATTCTGGATAGCTTCACTGTTGATTTACTAAAAACGATTGTATGCACTTCTACAGCTCTGCCTCTATTCAAAGCTAATGTTCAGTTTAAAGCAAAAAAAAAAACAGTCATCTCTCTGTTTTTTTTTTTAAAGAAAAATAAAACATGGTAGAGAAATAAATCTTGCCTCATTTGTAATCACATGTTAACTGAAAGAATAGTAATTGTATCCCTCGGGGGAGTGACTGTGTTTCGTTTCTAAGATTGAGAGTTTCAGGAACTTGCATGCAAATGTTAAAATAGTGAAGCATCTCAATGTAAAATAAATTCATTTAGTTCCCCTGAATTTTGCTGTGCCCCTAAGTTAAAATTTAAGTTAATATATTGAGCGTTAATGTGTTTCAGTAAAAATGTAGAAAAAGGAGTAGGCAAAGGTGTTCACCATGATATATAGACAGATATTTAGATTTTGTTACCCCAACTAGCCAAAGCAAGATGCAGCATCTCAATTTCAGTAGCATTCCCCTTCTCCCTGATGTTTACCTGTAGGTGTGGGGGTGGGTGGGTCAGTTAACATGTTAAAGGTCAAACAGTGGGTGAGTGACTGTGGTGGAATTGTAACCTCTTTTATAGTACTGTTCAGTGCTCTGACCACTAGTCCACACTACCCTGCAAACAGAAATGTGGTCAGCAGAGTATCCCGTGAAAAGGGTAAGTGCAAAATCATGAATGCAAAAACAGTGATGGCAAAACAGTGTGACACAAAGAGCGACTGGGAAAAACGGCGATCGACAAAATGGTGACCTACGGCTCTCTTCCCCTCCCCAAGCTGCATCCCCCCGCAGTCAATTATATATAGTAGGGGTGGTGTGGAGGGGCAAAGTCCACAGCAAAGGGGGTGCAGGGGGAAAAGCCCCCAGTAGAAAGTCACTGCAGCAGCATTGTTGCCATTTCAGTGATCACTGTTATTTCCCAGTCGTTCTTTGTGTCTGCGCTGTTTTGTAGTCACCCTTTTGCTGTCACCCTTTTGACATGGAACCGGTCAGCAGAATTACACTTTACTGGTGCCTTGAACCTGTTGGCCAGCAGCTGCAGCAGGCTGTGAGTTTGTTTTTTTTTTACGCCTTGAGCCACCGGACTGCTTACCCATATCATGTTAGGCATCTCCTTTTGGGTCTCCAGCGAATCCCCTCAGCTCCAATTGTGGGTCCCATGGTTACCTCCGCGGTGGGGTGGAAGGGAGCTCTCCCTCCTAGCTCAACCCCCCAAAGTCAGGATCCAGTGTGCTGTGTACCCATGGGGCCGAACCGTTCCCCCCCCATTAGAGACTGCCATAAAGCTGCCATGTCAGGTGTTCATGTTTCCACTTTTCTACCTTTTCGACATCTGTGGCATGCAATGACACCCAAGGACTCGAGCACGAGCTCTTCTGCACACCCCTTGATCCTGGCATCCTCCACAGTCCGTCCCCACAGATCCTACCAGAGCTTCAGTGATCCCCAGCCATCGCCAGGGGCCGCCCGAGTCCCAGCAGCAGTACACCCCCCGCAGAGAAGGAGAGCAGTCCTACAGATGCTCAATCCTTCTCCTCCCCTGCCGACCCTGACAACCCTGGCTTGTTCCTGAACCCAGGTCGCCGGCGTGGAGTGAGGCGTGGTATCCAGCGCCTCAACCCTCAGTGTCACTGGGCCAGTGCAGGCTGTGAGTTTGAATCCTGCTGCCATCAGTGGGTTGTAAATGAAGTGAGAGCTTTACATTGGTGTTCAAGAGTATATTATATCAGGTAACTGAATCAGGATTACTCCTGCTAAGGCCAGTATTACAGGAGTCCAGAGAAATAAACCAGTAGTCAGCCACTAGACAGAGAAGCTGTTTAAAAGTCTTTGCAAAATATATTTCTTTTACCAGAGCACCTGCCCTGGGCTTTGTGTGCAGTTAGAACTTGTTTTGACAGAGGGTCTAAGCCACCTGAGGCCCTGCATGGGTGAATGCAAGTCCCCCTGTGGGGTGAAAAGGACTTCAGAGGATGTCAGAGACAAGCACGGCCTCCACCCCTTGCCACATGAGAGTGCGCTGCGTCTGCTGCA
Organism: Neoceratodus forsteri; assembly: GCA_016271365.2. Taxonomy (NCBI): domain Eukaryota; kingdom Metazoa; phylum Chordata; order Ceratodontiformes; family Ceratodontidae; genus Neoceratodus; species Neoceratodus forsteri. Next base: position 119,209,524 of record JADMNL010000034.1, on the reverse strand, counting down.
CCTGCAGCACTACTTATATCTGCCAACTCAGAGGGAGATATCCCAGCAGAGCCAGCAACCACAGAGTCTGCTAGACGTTGTGAGTTCTGGGTCAGCACCACACCAATGTTTCTGTTACCAGGGATCAGTCCAAATACTTGTTGGGCTCTCCAGCATGACTTTCATAAAAGCTCATTTTTAGAACTGCATCAGCCAGAAGCAACTTGCATCAGTTTAAATGTGGATCCCCAACCACGAGCCTTCCATCGATACTGCCCCATAGTCCAACAGGCCTGCAGCTGCTTGCTGTATGCATGCACCTGTGGATTGTTTTGGGAGCTCCCAGAGATCTTTGGGGTACTGTTACAGCAGCAGGGGAAACAGCAGAGACTGGGGACTCCCCAGAGGGTGGTGGGATTTATGACAGGAGTCTCTGTGATTGTTTACTGCTTGGTTTAACCCTTCTCTTCCCCCATCCAGAGCCTGTTCCTGTCCTCTAATAAATATCATTTGTTTTGAACGGTAAATGATTGTGTTTCTGCATATTACTGTGTTTACTTAATGGGCATACAAAGAGTATAAGTTGGAGGGTTTTGTATATGATGTGTGCATTAAAGTTTCCTGCCACTGAGGGTAGGGGTTGTATTCATTTTCCTTGGGGCAGTACCCAAGTGACAACTTGTCAAGAGAATCCCCATAGGTGGAGGCATGGCACTACTTAAACAATAATGACTGAGAAGCTGGTCATTTTGGAGGGATTATCGATCGATTCAGGGGATGGGTGGCCCGAGGCACAGCCATGGGACATTGTCATCCAGTAGGTCATTAATCCAAAGAAGTGACCAGCTTCAAGGTTGTTATTGCCATTATAAGTCTAACCACAATAACAACTTTAATTTCTACTGTTTATTTTTTACTTACTTTAGGTTTTAAGCAGAGTGGCATGACCCATGTATGTTGCATAGCATCAGATGGCGGCTGGATCGATGATTTCTAAATTGTTAATGACCTATCCAGTAGCCAATCAGGATCCTCACTAAGCTCATGAATATTTCATTTGACTTATAATTTAAATTTATCTCCAAACCAACCAAGCCTAGGTGCCACTCACTCGGAGGCCTAATAAACATTGCTTAGGTTACATTGGACAGGCTTATTCTCACACCTTGCAGGTTGGTAGGGCAAATAAGCTCTGGCACTGTGAACATAAAATGAAAGTGGCCAGTGTTGTCCTCATCTTCAAGAAGGGGGCAAGGTCAGAACCACGTAGTTACAGGCCAGTCAGTCTGACGTCAGTGCTGGGCAATGTCAGACCTAGACAACTACAAGCCACTCAGTCTTTTTTTTTTTTTCCAATTCTATTTCTGTGCCCAACTTGGGAACTGTCTCCAGCTGCCCCGCTCGCTGCCTACTCTACCTCCCTGCCTGGAGCTCCTTCCCAGGCACGCCCCAGTCCAGCGAGTCCCCTGGCTCTGAACACCGTGAGGTGGGGTCACCGCCACTCTGGCACTCTGTCTACAATCTGAGCCACCAGCTGGGGGTTGGGGAGAGAGCCCTGGTCATGGAGCCCGGCTGTGGGAGTGTGGTCTTCGGTCCCAAAGCAGCCATCACCTATCCCCGAGTTAGGGAATTTTCTGCTTAGTTGTTCCTTCCCCCTGTCCCTCCACAGAGCTCGGATGTGCAATGATGTCCTCGGACGTCCACCGCAGCTACGCCCCAGCTGACGCTTCTGCCTGCAAGTACCTGTTGAACCCATGTGCAAGTGAGGTCACCAGAGCAATGTAGTCCCCAGAACCCTCCCCAGGAAGGGAGAGCAGTCCTCTGGATGCTTAATCCCTTCCCTCCCCTGCTGACCCCTGGTGGCCCGAGCTTGTTCCCAAACCCGGTTCGCTGGCATGGTGCGAGGTGTGGCATCCAGTGCTTCAACTCTCAGCTCCACCGGGCTGGCTAGGCCACTCAGTCTGACATCAGTGCTGGTCAGTATTAGACCCAGGCAACAACAGTTCACTCAGTCTGACATACATCAGTGCTGGACAATGTCAGACCCAGGCGACTACAGGCCAGCCAGTCTGACATCAGTACCTGGCAATGTCAGACTAAGGCAACTACAGGCCAGTCAGTCTGACATCAATGCTGGGCAATGCCAGACCCAGGCAACCACAGGCCAATCAGTCTGACATCAGTGCAGGACGAGGTACTGGAAGCCATTTGTTTTTTCAATCAGTATTTTTTCCCTTTCTGAGTCTGCCTGAAGACAACCCAGTCCCATGACTGACCTTCTCATGGACTTACTGGTCATCCACCACTTGCACAGAGCACATGGGGTGAGTGACCTGCCATGTTGGTCATGCAAAAGCCTGGGGGGGTGCTAGCTATGAGAAGTTTGGCATCCATTTTCCTTTAGGTTTTCTCCCTGAGTTGGTGCACTGGTACGTATGTGCCAGTATGTTACACTCCACCCCACCCCTTGTGTTCTGCATGCACTGTTGCTGCACTGCCACCCGGCTTCTGATAGGTGGAAGTCCCTGCAGCAGGAAATGGTGTCCCTCTCCTCCCTGAGGACAGAGAGCTGCTGTTGGGCGTTCAATCCGGCATCACTCTGCCAGCCCACTGAGCGACCCTCATCCATTCCCAAACCTGGGTCGCTGCCACGGGGGGGGGGGGGCAGAAACACAACTGCTCCTCCACTGGGTCAGCCTGGAAGCCATTATTAAGGACAGTATAACAGAACATGTGCTTAAGGCCAAGGTTCTCCCCCCATCAACATGATTTCACGGGGAGAAGCTCATGCCAGACCAACCTGGTCCCCTTCTTTAGGTAGTGACCAGGGAGGTGGACGGGGCAGGGCCAGAAAAGTCCAGTAGTCTGTCTGGATTTCAGTAAGGTCTTAGACACACCGATACATGGCAAGTTTCTAGGAAAAGTACACTAGTGTGATACATACACGGCATACACCAGGTGAACTGCACAACTACCTTGAGGGCAGGGAGCAGAGGGTTGTCAGAAAGGACATAGACAGGGTGCAGGAGGCAGTCCAGAGGAGGGCAACTAAAATAGTTCAGGGATTGCATCAAAAGTTCTACCAGGTGAGCCTGAGGGTTTTCAACATGCACACTCTGGAAGAGAGAAGCACGAGAAGGGTGAGAGGGGACACGATAGAGACCTTCAAGAATGTCTCTGTGATTGTTTACTGCTTGATTTAACCCTTCCCTTCCCCCATCCAGAGCTTGTTCCTGTCCTCTAATAAATATCCTTTGTTTTGAATGGTAAATGATTGTGTTTCTGCATATTACTGTGTTTACTTATTGGGCACACACAGAGTATAAATTGGAGGATTTTGTGTATGATGTGTACATTAAAATTTCCTGCCACTGAGGGTAGAGGTTGTATTCATTTTCCGTGGGGCAGTACCCTAGCAGCAGCTTGTCAAGAGAATCCCCATAGGTGGAGGCATGGCGCAACTTAAGCAATAATGACCGAGAACCAGTCATTTTGGAGGGATTATCGACTGGTTCAGGGGATGGGTGGCCTGAGGCACAGTCATGGGACATTGTCATCCAGTCAGTCATTAATCCAAGGAAGTGACCAGCTTCAAGGTTGTTATTGCCATTATAAGTCTAACCACAATAACAACTTTAATTGCTACTGTTTATTTTTTACTTACTTTAGGTTTTAAGCAGAGTGGCATGACCCATGTATGTTGCATAGCATCAGATGGCGGCTGGATCGATCATTTCTAAGTTGTTAATGACCTATCCAGTAGCCAATCAGGATCCTCACTAAGCTATGAATATTTCATTTGACTTATAATTTACATTTACCTCCAAACCAGCCAAGCCCAGGTGCCACTCACTCGGAGGCCTAATAAACATTGCCTAGGTTACATTGGACAGGCTTATTCTCACACCTTGCAGGTTGGTAGGGTAAATAAGCTTTGGCACTGTGAACATAAAATGAAAGTGGCCAGTGTTGTCCTCATCTTCAAGAAGAGGGCAAGGTCAGAACCAGGCAGTTACAGGCCAGTCAGTTTGACGTCAGTGCTGGGCAATGTCAGACCCAGGCAACTACAGGCCAATCAGTCTGATGTCAGTGCTAGGCAATGTCAGACCCAGGCAACCACAGGCCAGTCAGTCTAACATACATCAGTGCTGGGGAATGCCAGACCCAGGCAACTACAGGCCAGTTAGTCTGGCATCAGTGCTGGGCAATGCCAGACCCAGGCAACTACAGGCCAGTCAGTCTGATGTCAGTGCTGGGCAATATCAGACCCAGGCAACCACAGGCCAGTCAGGCTGACATACATCAGTGCTGGACAATATCAGACCCAGGCAACCACAGGCCAGTCAGTCTGACGTCAGTGCTGGGCAATGTCAGACCCAGGCAACCACAGGCCAGTCAGTCTGACATACATCAGTGCTGGGGAATGCCAGTCCCAGGCAACTACAGGCCAGTTAGTCTGGCATCAGTGCTGGGCAATGCCAGACCCAGGCAACTACAGGCCAGTCAGTCTGATGTCAGTGCTGGGCAATATCAGACCCAGGCAACCACAGGCCAGTCAGGCTGACATACATCAGTGCTGGACAATATCAGACCCAGGTAACCACAGGCCAGTCAGTCTGACGTCAGTGCTGGGCAATAGCAGACTCAGGCAACTACAGGTCAGTCAGTTTGACATCAGTGCTGGAAAAGGTACTGGACGCCATTTGTTTTTTCAATCAGTATTTTCTCTCCTTCTGAGTCTGCCTGATGGCTCCCCCAGTTCCATTACTGACCTTCTCACGGACTTACTGTTTATCCACCACTTGCACAGAGCCCATGAAGTGAGTGGCCTGCCGTGTTAGTCACGTGAGAGCCTGGGAGATGCTGGCTAGGAGCAGCTTGGCATCCATTTTCCTTTAGGGTTTCTCCCTGGGCTAGAGCACCGGTATGTTTGTGCCAGCATGTTACACACCACACCACCCCACCCCTTGCATTCTGCATGCACTTCTGCTGCACTGCCGCCCAGCCTCTGATAGGTGGCAGTCCCTGAAGCAGTGCTCAATCCTCCGTCACCCTGACAGCCCACTGAGCAACCCTCATCCATTCTCAAACCTGGGTCACTGCCATCAAGGGGGGTGGAAACACAACTGCTCCAGCACTTGGTTAGCCTGGAAGCCATTATTAAGGACAGTATAACACAGCACATGCTCGAGGCCAAGGTCCCCCCCCCCATCAGCATGATTTCATGAGGAGAAGCTCATGCCAGACCAACCTGATCTCCTTTTTTAGGTAGTGACCAGAGAGGTGGACGGGGCAGGGCCAGAAAAGTACAGTAGTCTGTCTGGACTTCAGTAAGGTCTTAGACACACCGATACATGGCAAGTTTCTAGGAAAAGTACACTAGTGTGATACATACATGGCATACACCAGGTGAACTGCATAACTACCTTGGGGCAGAAAGCAGAGGGTTGTCAGAAAGGACGTAGACAGGGTGGAGGCAGCCCAGAGGAGGGCAACTAAAATAGTACAGAAGTTGCTTCAAAAGCTCTACCAGGTGAGCCGGAGGGATTTTAACATGTACACCCTGGAAGAAAGAAGAGCAAGAAGAGCGAGAGGGGACACAAAAAAGACCTTCAAGAATGTCACAGGGGTGCACAGAGTACAGGAGAGGAGACTCTTGCAAATGAGAAAGAGAACTTGAACCAGAGTGCATGTGATGAGGCTGGAGGGGGGATGTTTAGGGACGGCTTTAAAACAGAGCTTGTAAAAGCCATAACACACACAGTAGCTGTGCATGAACTTGGAAATACATGTACTGGTATTTCTACCCCATAAATGCCAAGGCCAAAATGCAGGAAATACATTTATTTCCTGAAGCCCCTAATGCTACTATGAGGTTAACACTTTGCATAACTAACCTAAAAAGAAAACATGTAAACCACCAACAGGAATTCTACTTTCGCTTAGTTGCCAAGAAAATAATTCTATATTATGTTGAAGATAAAAAAATCAAAGCACCTCTGAACAGCGTCCTTAAAAAGGAGTTGGAAAACCTGATTCGTATTATAAGATGCGATTAAATAATGTGGCTGTCTAGAGAGCTGGTTGCTGATTCCAAGTTAATTCTGGATGAATTTCAGTCTCGTGGCGATAGTTAGAATGTCATTAATGGGAATTTATCTCAGCTTTAAGAAAGCTTGGCTGCATCTCCAGTTATAAAATACTAATGAGGATTTTCAGTTTGGAGTTTGGCCCCGTAACACCTCTGAAAGGCTATCAAGTGTTAACGTCAATTAATTTAAGTCAAAGAACCAGTGTACTATAGATAGTGGATCCAAGATGCTCAAAAGTTTACTGTGCCTATTACTGTTTAAAAAAAAGTGAAAGCAGGACAACGTGGCACTTGACTTCCAACATCCAAACAGTCCACATACCATAAGTTAGCAAGTGGATATACTGGAACACAATTTCAGTCCAGTTTGCATACGAAATTCTACCACTAGTATTTATTTATTGATTTGAAAGTTTGTGACTGGGAGAGGCACACTGAGCCTTGACTTGTTTCCAGATGAGACCCGGGGACAAGGGAAAGGGATATGTGTACAGATGTAAACTGACTTACAGAACCAGATTAAGCTGTTGGTGGTATTTTAGTGAATGTGGCCTTTTCTTGTTTTTTTTAATATATTGTTATCAGGATATACGCTATAGGTTTGCACTTTATAGGCACTGTTTTGCACTGTATGTCCATGTACTGTCACTTTAAATCATTCAACATGAATAACCTTTGCCCTCCCCCTCCCGCACATATGGGACTCCTAATGGTGCTTAGAGTTTTAATTTGTTAGTCTTGCCATGAGGTAAGTCTTGCACTTTGTATTCACTGATGCACAGAGCACTTTAAATAACAAGCATTTGTCAATGCCGAATGTTTGCTTGCTGGTATTAGCATTGGAAATGCAGGAGTTAGACGGATGCAGAGTAGGAATGGCAGTGAAGTATTGAACTTCACGCCAACCCCACCTCCACCCTGCAGAGACGAACAGGCCTAGGGGCATGCGTTTGGGTTGTCGCTCATAACGTTCATGCCATTTCACCTCACCCTATCCTGCAGACACTGACAAGTGTTGAGGAGTGCCTTGGGGTGTTTGGCTTTACAGTCACCCCACTCCATAAGGACATACACTGAAATGGGTGCAGTATAGGAGAATGAGGTGAGCTCTGGGGCTAAAGAGTCCAAGACACACCTCGATGCCTGTCACTGGCTGCAGGGTGAGGGTGGGGGTGGGAACAGCATGAGCATTACAGTCGACAATCCAAAGGCACACCCCTGATGCCTGTCAGTCTGTACAGGGTGGGATGTTATGGTTAGAAACACTAATGCCACAGGTGTTTGTTGGTAGTTGCACAAAAAATTTTCAAGATGGCCTTTTTGTGACTCCCACCTCATGAAAGCATTTGGGACCTCTTCTCATGGACAGTGGCAGTGGGATTTTGTTAATGTGTCCTAAACTTTGAGTTCTCACAGTGACTGTGCCTTTGTGTGCCAGATGTACAAAAACACAGATCGGGCAGGATGTGAAGAATGACAGCTGCACCATTCATAGGGAGGTGTGAAGAGATGACAATGTTGAAAATCATTAGTGAAAATATTAAAAACGCTAGAACGTCCGAGCGTACGTGAAAACTGCACAGCACATGCATGTAACACAGTCATTTAGTGGAATTATTTCACCAGATTTTCAACATAGGCATTTTGTGACCTCTAATCATGAACACTGCCAGTATGATTTTCTTGATCTGTCCTGAACATTGATTTCCCACAGCAACTGCGCTATTCTGCACCAGATGTGTAAATGCATATTTCAGGCAGGATTGTAAAAAATGACAGTTGTACCATTCATAAGGAGGCCTGAAAAAATATCAGTGTTGGAAATCAGGAGTGCAAGTACTACAAATTTGCAAAGTTATGAGGGTGCATGGAAACTGCACAACGTGCGCTTGTAACACAGTTATTTTATGGACGTTTGTCACCAAATTTTCAACATAGGCATTTTATGACCTCTGCTCATGAACAGATTCACTGGGATTTTACATATGAACATACATACGAACATACGAATCTGCCAGCAGAACAGACCAATCGGTCTATCTAAATCTGCCCGAGTGTGCAGCTAGCACCCTAGATTGCAGCTGCCCCAGCCTCCTCCCCCTCAGTTCCTCCCCCGCTTGTCCCAGCCCCTGACCCCTGACTCTTCCTCTTGCATTATTCCAGTCCTTCTTAAAGCTATTGACTGTCCTACATATTACCACCACCTCTGGCAGTGCATTCCAACTAGACACCACCCTCTCAATGAAATAGTACCTTCTCATTTCCCTCTTGAAACATCCCCCTTCCAATCTTAGTCCGTGCCCCCTCATCTCTCTTCCACTCCTCAGTTTAAACACCCCCTCAGTGCTAGGTTTATTTACCTCCCTCGGGTATTTAAATACTTGAATCATATCCCCCCATCCCTCCTCTCCTCCTGTGAGTACATGTTCAGCTCATTCAGCCTAACTTCATATTCCTTTCCTTCCATCCCCTTTAACATTTTTGTTGCCCTCCTTTGCACCCCCCCAGTAATTTTTTATCATTCCTCAGGTATGGCCTCCAGTATGCAACCCAGTACTACAGGTGCGGTCTGACCAATGATCTGTAGAGAGATAGGATCACATCCCTGTGTCTGGATGAGAACCCCCATGCGATGCACCCCAGCATCCTGTTTGCCTTCGTTGCTGCTCTCCTACAGTGGGCTGAGTTGTTCATGCTCCCAGTTACCAACACCCCTAGGTCCTTCTCCTCCTCTGTGATCCCCAACCTCACCCCCACAACCAGTAGTCCCTCTTCTGGTTCCTAAGCCTGAAGTGCATCACCTTACACTTGTTTGCATTGAATCCTAGCTGCCACTCCACCGACCATGTCTCTAGTTTGGTTAGGTCCCCCTGCAGTTTTTCCCATCCGTCCTCTTTGTCCACCACTGCCCCCAATTTGGTATAATCTGTGAACAGACTAACCCTGCTCCCCACTCCATGTGCTACATCAGACATAAAGAGACCAAACAGCACCGGGCCCTGCACTGACCCCTACAGCACCCCGCTTGTCATTGTTCTAGATTCCGAGAGCTCCCCCCCCCACCACCACCCTCTGCACCCTCCCCTGTAACCAGGTCTCTATCCATTTAGTCAGCTTTCTTCCAACCCCCACTACCGTCACCTTCCCCCAAGTCTCCCATGAGGCACTGTATCAAAGGCCTTACTGAAGTCCAAGTACAGGACATGTACTGCATGGCCCCTGTCCAACTCCCTTGTCACCCAGTCATAATACTGTATTAGGTTGGTTTGACAAGAGCTCCCTGAGACAAACCTGTGTTGCTGGCCATCTTGGAGGCCATTACTGGCTAGGAATGCCACCAGCCTCTGCTTCAGTATCACCTCCATAAGCTTACCCACTATGGACGTGAGACTGACCGTCCAATAATTTCCTGGCTCCTCCCTAAGCCCACTCTTGTGTATGGGCACCACATGGGCCACCCTCCATTCCTGGGGTGCACACCCCATTTCCAGAGAGGTGTTGAACAGATCTGCCAGCGGCTCAACCAACAGCTCCGCCATCTCCCTCAGCACCCTGGGGTGGATGGCATCGGGATCTGGTGCCTTGTCCACCCTTACTGCCCTCAGCTGCTCTAACCCCCTAGTCCCTATTTTTTTTTATTTATTTAAATCTCGGATCACAAGTACCTTTGAGCCAAGACTCTTTTACAAAGGTTCCACGTCAGTTTGAGGATAGTACAACGAACTACAATGCATGGTAATACACCAAGGCAAGGAATTATAGGAAGGATAAACAGGTTAAACAGGTTTACAATCAGTTACCTGAGAAAAATGCATACATTTTGGAGAAGACAAGTCAAGGGCAATTGAGGGTGTACAACAGCATTACAAGACATGGGTAGGAACACAGGGAGACAAGAGCTGCCAGAGGCATTGTCACAGCACATAGAGAAGTGCAGGTAGCGGGGTTAGGAGGAGTGGGTGGGGGGAAGGAGGGGGGAGGAGGGGATGGAGGGGGGAGGAGAAGAGATAAGGGAAAAAAGAAGTAAAGTGCTAGATGGGGCGCTGAGGCAGTACTGAAGGGTAGCCAGGAGGGCTGGTTAGATGAGGCAGTCGCAGGTACTGTATGCAGGGAGAGAGGCGGAGCCTTGATTTGAAGGAGCCAAGCTTGGGAATAGAGGAGATCTCACTGTTGAGACTATTCAACCAGCTTGGGGCCCTGTACACAAATGAACGTTGACCCATTGATGCTCGGCAGTGAGAGATCAGCAGGAGTTGAGAATCAGATCCCCTAGTATGGTGAGGATTACTACATGAGTTGAGGAGGACTTGGGCACCAGGGGGTGCATGGCCCAAGGTTATCTTTTTTGCCATAATGCAGGTTTGGTATTTTAGACTGTTTGATAGTTGTAGCCAGCCAGTTTGGGCGTAGAGATCACAGGTGTGGGTAAGATGATGGGATCCAGTTATAAGACAACAGGCTTTGTTTAGGGAGCTGGAAATGCATCTGAGGCCTGTTAAAGTGGCAGAGCCATATATGATGAAGCCATGGTCGATAGTGGCCATAGTCCTTGTTATCACTTTGTCCGTCACCTTCCCCCCTCCTTTTTCCACCCCCCAGCCCATGCTGGTAGTGGACAATCCCTCTCCTTAGTGAAAACGGAGCAGAAGTACTCATTTAGAATTTCCACTTGCTCCTCCCCGTTTTCCACCTAATCCACTCCCCGCTTTATCCTCACAATATGTTCCTTGTTCTTCCTCTTTTCCCTGCCACACCTTAAAAAGTCCTTTTCCCCTCCCCTTATGCCCTGTGCTAACCTTAATTCCATGGAGGCCTTAGCTTTATTCATCCTCCTGGCCACCTCCCTTAACCAACTGCCGTAAGCCTCCTTATTCTGTCCCTTCCCTGTTCTCCTGTACTTCCAGTATGCAGCTGTCTTTGCCCTCACCCCTTGCAGCACTTCTTTGTTCAGCCAGCATGGTTTCTTGGCTCTGCTCTTCTTACTCCTGGCCCTGGTGCAGGCTACTGTGGCCTCTGTTAGCCCAGTCTTTATGACTCCCACTTTTGTTCTGCATCCATCCCTGGCCTTATATCCTGGAGTCTCCCTCGCAGTATTGCTCCCATCCTCCCAAAGTCCACCCTACTAAAGTCCACCACCTTAGTGCCTGAGCCTTCTGTCTCCCTGCCCATTGTGAGAACGAGCCACACTGTTTAGTGGTCGCTACCTGCTAGTAGGTCCTCCACCCTTACCTCCCTCACTGCCTCCCCATTTGCCAGTACTAGGTCCAGAGTGCTACCAAGCCTTGTAGGCCCACTTATCAATTGCATCAGAAGGTGTCCTGGAATGCAGCAACGAGCACCTGCTCCCTGGTACTGCTAGTGGCCCGGGGTGCTCCAGTCAACCCGTGGGAGGTTAAAATCCCCCACTATCACCACACTTCCCCTTCTACACACCCTCCTTATCTGGTCTGCCAACTCCCCATCCAGTTCCCCGGATTGGGTTGGTCGTCTGTACACCACTCCCAGCCTCAGCTTTCTGCCCATGGAGTCCAGGAGTTGCGCCTAAAGTGCCTCTGTCCTCTCCTCTCCTCTTCTCCCTCATTCGTCATGCATTTGATCCCCTCCCTCACATAGAGTGCAACCCCTCCTTCCAACCCCCTGGTCCCTGCTGTATATCCTGTATCCTGGGATTGTCGAGTCCCAATCATGGTACTCTGTGGCCCAAGTCACTATCAATGCAGCAGTGTCCACCTTCCCCTCTGAAAGGAGCACCTGAAGCACTGCAATTTTGTTCCCCAGGCTTCTTGCGCTGAGAGAGACCACCTTCCACCCATACCCCTCCTTTTCCTCACTTTTCTTCTTGGCCTGTGTCCCTCCTCCCGGTAGTCCACACCCTTCCTCCTCGTTATTCTAACCAGGTGGTGGTGCCTTCTGTATTATACTCAGACCACTCTGCTCACCCCCCTCCCAGGGTTACTACGCCTCTGCCTTTACCTATATCTAGGGAGTGAGCTCATTAGGCCCCCTGTCCGGACCTTTCTACCAACCTCAGTCTTTTGCCCCCCCCCCCAATTTAAGTCCACCTTAGTAGAGATATATCCCTCTAATCCCACCTTTAATACTCCAGTCCCCTCCCTGCTCAAGTGTAACTTATCCAGCGTGTACAAGCCACTATTCCCCAGACCCTACCCCAGTTAGTCACTAACCCATAATTTTTGCTGTGGCACCAATCCCTCAGCCACTCATTGAAGTCCTCAATCCTACCCATCCCCCTTGCTTGCACATGGTATCGAGTACCTCCGAGAATGCCACCGACTTCCACACACCCACACTGCCTGCCCAACTCCTAGATCCTTCCTTCACTAATTCCCCAGTCTCCCTGCCAAGTCGTTTGTACCCACATGCAACAGTAAATGAGGTTTCTTCCTCCCTCGCTGCACATTTCAGCAGTGCCTGCCCTCTCCGCAGTCAACCCAGAGATAGCTTCAGCCCAAACACGGCTGTCCCCCTTCTGCCCCATCTCACTCTTTTCAGTATATAATCCCCAGGACAAGTACCACCCTGTCCCTTACCCCCTTTCCCTTCTAATGCCCCTTCCACCACCCCAGTATTCGTTCTTCTCTGCACCTTAACTCCACCAGCTGCACCCCCTACTTCTGCCGCACCCCTTTTCTCTGCCTTATTCTTCCCATCCCCCTTGAACCCCTTCTCAGCCTGACTTCTTCCTACTGGGCTTCCCATGCTGACCTCCCCTCCTCCCCTGCTAATTTCCAACCCCTCTTCTATCACCTTTATTGTCAATTTAGAGCCCCCAATGCCTGCGACCCAGATGGTGATACCCTTCCCATCCTTCCCCCTTCCCATAGCCTTCTCTCCTCCAAACACTGTCCCCTTCTTCCTTACTAGCCCCCTTCTACCCTTTCGCCCTCGCTATCTCTTCCCCTAGCTGTTGCCATCCCTCTCATGCCTCGCTTGTCCCTTCCCCTTCAGTATGTTCCTGCTCCCCCCTCTCTCTCCCATAGCAGAGGCTTGGATCTATTCCTAGTCAATACCCCTCCTACATCTCTTCCCCCTATCGATTCACCCCTCCTACTTGTTCCCCTCCATGCCCCCCCAGTCCCTCCCTACCCACAGCCATCTACTCTCTCCCCGGTACTCCTCGTGGTTTCTTCCTTCCCCAACAGGAGGCATCCTCCCTCACTTCGGGCACCTCCTCCCTTCTCCTCTCTTTTCTGCTAGTGCCTCTGATACTGGGGTGAGTTTCAGTCCCTAGTTGTTCTTCCCCGTCCCCCCCTTGCCATCCCTTATTCCCCCCCCCCAGCCAGGATGCCTACCGTACTCATCTGCCCTGCCACTTAAGACATAGATACATAGATACATAGACAGTGTCGGCAGATAAGGGCCTATGGCCCACCTAGTCTGCCATTTGAGCTTGTAAGTTCAGTTTGTTTTCCTAGAAGTCTGTTGCCCCTTACCCTGACCTCCAGAATTCCTTTATGTCTATCCCATGCATTCTTAAATCCCATGATTGTTTCAGCCCCACCACTTCCTCTGGCAGGGTGTTCAACTTGTCCACCACCCGTTCTGTGAAGAAATTCTTTCTCATGTTTCCTCTGAATCGTCCCTCCTCCAACTTCATCCCATGCCTCTAGTCCTGAAACATCTTTTTCGCTTAAAATAGTGTTTTCCTGCACCCTGTTCCTCCCTGTAAGATACTTGTATGTCTCTATCATATCCCTCTCTCCCTCCTCTCCTCCAGGGAGTACATGTTCAGTTCCTTCAACCTGTCTTCATAGGACTTGTGATGCAACCCATGCACCATCTTTGTTGCCCTCCTCTGAACCTTCTCTACCCTGTCTATGTCCTTACGTAGGTATGGTCTCCAGGAACTATACACTGTACTCCAGGTGGGGCCTCACTAGTGTCTTGTATAACGGAATTATGACCTCCTTTTCCTGCTGGTGATGCCCCTGCCTATACATCCCAGCATCCTATTTGCTTTACCTGATGCCTTGTCACACTGTTTCCCTACCTTGAGGTCATCAGAGATGACAACCCCAAGATCCCTTTCCTGCTTGGTGCATGCTATATCCTCTCCCAACTGATATATTGTGCCAGGGTTTTTGTGCCCCATATGCATTATCTTGCACTTCTTTGCATTAATTTCAACTGCCAAACCCTTGACCATTCTTCAAGTTTCTGCGGTCCCTTCTCATTCTGTCTACACCCTCTGTGTCTACTCTATTACAGAGCTTTGTGTCATCAGCGAACAGTGAAATTCTGCCTTCTATATCCTGTGCAATGTCACTGATGAAGATGTTGAATAGGACCGTCCCAGCACTGATCCTGTGGTGCCCCACTGGTCACTCTTCCCTCTGTGGAGTGACAGCCATTTACCACCACCCTCTGTGTCCTGCCACCCAGCCAGTTACCTACCCACCACACTACTGTCCTGCCCACACCCATATTCCCCAGTTTGTGTAATAGTCTTCTATGTGGCACAGTGTCAAAGGCCTTGCTGAAGTCCAGATAGGCCATGTCCACTGCCCTCCCTGATCCACCTCCTAGTCACCCAGTCAAAAATTCAATGAGGTTGGTCTGACATGACCTCCCCTGGTGAAACCATGCTGCCTTGGGTCCTGTAGTCCATTGACAACAGATGTTCCACCAATCTCTCCTTCAGTAGTGCTTCCATGATCTTTCCCACTACCGAGGTGAGGCTGACTGGTCTGTAGTTCCTTGCTTCCTCTTTGTTCCCACTTTTGTATAAGGGGACTACATCTGCTGTCCTCCAGTCTTTGGGTACCTCCCCTGTTTCCAGTGATTGGCTGAACAGGATAGCCTGAGGTTCAGCCACCACCTATCTTAGTTCTTTAAGGACCCTGGGGTGCACCCCATCTGGTCCCATTGCTTTATCAGCTCTTATTACTTCCAGTTCCTTCAGGACCCTTTCTCGTGTAAAGGGACTTGTGTCCATTTCTGCACCATTCTCACCTTGTACTCCCTTCAGACCCATTACCCCCCTCTTCCTTAGTAAAGACTGAGCAGAAATACCTGTTCAATATGTCAGCTTTACTGTTGTCATCCTCCACGCGGCTCCCATCCTCCCCTTCAGTCTCACTATCCTCCCTTTGTCCTTCTTTTTTCCTTATGTACCTGTAAAGGTTTTGTCCCCTTTAACCACTGATTTTGCAATGTGCTCTTCTGTCTGAGCTTTGGCTTCCTTACTGACTTCCCTGCCTCCCTTTGTTTCTCCTGGTACTTCTCCCTATCCCCTTCTGCCTGTGTCTTTTTGTATTGCCTGAATGCAATCTTTTTGGCTTTCACTTTCTTTGCTACCTCTTTGAAAACCATAATGGTCTCCTCTTTCTTTTCCTCTTGCTAACCTGCTAATGCATAATTCTGTTGTTCTTATAATCCCATTTTAAATACTGCCCACTGTTCCTCAATCCCTGATTCCTGTCCCATTCCTTAATGCCTCTTTCAAGCATCTCCCCATTTTCCCAAAGTCTGCCCCCTAAAATCCAGGATACGTGTTTTGTGTGGTTTGGTTCTGCTCTTTCTGTGATTTCAAACCACAATGACTGGTGGTCACTGTTACCCAGGTGCTCCCCACTGTTACCCCCATCACACTGTCCCTGTTTGTGAGCACAAGGTCCAGTATTGCCTTCTGCTGAGTTGGTTCCATGACCAGTTGCTTGAGGAAGGCACCCTGAAGGAGTCCAGGATAAATCTGCTCCTAGTTGATGCTGCTGCTGGGATGCTCCAGTCCACGTCTGGTATATTGAAGTCTCCAACCAGTACTACCTCACCTTTGTCTGCCATCCTTTGGATGGCTAGCATCAACTCCTATCTGTTTCTTCCTCCTGGGCTGGTGGTCTATAGACCACACCTGTCGGATGGCTGGCCCCATTTTCCTTTCCAGCTTAACCCACAGTATCTCTCCCCATTTTGTTCCTCCTGGATCTGTGTGGCCCTTATGTCATTTTTCACATACAGTGCCACCTCCTCCCTTCCTGCCTGCTCTGTCTCTTCTGAATATGTTGTAGCCAGGTATGGCCATCTCCCAGTCATGGTTATCATTACACCAGGTTTCAGTGATGGCCACAATGTCCAGGTCTGACTGTACCATGACAGCCTCAGATCTTCCATCTTGTTGCTAAGGCTCCTGGCATTTGCATACATGGCTTTCCATGATTTGACCTCCCTAGACTGCTTCACTGTTCTACTCCAGCCCTTCCTTGGCTGTCATTTATCCCTTGTTCTCTCTTGCTGTCTGCCCTTCTGCTGAATTTTGCCCTTTTCTGCTTATCCACCTTTTGGACACTAATCTCCATCTTTTGCACACTGCTTTGCAGAGATAGCCACTCCTCTGGTTCACTGGTTCCATTACTAGCTGTGGGGTGAGCAAGTAGGTACACATCCTTGCTGGCCTGCCACCCCCTTTGCTAGTTTAAGTGCTTGTCAGTAGCAGCATTAAACTTATCATTGAGTGCTTGGATTCCCTCAGGATGGATGCAGGCCGTCAGGCTTGAACAAACCTCCATCCTCCAGATGGGTCCCCAGTCACCAATGAATCCAAACCCTTCCTCACAGCACCAGTTCTTCAACCATGAGTTAAAGTTCCTGGTGCATGCACTCCTATGCTCTCCCTTGCCTCTCACAGGTAATACTTCTGAGAAGTGACAGAAGTAGCTACTGCTTGAGACCCCTCCCCAGTTTCCTAAACTCTTTCTGAACTTCCTTTGGCTCCCATTTGCCAAGTCATTAGTACCTAGGTGGATAATGACATCCAGCTCACCCTCCTGTCTTGCCTTCCCAGTGATCCCCAGTATCTTCCTTCCATCCCTCCATGCTGTGGCACCTGGTAGGCACCTCACCTCCTGTCCTCCCCTCCTGTGTTCCTAGCTGGATCCCTCTTACGATGGAGTCCCCCACCAGGATTAGCTTCCTCCTCCTCTGGGGTCCACTGCTTCCCCACTGAGGTCACCTCCTTGCCTAACCTCCACATCCTTTCCTTCCACTTCCTGGGTACCTCTATTTGGTTGTCCTCATTTGCCAGTGTGGCATATGAGTTCTTGAGAGGAATAGGATCTGGGATGTGCTCTGCCTGACTGCTCTAACCCTCCTGAGCCCACTGTCATCCAGTGCTCCTCGTTCTCGGCATCCTTTGAGGCAGCTGCATTTGGACTGGGTGGTCCCTGGATAGGGGTGATGGTACTCCTGACCCAGTTTACTTCGGCTCTGAGTCTGGCTACCTCATCCCGCAGTCCGAAGATGCATGCAGATGGGCAGCACCTCAGGCGTCCAGAAGGTCGTTGAACATAGATATGCCCCACAGCCACTGCATTGCACCACTCACACACATTATACTGCAATTCCACTACTTATCTGCTACTGACGCTCTCTTAGTTCTCTTTTTATTTATTTACAGTACTAAAAATCCTGTAACTGATCCTCAGATATATATTTTTTTAAGGAAAAAGAAACCAATAAATAAATAAATGAGTCAAAACACTTGTTGTGCTGAGGGTGGGTCTTCTTCCCCCTTATGCCCCTCCTACTTCACACCTCTTACTATACCCTGTGTTTAGCTCCTGTCAATCAGATTTATCAGGGCATATAATTTGCAGCAATTAAAGACAGCACAGAATTACACCACCACTATTTTTTAAATTTTCAACAGCCCAAAACAATTATAAGTAAAGACAACACAGAAGAAGTATAGTGTCACTACAAGCCTACAATCTAAGTTTAAAAGAAAAATACCAGTTACCAGTTACTCTGAAGCACTGAATTGAATATGTTTCCTTCCTTCACCTTCTGGCTTCTTCTGAGAAGATGAACTTCTGTTTGCTGCTTTAACTGTGACTAAGCCCCACCTCCAGTTATCACGTAGCTGAGGTCAGAGGCCAGACAATTAACACCCTTCACCCAGCTACAGGACAGTCAGACAAGCCAAGATAAAATTTGCAGCAATTAAAGACAGCACAGAATTACACCACCACTATTTTTTAAATTTTCAACAGCCCAAAAACAATTATAAGTAAAGACAACACAGAAAGAAAGTATAGTGTCACTACAAGCCTACAATCTAAGTTTAAAAGACCAGTTACCAGTTACTCTGAAGCACTGAATTGAATATGTTTCCTTCCTTCACCTTCTGGCTTCTTCTCCAAGACTCCTCCCTAACCTCCACAGTTCCTCCCTCAAACTAGCCAGTTGTCTACAGAGCAGAGGTGTGGTACCTGAGGAAAGGTGAGGAAAGGTGGATGTGATTCCCCTTCATAAAAGTGGGAGCAAGACAGAGGCAGGAAACTACAGACCTGTCAGTTTGACCTCTGTGGTAGGGAAAGTGATGGGATCACTTCTGAAGGAAAGAATTGTTGAGTACCTAGAGGCCAGTGGGGCACAGGACCCAAGGCGGCATGGGTTCACAGCAGGAAGGTCATGTCAGATGAATCTAATTGATTTCTTTGTCCGGGTGACCAAAGTAGTAGACCAGGGAGTGGCTGTGGACATGGCCTACCTAGACTTTAGCAAGGCATTTGACACAGTCCCACACAAAAGATTAATAATCAGATTAACCAGTCTGGGAGTGGATTCCAGGGTGGTAGCCTGGGTAAAACATTGGCTGGACAATGAGACACAGAAGGTAATTATAAATGGAGTCCACTCTGAAGAAAGGGGTTACTAGTGGGGTACCACAGGGTTCAGTACTGGGTCCAGTCCTTTTTAATGTCTTTATAAGTGACATTGCAGAGGGACTGGAAGAAAAGTATACCTCTTTGCAGATGACACAAAGATCTGCAACAGGGTTGATACACATGGAGGCGTGGAAAGGATGAGAAGGAACTTGGCAAGGTTGGAGGAATGGTCAGAAGTATGGTAGCTTGGATTCAATGCAAAGAAGTGCAAAATAATGCACCTTGGAAACAAAAACCCAGGGGAAGATTACACAACGGGGGGTAGTAACAACAACAAAAATGTAAAGGGACCTGGGGGTAATCATATCAGTTGACCTTATGGTTGACAAGCAATGTGAGAAGGCAGTAAGGAGGGCTGGGGGGATACCGGGATGTATAGGGAGAGGCATCACCAGCAGAAAACAGGAAGTTGTTATCCCTCTGTACAAACAGTTGGTGAGACCCCATCTGGAGTACTGCGTCCAGTTCTGGAGACCCCATCTCCGCAAGGACATAGACAGGATGGAGACGGTCCAGAAGGAGGGACCTAAATGGTGCAGAGTCTGCAAGAGAGAGCCATGAGGAGAGACTAAAGGAGCTTAATATGTACACCCTTGAGGAAAGGGGTGGGACATGATAGAAACTTTAAGTACCCTCAGTGGAATCAATAAAGTCCAAGAGGGTAGCATCTTTCAGAAAAAGAGATGTACAAGAACAAGGGGACACAATTTGAAGATAGAAGGAGGATGGCTCAGGGCAATGTGAGGAAGTATTTTTTCACAGAGAGGGGGGTGGATGCATGAAACAGCCTTCCTGAGGAGGTTGTGGGGTCTAAAACTGTGGGAGAATTCAAGAATGCATGGGACAGACATAAGGCAATTCTTGTGGGGGGTAGGAAGAAATAGGCTGTTGGTTAACTAGCATCTGCAGCTTATCTATTAAATAGGAAAATGGGCAGACTAGGTGGGCCAAGTGGTCCTTATCTGCATCAAAGTCTATGTTTCTATGGGCATTGGCTGGCCTAGTGGCATGGAAGGCTGAGGCGTTGGGTGTCTAACCTGCTACACACAGGTGACCCGGGTTTGGAAATGGGTGTGAGTCACTGGGGGGCTGACTGGCAGAGAGAGGGCTGAGCATTTGTAGACTGCTCTCCTCCCTTGGAGGGCGGAGGGGGGATTGTGGCCCACTGCTTGACTGCCACCTGCAGGGATCCAGGTGGGAGTGCAGGAGAGTCACACTGTGTAGTAAGGGACCCCTCGTTCAGAGTGCTGGGGGTCTCTCCCTGGAGACAGAACACGCACGTCGCGCTCATTCCACAGCCGGGGGTCCGGGGGAGAAAAAGGAGGAAACACTGCAGGATAGGCTCCGTGAGGCCCTGCCCGTAGTGCTGTAGCCCACTCTGTTGCTGTGGCCTGGGCAGATCTGGATGTGTGTCCTGGGGGGCAAGAATGGACCTCCCTCCCTGGCCTGACCAAGGGGAGAAATCTGTGAGGGATGGGACCCCAACCAAAGGAGGAGGTAAGGGACAGTTGCATTGAGCAGGGACAAGACTGAGATGGTGCCCGTCCTGCCCAGGAGGATAAAAACCTATATGGACATAAAGTAAATACCCCATGGGCAGGAAAAGCATTCAAATTAATTTATATGTCATTCTTTGGGGAACAATGTCTCTACTGACTGGCATGCCACAGAGCGTAACTAGAAAGCAGAAAAGAAGCATACTGAGTTGTATGTTAAATACAAGCACCAGTTTCTTTTTACTTAGAGCTGTGTTAGTATTACTGATACAGAGTGCTTACCTTGGTTTGGGTTTCCAGCATGTTTTTTTTTTGTTTCTTTAAATATTATCAACAGCAACACTTGTAATTTTAAATTTTAACTGGTACCGTATAATATTAAGAGTACTGTATTTTTACTATTGTGTCATGTACTAAAAAACTGCCAACATCTTTTTGTTTCCATATGTTTCTTCATAGATAATCTCTACCTTAGCAACTTTACTATCTTAAAACTTCATAATTTCTCTCTCTCCGTCCCTCCCTCCCTCTCTCCCCTCTCCTCCTCCTTTCTCTCTTCCTCCCACTCTCCCTTTTCCTCTGCCATTCTCTTTCTCTCCGTCTCATTTTCTTTCTCATAGAAACATGGAGACAGATTATGTGGGGGAAAAGGACCTTTAGACCCATCCAGTCTGCCCCATGTCCCTGCGTATTCCATCATCACATACCCTAGTTGGTCATAGGTGTCAATCCCTCCCCCGTTTCTCTACCTAATAGGCCCTTGTGCCTAGTCCATGCATGCTTAAAGCTCCCCAGAGTCTTTGCCCCCACTACCTCCTCTGGCAGGCTGTTCCAGTCATCCACCTCCCTTCCCTTGAAAAAGTATTTCCACATAACTCTCTTAAACTCCCCCCCCTTAGATTGACTACATGCCCCTTTGTTCTAGTGCCTTTCTTTCTCTCTCTGAAATAGACCCTCCACTTGCACCTTGTTCACTTCTGTGAGGTACTTGTGGGTTTCAATTATGTCCCTTCTTGCTGTCCTCTCTTCCAGGGAGCATGTTGAGTTCCTGCACATTTCCTTGTATGACTTCTTGTGCAACTCCCTCACCATTTTGGTTGCCCTCCTCTGTACCGCTTCCACCCTCTCAATGTCCTTGTGGAGGCACGGCCTCCAGAACTGGACACAGTACTCCAAGTGGGGCCTCACCAGTGGGAGGTACAATGCCAGCACCACCTCCTTCCTCCTGCTAGAAATCCCTCTCCCAATGCACTGCAGCATCCTGCTAGCCTTTTCCACTGCTTTGTCACACTGCCTGGCTACCCTGAGGTCATCTGATATGATGACCCCTAGGTCTGTTTCTTGCTTGGTGACTGTAAGCTCCCATCTTATACACAGCCTCTGGGTTCCACAGCCCTAAATACATAACTTTGCACTTTTTGGAATTGAAACCCTGCTGCCAGCCCCTCAACCATTCCTCTAGTTTTCTCAGATCCCCTTGCATTCTCTCCAGTCCTTCCTGAGTGTCAACTCTGTTGCAGATTTTTGTATCATTTGCAAAGAGACACACCTTATCCTCAAGCTCCTCCGCAGTGTCACTTATGAAGGCGTTGAAGAGCACCAGTCCCAGCACCAAACCCCATGGCACCCACTAGTCACCCTCCTATCGACTGAGTGGCTACCATTTACTACTACTCTTTGAATCATATCCCTTAACCACTTTGATACCCAGCTTGTCACTTTCTCCCCTACCCCCAAACTGCTTAGCTTCCTAACTACTGTAGCCTCCTGTTTTGCACAGTGCTGAAAGCCTTACTGAAGTCCAGATAGGCCACGTCCACTGCTCTCCCTTGATCCACCTCCCTGGTAACTGAGTCAAAGAAATATATGACATTAGACTGACATGACCCTCCCACGTGAAACCCTGCTGTCGGTGGTCCTGCAGCCCTTTTTCCACCAGGTGCTCCACAAGCCTCTCCTTCAGCAGTGTCTCCATTAACTTCCCCACCACTGATGCGAGACTGACTGGCGTGTAGTTGCTAGCTTCCTCCCTACTGCCACTTCTGTGCCTACAGGCCACATCAGCCCTCCTCCAGTCCTCTAGAAAGTCCCCCATCTTCAGTGAGGTGCTAAAAAATGCTGCCAGAGGGATGGCCAGCACAGTGTTCAATTTCTTTAGGACCCTTAGATGAATCCCATCTGGCCCCATTGCCTTATTCTACTTTCAGGCTTCCAAGCCCTTCTGGAACCTCTCCACCAAGAATGGACTTGTGCCCGCTCTCCCCCGCTGCTTACTACAGCAGGCTGGTCTGTTGCCCCCACCCACTACCATGAAGACCAAGCAGAAGTAATTGTTCAGTAATCCTGCTTTCTTTTGATCTTCCTCAGCACAGTCTTCTGCCCTCCTGATTCTCACTATCCCTCCCCTTGTCTTCCTCTCCCCCCACATACCTGAAGGAGGTCTTGTCCCCTTTTTTGACCTCCTTAGCTGTCCTCTCCTCTGTTAGTGATTTAGCTGCCATCACCCTGCTTCCTGCCTCCCTTTCCTTTGCTAGATATACCTCCCTGCTTCATCCTTCTGGGTCTCCCTGAACTTTCTAAATGCTGTTTTCTTCTCCTTGGCTGCCTTTGCCACCTCCTTAGAGAACCACAGTGGCCACTTCCTTCTCTTTCCCTTGCTCACTTACTTCAAACAACATTCTGCTTCCTATGCTATACCTTTCTTAATTTTTCTCCACTGGGTTTCCTCTCCCTCTGTGCCTTACCCCCTCGTTGATGAATTTTCGGAGGCAGTTTTCCATTTCTTTAAAATGTGCCTTCCTGAAGTCCAGGACCCTTGTTTTAGTGTGATTTCTCCTCTTTCCTTTTTTTCTTTGTGCCACTTTCCCTCCCTCCCTTCCTTCCTTCCTTCCTTCCCTCCCTCCCTTCCTTCTCCCCCTCTGTCTTTCCCTCTTTCTCTCCCCATTCTACCTCTGTCACCCTCCCTTGCTCCCTCTTTTCTCTTTTGCCTTCTCTCCTCTCTGTCTATCCCTGACACTCCCCTCTTTCTCCCCACTATCGCTCCCTCCTCCTCATTCTCCCTCACTCTCCCTCTCTCTCCCCCCATCCTCTTCCTTGTCTCTCTCTCTCTCTCTCTCTCTCTCTCTGCCAGAAATACTGTAAGTGGCACATTGCACACATCCACCACAGGGATATGCAATATTCCCTTCCTGCATTTTTTTTATGGTATTTATAGTGTTCCAAGTGGCACAGACAAAAAATGTACAGTAATACATTGCTACAGCTTGATAGTTCATTATCCATTATTCAATCTAAAAATAAATAACATTTTCTACTGCTGATGATTGACAAGTCTACACAGAAAGAATGGTGGAGAGATCCTTGAAGCTATAACTGACATTTGAACATTAATAATACCATTTTACCATTCCCTTCTTAAAACAGCAGCATTGTTAGTCAGCAAAACATTTTTCAACATGTAGTGTTTTAGCATTAATATATTCTTGACATAATTAGATTCAGCATCAGTGTATTTTTATTTCTCTTTCTCTCAGATGTTTTTTAATCTCTCAAATGTTTTTTAGAACACCATTTTTTTACTAATTTTATAATTAATGATTCAAGTCATTAAAGACGGCCGATGCGAGCAATATTTTAAAATACCTTCCCACGAAGTTCCTTTTTGACTTTACATACTGGATTCGTACTGCAGATGCACAAGGAGGGTGCGAGCACATATTTGTGATAGTAAGCAGCACAGCACCATGCCAAAATGTTTAATTTGTTCACAGTGGGCGTTGCTGGAGAATAGAGATGTTGCAAAATTAAATTTTGCCTGTGAAATTGATGTGAAATTGGCAATTTTGCCATGCAAAACATTTTGCGAAATTCTGCCATTTGGTGAAATTTTCACCAGGTGCAAAATTGCGAAATGTCGACCACGAAACACGTAATTTCACTGCAAAATGCACAATTTCACCAAGCATCACCCAAATTTCACAAAATTTCACCTGAATTTCGCCACTTCGCAGGTAAAATTTTGCATTTCATGGGCAAAATTTTGCATTTTGCCTGCAGAATTTTGCATTTCGCACCCTCTAAATATTTCACGAAATGCGTGAATTTCACGAAATATTTTGCGGAACTAAATTTTCTAATTTCGCACATCTCTACTGGAGAATAGGGCTTTTTGAAAACTTCAAAACTCCATTTCTCAGTTCAGGAGGGGAATAAACAGAAAAAGTTGATATATTGATGTTTTTGCCAAAATTCATTATTACTGAAAAGCTATATGATACAAATGTGTTTCCACTATCAAATGTTACTGTAACGCAGCACAGCCCCTGCTACGCGACACTTCATTATAGATACAATAATACATATAGTTTGTTCCTAACTAAAGCAGCTCCCCATGAAACAAGCAATCAGACTTCAGTCTCAGCAACCTTTTATTTATAACACAGTTATACTCTTTGGTTAGTTTTAGTAATTGCTAGTTCAGGTTTGCAGTAGGAATTTCATTGAACGAGCTTGATTTTAATCCCCATGCATAAGAGGTAAAGCAAAGACAAAAAAAACAAACACAAAACCCCCAACACGGATAGATTCCAGATACAGCTTTTAACAAGTTGTTATTGTTGCCTCACACAAAGTGGTGAGGATTATCGCCTCAGTGGTAATAGCAAAACGAAAGCAGTATTGATTTTTGAAGCGATGACACATTCAGAAAGTCAGTGCTAGCAGGTATGGGTGTGAAGGAGGGTAGCGTGGGTTAGTTTAAGTGGAAACAGTGTAAAATGGTAATGTAAGTATTACAGGAAGGTAGAGTTTAATGTGGTATCACAATTATGTCTAGCAAGTAGAAATGCTGCATTGAAATCTCATTACTTTTGCATGGTAATTGGAGGTATTTTGCATTTTAGATCCTTCTAAAAGGGAATGTTGCTGACGTAGCATTCTTTACCATCATGTATCATTACCGTGATGGTGTTGGGAAACAGTACAGCCCAGTGACTACAGGACAGGCTTGCAAACCAGGAGATATGGGTTCAAACCCCACCCATCGCTTATTTACTATTTGGCCTTGTACTGCTTCAATACATCCAGCTGTAAAACTGGGGGAAAATCATGCCCCTAGTACAAATGAGATGTTGTATCCCAGATGGGCTATTCAGAGTAAGTAAATCATACAATATGATTTTTTTTATATATAGATTTTTTATGTCCCCAGCTGGGTACAGTTATCAGAGGGATACCCTGTTCAGACCTCTGTCATCATTTAGAAAGCAGCTGTGGCTTTCTCCATAGTCTTTGCATTGCCTCCCCCATCATGTGATGAGTGTCAGCTATCCAGTGTCCTTGTAGAATGCAGCAGTCTCTGAGTGCATGCAGCACCCCTTGCATGGGTGCAGGGTCCCCTGGCCTCTGCAAGTGATAGCCGTGTCACCAGGCCTCTACCATTTCCCTTCCAGGGCTGGCTCCTGCTGCCATTGGTAGCAATTCCTAGACCTGCCCACCATGATTCCGGATCCCTGAATCTGTTCCCAAACTGGGGCCGCCAGCATGGATGTGCTATCACAGGTCTATCCAGTGACCCCTAAAATATATATATATTTTTTTAAATTAAAAAAGTTATCATGCTGGCCCGGTGGTGCTGAGGATTGAAGTGCTGGACACCACACCTCGCACCACACTGGCAACCCAGGTTCGGATGTGAGCCTGGGCCATCAGGGGTCAGCAGGGGAGGGATAGGATTGAGCATCCGGATGACTGCTCTCCTATCCCAGGGAGGGTTCCAGGGTACCACCGCTCTGCAGCGGCCCCTTGTGATGACCAGAAGTACTGTCAGAGTTGTGCCAGGAAGGGGTGAAGTGCAGCAGATGTCGGCATGTAGTGCCTGACGTCGTTGCACACCTGCACTCCGAGGGGTGAAAAACAGAGGAAAAATGGTGTCACTGTTCGTGCAGCTTGATAGCCGCTACTTCACCAGCCAATGACGCCTGGATCCATCGTGTGCTGGTATTGGATCCTGGCCTGGTGCAGGGACATGGGGAGGTCCCCTTTGAGGGTACAGCTGCAAATGCCAGCTGGGCGCGACCCTCTCAGGGGTCAGCGGTGGTGGTGGTGCGGTGGCTGGAGATTGGCAGGTCAGTGGTTGCAGGAGGCTAAAATAAGAATAAAAAAAAAATTATCATCAATGTAGCTAATGAGCACTGCAGTTTTACTTATTACCAAATCCAACTAGTACACTATGTACCTTCAGTCCAAAGTCTAGTTGCAGTACCTAGCTGGTATTGTTTGGCATGGTTAACAAAAAAAAACACTGAAAGAAAAATGTTTACAATTGTCTTTTAATTGCTCGTGGGCTGATATACTTTAAATTGATAACTGGGCTATGCAGATAAGGGGTGCTGCACTTCTGAGGTGCCGTCTTTCGGATGAGATGTTAAACTGAGGTCCCATCTGCCTGTTCTGATGGCAGTTCAGGTGGATGTTAAAGATCCCATGGCACTTAGCAAAAAGAGTAGGGAAATTTCTCTGGTGTCCTGGCCAAATTTCTCTCACACTAAAAATACCACCAACAGCTTAATCTGGTTCAAGGTCAGTTGGCATTCATCTATATCCCCTTCCCCCGGGTCATGCCTGAAAATAGGCAGGATTTGTCTAGTGCACTTACCCGGTTAACAAAAACTAAAACAATGTCAGAGCAGACATTCTCCGTTCACTTCACCTGAGTGAAGGCCACACAAGGACATTGCACATGTAGGCAGAGAACCTTCAAATACAGTGTCGGTGAACAAAACACATTTATTCTTAGTTGAATGGGATCTAAAGCACAAGCACATGCATAGCAGCACCAAAGCCTCAGGGAACCATCTCCAGGACACCCCGACGTTTCCACACAGCAGTGAGATTAGATTTGAAGGTTTCCATTCTATGTGGGTGGTGTCCTTCTGTGGCCCTCCTTGTTGACTTTACAGCCTCACTGGTGTGATCTATTTGCTCCGCACTTCACTAAAATGAGCAGTTCTGCCCCTACCCCCCCCGACTCCAGCCACATTTCCTATCCAGATTGCCAGTGGGGTTCCTGCAAGAGAGGGCAAGGGTGCTGAAATAAGTGAAGAGACACCAATTTTTCACGGGAGGTAAGATGTTCAGCAGCTGAGTGTATCACTGGTTCACCAACTCCATGAGAAATAAAAGTCATGTACCTGCAACTACATTACTTTTTCCCCCCACAGGAATGTCTGATGTACTTGGCTGCATGAATCTTCTTAAAATATAGCCCCCAAGTGTACTATCAACTCTTGAGTTTTTCACCGCTTTATCAATGGTAACTGAAGCATTTAGGGGCACAATTCCTAAAAGGCTTATGCACGCATAATTTTCAATTAATGCGAGCTATTATTAAAATTAGTCTGTGAAAGATTTATCTATGTGCTTAATCTATTTCAGGAAGTGCAAATAGATGTATGCACACATTTCTAGTTCTGAGCTTGTTAACATGTGGCTGTTTGTTGTTCTGTATATTTAGATGTGCAGAATGTCAGATATAATAGTAATTTTCATTAATTGCTTATTCCACTGCAATAGACACTCATTTAAACTTGGCTGTAAAAACCCATTGAGCTGCTGCTATAAATGCCTTATAAATGGGAAGAAAATTGCATTTTTAAAAATCAATGAACTGTCAAGGTAAGGAATGGGGCACTGCAAAAGTTCTAAGTGCGCATTCAGTTTTCCAGGTGTTCTGTCCAGGGTACCATAGCCTGGCACAGACTATCCACTTTCTCTGCTACTGCCTATATCCTGGTTCATGTCTCCACTTGGGCTGCAAGTGAACTGAATTTCGCAACCTTAGCTCAATTCTGGTAGTCAAGTAATGCTGGAAAAAAAAATATGTTGCAGTAATACTTTTTATTGGACTTGCAAACTTGTGTTTGAAACTAGCTTTCCTGAGTTAGGTAACAAATCTATCCCACGACTTGATATGATTTGGCATGGTTTGCAGGCCTGTCCAAAAAGGAAGATCAAGAATTTATTTACTTAGTTTTTGTTGACTTAGAAAGGAAGACTAGGCAAATTTGCCTGTTTTCCGCATCTTCCCAGGGGAAGGGGGAGATACATATAAAACCAATTGAAACTAATAGTGGCTCCACTAGCGCTTTTTGAAGTCTGAGGATTCCATTGCTTAACCTTCATTCAAAAGGGTGTCTCAGAGACGATGAGTTACGCTGTCGGTGGTATTGTTAGTGAATGGGGGAAATCTGCCTAGGACACCGGGGAAATTCCCCATCTCTTTTTGTGAAGTGCCATGGAATCTTTAATGCCCACTTGAACAAACACCAGAACAGGCAGATGGGACCTCAGTTTCCAATCTCATTCAAAAGACGACACCTTAGGGCTGCATGACCCACCTCATGCTGCACTACAGTGTTAGTACTGGGATTCCCAAGTTCCTGGTGTGGGGCTAGAAGTCACAACCTTCTGATCTTCTGGCCTCAGTGGTGAGTGTGCAACCTGCTAAGCTACTGACACTGTCAACATCGGTAATTTAATGGTGACATATGGTTGGTGCTTGCAATGCTCCTGCTTTTAGCAATGATAATGATATGCATATCTCACTCTGCTCCATATCAAAATGTACCTGATTAAAAAATGGATTGAACAAAATGGTGGAAACTGATTGGTGAAGTGCGCAATTCACCTGTGATGTCATCCCAGCACAACCTCACAAGTGAAACTAGTGGCTACCAAACAGCCTACTTAAATTGGAAACACATAAATGGATCCATTTTATAATCTCAGTAAGGCACTTCAGGGTATGTGTCATGTTGTTATAATGTCACTTCATGGGTTGGTTGAAGGCACTCTGTCTGTGGCCTTATGAATCACAAAGCACACAGGGCATGACATTATCCCAGCAAGACACATGCTCTGGCATGCCTTATTGCTTGAATAACAGGTGATATGAAAAATATACAGTGATACATGGGGACTGGTATGTAACAGGTTTCTGTTGCACACCCAGAGTGTGTGCCACTTAAACCATGAAAGCAAAGCCCAAATAGTTTAACTAGACATCTCACACTGAGGGTGTGCAGAAGAACAATTTACCTTACTTCCCAAGTTTTGTTTTTTATAATTGCTGTTATTAAAAGTGCTGGTTTGCTCTGCTTTGAGGAGGAAACAAAAGTAGCTTATCATCAGTTAATGAGCTGCAGTTGTTTGTTACTCTGTTACATGCTAGAGTGACATCACACCCATATATAATGGTGAAATATACACACTGACTTCTGTGTGTAATCAAAGTTAACCAGTTCCTATAATATACTTTGTGTAGCCCCTATAAGGAGCTCTGCTCCTTATGTAGGTCTATGAGACCTGATTAGAGCCCTATGTAGGTCTATATGACCTGTTTGGAATTCCCTAATGGGATAATTCCTCTGGAATGTCAGTGGGCTGGGCCAGCTGGCCTGTTCTGCCTCTTGAGGGAGGAGTCAGCTGCCTGTAGTTGAAAGAGCTGCAGGAAGTGTGCTTCAGTTCTGGGGAGGTAATCATGAGGCATGCAGTGCTTGCTCCCTGTGCTGAACCTCTGTTCCTATGTGGAATGCCCTGAAATATCTTGCTGTGATTAGGGTCACCACCTTTGGATGAGGTGAAAACCGGACGCTAAACCACACCCCAAACTCCGCCTCTGGCTCCACTCCCTTTTTATAACTGGCGAGTATATCACTCCTCCTCCAAAGTAATCTGTAATGTTGGGATAGACATTACTAATGATAGCAAACCATTTTTTTTACTGTTATTTATTTGATTTATTCAGTTATTTATTTTTATTCTTTGGCAACCAGGTTAACTCCCATAGGCCACATAGCTCATTTTACAGGCGTGATCCAGGAGCACAGGAAGGTTAAGTGACTTGCTCAGGATCACACAGTATGTAAGTGGAGGCTGTGGGAATCAAACTCAGGTCTGCTGGATGTGCCAGCTCATCGACAGCTTATTGCTCAACCCTCTGTTAAACACTCTTCCATTTTCCTTTCCATGTCAGTCAAGTATTATGATGCTTTGACCAATTTTTGATAACTTAATTATCAATGCTTGTGGTACCTTTAATACTGCACTGTGTTCCCCTTTACCTCAGCAGCTGCTGCTGTTTCTTTTTATATTCAAAGACATTCCAACATTTCAGACACACCATTCCATGCTGTTTATCTGAATGACCTGCAAAAGTGTAGCTAATGTCATAGAAGGTAATACAAAAAATTAGAGCAAATGTGGTGATAAAGGCAATAAAAGTTAGATCATTAATTTAACAAAAATGGGTCTAAAACATAACAGAGCATAGGACAAACAAAAAGAAACACTTGAGAGCACATAATAGTGTAAAAGCTGTTTCCTGTCATAGCAGTAAAAGACCATACTTAAAATTCAGAGTGGAAAAGATAAGGTTAATTTACTGCTAATGATCTTAATGGCCATACTTTACACCTCTCAGACAGTCTGGTTTTACAAACAAAGGCAGGTCTGAATGACTGTGACATCAGAACTTCTTTGTAACCTGGACATGCAATGCAGCCAAAACAGTGAATGATTTGCTACATCAGTTTTAAGAGTATATGAGTACTCAAAATGGCCCAAAAACCGGACTGCATTTAATCAAAACTGGATGACCGGATAAGGACCCTAAAAACCAGATAATCCAGTCAAAAACCGGATAGGTGGCAACCCTAGCTGTGATTGTGGTGGATGCCAGTGACAAGGATCCCCAGAGGGGGCATCTCCCATAGTTTCACCAAGTCATAGTCTTAGAGGAGAAAAAGACGTATCTGGAGAACAATCTGCAGCTTTCAGAGAAAGAGAAATGGAGGCGATGTAGAACTGTTTTATATAAGGACTGCACAGGGCACCCAGTGGTGTCCTCCCTCCCTGCACTAGACATGATGGTTTAAAAGTATGCCCCTGTAGCATTTAATTCAGCCACGGACCCTCTGCTCATGGGGGTCAGGTCTTGGTAGAGGCCTCCAGGGGTTGTCTGCCTCTCCTTGATCCTAGAATGATTCCCCTCATGCAAGGGTGCCGGAAGATGGTAAAAGCCGAGGGGGCTGAGAATCAAAAGGGCACTTTATAAGGGAACAAAGGGCACTTTTTCTACTAGTTTTTGCCATACAGAAATAAAAAGTGGAGGGGCTCCCGCCCCTTCTGCCCCCCTGGTTCCGGCACCTATGCCCTCATGTGGGGGATGAAGACTTAAGAAGTATGAATGTGGATTTGGACTCTCTGCCCACAGGTGTCAGCACTTGGGGGGGGAGGGGGAGTGGGAAGCATCACTGGTGGCACTCTCAGACACCCAGTGGGTATATGCCTCTCCTGGCCATTGAAAATTGCAGGGGGAAACAGTCCCCATGAATATCAGTATTTATTTCAGCCATGAAAGCTTGTGCAGTATATGTGAGTCTTGAGGGCCTGGGGCCCCTACTATAAAAGCGCCGGGAGTTGGTAGTGGGAAACTAGTTCTGGGTTTAGGGGAAGTCTGGGTTGGTCCATTCCCTACGTAGCTCTAAGGAGTAAAATACCCCATTGCTGCAGAAGAAGGACTGTGCAGGGTGAAGCCTGATGCTCAGGGTCGTTAGAAAGTAAGTTGCATCTGTGTAAAGTGTATAAGAAGTACAGGGGCATGTATACTGGATCCCTTGTGGGTCCCGGCTACAGGGGACCTAGTAGTTAAATGAAGCCCTGGTTTAGTGTCTACAAGAGAGCAACTGTGTATCAAAATGTGAACAGAAATATTGCAAACATGTACCTGTATGCCCCACTGGGTTGTTAGCATAACCCTAGAAATTCAGAGAAGTGCAAATGAGGCAATGCTTTAAACAGCACTCACCCCTGGGTGATGGGGGTTCAAGAACTGCTTATGGACGCTGAGTGTTCTGAGACACTGAGAAGGTGCAGCTTGACCCATGGGGAACCTAAGTGCTCATAAGCTTCTAGTTACTAAAAAGGATCCAGTTTTTATGTTATATACTGGCTGGACATTAAATCTTAGTTTGGAGTTCTTGTTGCTGCTAACCCCCTTGCTTTGTAAGCAACTGGCCTGAAAAGTATCTGAACTGTGGGAGGTCACTTCATATCCAGAAGGTCAAGCAAATGTTTTTTTTTTTGTAGATCCCCCTCCTTAAAAATGAACTGTGCAATCTTTAGACCCCTAGACCTTGGAGGAGGGCTTACATTTGTATTGTTTTCTTTTTAGGAACAGCATTCTGTAAAGTTGTACTTTTTTATGTAACCAGCAAATTGGAGTTTACCACCCATCCTTGATCTACACATTATATAACCAGTCATTAATCCCTCAGAAATGATGGGATTCTCGGCCATTATTGCTTAAGTATCCAAGCGGCAGCAAGCCACTTGAAGCCTATGGGGTTGGGGAATGGTACAGTATCTCTCGGCCACATAAATGACAAGCTTAAGGGATCAGACTTTAGAAAGGTCATCCACATGTTTTCTTTGATAAAAAAAAGTCATTTGATAGAATAGGCCACAACTGTTCAGGACGCTTATCTTCACAACTGGTGTGTCTTTAGGAGACGCGGAATGCACTTCCTTCTTAAATGGTGCCCATGTTTTGTGTCTCTCAGTTAGATGGATGTAGTTGCCACTCTGTTTTTGTTGTAAGTAGATAGGATCCCATAGAATATCACATTGTATTGTGTTCCACCGATAAGTGTATACATAACAGCTGTGCATAGCACTAAGAAGTATGCGGCAGTGTCTGAAGTCCAGATGGTGCTTCTTTTTTGCTGTATCTGGCACACATAATGGATTTTCTTTGAAAGCAAATTGTTCTTGTTGTGAAGGTACAGATTACAGCAACAGGCTGCTGTCATAAATACTGTTTGCAAAAAAATAAGATCCTTCAGAAACCATAACGTAAGGTGACACGATTGGAAATCTGCTGTAAAAGAGAACATGAACCCAATTTTTCTTTTCATGAAAATAATATAATCAGCACAGAAAATAAGAATTGGAAAAAAGATCCTTCTATTTCAACTCGCATTTTGAAGAATAATTGATGGTTGCAGGGAATATCCTTGCTTCATTCACATCTGGCGAAGTCATTTACATGGGTCCTCAAGTGATTCCTTATATGACGTTATCAGCAAATTGTCCTTCATGGGGGAAGGCTCAATATTTCTTTTGAAATCCTTAGATTTACTGAAAAAAAGAGCCAGTCAGATTAAGCCAGCAATGTTGACTGAATTTATGAACACTGAGAATTTCTATTATTGTCATAAGAAAGAACGTTTTTAGGCATGGTGGTCCTTGAAAAACTAGAGGAATCAAACCTGAGAAACAATGGGATGCTAAGTTGGAAGATCGAGTTGATGGACTCTAATAAGGTGAAAAATGAGACTTTATTGTGGAAGACAGCCTGGCCTAGAGCACAGAGTTATAAAACATGTAGACTAAGGTTCAAATCCCACCACTGCTGCTTATCACCCTGAACATGAGCAAGTTCCTCCTTGTAATGTCTCTTGGAACTATCTCTGTCCTTTCTGAATGTCCCGTGTGCAGAACTGTTTCTCTCTCCATGATTCTCCTGAACTGCAAAGTGTTTTGAGATAACAGTCTGTATGAATGACATTATATGCAATGAAATTCCTTCCTTTCATTACTTTGTTTGACAACCAGTTTACCTTCAAACTGAGGACCACAGCAGATACAATAGTGTGTTATTGTGAGTCTGATACAATGATTACTTTCATATTAATTTAAAGTGGAAACAATTGTGGGCGAGGGGGTTGTTTACTTTAACCTTTAGAGCACAAGATTACCTTTTTATGCATTTCAGAAAAAAATAAGATTTTCTTTAGGTACTTCAGAAAACAAAATTGCTTATTTTATGTACTTCATAAAATATGCACTGCAAGTGCACAAAAAGTCCTTTCAGCCTTAGGTTCATACAGTGGGACAGAATGTTAGCTTTGGTTCATCCTCCGCAGAGGTCCTGCAGTCTTGAATTAAACTGTCAGCACATTGAACTGGATCAGAATGAGAGCTCACGGCATCTGAGACGTGTTACAGGATCTTGCCGCTGCACCAAGCAAGTGGGTTGCTGCCTGTAGTGTGGATAATAGATCTGGTTTATTAGAACACATACTCCCACAAGGTAATCCAATGAGCTGCTCCATGCACTGACTGGGCAGAGCTCTGCAATTTTACTTTCAGCCCTGAAGGCTTAGTTCCTCTCTAGCCATTAGAAGGAAATCTGATGCTATGATTATAGTTGGTGCCCAACTGTGTCTGACCAGTAGGTGGCAGCAGAGAGGGCTTAGTTGATACAGCAACTATTCTCTGGGCCCGATTTTCAAAGGTTGACACAGGGTTTGCGTCAAGCCCTGTGTCAATCCAGTTGCTTGGTGCAGCTGCGCCAAACTCCTTTGATGCACCTGCACTCAATTTTAGTACATCAGGTGCAGTTGCAACAGTGTCCACACTTTACAGCAGCTTGCCCCACAGATTTGGCACAAGCCCATAAAAAGGGTCCCCAAAATGGTGCAAGTTAGATCAGGGGAGAGCTGGTCTAACTTGCGGCATTTGGCACACAGGAATGAAAATCCCAATCGGGGCCAAGAGAATGCCGCAAGCCCCCTGTGCTCTATGCTGAGTGCAGCAGGGGACTTGCGTCATTTTCAGGGCTTTTGAAAATCGGACCTGCTGTTGTTTTTGAACACTCGTTGATATTTAAAAGTGTGGATGCAGTGCTTGCATCCATGTTTCAGAAGCAGAATACGTCCACGAAGATGCATCCAGATGTCTGCGTCCCATTCACAGTTTAGCAGTGTCAGTGGCTCAGTAGGAAGCACACTTGCCTCTGAGGCTGGCAGATCAGAGGGCTGTGGGTTCAGTTCCCACATCTGGCACTTGGGTTAATATCCCAATACTGACACTGTAGTGCAGCATGAGGGGGTGCTGCACTTCTGAGGTGCCATCTTTCGGATGAGATGTTAAACCGAGGTCCCATCTGCCTGGATTGGTGGTAGTTCAAGTGAATGCTAAAGATCCCATAGCACTTATCAAAAAAGAGTAGGGGAATTTCCCCGGTGTCCTGGCCAAATTTCTCCCATTCACTAAAAATACCACCAACAGCTTAATCTGGTTCAGTTGCTTACCATCTGTATCCCCCTCCCGGTTGCCCCTGAAAAAGGGACTTCTAGGCCCAGTGGGCTTACCAGGTCAACAAAAATTCAATAAAATAACAATAAACAATTAACAGGACATCTGGACGCATTTGCAACAATTCCAGGTTATGGCAATTTCTGCTGCAACTGCAGAATTCCGTTCACGGAGTTGGACCAACTTTTTGTCGTCTGACTTCGCAGGCAGAATTCCACACTGACATCCAAAAACTGGATGCGAGTGGCTGAAATTCTCACCCTCACTGTCTAACATCGCTTGTCTTTTGGCTATAGTGAACTAGCATGCAGCAGACACTGCTCTCTGTCCTTAGGGGCCAATGAGTGTAAAAAAAAAACAACAGAGAATATTGATGAAAACCTGGTCCAAGACATATTAAAAGAAGTGCTGCTTCAATTATTTAAAATGTAAATAAAGTGCTAAAGCAGACTCAAAAAGGGGGAAATAAGGGTATCGCACAAGACAGGAGGCAAGGGACAACTTAAAATGGAATTTAAAAAAAAGTAAATCAAGATTCTCGCTGTAGCATTACTGCTGCTATATAACAGAGGTTGTTTTGTTTTTATTGGCACATGTATTAGCACTAGAGAAATGGTTCCTCAGACTTTCCTTGGGGTTGTGACAATACGCTTTTTTACTGCTGCTTCTTTCCTGATCTTGCAGTGTTTATTTGTACTCCAGCCCTTTATGAAAAGCTTTTCTTTTCTTTCCTTTTTTCTTCATATAGCTGTTTGGCCCCCAGGTGCCGCCTCTACCTGCTTCAGGCTTTACTTTGCCTTGTGCCCCCAGTCCCATCCACCACTCCATCTGCCCACCATCAAGCCATTGGTGATCCACGTGGGGCTAGGACCTGAAGGCACTGTCATACTTGGCAGCCAGTGCACATACAGTTCATCTCCTTTTTCTTCATCCAGTTTCCCCTGGGGCCACATTGCACGCAATGAGGCATGTACACATGCCGATGCATGCACACATTACAGACATCTGCATCAGGTCACATTACCACGGTGCTTGCTTGTTGCACCACTCTGCTTCCTCTAGGTGGAGACAGTGCAGTCAGGCACACTAACCCTCCTCTCCAAGCAGTGCATGGGGTGGTCAGACCACCTTTCCCCAGCCAGCTCCCCAGTGACCGTGGTCCATTTCGAAACCCAGGTCTTTGGAATGGAGGCAGGTGAGGTGCAGCACCACAGCCCTCTGCATCACTAGGCTCGGCTGATTGGAAAGCTTTTCTTCAAAAAATAATGAGATACGTCAAGACTGCAATAGCATCATGCTGCTTCCTGCAGAAAGTTGATGCTCTGAGAACTCAGGGCAGAGATGACAGTTAGAAAATAGAGAATACTGCATGGGCAGCTATGCTCAACCAACTTATGCTGTCACAGAGGGGTTCTGATTCCGTCTGACTTCAAGAGCGTAGCTTGAGAGGTCCGAAGGAATCAAAACCCCATGGTGGCAGCTAAGGCTGGTTGTGCAGGGAGTTGCACATCCAGCATTTGTTATAGTGTATGGTTTGTGAAACTGTTTTCATTCTTTTTTAAACTGTCACACTAGTAGATGCTGCACATGCTATCCACTCAGCAGTTGCAGTTTTGGAAGCCCACCCTCCAATTGTGGCCATCTCATCAGCTGCCTCCAACTGAGTGAGATCAGAGTGTGGCAGTTTGTTCAAAATTCTGTAAACAATAGCAAGCTTGTGCATCCTCTAGATGATTCAGAATGATGTTGTACCACAGAAGGGTACAATCACATTCCACTACCTCTGAACTATGGTACAACAGCACTTTGAAACAGATGGAAAGCTATACAGAACACTGCTCTACCATATGCTATAACATAATTTAGTGTAACATTTCCTCATTATTTGTTTGACACCTCACTTTTACTCATTGTCATCGTACTCCTTCTGGAGCACGGGGTCATGTCACCGCAAACAAAAAATGTGCGGCAATAAATGCCACAAGGAAAACAGTGCCCTTGCAAATGCAGTTACAACAGCGACCCCACAACAAGAGCACAGCCCCATTGAAAAAAATGAGACCTCTTTGTTTTTTGAGGGGGAGGGGCTTTGCCCTCTACACTCCCGGACTTAAAATAATCAACTCCGGGGAGTTGTGGACTTCAGGGATGGGGAGAAAATCGTGAGAGGAGAAAATTACTTTTTTTTTAATTTGTTTTAAGTTTCAGCAGGAGGAGATCTGGCAGGAACCAAACTGCAGTCCCAGGTCTACTGCTTCTCTGTGTACTGGTGCCCTAGCCACTTCACCACAGGAACAGCTCAGCCAAGCACCCCAGCAATCCACAGAGCAACAGGGGTAGCGGTAATGCCCTACTGATATTAAACCCCTGTTGCTCTAAATCCATTCACATTTTACACATCACGGTTCTTGCAGCGCTCTTCCTGGTGTGCTGTTTTGATCTGGTACGTCCTTCTGGCACTACAGATGCCCCTTCATACCGATCACCCCACTCCCAGATGTCATTAGGCACCAGCCTAACTGCCCGTAACTCCAACATTGAGCATGATGAATTGCCCATGCCAAAGTCCTCCTCTAGTCTAGTGAAGATGCGCCTCTGTACTTCTCACTGTTCCATTGGTGGCTTGTCCCTGCTGAGGGCCGATCCCTGCCCTAAAAGAAGGAGTGCCTATAGATAACCTGCTGCCAGCTGGATGGGTCCCCACAGCACGCTAGAGAGCTGCTGGCATGTGGGGCGATGAGGGCCATCATCCAATACGCCAGTGTGGCATTTATGCTGCTTTTCTTCCACCCCTCCTCCCACAGTCATGTGCACGTTCACAGCTGGCTGGGGGGGGGGGTACCCTATCAATCAATCAAAATTTTTGTTTATTGAAATAAACAAGATAATGACAAGTCATATGAATGGAAACCTTGTTTCAAAAGACATCCTTAATTCATTCAGTTACATTGTTACAACTGAATGTTTATACAGCATTTAAATAATGCAGTTGCAACATACTATACTATAGTGTACAACCCTAAACTAGAAGTTTTGCATACATATAAAATGTAAAATATTTTGAGACTTTTGCCAGTTGTTACAATGATAATTAAAAAAAAAAACAATGTGTGACATCAATGGCCCCTTGGCCATGTTACCATCAGAAGGCATTGTAAGAGGAGTGTGACAGGTCTCCCCCCAGACTCTGAACATGAATGCGAGTCGCCAGTGTGCCAGTATGAACCCTGTCACTTGGTGCCGTGAAGCTGACTACATTATTTTTCTATTAAAGAACATTTGGTTATATATACACTGTGACAGTGACAATAAAACAAATAGATGTTAGATTTCCAGTGACCTTTAAAGACAGGCTACAAGTGTGGTTGCCCTACAAAGTAGAAACAGACCCCCAGACTTTCCTCTGAGGCAGAGCCTTCCAACTGCACATATTATTACTCCTAATGTTTTTGCATGGATTTACTGATCTAACTCCACGTCACTATGGATCACCACTCCGACCTGACTCCATGACGCCATGATTAAAATTCATGCCAGGATTCAAACTCTGTTCATACCTTTCAGAGTCATAGAAGTGGAACACATCCACTGAGCTACGCCACCACACTGCCACCAATGCCTGTAGATGTAGTGCACTCTGGCTTTGTCATACTGTAGGTCTACGAAGTAGTCAACCAAGGGTTGAATCCCAGCAACAGCTAAAGAGTGTTTACTTTGGAAGCCACTTTGACTGTCTGTTTCAACCAGTGGTGGGGTAGCCTTCTTGTCAGTGTGGTATCTTTCAGTGAACTGGCTACACTGTGGCAGTAGGGAGTCAATGACTGGGAGGAGCAGATCAGTACTACATAATGAGGCAGGTAGATGGCACTAGATCCTGGCAGGGTACATGGGAAACTCACTGAAGTTGCTCAGTCCCACCTCTCCTAGGTGCCTATTGGCCCAGAATAATGGCACCACAGCAATGACAGCATAGTGCATAGCAGAGAAAACAAGGAGTTAGGCAAGTTCTATTTGTACTGACAGCTCAGAAGGAAATCTTTTTTCTCAAGATATATACTGTAGATGTGTAAAGCAATCTTGATTTATTCCATGTAGGAAAGTTTTCTGCTTTATTTTATTTGAAAATTGGTAACTGGGAAAGGCACAGTGAGCCAAGGCTTGCTTCCAGGTGTGACCTGGATGGAAGGGAGTGGGAGAAACCGGAAGCACAGTAAGGAATAAACAATACATTGGTACAAAAACTGGTATTTAAACTAGGTACAACAATGAAGTGCAGTCACAGTACAGTATAGATAAACCACAGAAGTGCAAATAAAACAGCAACAAGGCACAGAGAGGAAAAAGACTACACAGTATCAAGCGAGAGGCCTGTTAGGTGGGTGGATGCCTACCTCCATGGAGGACAGAAGTGCCGAGGTAGTGAGAAAATGAAATCAGCAAGCAGACAGGGTAATCAATTGTATATTGTCTGTTTGTTGTTTGTTTGTAATTGTTGACCAGGAAAGGCACACTGAGCGGTGGGTGACAGTTCATCTCCGGGTGCATCTTGGGGAGGGGGCTAGGCAGGTTACCTCATAAGGACTATTTTACATATACAATTTTTTTTGTATAGTATTTTTTATTAATTTCAAAGAGAATAAATTACATGGGCTCAATAGAGATGGGACTATTCCCTGGTGTTCTGGCTGTCAGCATTCTCCTGTCAATAAAACATGCCTATGTAACCTGCCTAGCCCCTTCCCCCAAGATGCACCCGGAGATGAACTGTCACCCACCGCTGATTTTTAACAAATCATGGGTGGATGGGGTGGTACCCGAGGACTGGAGGAGGGCAGATGTGATTCCTCTTCACAAAAGTGGGAGCAAGGCAGAAGCAGGAAACTACAGACCTGTTAGTTTAACCTCAGTGATAGGGAAATGATGGAATCACTTCTGAAGGAAAGAATTGTCGAGTATCTAGAGGCCAGAGGGCACAGGACCTAGGCAGCATGGATTCACAGTGGAAGGTCATGCCAGACAAATCTGATAGATTTCTTTGACTGGGTGACCAAAGTAGTAGATCAGGGAGGGGCTGTGGACATGGCCTACCTAGACTTTAGTAAGGCATTTGACACAGTCCCACACAAAAGATTAATATACAAGTTAGCCAGCCTGGGAGTGGGTCCCAAGATGACAGCCTGGGTAAAGAACTGGCTGGAGACTAGGACACAGAGAGTAATAGTAAATGGAGTCCACTCAGAAGAAAGAAGGGTTACTAGTGGGGTACCGCAGGGTTCAGTATTAGGACCGGTCCTCTTCAATGTCTTTATAAGTGACATTGCGGAAGGACTGGAAGGAAAAGTATGTCTCTTTGCAGATGACACTAAGATCTGCAACAGAGCTGATGCACAGGGTGGGGTGGAAAGGATGAGAAGGGACTTGGCAAGGTTAGAGGAATGGTCAAATGTATGGCAACTTAGATTCAATGCTAAGAAGTGCAAGGTAATGCACCTGGGAAACAAAAACCCAGTGGAAGAGTACACAATGGGGTGAGATACTAACAACAACAAAAATGGAAAGGGACCTGGGGGTAGTCATATCAGATGACCTAAAGTTGGGCAAGCAATGTGAGAGGGCAGCAAGGAGGGATGGGGGAATACTGGGATGCATAAGGAGAGGCATCACCAGTAGAAAACAGGAAGTTATTATCCCTCTGTACAGACAGCTGGTGAGACCCATCTGGAGTACTGTGTGCAGTTCTGGAGACCCAATCTCCGCAAAGACATAGCCAGGATGGAAGCTGTCCAGAGGAGAGCAACTAAAATGGTGCAGGGTCTGCACCAGAAGACATATGAAGAGAGACTTAAGGAGCTTAATATGTATAGCCTCGAGGAAAGGAGGGAGAGGGGACATAATAGAAACTTTCAAGTACCTCAAGGAATCAACAAAGTCCAAGATGGTTGCATCTTTCAAAAAGAGTGTGCAAGAACAAGAGGGCACAATTTGAAGAATGGGGGTGGCTCAGAGGTAATTTAAGGAAGTATTTTTCACAGAGAGGTTGTGGATGCATGGAGCGGCCTTCGAGGAGGTTGTGGAGTCAAAATCAGTGGTGGAATTCAAGCATGCATGGGACAGTCATAAGGCAATTCTGGGGGTTGGGGGTAAGAAGAAGTAGGCTGCTGGTTAACTAGGATCTGCAGCTTATCCAGTAGGTATGGAAATGGGCAGACTGGGTGGGCCAAGCGGTCCTTATCTGCCGTCAAAGTCTATGTTTCTATGTTTCAATCAACTTGGGTAACATACAGGGTAAATTAAACATTTCAATTGACATTTCATCCATGTTAAACATTTATAGCATGTAAATTACTCAAATCAGTATTGTAAGAGAGTGAGTTCTCAGATCCTAGACATACCATTTAAACCATTCCTTCTCTCAGAATGAAAGTTTCTGCCAGTGGCAGGTAATCTGTAAGTTTGTCCCAGCACCTCAGAAAAAGTTCCTCTCTTCCCTTCAATATGTATGTAATATGCTCCAGAGCTAGTGCTTGCAGGGCCAACAAAACTGATGTTAACACCCATTTTCTAAGTGCAGTCAGACCCTCCAGGGTGTGGGGTGTTGGAGATATCCGCACTTCTATGGGCTCTAGGGCACTCCGCCCGTAGTGTTGGACCTCACTATGCCCTGATCATGCAGGTATCTCCCAGCACCCCACACCCTGCAGGGTTTTATCGCTTACATAAAATGGCTCATTTAGGCAGAAAATGTCTGTACAAGATGTTTTCTAAGCTTAGCAAACAACTTGTAATCGGCAACAACATTTGTGGAAAGACAAAGTCTACTGCACTCTCATGTGATGTAGTTCAACCAATCATATTTTTCCTTTTTTCACTGTCATTTCTATAACTTTGGCATCAACTGCAGTCAGATATTGTTTTATTCTGATTTGAACATGGTGTACTCACATCTGTCCGCCATAGTTCATCATGGCCTTACGACCAAAGCACTTCAATGCTGTGGAAAAGCATGGAAGCCTCGACTAAAATCTAACCGCTGGAAGGAATATTGTCTCACTTGTAAATGTTTTTTCTGGATCATTTTTTTTCTGGATCATTTCAGAATCTAATAGATTTCTTTGACTGGGTGACCAAAGTAGTAGACCAGGGAGGGGTTGTTGACATGGCCTACCTAGATTTTAGCAAGGCATTTGATACAGTCCCACACAAAAGATTAATACACAAGTTAGCCAGCCTTGGAGTGGGTCCCAAGGTGGTAGCCTGGATAAAAAATTGGCTAGACAACAGGACGCAAAGGGTAGTAATAAATGGAGTCCACAGTGAAGAAAGGAGGGTTACTAGCGGGGTACCGCAGGGTTCAGTACTAGGACTGGTCCTTTTTAATGTTTTTATAACTTTATAACTGACATTGCAGAGGAACTGGAAGGAAAAGTATGTCTCTTTGCAGATGACACAAAGATCTGCAACAGGGTTGATACCCAAGATGGAGTGTAAAGGATGAGAAGGGACTTGGCAAGGTTGGAGGAATGGTCAGATGTATGGCAGCTCAGATTCAGTGCAAAGAAGTGCAAGGTAATGCACCTGGGAAACAAAAACCCCAGGGAAGAGTACACAATGGGGGATGATATACTGACAACAGAAAAAATGGAAAGGGACCTGGGGTAATTATATCAGATGACCTAAAGGTGGGCAAGCAATGTGAGAAGGCAGTAAGGAAGGCTGGGGGGATACTGGGATGCATAGGGAGAGGCATCAATAGTAGAAAACAGGAAGTTGTTATCCCTCTGTACAGACAGTTGGTGAGACCCCATCTGGAGTACTGTGTGCAGTTCTGGAGACTCCATCTCCACAAAGACAAAGACAGAGTGGAGGCTGTCTAGAGGAGGGCAACCAAAATGGTGCAGGGTCTGCACCAGAAAACATACAAAGAAAGACTAAAGGAGCTTAATATGTATACCTTTGAGGAAAGAAGGGAGAGAGGGGACATGATAGAAACTTTCAAGTACCTCAAGGGAATCAACAAATTCCAAGAGGGTAGCATCTTTCAGAAAAAGAGATGTGCAAGAACAAGGGGGCACAATTTGAAGATAGAGGGAGGACGGCTCAGAGGTAATGTGAGGAAGAATTTTTTCACAGAGAGGGTTGTGGATGCATGGAACAGCCTCCCTGAGGAGGTCATGGAGTGAAGAACAGTGGGGGAATTCAAGAATGCATGGGACAGACATAAGGCAGTCCTAGTGGGGGGTAGGAGGAAGTAAGCTGTTGGTTAACTGGGATCTGCAGCTTATCTGTTAGGTAGGAAAATGGGCAGACTAGGTGGGCCAAGCGGTCCTTATCTGCCGTCACATTCTATGTTTCTATTTGTTTTAAACTCATTAGTTCCTGCTAA
Source organism: Neoceratodus forsteri (assembly GCA_016271365.2). NCBI lineage: Eukaryota > Metazoa > Chordata > Ceratodontiformes > Ceratodontidae > Neoceratodus > Neoceratodus forsteri. Next base: position 119,165,730 of record JADMNL010000034.1, on the reverse strand, counting down.
GGTGCTGTAATTCCTGATGATCAGGCTGGGGGGAGGGGACTAGAGTCCAGGCTAACTTGGCTTTTCTCAGGTTCATCACCAGTTTTATTTATGAAAAAGATTTGTGCAGTATAAAGGCCCACTGAGCTGGTGTGACCCCGGGGAAGGGGAGGGGGGGCACAGCTGAGAGGAGTAAGAATAACACAAATTGATTTGGTACACTAAATAGTAATGCAGATGGCAAAAACAGTAACACAAAACAGCACAGAACAATGAACAAGGACACACAAAAAACATACAAGTGAACAGTGCATAACAAATTCCATACAAGTTGAAGGTGCAAAATACAAAATTCATGGGGTGCAATAACCAAGAAGGAGAGATTACCAAGAATGCAGATGGAAATAAAAATTGGAAACCGTTCACATGCTCAAACAGGTACGAGTATAAAGTTGCACATTCTGAGGTCAAGGGCAGTTTATGGTATTATCCCAAGTACCTGGTGTGGACTCGTGATCTTCCATTCCTCTGGCCCCTGAGGTGGGTATGCTACCAACTGATGCAGTGACACTGAAATGCCAGCAGGGGCGCTTGAATTTGATCAGTACACTGCTCTTTGTGATTTGTATTGGTGTGTCCCAAGGATCACACTTCGGATGAAAAGACTCCTGGTAGGACTGTCCTGCTAAGATTATTTTCTCATTTTTACAGAATGAGCAAAATGCACTGAAAAGTTTTGATCGCACTTAAGATGCACACCTGCCTGCTTATATAACGTCGTCCCAATAGATATAGTTTTTTTTCTAAATCATTTAACTTGCTAGATGACTCTCTGTGCATAACACTGAAAATTTCCTAAATGCATTAGAAGGGCTGTAGATTCCTTAGGAGAACAAAATGGAAAGGATTTGTTCCATGAAATCCTGCTGTCCATTTTTATTGGGTTTATTTTTTTCTGCCTCTTTCTTTTTTACTGCTCACTCAGTTCTAATCTCAGCAATGATCGCCCTGCTAAGTAATCCTGGCTCAGATTTAATGACAAGATATGTCTATACTGTAGGTGAAATTTCAGAGCTCTGTCCTCGAAGGATAAGGACTCACATACTACACATAAGCCAAAGCCCAAGGGCCTTCCTTGAGCTCTCTGTGCCAGAGCAGGACAAACTCATTCTGAGGTATGGACTACAGAAGTGCAGTGTCAGGGCCCTGGCTGTCAGTGTTTGGGGATGGCAGATAAAGCCAAAGCCATCATCTGACCTTTAGCGATGTTGTGCAAACTAATGACTATATTTTCAGATGAAAATCTGTCTAGAGCAGGAAACATAATTTAGCTGATTGATTTTAACCCTGTTAACACTCACTCACTCACTCAATCCTCACTCACTCACTCACTCACTCACTCAATCCTCACTCACACCTCACTCATTCACTCACTCACTCACTCACTCAATCCTCACTCACTCACACCTCACTCACTCACTCACACCTCACTCACTCACTCACTCACTCACTCAATCCTCACTCACTCACTCACTCACACCTCACTCACTCACTCACTCACTCCTCACTCACTCACCACCACTCATTCACTCGCTCACCACTCACCACCACACCACTCATCACTCACACCTCACTACCACTCACTCACTCACACCTCACTCACTCACTCACTCACTCCTCACTCACTCACTCACTCATTCACTCGCTCACTCACTCAATCCTCACTCACACCTCACTCACTCACTCACTCACTCATTCACTCGCTCACTCACTCAATCCTCACTCACACCTCACTCACTCACTCACTCACTCAATCCTCACTCACACCTCACTCACTCACTCACTCAATCCTCACTCACTCACACCTCACTCATTCACTCACTCACTCAGTCCTCACTCACTCACACCTCACTCATTCACTCACTCACTCAGTCCTCACTCACTCACTCACTCTCACTCACTCACTCACTCACTCACACCTCACTCATTCACTCACTCACTCACTTCTCACTACTCATTCACTCACCTACTCACTCACTCCTCACTCACTCACTCACTTCTCCCTCCCTCTTTCATCACTCTTCACTCACTCACTCATTAGATTACTCCGCACTTACTCCTCACTGACTCGCTCCCTCCCTCATCACTCCTCCCTACTCAATCGCTCGCTCACTCTCTTCTTGCTCACTCACTCAACTCACTCACTCATTCACTTACTCTTCCCTCCCTTCCTCCCTCCCACTTCATCATGCCTCACTCACTCACTTCGGTCACTACTCACTCATTTACTCTCTCCTTGCTCACTCACTCACTCCTTGCTCGCTCATTCCTCACTTACTCTCACTCACTTCCTCACTCACTCACTCGCTCACTTACTCCCTCCTCACTGACTCATTCACCACTCACTTACTCTCACTCACTAACTCTCACTCACTCCTCCCTCCATCATCATTACTCACTCCCCACTCTCAACTCACTCACTCACTCACTTCTCACTCACTCACTCACTCTTTATTCCTCACTAATTCTGTCATTCACTCACTCACAACTTGCTCACTCACTACTGACTCACTCACTCCTCACTCACTCTATCCCTCCCTCCTCACTCACTCCTTACTCATTCCCTCATAACTACTAACTCACACTGACTCACTTACTCCTCCCTCCCGCATCACTCCCCACTCACTCACCATGCCTCACCCATTCACTTACGCTCAATCCTTCCCTCTTCACTACTCATTCCTCCCACTCAACACTCACTCCCACTCCTCCTTTGCCTTTTCTCTGTCCTCACTACTGATTCACTGACTCCTCACTCACTCACTTAACTCTTACTCGCTTACTCCTTACTAACTCCCTTATCCTTACTTCACTCACTCACTCACTCCTCCGTCATCACTCCTAACTCACTTACTCATGACTGAGTCACTCATTCCTCAATCACTGCTCACTTCTCACTCACTCACTTCTCATGCACTCACTCACTCACTCACTCATCACTTATGCCTCCCTCCCTCATTACTACTCACTCACTTACTCGTTTACCCTCACTTACTCACTCACGTCTGACTCCTCACTCACTCCTTCATCACTCACTCACCACTCACTCACTCCTCCCTACATCATCACTACTCACTCACTGCTTAATCACCACTCACTCACTTCCTCCTCCATCATCATCACTCACTCACTCACTCTTCACTCACTGCTCACTCACTCCTTACTCTCACCTCACTCAGTCCTCACTCACTCACTGCTTATTACTCACTCACTCACTGCTCATTACTCACTCACTCACTCCTCATCACTCCTCACTCACCCATTCACTCACTCCTCACTCTTCACTCACTCAGTCCCTCCCTCAACACTCCTCACTCACTCACTCACTCACAGTGACTCATTCACTCCTCCCTCCCTCATCACTCACTCATTCACTCATCCACTCACTCACACACTCACTCACTCCTCACTCATTCACTTTCTCCTCACTCACTCCTTCCCTACTCACTCACTCACTCACTCACTCACTCACTCACTCACTCACACACCTTGCTCACTCATTACTCTCTCTCACTACTGATTCACTCACTCCTTACTTACCCTATCCCTCCCTCATCACTCCTCACTCACTCACTCAGTCGTTTGCTCCTTACTCACACCCTCATCCTTACTTCTCACTCTCACTCACAGCTCCCTCATCACTCCTAACTCACTCTCTCACACATGACTGACTCACTCATTCCCCAATCACTACTCATTACTCATGTCTCACTATCTCACTCACTCCTCACTCACACTTCACTCATGCAATCCTCACTTCTCACTTACTCATGTACTCCTCCTCACTCACTCACTCCTCACTGACTGACTGACTCACTCCTCATTCCTCACTCACTCACTCCTCATTCCTCAGTGATTCACTCATTCACTCCCTCCTCACTTACACCTCCCTCCATCCCTCATTGCTACTCACTCGTTTACTCCTCACTCCCTTACTCACTCACTCCTGACTCCTCACTCACTCACTCATTCACTCACTCCTTACTCCTCACTCACTCACTCACTCACAGCTCACTCACTCCTCATTCCTCAGTGATTCACTCGCTCATTCACTCCTCACTTATGCCTCCCTCCCTCATTACTACTCACTCTACTCCTCACTCACTTACTTACTCACTAACTCCTGACTCCTCACTCACTCACTCTCTCACTCACTCAATCCTTACTCCCCACTCACTCACTCACTCCTTACTCACTTGGCACTCACTCAGATACTTACACACTTGCCTCACTCACACTCCTCACTCACCACTCATTCACTCACTCCTTACTCACAGTGACTCACTCACTCTTCACTCACTCACTCACTCCTCAGTCATTCACTTTCTTCTCACTCACTTCTTCCCTCTTCACCCACTCACTCACTCACATACCTTGCTCACTCACTACTCTCTCTCACTACTGATTCACTCACTCCTCACTTACCCTATCCCTCCCTCATCACTCCTCACTCACTGACTTACTACTTACTCACTCCCTCATCCTTACTTCTCACTCTTGCTCACTCACTCCTCCCTCATCACTCCTAACTCACTCATTCATGACTGTCTCACTCACTCCTCATTCACACTTCACTGATGCACTCCTCACTTCTCACTAACTCATGTACTCCTCACTCACTCACTCCACACTAACTGACTGACTCACTCACTCCTCATTCCTCACTCACTCACTTACACCTCACTCACTCCTCATTCCTCAGTGATTCATTCACTCACTCCTCACTTACACCTCCCTCCCTCCCTCCCTCATTACTACTCACTCGTTTTCTCCTCACTCCCTTACTCACTCACTCCTGACTACTCACTCACTCTCTCGCCTTACTCCTCACTCACTCACTTACTCACTCACAGCTCACTCACTTCTCATTCCTCAGTGATTCACTCACTCATTCACTCCTCACTTATACCTTCCTCCCTCATTACTACTCACTCTACTCCTCACTCACTTACTTACTCAATCACTCCTGACTCCTCACTCACTCACTCTCTCACTCACTCACTCCTTACTACCCACTCACTCCTTACTCACTTTGCACTCACTCAGACACTTATGCACTTGCCTCACTCACACTCCTCACTCACTCACTCATTTACTTACTCACTTATTCACTCATTTACTCACTAACTTACTGATTTACTCACTCACTCATTTACTCACTCACTGACATGGTCACTCACTCATTGACTCACTCACTCATTTACTCACTCATTCACTCACTCACTCATTTACTTACTCGCCACTCACTCACTCATTTACCCCTCACTCACTCATTTACTACTCACAAATTTACTCACTCACTCATTTACCACTCACTCACTCACTCACCTCTCACTCACTAGTTTACTCCTCATTCTCTCACCACCCACTCACTCACTCACTCACTCACTCACTGACATGGTCACTCACTCATTGACTCACTCACTCACTCAGTTACTCCACACTCACTCCTCGCTAACTCAGTCACTTCTGATTCCTCACTAACTCACTCACTGATTTACTCACTCATTCACTCACTCACTTCTTCACTCTCATTAAAATTACATTTAACAGTTTTCATATCTAGTGGTGTCTAGCTAAAAAACTGTATTACACACTGGGCATGATTTTGTTTGTAACAGCTTTGCTGGTCTTGACGATTTTTGGTGGTAGTCAGTGACAAAACAGCAGGGCATGTATCCTCTCTTTAAGTCCATGTCACTGTGGAGCTGCAAATTTGGAATACTAAGGAAAAGCAGAAATTAAATTTGATTCAATTTCTTTTTTGTCATTTATTTGCTTGGCCAGTGTGTTAGTACTATATAATGCCTTCACATTATCATCAGCCTCACGTCAGTGTACAGCAAACCATGGAGGAGACCTGAGAGGTTTTCTGATGAATTATGATATTTAAAATCCCATCAGCAGAGAGCTTTTGATGATTTTCATGGGCTTTTGGATGCAATTCTGAAAACACACACACGCGCGCACACACACACACACACACACACACACACACACACACACACACAGGGAGGGATAGTGGAGGACTGTAGCATTGTTGCTGTTTCAGAAGTGTTTTAAGAAAAGCTGGATCAGTCTGTTCTTTACATGGAAATTTTTGTCAACGTACTACTTACCCTGTCACAAGCAACTTCTGCCTCTGCGTTGCATTTGCTGTTTTATAATCCACAGATGATGAATCATCCATCACTATGGTAACTTGTATTTACTATACACAGTCCTCTTCCATGCCGCAGGGCATCTGTGCTCACTGCGTAAGTGTAAGTGACATGGTTTAGCTCAGATGTCAAAAATCTATAGAGGGAAAACAGATATACTGTGACAGATTCTAAATTATATTGTATATGGTAAGAAAATCATCCAGTTTCAGATGGCTGTCTTAATTCCATCACCCCCCCACCCCACCACCCAAGAAATGCTATATACTGAGTGGAGAAAGAGCTAAAAACAATTAATTACAAGGGCAGGATATTAGGATCTGAGATGTCATATTCTATTGGTTCTAAAAATAAAAAAAACCTCATAGAATCTGATTGGTTCAAAAATTGTGAACCAAAATAAACCTCAATATTAAAATCAGTTCTTGAGGTGTGAAGTGCAAATAGTTAATTAGCATAAATTAATGTGCAAACCAAGGCAAAGTGCCAGGTTTGAAAGGGGGTTCAATACAAGGATCTTCTACAACCTTTTTTGCTTGTATTTTGAATTATGAAAATCACACCTCTCCATCTTGTGGTGTGGCGGGAGGGGGCACTGTCCTCAAATGGCCCCCATCTGGATCTGGTAAGGAGGCAAATTTCCCCTAATGGAACCTCTCAGGGGCCAAAGATCAAGTCAGGCACTCCTGCCACACAGGCCCTTTCCTGCTTCTGTTTCTCCTCCTGGCAGGTGCTGCTGAAGCTTCCCGTGACACTGCACCTCAAAGCATGGGGGCAATAATTCTTGTGATAGATGCTGTGAGGGAATAAACTGCACTTGCTTTTTTTGTAATTTATATTCTCTGAGTGCACTGCTTTTTTCTGTAGTTCTCGATACAGATGCAAATCCTGGGTGAAGAACATCCTGTAGCCCATCCCTCCACTCCCTCTCCCCAAAGGCCTCCTAATAATAAATATAAACACAAGGAGCATTCTGACAAAGATCTACTGATTAGGCCCTGGGTTGGTCAACATTGCCCCAATGTCCTGATCATTACATAATCCTGGCTAAGCCACAACATAAAGCCTGAGGACGTAGCGGTCTGCACCATCTGGATGTGGTCTTCATAAAGTACAACATTTTTTATCATAATTGTCCACCTGTGAGCAACAAGCAGTGCTCAGAAAGGAATCTAAAATAACTTGGACTGGTGCAACAGTACATATAATTAGTATTATATAGCTAGTTAATGTTCTCAGTGCAACACAACTGTGAATATGAATGGATTATCCCATGACAGATCATGGGTTTAATGAGCATTAATCCACACCGGGGGGGGTTGAGACATGAGGCCAAAGGCCGAGTGACTTTAGCCACCCAGGCATGGATTAATGCTCAGTAAACACATGCCTTGGAATGGGTTAATCTACTTATAAAATGAGCATATATATTTTAGAGGTTTACCTAAATAAATATTAAAAAAACATTGTTTACATGCATGTGTGATAAAATAGTTCTACCACCTAATGGGTTTGTCCTTCTGAAGATGCCATAGTTGTAGTAATCCACTAGGTGGATTTGTCCTTATGAGGATGCCGTAGTTGTAGTTTTTTACATGTTTCTCTGGTGGAGTGATCTGAAAAGGTCACTTTACATTGCTGTCACTCAGGATTTTGTAGTGTAGCAAGGCAACTGTAGGCTTACAGGGGATTAATCCATGGTCAGGTGACCTGTTTTGACAAATCAGAATACAGGATTTTCAGCCCCATTTTATAAGACTCGTTAATTCTCACCTGGCTCACCGAGGCCTTTCTCTATCTCCAGACTTCATTTGTGGGTCTTTTTACCACCACCAGCTGTCTTCTGTCTTGATAAAGACCTGCGGGGGGAACCTATGAAGCTCCAGACTCAAATGATTTAAAAAATTATCAGAATCTGAAAAGCGTTCTGATAAAGTTCTTGTAAAGAAAATGGCACAGGTTCTGGATGGTTCTAAACTTATCCAGTCTAGTTTTACCATCCCTCAATGGAATGATGCTTACTCTGTATCTAAACTTCCCCCTGGACACAAGACTTCTGCAAAATTGCTGCATGTTCTTCTTCAAAATTTGCTGTGCTGGTTTCCGGTGTTTGATTTCCAGCCCCTAGGAGGAAGTGCTGGGATCTGTGAAGGGTAGCAGTCTGCACAGTCAAACAAGTCCTCACGACAGTCTTTAGAGATCCAAATGCATTTTAGCAAAATATGTTTACGCTGAATTCCTTATTGTTGGGTTCTGTGCTGGCTGCCCTGATCTGCCGGTGTCATGTTTGCAATGCCTTAAAATCACATTGGAAATGCAGAACAAACAATAACATTTCTTTGTTTCTGCCCTCTTGCTTGCTTTGACATTACAATTGAAAATAAACGTTCCTTGCATTTTGGAGATGCCGTATGTTGGCCTTCAAATGTGGAGTAGTGTTGTGATTGAAGCAGGACACACAATGCTGAGGGTCAGTCACGACAAACATGAGTGAAAGAAGTTGTTATGCCTCCCCTTAGTGTGTTTATAGTGGAAAAAAGCAGCATATCGTATATACAATGCCCAAGCACAAGGTATCATGGTTGATAAAGGCAACTGACCAGGAAGGAGCTTAGCCAGGACAGAGGGCTGTAAGTTGCCCAAAGGCCCCCACCACTCTATGAATGTTGAAACAGCATGTCCCATGCATATCAGCCTCTTATAAGACTCATCTGTGTGGAATAAATACTTCCCTTCTACCTTACAACTGTAACCGTCATGTACTTCAGGGGTTAGCAGTGTGGTCCACCCCCTCTGACTGTGGGCCCTGTTTGCATTGTCTTTAGGTAATTAAAGTGGGTGCAGCCATTGCTAGAGCGTTCCAGAGATCAGTCTGTGAGAGCAGAGCAGCTTTGGAAGGTGGAGTTAGGAGTGCAATGCAGACCCACTTGGTCTGTACAGCAGGCCCTCCCCTGATGGACCAGGACCTACTTCCTTTCCTGAGTCCGAAGTTGAACCCCAAAAGCTCTGGGGTGAAGTTGCAGAAGCTATTGCTCACCAGTGCAGCCCCTTGGGGGCTTAAAGGTTGGTCATCCAGCCAGATGTACTGTAATGCCGAAATCCCTGCAGGGGACAACAGTCTGACTGCATCCAGTACTATAAACATTTAAGCTGAGAGACTGACTCCCAGTTAAAATAAGGTTCAGACTGTGTGTTAGGACCTCCTCCAGGATCCCAGGAAAGGTTATGGACAATGTAATCCTTGCCAGCAGCAAGCAAGGGTGAAGTGTGGAAATACCCATGAGTGAGCCTTAACTGAGGGTCAATCCCCAGGCAGTGGGGTCCCTCCTGAGTCGAAGCAAGTTAGGTTTGTGCCAGGGCAAAGTCCTCTCAGTGTGCTATTTATGAAACTCCTGAAAATTCAGCTAGCACGGCCATGTTAAGCAGTCATGTGACAGAGACCTGCTTAGTGCATGTACCAGTCAAATAAAGAAATAACTGAGGTCCCATCCCCAAGGTCCTGTAGTATTCAAAGTTCTGTGGTGGCTACACTACATCTGCTCCAAAATCCTAGCACAGTCCACCTTGTTATAAGAACAAAAAAGTACTCCTTTAAGGGAGAAGCCACATCCAATCCTAGCACATACAAACATAACAGTATATATTGGACACAACTGGTTTACTCACTGAATTTTAGAAAAATAAATTTATTTTGATGGAAACAGTATACATATATTTCTGGGATCTGCACATCCACACATAGGTCTGACAAGTATATGTATACTGTGACCATCAAAATAAATAATTTTTCTAAAATTTGGTGAATGAGCCAATTTTGTCCGGTCTGTATTGCTAAATTCACTACATCTACCTATGCCTGGGAATAGCCAGGGGGTGCCTTGTGTGTACTGAAAATGAAATAACCCCCTATGGTTTCACTGCCAATGCTTGCGTGAATGGTGAGTTACTGCGTTTGGTATTTTAAATGTTTAAGGTGCCCCCACTGCTTCAGGTGCTTGTGGTGCCATTAGAGATTAAAGAAAACCCTGGTTGGGGCCCCACTCAAGGTTGAGTCCCCTCCACCTTAGTACCGAACAGCTGAGGCTCAGCTGTGCTACTCTTGCAATATACAGCATTCTGAACAAGAATGTTAGCAACCTAATTGAGTTTTAAACTTGGCTGCTGTAACAATTAAAAAAAAAAAAAGGCAGCTAGAGGCCCTTGATGTTGGTTGGGTTTTGTAGTTCTAAGACTAATCACGGTTGTTATAAATTATATTTTACTTAATGTCACTTGTGGTGCGGCTCGATGTATAATTGATTGAGGCCAGTGCAGTATCACAGTCTGATCTTCAGAACTGCAGTGCCTACAGCTTTCTGGATGAGGGAATTACACCTGACACTGGGATTATATTGCTGCCAAACACATCAATATTCTATTAAAGATGCATGATAATATTACATTAATTATCGATTGAGAGCCCATTAAAACAGGAATACAAACACCAATTCAATTTCGCCTTTGAGTTAAAAATTCCAGCCATTCCCCCCTGCATATATGAGCTGCATACATAATTCAATAAAACGAGTATCATGGGAAACGCGTTAATGAAATAAAATAAACTTTTGACCAATCCTGATGCCACTACAGTGCAAACTAGAACTAGTTGTCCATGGAACTAACATTTTGACTCATGGGGTGTACATTTAACTGATTTCCTAAATGCAGAAGTGTGGATTGTATGGGACCACTAGCAGATGCAACTGCGTAGCAATGTAACCCATACTGACCCCTTAAGCTTAAAACCAGTAGCTGTTTTTGGACAATCTATGCTTTAAAAAGGAACATTTAACATTACCTTGGGAGAGTGCTACGCCCTTGACAAACTGCAACCACCTTGAAAACAATTCCGGATCCACCCCTGCACAGAGCCACAATTAGGATGAAGCAGGTTGAATAACTTGATACCAAAAACAAGTCTAAGAAGACCTTCCCTGACAATAAATTTAAATGCTCTGTCCGACCCTTGAATATGATTTTTTCACTTGGGATCAAGGGGAGGTGGTAAATGGCTCTTCTGATGTCGCTAATTCCAAGAGTTATTAAATACATAAAAATCAGTAAGGGCCTATTTTCATACCAGCGGCATTTACCAACTCGATTTATGATGAACAGAATCAGGTCACAAATGATAGAAACATGAGCGGCTTTATTAAACTAACATAATGTGCAAAATCATTAAAGGAGAGGTCCTTCTGGTGTTGTAATGAACACAAAATGACATCAATTAAACCTCCACAGCTCAGCTCTGTATTACACGACTCATGTTAGAAGAATAAGTGGAAGTTTTGACTAGCTATATCTTTGAAGTATTTCCATTGCCCTCATTCCTGGTCTTGGCACCTTTGCAGATGGAATCTACAGTTAAAAATGATTACGTGGAACATAAAACTCTGTTTAAAGTTTTTAATAAAATTGTAAACTTGAGGTATGTGTGAAGTCAATTCCACTGCAATGCTTTGTGGGTTTACTTTGCAATATCACTATTTTATGCTGACCCAGTGGCACTGAGGGTAGAGGTGCTGGACACCTCATGCTATGCAAGCAACCCTGGTTCGGGAATGAACCTGGATCGTTGGGAGTCAGTGGGGGAAGGGGGATGCTGGATTGAGCTGCTGCAAGGCTGCTTTCCTCTCCTGGTCAGGGTCATGGTTGCTGCTGCCATGTGACTTCCGCCAGGTGGAGGCCTGGGGGCAGTGTCGGACAGAGGGTGGCATGAAGGGAGGGTGTTGCAGAAACGCAGCATGTATGCGCCTCCATGCATGAACATGCCTCCACAATGGGGAGGGGAGAAAAATGGAGCTGGCAGGCTCCGTGATGGTCTCGGCTGTGATCCCAGTGATTGGGATGCAGGCCGGGAACAGATGCAAGCCCCCTGATGGCGGGGGGGGGGTGGAACCTTGCCTGCCTGCTTCAGGGAAAAAAAAGGGGGATAAAAATTTGAATTAAAAAAAAAGAAATAGTCCTATTTTTATGTTTGCTTGTGCGCATGCGCAAGAAACATTTTGTAGCACCTTGCTGGAATAGCGGGTTGTGGAGGTGCGGCAGTGTTATGGCCAATGCCGGCAGTGCATTTTTGGGCTGGTCTCTGTGGCACCAATGGAGGAGCATGCTGTCAATGACAGCAGTTTTGAAGCATGCCACCAACTTGAAAGAAATTTGCTGCTGCAGTCAGGGAGCACCCCGTCATTGGAGAATCAGCTGCTTCTCTTGAACAGTCTGATGCTGAGTCGGTGCCTGATTGCAGCAGCAAATAGCAGCTTACCTGGTGTCACATTTCAATAAATATGGCAGTGGCTGTCACCATCCACCTCTCACAGTCCCCATGAAAGCTGACAGGAGTGCCCAATCCCCCTGTCGGCATGCCCCTTCCCCAGTTCATTTGCCAGCAGAGGCCCAATCCCCATCGGTATAATGTCCCCCATTCCTTTGTGTGCCAGGGGTGCCAATCCCCCTTTGCTCATGCGCCCCCCCAAACACATTGTATGTGCTGACGGGGTGGCCAATCCCCGTCGGCACCAGCTCCACCCCAAAAATGGCCAGGTGGCATGCTGGGAGCCCACCTCAATGTGCCCATTGTACCTGTAAGTAGAAAAACTGTCTCGCAATGTTTTTTTTTAAACCTGTGAAAACAGAAAACCGTCCCTCATTGAGTCCATTGCCCCTCCCCAACCCGCACCTACCATGTGCGCACCCCACCTCCCACACCCCCTTACCCCATACTTACCTTCAGAGCCAGGCATGATAATCTTCAGTGGAGTGGGAACACGTCTGCACTCTTCAAAGTCAACTGTGAACTGAATAAATGCTGGTAAGCTGTATAATGGCATCATTTTTTTTTAAAAACTTACGAGGATATCTCAGCCATTTTTGTGAATTTTTGCACCACATTTTCAACATGGGGTTCTTGGGACCCCACTTCATGAATTCAGTCACTGTCATCTGGTTATTCAGTTCTGAAAGGTGATTTCACGGTCACTGCACGGAATCACCTTTCGGGACTGATTAACAAAACCACAGTGTCACGGTTCATGAGGTGGGCTCTCAAAAAGCCTATGTTGCAAATTTGGTGAAAAAATTCCAAAAAATGACTGTGTTACAAGCGAGCATTGCGCAGTTTCCATGCACACTTGTAACTTCAAGAATTTGTAATAGTTTCACTCCAGATTTTCAACACTGGCATTTTTTTACATCTCCTTATGAACAGTACCACTGTCATTTTTTACATCCTGGCCGAAATGTGTTGTTGCACATCCGGTGCACAATAGTGTGGTCGCCGTGGGAAATCAGTGTTTGGGACAGATTAAGAAAATCACAATGACACTGTTCATGAGCGGAGGTCCCAAAATGTCTATGTTGAAAATTTGGTGACAAAAGTCCACAAAATGACTATGTGATGAGCGTGCATTCAGCAGTTTCCATGTACACTCATAACTTCAAGAATTTATGATATTTACATTCAAGATTTTCAACATTGTCATGTTCACACACCTCCTTATGAACAGTACAGCTGTCATTTTTCACATCTTGCCCGAAATGTGTTTTCGCACATTTGGAGGATGTACAACCAAAGATTAGAGGTCCTTGACATGTTCTCATTGGAGGACAGAAGGAGGGGCAGAACTGAAACATTTAAATACACTTGTAACATGGCAAAAAATAGAAGCATGAAATAAGGCAACGTCTTTGGACAAGACGTACCACATGATCAAAGTTGGAGGGGGGATTAATCACTGGTAATGCCCGCTGCAACGATTAATCACGGCGTCACCGGGTCAAGCTGTAGCACCAGCAGCTGTCACAGCAGCAAACGCTGTATATTCTACAAAGCAGCAGACCACAGAAAACACATTGCGGTGAAGACGCAGGATCTGACCGCACCGACACAAAGCCGAACAGTTCCAGTGAACAAAACTGAAAAAACATAAACAACAACAGCGCAAGTATTGTCATATTACAAGTGCATTATAGTACCCTCTGGGTCGGCTTCTACAGGGAATTAATGTATGGTTGGGTGGTTATGAGCACTGGCTTCGAGGCCTGTGCCACAACCCCCAACCATGCATTAATTCTCCCAGTAAGCTCTCCTCATCGGGCATTAATTCTTACATAGAGTATTCACCAGTGGCCTCCAGGAGGGCAGTTCACAGCCAGTGGCAATAGAAATATCAGGAGGAAATTGTAAAAAAGGGTGTGGGGACAGGTTCAAAAGGAACATGAAGAGAGACTATTTCACAGAGGTGGAGGGGTGGAACAAGCTTCCCGAAGACTACTCAGTGCAAAAAGGTTGGTGAGCTTTAAGGGGGGTGGGATAGACACAAAGGCTTGGTCTCAGGATCAGGGAGAGCAGGGAAAGAGGGGAAGTTTGGTCATGATTCCCTGGGGGACATGTTCAACCAAACTGGGCAGACTGAATAGATGGCAAGGCTTTCTGCCGTCGGTAGTTTCTAGATTTCTAGGTTTCTGTGTGTACATTCACCAGAATATTGCACAGACTTCATCTGCAAAATTGGTGGAGGATGTTTTAAACCAGCATTGCCAGAAGGTCACCAAAACACACCGTAATTGTAATGTATCTATTTAACCCCTTTGTGACTGCAGTAGGCCTTCATTGTTGTGTTTTGTTTGAACAGCAACATGGAGATTTTTTTTATTCTATTATTTATTTACCCCACATTGGCAAACTGAGCTGCAGCATTTCATTTTCTATGGGGTTTCATTTCTACCCAGTTTTATAGCTGGGCTGGACTGAAGCAGAGGGCTGTCATGTGACTTGCTCAGGGTGATATAATGAGGCAATGACTGGGGTGGGAATGGGATTCAAACCTCAGATTTTGTATTTTAAAGTGGTGTGCTAATGGGCTGGCCCAGATACTGGTTCTTAAGGGGCTCTACGCAGACAGACACTGTAGTCATTAAGTAACATAGAAACATAGAGTTTGATGGCAGATAAGGACCACTTGGCCCACCCAGTCTTCTCATTTCCCTACCTATTGGATAAGCTGCAGATTCTAGTTAACCAACAGCCTACTTCCTGCAACCCCCCACTATAATTGCCTTATGTCTGTCCCATGCATGTTTGAATTCCCCCACTGTTTTAGACCCCACAGCCTCTCCAGGAAGGTGGTTCCATGTGTCCACCACTCTCTCCGTGAAAAGAATTTCCTCACATTACCCTGGACGCCCCCTCTAATTTTAAATTGTGTCCCTTGTTCTTACACATCTCTTTTCTGAAAGATGCTACTCTCCTGGACTTTGTTGATTCCTTGAGGTACTTTAAAGTTTCTATCATGTCCCCCTGTTCCCCCTTTCATCAAGGGTATACATATTAAGCTCTCCCAGTCTCTCTTCATATGGTTTCTGATGTAGACCCTGCACCATTTTAGTTGCCCACCTCTGGACTGCTTCCACCCTGTCTATGTCCTTGCGTAGATGAAGTCTCTAAAACTGCACACAGTACTCCAGATGGGGTCTCACCAACTGTCTGTACAGAGGGATAACCACTTCCCTTTTTCTACTTGTGATACCCCTTCCTATGCATCCCAGTATCCCCCTGGCTCTCCTTACTGACTTCTCACATTGCTTACCCACCTTTAGGTTATCTGAGAGGTGACCAGAAGTGTTGCCCAACATCTATAATTACATCATATCTGCTTTTTCATGTGAGAGAATGCTAGTCATGACACTAAATCAAGGGCTGGAGGAACACTGCCCAAGCAGATGGGTTAGGCAGTATATTGGCAACAAGGACGAGTTGATTCACTCATAAAAAGGGGAAGTAGTCAGAAGGATGTCTGTACAAACAGGGCCATCTAGTAGTGACAGCTGAGATTAACAGGGTCAAAGCTGTGACTTGGAATCCGATCATCCCTAGTTCCAGTCCAGCCATAGCCATTGTCTCACTGAGTGACCTTGAACAATTCATTTGACCTTCCTGTTTTTCAGTTATCCCAGAAACAGTTACCCCATGGAAAATTAGATGTCTGGTTAAATAATAAGTTATAAAATGAGGGTTGCATACAGAAGACCTGCTCTCCGTGCTCAGTCAAATGTAAAGCGCAGTGGGAATTTGTGGACCCAAATCATCTACTGTGGCTACTGCTGGTGGACTACATTGTGTCCTCAAAGGCTTTTAAGGCTAGAATACCAAAGCTCATTTAGTGCATCCAGTCATTTCATCATCCAAAAATCAATTTTCTGTGGCCTGAAGGAATACGCTATTACACTGAGCTAAATTAAAGCTTTACAAACATTGTGCAAAACAGATTATGCTGAGATATTGTCACATATCACCTGTCGGTTCTTTAGATTTCCTGGCTAATGATTTATTGATCAGTTTGCAAGAGCAGATAAGTCAAATAGTGCCTGCACCTTAGCGTGAACCAGCAAGTACCTAGAAAAAAAATCACAACTGAATTAGAAGCATTCCAGTATATCCGAACCATTTCTTAAGAATTGCCGTACACTTTTTTTTTTTTGGAACTCTGTATTTGTTTGGCAGCTGGGCAGCTGCAGTGGCCGCATATCAAAAGGGTGAGGGGCACAGAGTATAGGGGATTACAGAAGGTATGCAGGGCCCTGACTGTGCAGACAAGGCAAGTTTGAAAGATAGGATTTTGCTAGGGATCAACAGGAGTAATAACCCCCGTTTCAACATATAGGGAACAACAGGAGAGTCAGGGATGTGGGGCTGATAACTGGGGACCGTGAGCAAGACTGGGGACATAACAGAGGCCCTGAATAACTACTTTCTGTCTGTATTCGGCCATCAAGTCAGGGGGTATGGCCATCTATGGATGGATATGGGAGAGGTGCAGTGTGAACAAGAAGCAGTCCGGATCATAAGAACATAGAAAGGTTTCAGGTAAAAGAAGATACGAGATCATTTTAATTGCTTGAGATCATGCCAGAATTAGCATATAAGTACCTAGAGGGTGTGAATCTGGAGAAATCCCAGGGTCTGGATGGTATCCACCTGAGGGTAATTGTGGAGTTAAAAGGGGTTTTGGCTGTGCCACTTGCTGATGTCTTTCTGGACACTTTAATAAATACAGAGATGATGACAAATGGCTGGAAAAACATGATAATGTCCTTGATGAGGTCATACTATGGTAACTACAGTCTAACAACTTGAGCCTTACTTTGGTGCTTGGCAAAGTGTTTCAGTCTAGCATAAGATATTTTATTTATTATTTGTAATTGTTCAGCAGGAAAAGCATGCTGAGTTCTCACAGCTCATTTCCAGGTGTGTTGCGTGTTACACAGATCTGTTTTATTCATAGGAGCCAAGATACCAGGGAAAATCCTAATCTCTTACAATAAATGCCATTGAATCCTTAACATTCTCTCCCTTACAGTGTTAGTAATGTGTAGTAGCCCAGCTTCCTGGTGTGGGACTAGAATCCATGATCTTCAGACCTTTCCCAGAGGTGAGCGTGCAATCTTCAGAGCCAGTGCCACTGCTGCCTACATGAGACTGAACTTCCTGTTGAAACTGTTGGAACATTATAGTTGTTATCAGCCCAGGACTCCAGTAGAGCTCGGCTGAATTTTCATATTCCACTTCTGCCAGAATTCCGCAGAATTTTGGAAATTCTGCTGGAAGTGAAAGCCTGAAGATTTGGTAGGGAAATACTAACTCTGGAAATATATTCTGCAGTTTTTGTTAACTATAGATTCATTTTCCACAAATCACTGAATAGTATTCTGCCAATTACATAATCTATGCTGTGGTCTATATAGAAATGCTTTTTGGAATTTTGTGCAATTAAAAGGGAAATTCTGAAAAGCATTTTGGAAGCAGAATTGCCATTCCACATGAGTTACGCCAGTGGAATTCTGTATTCCTCACACTTTTAGACTCCGGTCCCAGTGCCCTTCTGAGTGTCTTGAGATTCACAAATTGTAGTCAGAGCACATCTGTATTTATAGTAGCTGAGAATGCACCCTTATCTGTGCTGATTCTTAAGTAGGTGAAGAATGTTTCCTGGAAAGCAAAGACGATTGATTTTATTTATGTGCATGTTTGGATCTGCCTGAATGTGGATCAAAGTCATGGCACAACATGAAGTTGATGACAGCCAAAATCAAGTCAAGAAGATCCTAGCTTTTCAAAGGGTTTGCATATGTGGATTGCTACATTGCTGTGCACCAAATCTTGAATGGCTGTTGTGCTGACTTAATGACCCAATATATATATATAAAAACATAGAATCTGGGGTCTCATTAATGCAAACAATGAGGGAAGTGGGGTGTACTATGTTAGTAATTCCACTTGTGAAACAAATATAGACGTTTCCATGAACTGTGGTGCTGGTGCCAGGTTCCGTTAGGACTAAAGATATCCAGATTCTGCCATCACAGTGCCCTCTGTCACACCTTGTTGTAATGTCTGGTGTCACTGTTTTTTTAAATGCTTCAAATATACAGTATATCATCATCTGCAGGATTCTTAAAGAGTCAGCAGGTGGCACTGTACAGACATGGTGCTGCATATGTGTGTACCTCCACAAGCCCTTTAGCACGTGGGCTATAGCGATCAGCTGGCAGGCAAATTGCAAGAAGACAGCCAAGCGCAAAGGAAAGTTCAGAGTCCGCAGAAGAGCTGGCGCTCATGGTGCAGGTGAGCAGGTGCTACTGCGGGAGGTGGCTACCTCCACAGATTCATTCAACAAACTGGAAGTGCTGCACTCAGATTGGAGCAAAAAAAATGAAAGACACAAATTGCCTAAATATGCTTAAACAATGTATTGAACATATAACTCAATGCAGGCATAGAATAAACATTCCACTCATCATGCTGGTGCCCAAACACTTCATTCGGTAGCAGCTTCGCAAGGGAACCTGATACTGTGCACCACGGGACAGGATATAGAGCCAATACTTGCACTCTTCCACAATCTGTCAGGGAATCTGATACTGTGCACCACTGGACAGTATATAGAGCCAGTTCCTGCACTCTTCAACAACCTGTCAGGGAATCTGATACTGTACACCATGGGACAGTATATAGAGCCAATACTTGCACTCTTCCACAACCTGTCAGGGAACCCGATACTGTGCACCACTGGACAGTATATAGAGCCAGTACTTACCTTCTTCCACTACCTGCCAGGGAACCTGATACTGTGCACCAATGGACAATATATAGATCCAATACTTGCACTCTTCTACAGCCTGTCAGGGAACCTGGTACTGTGCACCACAGGACAGTATATATAGAGCCAATACTTGTACTATTACACAACCTGCCAGGGAACCTGATACTGTGCACCACTGGACAATATATAGTACCAATATTTGCACTATTCCACGACCTGTCAGGGAACCTTATACTGTGCACCACTGTACGGTATATAGAGCCAATACTTGCATTCTTCCACAACCTGTCGGGGAACCTGATACTGTGCATCACTGGACAATATATAGAGCCAATACTTGCACTCTTCCACAACCTGTCAAGGAATGTGATACTCTGCACCACTGTACAGTATATAGAGTCAATACTTGCACCCATCCACAGTCTGTCAGAGAACCTGATACTGTGCGTCACTGGACAGTATATAGAGCCAATACCTGAACTCTTACGGAACCTTTCAGGGAACCTGATGCTGTGCACCACAGGACAGTATATAGGGCCAATATTTGCACTCTTACAGAACCTGTCAGGGAACCTGATACTGTGCACCACAGGATACTATATAGAGCCAATATTTGCACTCTTCTACAACCTGTCAGGAAACTTAATACTGTGCACCACTGGACAGTATATAGAGCCAGTTCCTGCACTCTTCAACTACCTGTCAGGGAATCTGATACTGTGCACCACTGGACAGTATATAGAGCCAATACTTGCACTCTTCCAGAACCTGTCAGGGAACCTGATACTGTGCATCACAGGACAGTATATAGAGCCAATACTTGCATTCTTCCACAACCTGTCAGAGAACCTGATACTGTGCATCACAGGACAGTATATAGAGCCAATACTTGCACTCTTCCAGAACCTGTCAGGGAACCTGATACTGTGCACCACATGACCATATATAGAGCCAATACTTGCATTCTTCCACAACCTGTCAGAGAACCTGATATTGTGCATCACAGGACAGTATATAGAGCCAATATTTGCACTCTTCCAGAACCTGTCAGAGAACCTGATACTGTGCATCCCGGGACAGTATATAGAGCCAATACTTGCACTCTTCCAGAACCTGTCAGGGAACCTGATACTGTGCATCACAGGACAGTATATAGAGTCAATACTTGCATTCTTCCACAACCTGTCAGAGAACCTGATACTGTGCATCACAGGACAGTATATAGAGCCAATACTTGCACTCTTCCAGAACCTGTCAGGGAACCTGATACTGTGCATCACAGGACAGTATATAGAGCCAATACTTGCACTCTTCCACACCCTGTCAGAGAACCTGATACTGTGCATCACAGGACAGTTTATAGAGCCAATACTTGCACTCTTCCAGAACCTGTCAGGGAACCTGATACTGTGCATCACAGGACAGTATATAGAGCCAATACTTGCACTCTTCCACAACCTGTCAGGGAACCTGATACTGTGCATCACAGGACAGTATATAGAGCCAATATTTGCACTCTTCCACAACCTGTCAGGGAATCTGATACTGTGCGCCACTGGACAGTATATAGAGCCAATACTTGCACTCTTCCACAACCTGTCAGGGACCCTGATTCTGTGCACCACTGTACAGTATATATAGAGCCAATATTTGCACTCTTCCACAACCTGATGCTCTGCACCACTATACAGTATATGCTATAGAGCCAGTACTTGCACTCTTCCACAACCTGATACTCTGGACTACTGTACAATATATCGAGCCGATACTTGCAATCTTCCACAACCTGTCAGGGAATCTGATACTGTGCACCACTGTACAGTATATAGAGCCAATACTTGCACTCTTCCACAACCTGATGCTCTGCACCACTATACAGTATGTACTATAGAGCCAGTACTTGCACTCTTCCACAACCTGATACTCTGGACTACTGTACAGTATATAGAGCCAATACTTGCACTCTTCCAAAACTTGTCAGGGAACCTGATACTCTGCACTGCTGGACAGTATATAAAGCCAATACCTGCACTCTTCCACAGCCTGTCAGTAAGTCTGATACTGTACACCACTGGAGAGTATATAGAGCCAGTACTTCCGTTCTTCCAGAACCTGTCAGGGAACCTGATACTGTGCACCACTGTACAGTGCATACTATAGAGCCAATACTTGCACTCTTCCACAACCTGTCTCTGATTAGCAGTGGTTACATTGGAAATGTTTAGGCAGGTTAACTCTCATGTCTAGATTTGTAGGTGGTGGAACTGTCATGTCTAAGTGGTGGAACTGTAGGGCAGACAAATGGAGAAAGATGACAGAGGTGGTGGAACTGTCATATGACTTCTTAAGAGGTGGAGGAACTGAATTCCTGTGGTTTTCTGCCCAATTTAACCTCGGCTGATTAGACTGTAACATGTCAGCGTCCGACTAATATTGCTGTTCTGTGTATTAATCAACAGAGCTCAAATGTTGAAGAGAAAACACTGTACTAATCCATGCACTCCACTCCTTTTCTTCTTATTTTATTAAAATGCTGCAAAGTAGGGACATGATGGGGAAGTGGCTGTGCTGGTTATTGGTTGTGAAAATGCTTATATTTAAACAATTTATAAGACGCAAAATGATTTACAGCAGCCATTGGAAATGGGGCTGGGTATTGATTCTTGCCCTTTTCTATTGCAAATGGGTGTAATGTTTTATAGTATGTCAGAATAATAGCAGTGCACACTCTATCACTGTCAGATGTTAAAAATGATCAGCCTTTGTGATGTACCAGACGAAATACTGGAAGTTGATGGAGAATATAAAATGAAACTGCAATAATACAAGCATTTATGTTAGACTCATTGCTCTCGGGACTACAGCTGGGGAGTTATTATCACCAGTCTGGCAGATTAGCAGAAAATAAAGTTTTTTTAAGTACTTGGTGAGATGCAGGCTTTTGTTTTTTTCTTGTCATTCTTTTTGTTTTTATCAAGGGTTCATAAGGGCAGGGAGCCCACTGTGCCAATATACTTGGGAGTCCAGCCAAAACATAAGGGGCTACAACTGCTTATCGTTGCAACAGACAATGACAAAAATCGAAAGAGACCTAGGAGTAATTATATCAGATGACCTAAAGGTGGGCAAGCAATGTGAGATGGCAGTAAGGAGGGCTGGGGGGATACTGGGATGCATAGGGAGAGGCATCAACAGTAGAAAACAGGAAGTTGTTATCCCTCTCTACAGACAGTTAGTGAGACCCCATCTGGAGTACTGCATGCAATTCTGGACACCCCATCTCCTCAAAGACATATACAGAGTGGAGGCTGTTCAGAGGAGGGCAACCAAAATGGTGCAAGGTCTGCACCAGAAGACATAAGAGGAGAGACTAAAGCAGCTCAATATGTATACCCTTGAGGAAAGGAGGGAGAGGGGGGACATGATAGAAACTTTCAAGTATCTCAAGGGAATTAAGGTACAAGGGGGTAGTATCTTTCAGAAGAAGAGATGTGCAAGAACTAGGGGGCACAATTTGAAGATAGAGGGGGACGGCTCAGACGTAATGTTAGAAAGTATTTTTTCACAGAGAGGGTTGTGGATGCATGGAACAGGCTTTCTGAGGAGGCTGTGGAGTCAGGAACAGTGGGAGAATTCAAGAATGCATGGGACAGGCATAAGACAAGTCTAGTTGGGGGCAGGAGGAAGTAAGCTGTTGATTAACTAGAATCTGCAGCTTATCCGTCAGGTAGGGAAATGGGCAGACTGGGTGGGCCAAGCGGTCCTTATCTGCCATCAAATTCTATGTTCTATGGGTATGGGAGATTTTCTTTAAAGAAGACTCATTTATATATTCTGTGTGTGTGTGTGTGTGTGTGTGTGTGTGTGTGTGCACATGTACTGGCCAGTCCTTGTCAACACAGTAGCATTCCATCGAAGAGCTGGGCTGCTAACAAACATTATAGATTAGTCAATCTCATAACAGTGAAGAGCTAATCAGACTTTAGCACGTATGCATTGTATCATCTCCACAATCTGAGAATTATAACGAACGAGTACCACACAGAGTAGCTACTATCTGAGCTGGACAGTAACTATCCAGTGCCTATCAGCCCTATTAAAAAGAAATGTTCAGAAGGTGCCTTTTGATGTATTGAACAATTATTCCTGTCATAATGACCATGAAAATGTGATGATTTCCTCAGAAGGCACAATTGCAACTAGTTGATTACACAGGATAAACGGGACTATCTCTATACTGGAGCTATAGGAAACATAATGTTTTTCAATTAACACGATAATTGAAGGGGCTCGCTAGTATTTGCTTTTGATAGCGGGTTTTTAACTTTAATTGTGTAATAAGGAAAATATGCATGAGTTTAATAGACTTTTTAACTTTGGTTACTGCATTGTCACATACCTAGAATGTGGACTTGTAGATGTGTGTGTGTGGAGGGGGGTATACAAACCTGTCAAATATTTTAGAGAACATACCCCTTGAAAAGGCACCTGCAGGGGTGCAAAACGATGTCGGGAGTTCTCTTTTTTTGCACTTTGGGTTTTTTTTTGCCTGTTTTAACAATATGCATCTGCTAGTTTGAATAAACTCATTTGTTATATGACAAAAAATATATGTTTGTGAATATATCCCAAGGAAAGCATAGAGCGAGGTCTCTGACATTCTCTGCTTGTGATATTTTGATACAGTAGATTGTTTCACTCTATCAAGAAGAGGATTTTTCATTTCAGTTTTTAAACTAATTTTATTTTTTGTTTTTACATTATCAATATTTTTTTTAAATCTTATAACAATGTTTCACAATTATTAAAGATTTTTTTAAATCAGACAATTTTTAAAAATATGCATACAGTCATAAAGGCATCTTTACACTGTATTGCATCTTGTTTCTTTGGAAGTCAGAGCAACTTATATTCAATTTGTGGTCCTTTGATCCAAGAGACATACTAGGCAACCCTCTTGAAGGGTGTGGATGCACCACAGGGTCCATATTTATATAAAATGATGGGGTTAACAAGGCATTGAATGACTAGAGGGCATTTTCTGATCATCGCTGGCAATACAAGACAGTTGCAGCCAGGTAACTGCAACCTCATGACATCATAGTGGTATAAAAGTTCTAAAGCACAGGCAAACATGTGCAAACAAGGGGGACTGGATGCCAACCAAAACTAGACATAAAAGCACAAAAATAGTCGCACTCAAAAAAAAGACTGACCCACGCTAGCAGCACAAAACCCTTGGTGGCACTTCACTTGAATAGTGTGACCCTTCGTCAGGGGGTGTGGATAGCCGTGTTGATGCCTTACATTTAAATATCCCCATTAAAGGTTCAGTGCGTAATCTGAATATCTGTATAGTGGCATATCAGCAGTACACACAAAATACAATGCTCGGTTCACATATAAAAAAAGGCTCAAAAATTCAAAAAGTATCACCCCAATTCTGATAAAAAAAAGAATATAAAAAAGTCAAGGTGAAATGAAAGGAGCATAAAAAGTAAATGTTTAATTTATTACGGATGTGCTGATGTTACTGATGTAGATAATTATAAACATGTTGCTATCAGTGAGGAAAAACAAAAAAAGCCCTGAAAACTATCTTGTTATGCATTTTAAACCTTCTAAAGCTTTTAAAACATTGAACTGGCCATTACCAAATTGATAGGATCGACAGATTCTGGCACTGATTAAGCACATGGCTGTGCTGTTTAGGAGCCGTTGCATTAGTAAGATGCAGAAATTACAGTTTAACAAATAACTGCCTACTCAACCCTAATACTGGGGTGCTACCACATCTGTCTGTCTGTCTTGTCTGTCTGTCTGCCTCTCTGCCTGCCAATCTATCTTTTTGTCTATCGATCTATCTATTCAGGATATGCCATTGGCAGCCTGTAAATAAATTTAATTTGAACAGCTGGTTTGTTTTGACCTCTATTGACCTCGCAAGTGGCAGATTTGTGAATGGTCTATAGTACTCAAACCCAGTTGTTCAAAATAAATCATTTATTTACAGGCAGCTCTTGGCATGTGCCATTTACACAATGCCTGTCACTAGCTATTTAGGCTGTTTTCTTTTCAATTTCAGTTATAAAAGTTGTTCACTGACCTACGCAGCCAGTATAGTGTTATGCTTGTGCAACTGTGTTAGTTTGGTTTTGGCCATTCGCACTCTCTATTCCAGAGGAATTACCACCCTGTAGGGGTACGAAGACAAGGAACTCTCGGAGAGGGTTCCACATCTAGAGGTGCCATGGGATGATTCCTGTGGCTAAAGGTACCTTAGGATTCCCCCTAAGGAGAGGGTGCTGCTGCTGGAGGAGGAGGAGAGGATGGTGGGGCAAAGAAAAAATGCTTCACAGTGAGGCTGAGAGGAACTGCTTATATAGCTCAGGAAGTGGGAGTGGCTGGCTGCTTGGCCACTGAACTCCAGGCAAAGCCTTACTAATTCACTGACCTATGCAGCCAGTATAGTGTTATGCTTGTGCAACTGTGTTAGTTTGGTTTTGGCCGTTCGCACTCTCTATTCCAGAGGAATTACCAGCCTGTAGGGGTACGAAGGCAAGGAACTCTTGGAGAGGGTTCCACCCCTAGAGGTGCCATGGGATGATTCCCATGGCTAAAGGTCCCTTAGGAATCCCCAAAAGAAATGTAGTATCATCCCCAAAAGGAGGCAACATGAAGCATATGAGCAAGCAGTAACTGTGACATAGTAGCAGAGAAGCATAGGCAGTTGAAAATGCATGAGATGCTCAGCTGGATAATGGAAGGAATACCCAGGCTTGTGTAGCATGATACTGATGGATTGTGTTGAGATTAGGGGATCTCCTAAGGAGAGAGGGAACGGCAGGACATCCTCCACCTCCGTCAAACAGCAGAACCTACCTAAAGAAACTAGGGGAAACAACTATGCTAACTAAGTGTTTTGACCTGAGGCAACAGAGGAGAGAAAAAAAACCCTATGAGGTGGAAATCTCTGGTAATCCAAGGCCTAGGTCACCTTCCCTCCATGCTTGGGATAGTTTTGTTAGTGACGGCTCTGCAGCTGCAATTTGGAAACCCCAATTAAGGGGAGGTGGAAAATATTCCAATTTGGAGGAAGGCTGTCTCTCAAACCCTCTAGTGGGAACGCCGTGGAAGGTTGTGAGAAAACTCTGCAACAATACATGCATCTGAGGTGCAGGAGGAGAGCAACAACTGCTGAGGCACTCACCTGGCCTACCAACCCTAAATCAAACCAGGTGAGCCAGAGGCAGTAGTAGGGAGAATGCAGTGAAGGTGCCTTGCTAGGGAAACCACTAAAGTCAATGGATAACCATTATAGTGGAACACTAGAGCCAAAGTAGGTAACATTTTCCACTCTTCACTGCTAGTCTTAAATTCTACACCAGGAGCTACTGTCACGTAGCAGGCAGCTAAAGCCAAGCCCGGGGTGAGAACATTCCCAGCTATGGGCCAGGTGAGAAGGATCCCACTCAAAGTTGGACATGCTCGAGATGTGGACTAAATGCAGAGCAAGACTGTCAGCTGCAGGAACCCTGCACCAGAATAGAATGACTGACATGCCCCAGAAATTGATTGAGAGCTGAAAAGCTGGTGAGATGATGATCATGGTGTGCTGAGATTGTAATAAGCATTGAGTGCTGAGACCTTGCAAGGTCGAATGCAGATTGTGAACAGCAGAATCCCAGAGGCTGAAGCTGAGGGAATGGCAGTAGACATGATGCAATGGTTTGTGTAAGCAAGGAGCAACAGTTGCGTAAGCAAGTGTGGACCTGCATGTAGGTCAATAAGCAGTAGTACTGATAGGTGGACCTGCATAACATACTGTATAGCAATTAAACAGCACTGAATTGGGGGCAAGCCAGCCAGACATGAATAGCCAAATCAAGGTGACAAACACTCTGAGGATTTTCGGCGGCAAGGCAAGATTTAATAACAAGCTATATAAACAGCCTCAGCAGGAGCTTAGTTGGCTGACCTCAGAGTTGTAACTGCAATGAAAAATGGAGACAAATGCTTTGAAAGCAGGTGTAGCCAGGCAGTGCAATGAAGCTGCAAGTAGAATGAGAGCAGGAATGAGCAGCACAGCTAGGGTCAGAGTAAACTGCTGTCAGGTGAAAAGAATTGCGTATGCAACATGGAGCAGCTATGGTTGGGCTGAAACACAGATGACGATTGGAGTTGCATTGCAGTAGTTTGAGCGTGGTGAGCACAGTGTAAAAACACAAGCACTGGGTACAATAGTAATTAAAGCAAACAGCAGCAGTGGCTGCACCTGTAGGTAACTGAAAGCAGTAGTAGGTGCTCTGAGTAGCAGTATGCTAGGAGCTTAGAAACAAAGCCCCCCAAAAAGACAAAACCAAAACACAGTAAAACAGAAAACAGGGAAAGGCCCAAAAACAAGAAATGTAAAACACAGAGAAGCACACAGCCGGAGGAAAGAGACAAACCAGAAGTAGGAAAACAAACACCGAAGTCCAGCAGAGACACACAGAAGCAGCAGGTTGGGGGGGTAGGCCCCAGCCAGCTCAGAGGACAAACCAACATAGCCTCCGGCTGCAAAGAAAAAAATGCTTCACAGTGAGGCTGAGGAACTGCTTATATAGCTCAGGAAGTGGGAATGGCTGGCTGCTTGGCCACTGAACTCCAGGCAAAGCCTTACCAATTGTTTTTTGTTAGCTTCTATCAGGTATTAACTGATCTTTTTTGGTACTGTAGACTGAATCAACATGAAAAGCAATGCATGTGCCTGCATGCTGTGGACATGCATAGACATCCTTCTAATGCTTACGTGAGGTCTTTGATGTGATGTTGGTGCCTAGCATAGAATGAACACATAGCGGGTGGTCTGAGGTTGTTAAGCCTTCCAGTAGACAAAGTGTTAGTTTGGGCATATGATTAAAATGGAGATCTTGGACATAGTGTGGCCTGTATCCTGCATGTACCGAGAGGGATTCATCAGCACGCCTCTCCTCTCATCAAAGGCATAATTTTTTTTTTTTGTATATAATAAAGATTTTATGTTGATCAGGGACTCTGTTTCCATCCTATTTATCTAACTTTTGTATCTTTTCTGTGTAACTTAGCAGTCAGTTGCTCAGCTCATACTGCAGTTTATGTCAATGGATCTGTAAAACTGCAGCGAAATTATCATCCATCACACGTTTCAATCTCTTTTGCTGCATTTCAAAGGGCTTAATTTATAGTGTGCAAAAATTGCTGCTGATCATAAGCATATTTTTTTATTAGAAGCAACTTTTGTTCCTCATCGCCCCGGCACTCATCCACCCCTACAAACATGGAGCAATAAAGGCTGGGAGTGGGTCATGGGTTAGTATGTTAACCAGTGACCATGGGCTGCTGAAATATGCATTGAATGAAATTAAGAAAGGGAAACCAAAACAAAACAAAAAAAATAACTGTAGTTTTAATTTTTCTGTATACAGATCACTAACCGATTGTTATGTTACTCATACAGTGACAGTCTTATCTGCGATGGCAACTTATTCTGAGAAAAGATCAGTGGCCGAATTTTCAAAATGTGGTGCAGGGCTTGCTCCAGGCCCTACACCATGACATTTAGGTTCTGGTGGTGCGCTGAACCCCGTTGCCACAACTGTGGCTGATTTTACAATCCCAGGAGCAGTTGCGACAGTTTCCACGATTTATGGCAGCCTCACCAAATATCTGGTGCAAGCTTCGTAAAAAAGGCCCCAGGATTACTGCAAGCTAGATCACAAAAAGTTGGTCTAACTCACAGGATAGAAAATCCCAGTCGCTGGCCAGGAGAATGCCACAAGTCTGGTGCGCCATATCTTTGGCGCACCTGGGGCTTGTGACTTTCTTACCTTTTTGAAAATGTGGCCCAAGGTTAGAAACTTTTTTTGCTTGTTTTAAAAAAAAAAGTAAATGACAAACTGGAACATGCTTCTCTCTCATCTATTTGCATTGAGTTTGTATGCTTTAATTGTGTCCAAATTTCAAAAACATTTTCATTTTTTGTGTATGTGGCTGGGGGTGTTTAAACTGTTTCTTTACTGATTTTCTATGATCACATGTACAATGACAGACAGTGGAATTCTAACATAGTGCCGGCCAGCCTGGTCAGAATGCTTTCATTAATAGATAACTCTGACTGGAACATTGGAGAGCTGGAGGGAAATTTTAATATGGCAAGTTTAAGTAACATGGAAAGCCCAGATGTGCCTTTCACTGGTTTGATGAAAAAATATGAATCTGTTCCAAAGTTATTCAATTTTAAAGTTTTGTTTTCTGAGCATGCTCAGTAAGCACTTCAGGATGGATGTTTGGAATGAAAAAAGAATTTGGCCCTTACAAAAAGGATCCTTTTTCATAAGAACCAATCCCTTTTCATGAGGAAAAATCCTTTTTAATTTGCTGCCATCTTGTTTCTGTTTTTTTTTTTTTCATTAAAAAAGAATGTCAAATCCCATAAAAATGACATCCTGCAGAGAGACCAAGACATCTATCTTGGTCATCTGGATTCTGTTAGGTGGATTCTGCACTTAACTGTCAGAAATATGACCCCAAGATGTGGGTTTTTAAACATCTGAAATCCTTTCTTGTGACTTGTGACTCGCTTCTCCTTTTTTCCTAAGCCTTTTTCATTCATACACAAAAGGATTCCTTCATACAGAAAAAGATTTTGGACTTTTTCCATATGTCCTATTTTGTTCAAATGAAAAAGGATCCCTTCATATGGAAAAAGATTTTGGTCTTTTTTTTTTGTGATTCTTTTTTCACTTGAAAGGATCCTTTTCCATTTATTTTTTTTCATTTGACATGGAAAAGGATTCCTGCAAACGAAAAAATTATTTTGCATGACATCCATGTAGTTATGTGATTTTTCCCTGGTGTCTAGTGGCACCCCCCAACACCCTCCGATCACCATCCCCATAATTTTTTTATTCTCCTGGGCCGAGCTATTCAAAGGGGTTGCACCTGGCACAACCCTGCAATGTGCCGTGGTGCGATATTCAAAAGGGTGCCTTGCGCAATGCAAGTTCTGATGTGCCAGGGCGCAGTGTAAATGCATGCAATGCAACTGCTGGGGGTGTGCTACTGCATATGCAGTACATCCTGATATTCAGCTCAGGATGTGCTGTGCATATGCTGGCACAACCCCCACATGCACAGCACACTGGTGATCAAAGTTGCTGGCCACCCACAGGTGGGCGACTGTAGTGCAAGGTGCAACCCAACAGCCGCCAGCCATGGGTGGCCACCGGCCCAGCAAGAACACCATCCTCAAGCACTTAGACCCTCCCTGGTAGTCTAGTGGACTCCCCTCCCCTTCCCTCCTGTATGCCCAATAGCAGGCTTTAGTAATATCAAATAAGAAGCTGGTGGTCTAGTGGCTCACCCCCCACGTATGCCCAATCGTGGGCTTTTGCAGAAAAGAATTATAACCTGGTGGTCCAGTGGTACCCCCTTCTCACCCACCCACAGAGGACCCCCAACCACCCAGCACCCCCCTGTCATCAGCGGGCAGCAGCACCCCACTCGCATACCACCCACCCGCCCACCAAATTACAGTGTACAGTATGATCTGTACGCCTATTGGTCCACAGTGTGGACCAATGGGCTTGCAGATCATGCTGTACTACACAGGCACAAATATGTGATGACAGCTGCTATGCAGGGTGCCAGGTGCATTTCACCAGGACACCCTGCACAATGCATGCAAATGGGGCCATAATGATATGCAAATGGACCCATTTATGCCATGCAGTTATTATGGCCCCATTTGCTTGCCCACTTCTGAATATCTCAGGTGCTATGCCCAGTGCAACTACAGTTGTGCTGGAGCAGTCCTGGTCCTCCCTGTCCGGGGAATGCGCCAGCACATTGTACTTGAGCCATGTGCGTTATGTGCCATATTCAAAGGTGATGCACCGTGCATCACCTTTGAATATCTCTGTCTGTGCCCTGGTGTATCTCGGATGTGCTGCACCCCTACTTGTGCCAGTGCCTGATGCAGTCTGAATATCTTGGCCCTGGTGTCTAGTTGTGCTGCCCACTCTTCAATTACTGTCCCCATGATTATTCAATTTTTCCCTGATGTCTAGTGGTGCCCCCCACCCTTTGATCGCTATCCTCGTAATTATTTAATTTTACCCTAGTGTCTAGTGGTGCCCCAACCCTCAAATTGCCATCCACATAATTATTAAATATTTTCCTGGTGTCTAGTGGCACCTCCCACCCTCCGATCAGCGTCCCCATTATGTTTATTCTTCCCCTGGTGTCTAGGAGTACCCCCCAACCTCAGATTATTTTTAAACCTGAAAAAAAGAAAAGAGTCCCTCACTAATCTGACTTCCCCACTCCAACATCCCACAGAGCACCCACCACCCTGCACCCACCCACACTCTCACTCACCTGAACAGCTCCCAGGGTGAAGATCCACTCTCTGCTGATTGAAGACATATCTTGCTGCTGAAACTGCCAACTGCAAAATGAGAAACTAAGTTAAGTGCGGTTCAATGTATTTCAATAGGGTTTTCAACTTTGGTGCATAACTTTGTGATTTTTGCATATTTTTGACACCAAATTTTTAACATGGCCTTTTTGAGACACCACCTCATGAAAAATGGCCATGGAACTGCACAAATCCAGCCCAAAAGGTGATTTTGCAGTTGTTTGGCAAAATCACCTTCAGGGTGGGTTTTGAAAATGTTTACTGTCCTTATTCATGAGGTGGGGTCATAAGAAGGGTGTGTTGAAAATTTGGGATCACAGTATGTAAAAATGACAAAGATATGTTCATCCATTGAAATTTTAATACACTCACTTGTAACTTTGGTTATTTTAAATATTTTGACTCCCAAATTTTCAACATAGCCATTTTTTACACCACCTCATGAACAGGACAGCTGTCATTTTTCAAATCCTGGCCAAACCATGTTTTCATACCTGTGACGTGGAATGAAGTTTTGGCAAGGGGTTGAAATTTTTCACTACTGGGCTCATGAGATGGGGTAATAAGAAGGCTACACTGACAATTTGGTTGCTGTTGTCCTACAAATTGAAGCTGGGCCCTGTGCTTCCACAGCAACATACATATACAGTACACATCTATGGAGGGGGCCCTGTACTCCCACAAGCAAATAAGGATACGATTACTCTATCTCAAAAAAATATAGATGGATGGGAGTGCAGGGCCCAGAGGGCCCCTGCGATTCCACAGGCAAGTAAGGATACAATTATACTGTCTCAAAAGTAAGGAAATTCTTTGCAAAAAAATGCATTAATGCAACATTTAGCATTCAGGCTAAAGCGCAAAAAAATTGGGAAATGTGGTTTTAGGGTTTCTAACACCCCCCCCAAAACAAATCAGGGATGCAGTCTTCCTTGGGGTTATCAACCCAAAAGCTCACCCTATTAGGTGTGTATGTTTCTGGAGTGTATAGACTGGAGTGAGCTTTAGGGTTGACAACCCCATGGAAGACTGCACTCCTGATTTGTTTTAGGGGTGAGGTGGGGCTTTAGGGTTGGAAACCCAAAAACACATTTACCTATTTTTTTCACTGAGCCTGAACCCTAAATGTTGCATTAATGCAGTTTTTTTAAGAATATATATATATATATATACATACATATATATATGAGAGAGAAAGGAAAAGGAGGAGAACAGCTAATGAGATCAGAAGAAGGGACAAGACCTTCTTCAGGTACCTGAATGGAAAGTAGAAGACAAGGGGAGGGATAGTGAGACAACGACAGGCCAGTCCCACATCAGTGATGGGGAAATTAATGGTGATCCAATTGAAGGAGATGCTCGTGGAGTACCTGTGGGCAAATGGGCTGTAGGGCCACTGGTAGCATGGTTTCATGGGGGGGTCATGTCAAACAAATCTCATAGATTTCTTAACTGGGTTACTAGGGAGGCAGATCAAGGGAGAGTAGTGGATGTGGCCTACCTAGACTTCAGACTTCAGTAAGGCTTTTGACACTGTGCCGTACAGGAGGCTAGTTAAAAAAATGAAGCAGCCTGGAAGTGGGGCAGCAAAAAGTAGTGCTGGTCTTTTGGGTTCATTGGAGAAAGCGGTAAGCTGGCAATTTAACTGGTTGAAAGATAGGAGGAAAAGAGTGGGGGTAAATGGTAGGCACTCAGGGGATGGGAGACTGATTAGTGGGGTGCCACAGGGATCGGTGCTGGGACCAGTCCTCTTCAATGTCTTCATAAGTGACGTTGCTGAGAAACTAGAGTGGAAGACATGTTTCTTTGTGGATGATATAAAAATCTGCAGTACGGTGAACACTCAGGAAGGGGTGGAGAGAATGTAAAGGGATCTGGGGAAAATAGAGGCATGGTCCAGGGTGTGGCAGCTGGGTATCAATGCCAAAAGTGCAAGGTTATGCACCTGGGTGGGGGAAACCCAGGAGCTATGTATAAAATGGGGGTAGAGATCCTTACAGTCACTAAGCAAGAAAGAGACCCGGGGTCATCACGTCTGATGATCTCAGGGTAGCTGGTCAGTGTAGCATGGCAATGGGAAAGGCTAGTAGGATGCTGGGGTGCACTGGGTGGTGGATTTCTATCAGGAGGAGGGAGGTGGGGCTGCCATTGCATCCTTCACTAGTGAGCCCCTTCCTAGAGTACTGTGTCCAGTTCTAGAGACCACACATCCGCAAAGACATTGACAGGGTGGAGGTAGTACAGAGGAGAGCAACCAAAATGGTGCAAGGGTTGCATGAAAGGGAATTTAAAAAAAAAATGTTACTTTTTTTTTGACTTTAGTATGTTAGGTGGTACTATTTTGCTGGCTTAAATACTGTATTGCATTTTGGCAAGTGTAGTTGAATGGGTCTTTGTGTGTAGACTTTGATTGGTTAGTGTGTATGATGAGTGCATTGTGATTGGTTGACCTATCATGGGAAAGTTAGCCTGATTAGTTGTTGGGCATGGCTTTGTTTAGAGTGGGCATGGTTTTGGTTTGTTGCATAGTTTCTTTTCATTGTGCCAGGAGGCATTGAAAATGGAGGATCAGAAGAGCGCCGTGTGCTCAGTTTGTGGTAGCATGGTTCCAGGAGCAGGAAGACATTGTGAAGCAGTGGATGAAGATTACTGGAGGTTCAGGCAGAGATCAGAGGATGGTGTCTTGGGAGGAGTCAGAGGTCCAGAATCGAAGGATCGGTGTCAATGGAATGGCACATCAGGAGCAGAAGATCCATGGTTTTAGATGGCATCTTTTGAGAGTGACCTTCTTGGAGTACTGCGTGCTTTGTGGACAGATGCCAGGTTTTAGTAGATGTCTTCAGAAGTGGGCTTGATGGAGTACTGGGAGCTTCATGAATGGATGCTGGGTTCAAGTAGATGCCTTTGTGACTTTTTTGCTCCTCCGTTGCCCTTACACTGTACCATTGGGCCCAAGACCCGGTAGTTCCCAAACCTGTCAGCCACTTCCCTCACCATCTCACTGGTGGGGATTTACATGGAGCAGGGTCTGAGAGTGCTGAGGGCTGTCACACATGGCAGCAGAGATACATAGGCTTTTTTTCTGTGTTTTTCCTCCCTTTGGGTGGCACGGACATGCGTTGAGCATGTTGTGCGAGCTCCAATTCTGTGGAGATGCCCCTGGTGCTCTGAATGTGCACCCTCTCCCACTGTGTCCCACACGCACTGCCATCTGGATACCTCCAGATGGCAGTAGAGCAGCAAGGCATGAATTCTGCCCTTCCTGAGTGAGGAGAGCAGTCCTAGGGACGTTCAATCCTCCCTCTCCCGGCTGACCACCAAGTGACCTGCATCTGTTCCCAAACTCAGGTCGTTGGTGTGGGATGAGGTAAGGAGCCCATGGCACCTCAGCCCTCTACACCACTGGGCTGGCTAGTTGCCTTCGGTAACTTTTTATTGTAAAAGAACACAACTTCTGAGAATAGCAGCAGGGTTGCCATGATGCAAGAAAATGGATGCAGATCCAGCATGCATTTGTGTCTGCGTCTAACCCTCTTGAAAATCCCATCCAGTGTGTTTCTGGCAAGAAAATTATCATATCTGCTTTTCCTTTCATTATATTTGTTGATTTCGTTTTTGTAATGTCACTGCAGAACTGAGATACTGTATGCAGTTTTAACATTTTTAGAAGTAACTGCAGTTTGGCCATGCCCCCTATGAATAAATGAAATATTACAATGTAGTGCTGTACTGTTAATCATCAGAAATGTGTGCCAGGATCCTCTTGATATATCAACAGTATTCAACCGGTATGTAAGCTTAAAAGGTAACCTTGTGGGAAATGATTTTTCAACATTGCTAGCAGTGGCCATCTTTAATGTCTTGAGTCATTAATTATAATAAAAATTAGTAAGAAAATGTGTCAAAAACACCAGAGAAAAATAAGAATATACTGATGATTAACTTTATGTCAGAAAGGTATTATTGCTAAAAAAAAACCCTATCTGATTAAATTTTTTGCCGACTAAAAAATACGTACTGCTGCTTTAAAGAGCAGCTGATGCCTCCAGGAGAACTTTGAAAACCATAATATTTAGATACATTTCTGCTTACATTTGACCTTAGCTCTCAAGTTCTCCTATCAGTTAGTTATTTATCTATCAGGTTATATGCAGAAAAACAGTTCCTTTGCAGCTTATCAGCTCTGTTGCTTATTCCCTACCTGATAGCATAATGCTCTGCTTATGACATCACAATTACTCCCTTGACAACAGACTGATGTCACAACAGGGGATTAGGATCCCCACCTTGGGAATAAGCTGTAGGGGCAAACAAACTCTCTGGGATGAAGGTCCTGTTTTTGTGAAAAGTTCCTCAGTAATAAATGAGAGGTATAAGAAATCTATGAAAGATATATAACATGCACGTTGAATTGTATCTAAATATTAGGTTTTCTACAGTTTCACCAGACATGTCTTATATACTGCATTAGGGTATGTTGTGTGCAACATAAAAGAAACTGGGCCCTGGGATTTTTGTGTGAGTTATGTGTTTTAATTACTTTCATAAATAATGGGTGGTTAAAGATTATGAGGAAAGATTGATATACTAAAATTAGTTAGCCTACTTAAAAGAACTTTGAGGGGATATGATCACAGTGTTCCGAATACCACAAGTGATAGACAAGGTGGAGAATACATACATACATGCTCCCCCTCAACTTAGGAATGCCTCCAGCCTACAGGCATTCAAACCCATCTCTCTCCCACCTCCCAACCCCTTGTACCTGTCTTGGTCAAGTCTCGCCACACCCCATCACAGTACTGAATATGTTTAAGGTTCAATTTTCCTTACTGATGTTATTCTACCTATGTCATCCTGTAACTAATTACTATCTGTTGTGTATCATATTTATTTTACATTGTATTCTTACCTTTCATTTGTATATTGTATGTAACTGCTTTTCTGCTTTTGTTGTGCTAAGTTATACCGCTATCTGCTGTTGTCTTCCCTGGGACCACCACGAAAATGAGATGTTGCATCTCATAGGATTATCGCAGTTGGAAACATTTCCAGTACGTACATAGCTGTTTGAGTTGGTGAGAGGAAGCAGGACTAGAGGGCATACACCCAAACTAATGGGGAAGGGGTTTCAATATAAGAGGAAATATCAGAAAATATTACTTCACACAGAGAGGGATCAGCATGTGAAACAGTGCCCCCCCCACACCAATGAGGTAATGAACACCACTAGCACAGTTCAGGCTTTCAGAGCAGGACTAGACCAACTCCTGGGGCTAAATTACATTGTTTACACAGCATGAGTTGGGGTAACACAGGATGTGACCTCTTCCTGAGGGAGAATAGCATGAGAAGGATTACATTCCAACAGTTGAGCTTGGATCTGTGTCAGTACTCCAGCTGTAATATAGTCACTGCCGTGCACCAGGAGGGGTGGAGGAGAGGAGTCAGATGTCTTTTCCACCACTATAGTACCATGTCACTAACTTTAAAGGCAACACTGTTTCTATGGTCTAACCTAGGGTCAGCTGGGCAATCCCCATACCCTCAATGTATATCATGTTCATCAGATTTTCTGTAGACATAGGCATGAGTATTCCACAGGCAGTATCCTATACAGTATTACGTGTTCATTTTTTCTATTCTATGTTTTGGCCCCACGTTAGGTAGTCTGTAAATCGGCAGTGTAATGCAACAGGGAAATTCTTCCATATTAGCATAAGATTTTCTATTCATAGACAGAAGCACTACCAATCAATTTTTAATAACCTCCCAAGAATGATTAGTACAACCAGGCTTGACAATTTAAAAGATCTGCTTCCCTGCTTAAACAGCAAATGCATTGAGGAAGGGATTATTTATTTATATTACCACTCATTAAATATACTAGACAATTTATATGACCTAGCTAATAACAATACATCACCTAGTAATTGATGTTGCATTACCTTTGTATGCCTACAGTAAACACATTAAAGATGATACCCCCACTCCACAACAATGTTATGTTTATTCTACTACCTCCAAACAGAATATTTTGCATTTCATTAGTAACAGTCAATACCACAACTGTTCAAAGAAACTAGGCAATGTGTTTTGGAGAACATGTTGAGGGAGCAATTAAACGGCAGTTATCCAAAGGGTTATTTCTCTATGAAAGAGTTTTGTAGTTGTTGGAATTATTTTTTCCTTATAGTTGGGTTACTGGAGTTTGGATGTGCAGAAAAAACAGGACCAGAAGTCCCTTTATTTAAAGGAGATCTGCACTGAATCTGTAAGATATTTTTCCAAGCAGAAGCTGTTTTTTAAATACTGGTTCAAATTCTGTTGTTGCTTTAGCTATCCAGGCTTTTCAGTTATCCTAGTGAGTGTTTCTGATTTACATGCTGCTGAGAAGAACCATTTTAGAATTGTATAATGTTTGCCAGCCCACTGACGCAGCAGTAGCACTACTGCTTGTGATGCTGACTACCTGAGTTCGGGAATGAGCCAGGGCTGTCTGAGGGTCGGCCGGGGGGGGATCAAGCATCCCAAATGATGCTGTCCTCCTCAAGGGAGGGAGATCTCGCTGTTACCCACTGACCACAGGTGGTGGTGCAAGAGAAGGTGTCAGTAAAGGAGTCAAGAGCGAGTGTCAAGTCATCTGGATGAGTTGGTGTGTTGGCACCTAATGATGAGACATGCTCAAGGGGGAGGGCAGGACTACAGGGCACAAAAGCTCTGGATGGACTAAGGGAAGATGAAGCCCTTTCCCGCCGCCCACCAGGCTCAGCACCAGACCCTCACCATCACTGAACAGGGGATCCTCCTGGCCTTCCCCTCTGCTGTGGGTAGCCAGATAACCAGAGGGCAGCAATACCGATGGGGCTCTGTTACCTGTCGTTTCCACTTATTACTTTAGATCTTTTTTTATTAATGGAACTTAAACCTTAAAAGGAAAGGTGCTGTACAAAGTGTATCTGTCTGGTTGTTCCAGCTCATGACAGTTAATAGCTCACTAGGGATATGTATTAACCAATATGAGTCACCCTCACATGGTGCAACTTTACAGATGCAAGATAAATCCTTTATTGTAAACATAGTGATCACATCTGAGATAGGTAAGACAACACTATGTTTTTACCCTGTGGATCTATTTGTACTGGCATGATACAAAATTAATAAAATATCATTAAAAAAAAGAAATAAACCTCCCATTACAGAAAATTTTTCCTTTTTTTCATTAGTCTTTTTTAAGTTCAAAAGATGTTTGTTTCCATGGTAGCAGAGTTCAGTTTACATAAGAGGGCAAAGGCAGTGACGGTGTGTTTGCTTGGAAGCAAGGTTCTGTTAACACTAGAGCAGTGGCTGTCAAGCCCCAAGTACTGAGGGCCTCAAAGGGCCTCAAGGTACATCCATCAGAACTTACTGGCAGCCTCATTCCTAATTTGTTTCACCCCAAACCCCCTTTCTTACTCCACTACCCCGATATAACATTTTTCTTTCCACGCAGTATTACAGCTGTGCAGAATGCAGAATTCTGCTAGGGGAATTTGTGTGGAATGGTAATTTTGCTTCAAAATACTTCTCAGAATTTCTTTTTGGAATTTTGGGGAATTCCAAAAAGTGTTTCTGTAGAAACCATGGAAGAACTTTCTGCGGATTACATGAACTGTGAAATTATTTTCCACGGATTGCAGAAAAGGAATCCATTATTTATGTAGACCGTGGATAACTAATCCACAAAAAACATTCTGCTTTTGAAATTTTGGAATCCCACTACTGCAGGAATTCAGCAGAATCAGGCAGAAATTTCTGAAATTCTGATAAATTCTGTTCCGTTGGACCGTTGGAATTGAAAAATTCTGCTCAGCATCACACAGTATACATTAAATCTGATCCCTGATCTGTTTTCACTTCTAATGTATTTTTAACCTTTCCTTCAAGACTCAGTCAGTTCCTGACATCTGGAAGTCAGACACAGTGATGCCCTTATTTAGGAAAGGCAAAAGCACTGTCTTGGACAGCTGTAGGCCCATCTCTACCTCTCAGTCCTAGTCAAGGTACATGGGAGAATAGTCCACAACCAAGTAATATCTTATCTAGACCAGCACAAACTCCTCTGCAAGGAGCAGCATGGCTTCAGGTAGAGCCATGGAACTTGCATCACTTTGGTCAGCTTCATGGACTCAGTTTACCAAGCTATGGATATGGCCCTGATGTCAGGTGCAGTGTTCATAGACCTGACCAAAGCTTTTGACCTAGTTGATCATAGTCTGCTACTGCATAGACTAAGCGCATTCGGCCTAGGCTCTGCAGCTACCTCATGGTTCATGAGCTACCTCCAAAACAGATCTCAATGTGTCAAGCTTTGCATAGAATTCTCTAAGCACACGTCATCACATGTGATGTGCCCCATGGATCAAATCTTGGTCTGCTTCTGGTCACAGTCTTTATCAACAACTTGCCTTTGTCCTATATGTCTGATAAATCCATGCTATACAGGCACAATGCAGTTGTCTATGTGCATGGAAAGACATGGCTCACATCAACAATGCCCTTGTGCACGATTTTTATTCTCTCCAACAATGGTTTCTTAAAGAAAAATTGGTCCTAAATGTGCCCAAGATGAAAGCCATGCTGTTTGGCATAGTGCAAAAAATCAAACACTGCTCCCATGACTTCAACGTGTCTACCCTGGGTTTGATTTGGTTCCTGAATATAACTATCTAGGCATAACCTTGGGCCCAGACCCAGGATTTTGGTGACCACTTAAACAACACTGTCAAGTCCATTTAACAGGTTCAAAGGCACCTCATAGCTGACACTAAAGTATGAATAGCACAAAGCAAAGTCCTCCTGCTATTGCGTTATGGTGCTATAGTAATGGATGCTGCCCCTAAGGCTGTCTGTGCAAGAAAAAGTCACAAACTATAAATTGGGCAGATTTGCTACCTCCATTGAACAAAGATCCCACCACTGTGCCAGTCTCAAGCAGCTTAGCTGTCTGCAACATGAACGCAGAGTGCAACATACATTAGCCAATTTTATGCACATGACTCTGTTTGGAGACATGCCTCTGTGCCTCACTGAGTTGCTGACACCTCTGAATCTCTCTCACTCCTGCTCTGCTTCAAGCAATTCCCTTATGATCCCATTTATGTGTACAGGTATGGAGCAGAGATCCTTCAAATATCACGCTGCCTCAATCTGGAACTCAATACCCTCAGTCACAAGATTATCAACCTCTCCTAAAACCTTTGCGCTAAAAATGAACGATCATCTCCTGAACCTTAATGCATGTGCGTGTGCCACTTAACCCCTGCTCCCTGTTTTGCATCATAACCAGCACAATTTCATTGCTGTTCTTCTGGCTATATTTCACGTTGTCATATTTGTTGCTACATTTATGTCTACCTGCACTATGCTAAAATTTGCACAACTCTGTGTGTGTGTTTTTTTGTACCGCTGATGTATTCTATTCACATTGTTCTGTTACTGTATCATGTACTGTATTCTATTCACATTGTTCTGTTACTGTATCATGTACTGTATCACCCCCATTTTCTATAGTCTATTTGAAGTATAATGTGCTCTGCCAATAAATTTGTACTGTTTTGACGTATTTTTAGCAAAACTGATACTCCTTATTCTTATTGATCCAAATTGGTTCCAGGCATTTGTATTTAGTTGGATTTCCTGTTCCTGTTTGTTTTGTTTGTTAGATCATTACAGCATTTACTTACTATTTTTTGCAAATAGTTACTTTTCAATTCAATTCAAGTTTTGTTGTACGACTTTAAAATAAGTCATTACAAAAAACATACATACATACTTTCAATTAATAAAATAAAATATAAAACCTAATCCAAATACACACATAAATGATCCATAAACATTTTATCACATCATATTATCGGTATAGACTAAACAACATATTTATAGAGGTCATGAAGTAAAAATAAAAGTGCAAATGTTATCATAGTCGCTTCCTTCATCATTAGATTAAATAAAAGGATTGAATCTCTACTCTCTAGATATCGTTCTCTATGTGGTGACCTGTTTAATTTTCAGAGTGTCAAAAGATTCGGCCATTTTTGAGACCATCTGTCTTGAATGGTATCCATCTGTAATGAATACTAGATCTCATAAGCTGAGATTAAGATCGTCTATTAATAAAACTGTAAGGAGAAATAATTTCTTTACTCAGAGAGCTGTTCCTTATTGGAACACCCTTCCTCTAGAGGTGGTCAATAGCTCCAATTTTCAACAGTTTAAGTCTAATTTAGATGTATACATGGGTGACTATAAATATAAATTACACCCTTGTTAGGGGTGGTGAGTTCTCTTTGGGCTAGTACCTTGAACTTGTACTCTACCTATGAACCTATTAATCCTCCTGTAATTTAATGTGCAATTTTCTTTCTTATATTATTTTTAAAAGGGAAGCCACAGGGACCAGCACCCCCAAATCCCTTGAATTTAGGAGATGGGTCAGCAAATGTTGTGGTTCATATTCTCGCCTTCCAAGGATTTCTCCTAATAATTGTTTTCTGCATTTATCATATAATGGACACAAGATAACCAGAAGGTTATCTTTCCCTACATTACACTTACAGGGGATGGTTATTTTATCTTTTGTATCTTTATTATATTGAGATAATTTCCAATTACCAGTGAAACATTCAAATCTAAACCTAGTTATCATTTTTCTTTGAGTTGGGTTCTGTAATATTTGAAGATATTGTTCTACTTTATGAATTCTTTTGTTCTTAGCCAACCATGGGCATGCTTTAGATTGTTTGCATGCTTTCATATCCTTTTGCGTGTATACGTCTCTTATTCTAGATCTTATTATTTCCTTAATATAAGGAAGAGGTAATCTTAGGCTATCTGCTATAACATGCAGAAGTCCTAATGGCTTGATATTCTTTTCCACAACCTGGGCACTTGGACATTTTATGTTTATTTTTAAATAATCTGTAGCTTCATCTATACATAAATAGTTATTTAGTAATCCATCATCACAGACCTATCCGTTTGATCAGTGAATCTCATTTCCCTAGTTAAGATAGATCTATATACAATTCAGGGGTGTCAGCAGGCATACGCACTGTACTCAGCAGAGTACAGTAAAAAAATCAGGTAGGGGCAACAAATTAGGCAGGGGCAACAAAAATAGGAATGCAAGGACATTGTGGGTCACATTGTGTCTGTGTCGTGCTGAGCCCTTTTGCCTTTGTTGTTCGCTACAGGGCACTGATGCCACCAGCCAACTACACAAACAGGAACAAGATACCAGGCAAGCAGAAAAACAAAGGAAGGAGGATTACAGGAAGAAACCGATTACATGAACTCATGCATGACAAACAGAGGGGGCGGGCCTATTGTTGGTGTGGTATGCCAGTGCATACTTTTGTTTATGTTTACATTAACAGGGGGCAAAAGTGCATCAGTTTTGAGTACAAGTTCAAAATTCCTGGCTACACCCCTGATACAATTTGTACATAGTTATAATCTAGCCAAGAAGCCTTTATCCGCTTAGCTTTTTTAGACAGTTCCATAAAGGAAAGCAGTCCATTTTGGTCAACAAGTTGTCTCCATGTCTAAATCTTCACACTATGGAGTTTGCCAACAGCATTTCTTTGTGTTGATGGAATATTTATAAGCAGAGAGACCATGCTTGTAGGGAGATATTTTGATAGCAATTCATCATTTTTAGTCATCAAGCTATTGACAGTTTTAATAACATCTATTAGTATTTGATTTTTAATGCTGTTGAAAATTTTAGAATTGCAAATTATTCCATGAACTAGTAAGTATTTACCTTCAGCTTTGAAGAAAGTATTCCAATATTCTAATAAGTTATAATCATTTTAGTTTACACTATCCAACCATAACTATAACATAGTTAATTGAACTGATTTACAATAAAGAGTGGGATCTGGGAAACCCATACCACCCATTGTGTTTGGTATACAGATTGTTTGCTAAAACAATATGTGGCGAACCACTGTGTCACAAGAATTTTTTAAAGATCATCTTGAAATTAGTTAAAACTGATTCAATAATTAGGACTATATTTGAATGATACAAATACAAGAAGAAGAAAACAGACAGCCTCCATATATAGCTTAGAA
Organism: Neoceratodus forsteri; assembly: GCA_016271365.2. Taxonomy (NCBI): domain Eukaryota; kingdom Metazoa; phylum Chordata; order Ceratodontiformes; family Ceratodontidae; genus Neoceratodus; species Neoceratodus forsteri. The sequence goes on along the minus strand of JADMNL010000034.1, from coordinate 119,121,833 downwards.
ATAGCATTGTAGACCTACTGTAGCAAGGGTTAGGATCCAGAGAATAAAAAAAAAAACTTGGGCATGCAGCAGAGGAAGTACCTAGAAAGGTAGATTTGATGGGTATTCTAAAATTTTTAGCAATTGTAGGTTAAACTAAATTTTTAGGAATATATTTTTCATTGAACTGCTGTTTTAATGGGCTGTAGAATTAAAATGGCAACAGCATTCTAAATCCTATATAAAACTAAATATCATCAGCCCTTGATTAGACCTGAATCCACTGACCTGATATAATAAAATAAGACAATATATAATTCACAGCAGCAAAGGGGGAAGAAAAAAAAAGAATCAAAACTACCAATGGTACTGAATGGCACCAAGGTATGGAAATGTCATTTTGTACAGAAAAAGGCAGATACACTGTTCGCGCTAAACATATACACACAAATGATGCACAGTACAATCACACAGATGCATGCAAGCACACATACACCTAAAAAAATAAACAAACACAGCCTTCACAATATACAAACTCAGAATGTTTAACCTGATCAGTTCCTGCACTAGGGACTCTGGAGTTGGCATGATCATTTCTCAGTTTGCAGAAATGTTTCCAAGTTGCAGTCAAACCTCAAGTTCTCAGCTGGAACTTTTCAAGTTATCAACAATATAGAACTTCAAACCTTGCTGAAATTCTATTACTAACATCAACAATTATATCTAACAAATTCTGTCACACTACATAAATTGTAGTGAAGATGAAAAAAATGTCCCACACTGGGGATCAAACCTAGGCCCCCTACCCACTATTGCTTTGTAGCCTGTAGATCTACCATTGTACAAAGGCTGCTTGACAGAAAAAGCATGCTGCGGCAAAGGACATTCAGGAATGTGTACAGATGCCTCCCCCCCACACACGCACACATATATACACACAGCTGCAATGCATTTAGTAATGAACCAGTTGTCACAACCCCACTCAGCAGGTCAGGTCCTCTGCTCCTACAGTGCCAACCTCCGAGTGTAGTATTGTTAACAGTTAACAGAACAGGGTAACCCTCCTGTCTGTTTTGTGGGTTTGAATCAACCTTTGGTCTCAAGTTCTTGAAGGATTCAAACTGTGAACCTCTTGCTAGCGTACCCAATGTACAGGCTCAGATAATTCTGCTCTTCAGGGGAGCCAGATATCTTTCACCTACAGGCACCTAACCAGGTGTACAAAATGAACCCTTAAAAACTCTATGAAAGACCTCAGAATAAACTCTTACCTTTTCCCAGTTTGGTAAAACCAGTAAGTTTTGTACAGTGTAAACTTTAACCATGTATGCTTCACTTGTTAAGAAAAAGAATTTCAAAGGCACACCAAGTAGTGTCTAAAGTAGAGGTTTACTTAAAAATAGATAAAAATGTAAAATGTAAATACAGAACCATACATCACAAAAACATACAATCACTTAAAATAATAAGGTTTTAAATACAATAAAGTCTCCTACCCCAGTACCCTTACACTTGTCTAATCTAATGTATTCTTCTAATATTGCCTGATGTTGCTTTTTCAGAGTCCGAACATGTGTCTTAGTGGAAAACAGAATGCCGCTTTAAAACTGCCTTTGCCAACCTCTTTGCATGAGGTCACCTAGCTTCTCCCTGTCAGAAAATAAAAAAATATACACCCAGAATGTCTTATCAATCAGGATGTAAATTAATTAAGTGACATTTCAGCAAAACTCATTTCACAAATTATGACACTCTTTAAATAACATCCCCTCTTTGATCTCAAGTAGCTCTTCTTCCCAGGACACATCAAAGGCTTTTTTATGACTTCGCACTAAAGCATCATAACCTGCTCTCTTCCTCTAAATGTTATAAAAGTTTATGATTTCCCAGCCTAGCAGCTGGCAAGCTACAATTAAGCTAGATAAACAGGAGATGCTTAATTTAGGCCTCTTTTAGCCTGTAATTATCTCTTGGCCTTCCAGGTAACACCTTGTATCTAAAACCTGGGGGGGGGTGACATTCCACAGGCTGTTTCAGCATGTCTCATGAGAGACACTCAATAACACATTTTTTTATTACAAAAATCATAGATTAATCAGAACCAGCTGTCTGATTGTCACACCAGTCAGCCATTTTGAAGTAATGTTCTCAAGTTGCATTCTAATCTCAAAGTTTCAGCTGGAAATGTCCAAGTTATCTGCAATGTAGAACATTACATTTTGCTGAAACTCTATTACTAACATCAGCAATAACAACAAACAATTTCTCTCATACTACATGAACTGTGTAAGAAAGCAAAATAATGTCCCACTCTGGGGATCAAAACCACTACTGCTTGGAAGTCTCTAGCCAGCCCTACCACTGTACTGAAGCTCATTGAGAGGAAATGCATGCTGTGGCAAAGGACATCCAGCACTGAGTGCAGACACTTCCCTACAGCTACAGTGGATTTAGTAATTTACCAGTCTCCCAATTTGAAGTAATGTTTCCCAAGCAGCATTCAAACCTGAAAATCTCAGCAGGAACATTGCAAGTTATCTGCAGTATAGAACTTCACACTTTGTTGAAACTATCACTAACAGCAGCAAGGGCATCTAACAATTTCTCTCATACTATATAAAGTGTTGTGAGAAAGAAAAAAATGCCCTGCACTGGGTATCGAACCCGGGTTTGTGTAGGTCTGAAACCCTACACTAGGACCTAAAAGCCCTATTACTGACATCATTAATGACATCTTGCAGCCAAATTACTCAGACTGAATGAACCTTTTCACTTGACTAAATGCAAAAATAAGAGCATGCATGACCACAACAGGCACTTACGGATATGCTGTAGGCACCTAAAAAAGGTTATTGCAAACTTATGTATTTTGGAATCTGATTAAAGGGGACAGGAAATTTGTGCTGATTGACAGCAGTTTGTAATGTTCTTGTTTGCAACAATGAAAGTCATACCTTCAAATGATCCATATTTGACTGTACCTGGAAAAACACTAATATGAAAAGCTATACTTTCAATTGTTTTCTTTTCATGGACAACTTGCTGCACAGTTCTTTTCATGGAACCGGTAATTTGGAATTTTTACTACGTCATGTTTTGTGTACAAAATGCTAATTGTGAACTGTTAACCTATCAGAACCATGCTCAGAGTTCTGTGCACAAACCATGACATAGTTAAAACTCCAAATCACTGGGTTTCAGGAAGAGAAATGTATAAAATGCTGCCTGTAAAATCAAAACAATACAAAATACAGTTTTTCTTATGACTTTTTATTCAGGTACAGCTAAACATGGATAATTTAGGTGAATATAATTTCTGAAAGTAAGAACTTTATGAACAACTGCCAATTAGAAATGATTTCCTGTCCTCCTTAAGTTTAACTACCTTTAGAGATAAAACATCTGGGTCATTTAAGGCATTTGGCAAAAACATTTACTTTTACACAATAACAAAATAGGGTACCATGAATCAAAGCCCAGCATTTGCATTTACAGTATTTTCTCTTCAATTGTGGTTGCAGCAAAAGGTAACATTTTAGACTAGAAACTGCAGTTTGCAGCATTACAAACAAACACACCACACGTCACCTTCTGACATTTTACTGCTGCTGGCTAATGAATCACTGGACATATGGAGCCCTGCAAATGGGACACATTATAAGCAATAATTAAATCATGAGAAAATAAAAAAAATAGGAGTTTGAAAATTACCCAGGATTTAGAGTCCTTATGCTCTGCATTCTTTTGCCCTAAAATAAGCAAGGCCAAAATAGCCTTTTATATTTTCTGAACACAAGGCAATTATATTTTTTATAACCTTATTTTGTCAGCAGTGATAAACAACAAAATCACATTTACCTTGTGTATTCTGCAGGCCTGTGTGCACTCTGGGGTTTTTATGACCCATGAAGCAGGTGTTATATTCAATATAGTTTTAGAAATCAGTGCAGTAAATAAATTGATGGGGAGACTTGAACCTAAGCTCTGTTCATTTGTTTTTGCATTGAAAACAGCCTCTATAGTATGAAAGTCCTTCTTTTTCGACAACTGAAATTACAAATTGTTTTGTGACACATCTTTGTCGATTACATGTAGTGCTCTGTAGCATGTTGTCAAGGTGGGTTTACTTTGACTAATAGGACTCTACCTGGCAGGCATTGTTTTATTGTTTCCTGCTGGCACAATTCTTTCTTAGGAGCTTCCCAAATGATGAGGCAGTTATAGTGTGTGAAATACGTTTAAAGCAACAGTGCAATGAAATTGGTCAAAACAATTTGACCCTACATTTTTCCACTATAAAAGAATCCAACATCTTCCAGTTTTAATTGGTGGTAACATTTCTAGTTCTGCCAAAATCTAAACATTTTATAAATGTTTACTTTAGTTTTTTCTCCAGAAAAAAAAAGATGGTCACTACAGTTGGCTTTGAAATTGCATTGTAGACCTAGCAAGGGCTAGGAATGAGTAAATAAAAAAAAAAGCAACTCATGGTGCGAAGTGTAGGAGGTACCTGTACAATTACATTTGACAGGTATACTAATATTTGTTTAAACTGTAGTTGAAACAAGCTTTTTGAAAAAAAAATTTTTTTGTTGCACTGCTGCTTTACGGGGAGGCTGTGTATAGTCTGGTGGTAAGAGAACCAGCTTGGGAACCAGGAGGTCACAGGTTCAACTCCTGCTAGAGCCAAATAATCACAGTGTGACCTTGGGTTGGCTATACACCCTTCAGTGCTCCAGTCCATCTGGCTTGAAAATGGGTAGAATGGGTAGAAGCAGGAAATGGCTACAAGAAGCAGGACTCCACTAGAAGTAAGATGTTTCATCTCAGGTAGCTTATCCTGGGAATAAAATTGTAACAAAAAAAAAGCATAAACATCTCACAGGCAGAGCATTATGATGCGTGGACAACTTGCACTTGAACTTTTTAATTAGAGCTGCCAAACATGCTTCGCTGGGAAAGCAAAGTCTAGCGTACATATAGTGTGTCTCAACAGTTCTTACCTAGACCTGGGACATTCTGTATCAAAGGAGAGGAAAAATGTATTCATTTATTTATTAGCTTTTGGTGACTGGGTAAGTGCATTAGGCAATAACCCTGCCTATTTTCAAACATGACCTGAGAGAGTACAAGATACAGTCGTACAAACAAACACAGGCAGAATACAAACAGTCCATGAATGCTTACAACAGATATCCCTGCAGGGATGCAGGGCACATGAAAGATAAAGGCTCAAGTATAGTGGAGATAAGTGCCTTCATGTTTTTAAAGTTTGTTGTTTGACAAAGTTACACAGATGAACGTGAAGTTTGACTTGAAACCTCAGTGTGCAATGTTAGACAGCACCATCTCCATTTGGGACAGAGGGTTTGTTAGTAGTAAAATGAGTAGGTACGCCCATTCATAATGTGTCTGTCACTGTAATGGTCTGTTTTCGGGTGACACCTTTCTCCCCGTGTTCTGCCCCCTCCCTGGAACAACTCTGATCTGGAGTTGATTATATAGAAATCTGAGGGGTGCCATAAGCAGCGCCCCCCCATTGGGGGTTGTGGGGGGCATAGCCCCCCCCCCGCAAAAAACACTTCATTTTGGGGTGGCACTATACCGGTGTCAGTATTGTGCCATTGCTGTGTGGGAGGTCAGCAAATTCACTGTCGACCTCCCGTGGTGCTTCCAGTTCCAGGAAGGGCTGGGGCAAAATGTATCTTCTGCCAGTAGAATTCAGGAAAAATTACAATTTTGCTTCCGTGAAATCATTAAATATTTCTGTGACAGTTTTGTAAAATTCTACAAAAATTGTGATTTCAGTTATTCCCATCTAGGTTAAAACATATTTGTGCCCATAACACTAACTTTGGTATGTTGACTTACCTAAGGTTCACACAAAAGGGTACCAAGCTTGAGATCTCCATCTTTAAAGATGACAGAGTTATAAGTCTCAAGACTTTTGGACATTTTAAAATTACATGTTGCAGTTATGTAAGCAGCAGAATTTTAAGCCTCTATAACCTTAAAACTAGAGAACAGAATATCACCAATTTCATTAGGTTCATTAACCCTAAAATTTAGGCTTTGAGGCCACCCCATTGGCCAGTAGCAGAGCACCGCACTTCCATGCTGACCCCTCAGGTTTGGAAGCGAGCTTGGGAAGTCACACTGGGAGGCAGGCCATGGCTGAGACAGTTGCTGCTCAACAGCGTATCTTGGTTCGGGAGGGTTGATGGCCAGTTCCACCAACACAGTGACCTCTGCGTCTGGGTGAGGGAGCATACTCCTGCTGCAGGTAAAGCTGTGGCTGTGCAAGGCTGAAAGTGGCATTGCCTCCACTAGAGGAGATGGGGGAGGGGATGTTGGAGAAAAACCCGGTAGCCAACTGAATGATGGCTGGGTTCAGGCTGATCTGGATATGGTCCTGTGAACATGACATATCCATGGGAGACGAGCTGTCAGCTGGGAGGAAAAAAAAAAAACAATATGGAAAAAAAAGAGCTGTGTGTTTTGATTCTAATCTCTTGCTGAAAGGCTGGCTAAGTTACACACAGACAGAGAGTCTAAAATAGCATTAGTAATTAAAGTTAAATTTCAAAAGCTTTTGTGAAATTGTGAAATGTTGTGATGCTTTTGTTGAAGCCATGTCCATACATTTTCCCAGTCATACACTTGACCTGCCATTGCAGAGGAAGGTAAAGACTGGGTAAAGCTGAAATAAGGTAGCATTCATAGAAGGCTCTATAGTAAAAGTATAGTGGTATCAAGTGTCTGGTCACTATCTTGAGTGATGAACCATGAAGAGTAGTCATGGACATCACTGTGAACGAGCCTGAATTCTTGCAATATACCAGATAACCACTGGAGTTCACATAGAATCATAGACTCATGACAGCAGGAAAGGACCCCAACGGTCCATTGAGTCTGCCCCTTCCCCCCCTCACTCATCTCCCTCCCCTGGCCCCTCCCACTTCTCAACCTCATGTGCCTGTCCCATGCCCTCATGAATTCCTGCACCGTTTGCCCCCCACCACCTCCAGTCTGTTCCAGGGCTCCACCACCCTCTCCATGAAAAATCACCAACTCACATTACCTCTGTATCTTCCTCCCTCCAGGCTTAGACCATGCCCTCTGGTTATAGCCCCCTCCTTACTTTTAAATAGCCTCCCCCCCGCACTTTGTTGATTCCCTTCACATACTTAAAGGTTTCAATCATGTCCCCCAGCTCCCTTCTAGTCTCCAAAGTGTACAGATCTAATTCCTTGCACATCTGCTTGTATGGTTTTGCCTGCATGCCATGTACCATTTTGGTTACCCTTCTCTGAACCCCGTCTATCCCATCTACATCCTTGCACAGGTGTGGTCTCCAGAACTGAACCCCATACTCCAGGTGCGGCCTCACCATGGCTTTGTATAGCGGCATCAGAACCTCCCTCTTTCTGTTAGTAGTAATGCCCCTGCCAATGCACGCTAACATTACATTTGCCTTCCCCACTGATTTGTTGCACTGGTTACCTACTTTAAAGTTGCTTGATAATATGATCCCCAGATCCATCTCCTGCTCTGTTGTTTTGATTCCCTCCCCCCCAGAGTGTATGCAGCTCACAGGTTTTTACACCCCAAGTGTATCACAGCACACTTTTCGGCATCACATTTCAGTTGCCAAGTTTCCAGCCACCCATCTAAAGTGTTTAGGTCCTGCCTCATGGCCTCCATCCCCCCCCCCAGAGTGTTTACCCTATTGCAGATTTTCATGTCATCAGCAAATAGGCACACCCATCCCCTCAGCCCCTCCGTCATATCACTTATGTAGATATTAAAAAGGAGGGGTCCCAGCACAGACCCCTGGGGCACCCCACTCATCATCCCCTTCACACTGAAGTGCACCCCATTTACCACCACTCTCTGGCTCCTGCCCACCAACCAGTTTTCCACCGACCCCAAAACTTTCCAGCTTATTTACTAACCTTCTGTGAGGGACGGTGTCGAAGGCCTTACTGAAGTCCAGATAGGCCACGTCCACTGTCTCTCCCTGGTCAACCACCTGTGTCACCCAATTGAAGAACTGAATCAAGTTTCTCTGGCATGACCTCCCATTCATGAAGCCATGCTGCCTATCGTTCTGCAGGCTGTATCCCTCAGGTAGTCCACCGCCCTTTCTTTTATTAGCATCTCCATCACCTTCCTCACCACTGATGTGAGGCTGACCGGGTGATAGTTCCCTGCCACCTCCTTGCTGCCCTCTTTGTGCAGTGTTACCACATCCACCCTCCTCCAGTCCCCCGGCATCCTCCCCATCTCCAGGGACAAGTTAAAAAGTCTCATCAGTGAGGCAGCCAGCTCTTCCCTCAGTTCGTGGAGTACCCTTGAGTGCAAGCCATCCAGCCCCATTGCCTTGTCCGCTTTCAACCTGTGTCACTGTCTTAAGGACCTGTGGAAGCTCATGCACATGCAGCATTGTTTCTGTATAGTGCCACCTGCTGACTCTTTAAGAACCCTGTAGAATAACAGTGTATAGTTTTACTATCTGAAGACAGTGGCACCAAGTGAGGCCAAACCTTATAGCTAGTTGTGATATAGGCCATTGTGACAGAAGTATCTGGATGTCTTTAGTATTGATGGAGCGAGATGCTGGGCATCAGAGTTGGAGGGTATTGCAGGGCCATGATGCTAGTGCAGGTAAGCTGATTCAGTAGGGGATAAGTACTTTGCAAAGTTTTAATTCTACACGTGGAATTTTAAAGGCATTACCTACTATGCGTCCATGAATTCTTGAGCAGATTTTGCCAATTAGTAATTTCGAAAGTATCCACAATAAATTTTAAGCTACTAAACCACATTTATCCTGCTTAATTAGATTCTGGGACTTACTGACTTTGGTATGCATGCCAAAGCTTGAGTGTATACCTGCAATAGCAGATGAGCTATAAACATCCAAATATTTTGAAAATGTTTACAAAATTTACCAAATAAAAGTAGTAAAATTTGAACTGCTGTAACTTAAAATTTACAAAACCAATAACGTCTCTATTTAACAGTTTCTATGACTCTTCCAAGAAAGTATGCATATAAATTTTCTATTATATAGCTCCAAAGGTGGCAAAGTTGTAAGCACAGAATTATTTTCAGAAAATTTTCACATGAATAATAAATTGCCAGACATTAAGCCCCATAACTTCCTCACCCCTCATCCAAATCCAAATGTCATAACATGTTGCATCTGTTTAGGGCTGCGTCCAAACAATACACATGGCAAATTTCAGACCCCTAGCTATAATACTGAGTTATGACCAATTAAAGAATTTCAGAAAATTCTGCAAAATTCATAAAATTTCTTACAGTTTCATAGAATTTCATGGAATTTTGTGAAATTTCCATGAAATCGGAATTTGTTAATTTCACCAACTCTAGTTCTGGGCTATTAGAAGTAGGAATGGGAAGGTCGGCTCTGTGTCAGATCAGGACCCCCCTCCCAAAATAACGCACCTTTACTTGATTCTGGAAATCAGAATCATTTATGACATGACTCTGATTGGATCTAGCCCAGACTATTCACCAGGTTCTGATCTGCTAGTGATCCAGTTCTGACCCGGTTCTGATAATGTAAGTGGTTTGGGAGCTTTATTCCTGTTAACAGTTTATAACCTGGTGACATAAAAAACATATAATTATTTTAAACATAAAATGACATTAAGAAAAGGACTATAATGAGGGGGTGGAGGCAACTGAATTATTTAATTTGACCCAATCCAGATCTGCTTCTCAACTGGTTCTGAGTCAGTCTGGAATAATTGCTAATTTTGCAAACCAGAGCAAGTCAGAGTAAATCAAAACCTTTCGGAAACAGATCAGAATCAGAACTGGGTCACAGCTGACCCTCCCATCCTGAATTTGAAGCCTGGAAGTAGTGCTGGCTAAAACTTTGCCCCAGTAGCAAATTCATGCCTGGAGCAAACGATAGGTATATTGGAAGAAGCCTGAAGCACACTGCAAGTGCTAAGGGCATGTTACAATATGCCAGCTGAAGGATGCAGGTGTGAAAAGAAGCTGAAACTCATTCTACAGAGCAGTTAACTTAAAGAATCCCTACCAGTAACACAAGTGCACTGAGATGAACGGAACCAAACTCCTGAAGAAGTGGTGTGAGTCTCTCCATGAAACGTAGGGATCAAATACTGTAGCAACAGAACAATAAACAAGCCCCTTGCAGACATTATTAATCAGACTTTGGTGGAGTGTGACTTGTCTTTTGATTTCTTTACTACTTGCAAAAAGGAAAGAGTGTTGTGTTTTGTGAACTAATAAAACTTCATATTACGTTTCTAAAACAATGTAAGCAAAAGAAAACAAACCGTATACAGTTCAGATAAAAAAAGACCTATGCGTTTAGACACCGTGCAGCTTCAAAGGTACCTGGTTAGAAAAGGTGCTGTCACTTGACTTCTACGAAAAGCTTCACTTGCTGTTTACTGCCAAAGAGCAACAAAGGCAATTTGAATATCAGAGGATATGAAACAAGTGACACTGCTAAATAAAGTGCTTTTTATGCATAACTACTACTATTGCAAATACATGCATATAAAATACTATAAAATAATGATGCAACTTTTAGAACTGAGAAGGGTACTGTTCAAACAAGCCTAACAACCTATACAAATCTTCAACTACAAAAAAAGACATGCATGCAGCACTTGCAGTGCATTATGGGAGTCATAGTTTGAGCTACTTATGGTATGAAACTACAGCAATACAGATAACATATTTTCTGCTATGCCAGGCAATCCAACTATCTCCCTCATACTTTACTAATGATTATCCACATGAGGTGGATAATAAAGAGATTACTCAATTAAAAGTTTCCCCTGCAGCAATGGAAGCTCTACTGTAATGTCCCCTCCATCAGTCTGATTGGGGGCTTTAAACATTCTTTAATGCTTGTGGCAGACCCACAGTAGGGAACTAATCCCACTCCTAGGGACATAGCAGCATGTTAGCCCCTTACCATCTGTCCACCCCCTGACATTTTTTTTTTGTGAAGTATGTGGCCATCACCCTGACCAGCTAGCCAGTCTCACAGTCACACCACTGTTGAGGGTTAGCCATGGTTCCTCTTCAGCCCACCCCATCTTCTTTACTGACTGGAAGTCCTGCAGTGTTATTGCAGTGGCAACTGTAGGCTCCTGGCTATGGTTCTGTAGGGAGTACCCATTCGGTTTCAGACTGTTCTGATCATAAACAAAGATACTGGCTCCAGCCAAATCTTATTTTGATGTGGGAATGATGTATTAGTTTTTTTCTGTCGAGTGCCATGGACAGAAATATTTGATTTATTTAGTTGCTTACAGTTTAACTCTCTGGGGTAGTCACTTGAGATGTGACATCTTATCTTCATGGGTGTCCCTGGGGGCAATAAATGCTGGTGCACCATACCAAAAGAGATGGGCAACGATACTGAGGACTGATCTCTGTCACAGCACAGAACTGTTAGATGAGTAAAGCTGATGCTGTGTGAGCTGTGGACTTTCACAAATGCTCTGAGCGGGTACCTCATTCAGGTAGATGGGCATTTTGTTTTATCTGTCAGGGGCAGAGAAGGAAAGGCATGCTTGGAGTACTCTGTGTCAGTCTAGCTGCCATGGTTTTAAAAAAGGCTACAGCAGCAAGTGAGAGAGTAAAGCAGAGACCTACCCAAATGATCAAAGTGACGGGAAAGGTACACTATGGAGCATGTTACTGGATCCCTCACTATCTGAATCAATTCAGAGGGCTACATAGATTGACTACAATTGGGTACCATGTTTTCTGAGCAGTCAGATACCCTGGTAGATTCGACAGTGCTTCATAACCCGAGTGCTGACCCCCCCTCAGTTGTCTCTTACTATAGTTAACTTGCACAATAAAATTGCAAACTTAACTCTCGTTTTAGATGGGCAGGACCATACCTCTCAACCTCCTATCTCATAATTTAGGGACTTGGTGCAGAGACTCTGGGCTTGGTGGAGGTGAGGTCTTGTGGCAATTAACCAGTTATATGATGGTGGGCTAATTAAAAGCTTTGCTCAAATATGTACACAATGGAATATACCTGTTGGGGATTTCTTCTTGTATCTCCGAATTAGACATAAATGTGGGGATAGTATCGATGCGTCACATGTCTGGGTTAACCCTTCCTCATTTAAGGAGGAATTGTTCCACCCTCAGCCATGTGAGAGACCTCTGTCAATTTATTACCAGTTATTAACCGACTTTAGGCCCCAGTCACAACACCCCAGTGCGGAGAAGTGGAGTGTAGATCCCTCCCTCCCTTCCAATAGACCAAAAGACATGATCCCTGGCATGTGCACAATATATAAACTGCTCCCGTAGCAACAAGCTGCGCCAAATCCAGCTCTTCTTCCTGCATAAGGCATACACAAACCCTAAATGGTTACACAGGATTGATGATAAGTGCTCATCATTATGCCCGAAATGTCAGTGCGATGATGCTGAATTCCTCCACCTGGCACCAAATTCATCACATCATGTCACTAGTTTTGGGATACTCCCCATCCAAATCTCCTTTGGAACTACTGCTGGGGCAGATCCTTACCATCTGAATAACAGACTTTCCAACTCTTTGTGGTCCATAGCTTTAATTAATGCCAGGAGAACTATTACACAAGTCTGGATGTCAGCGAATGCCCCATGGTGGCAGGTGGGTACTGAATGTGAAATCCTGCATGGTACTGGAGCGGGCCCAGTTGGGGGCCATGGGGAAAATGTCCCACTTCACTGAGACCTGCGGTAAATGGATGTCTGCTGTAGAGCTTGGAATAACTCCGGACTAGCCAGAGCCATGCTCTGTGCCCTTCATCTACTGTTCCTTGCCATTGTCTCTTGCTCTATTGTCTCTCACTTTAGAGTAAGCTGATATGTGATTAAATGGGTCATAAAATCCTCTGATGATCAAATATTGCTGACAAAATGGTTGATAAAATGGTCTTTTGTCTTCTCTACACTGTATACTGAATATCAGACCATTACACTGTATGTATTATATATATATGTGTGTGTGTGTGTGTATATATAAATATATATAATATCACTCTGGATGTGATGTAAGCTGTACCACACTCATAATAAAAGATAAAAAATAAATAAATAAATAATTTAGGAACTAGGCTTAACAAAAAAATCAGTGACAAAGGACCAAACTCAGGGACTCATCTCAGTAATTGATGACATCTTCTCAGGAGGCTGGTAGAATAAGGGGATTAATGTAAAATGTATTTTATGAAGAAGATCAAGTCTGAAACGCTAATGTATGACATTATGTTGTGCTTACAATCCCCGCAATTCAGATATGGAAACACACGTGTTAGGAGGGACAGAGAAAAAGTTTCAGGTAAAATCAGGGACAGCTGAGAGGTATGGGCAAGGCTGAAGCGGTGGTAACTGACCCAGTTTGATGCCCTGCCTAGAATCAGGGGTTAGGCTTGCCTTCACTGATCCAGTCTAGCTTGTGGCTCCTGAATGACTGGGTCGACTCAGTCACATAGAGCCCAGTAGCACCTGAGTGGCAACATTGTTGTTCCATCCTGCATTACAACTCAGTGCTCACAATTTGGCCATCTTGAGCCAGGTTCAAACATACAGCACACATTGAGCCACATTGTGCTTGGGCTATAACATACACCCAGAGGCCCAATATTCAGATATATTATTTTACTGAAAGAGTGAAGGGTTTGTGAAATACATTTCAGTCTAAGGTTTTAGCAGCTCAGACTGCCCAGGTCTTTAAATTAAAGCTGGAGAAGTACCAGGGTGAAAAACACAATACAGATCTCGCTAATTAGGTCGTGGGGTAAAACGCAATGAATTAGAGAGCTTTTTACTTTATGTATGCATTTACTTCCTACTTAATCAGAAAATTACAAAACTTCCTCATGGCCAGAGCAGAACATCCATTTACCATATACATTCATGTGTGCAAATGCAAATCTTACTCCAGTGCTTGTGAAATTGCAGTTTGTTGAACAGAACATGATGGTGAGTTCACAAGAAAGGAATTATATAACTGGATGCAGACCTGGTAGAAATTTCTTGCCATATATTTTTGGACATCATCAATATTTGTATATAACTGGATATATAATTAGTTAATGTTTTTCATATATTTTTTGACTTGCAAAAATATTTGTATATAATTGGTCGCATAATTAGTTAGACATTTTTTTTTCACATATTTTTGGACTTGCCTTTGATGAAAATGGGCTTTTTAAGGCCTGCAGTGTTTCTGTCACTGTGCCAAACACCAACGCAGAACCCCCACATGTAATGGGGGGAGGGGTATTTTGTAAACCTGGGCCATCCCTTGAGATGGTATTTTCCTGTCAGACCCTGTTTGTAATGTGTTCCTTATTTCTGCTTATCATGATCTGCACACCATGAATAAAAGTCTGCTTTAGTTTAGTAAAAGAGCTAAGGACTGTGACGGCACTGCTTTTTATATAGTAGGCTCGGAATGCTCAAAATCTGCTTTCCCCATAGGGGTAGTAAAATTTTTACAAGGCTTTAATACAAGTCTAGCTAAAGTAAATGTGACATGTGAAAGAAGGCACAGGAAAAAGGATTGGAATGGCATTCAGAATGAGTGAGTGCTTAACAGTGTAGACATGATTCCCTTCTCCCCTTGGACTAATGTTATATAAGAACCAACAGACATGCCTTTGTGCATTTTAAACATGTACATCCCCCAGCATTCTCAGTTCCTACAGGCATGCATTATAAACAAGCAGTACTCCTCCCCATCCCACCCCCACCCCCATGGCAAGCAAAGCCAGCATTAGGCACCTTCGGTCCCTGTGGTTACTTGGGGCCCTATAACTAGACAGGGACCCCTGCCAGCACACGGCATCCATCTTTGAGATTTAAATGTTTTAAAACTCATTTATTTCACCAAGCAAGATGTTTTAAGAACCCTGGAAAGGAAAACTGGAATCTACATAGAGAAAAATGCAGCACGGGCAATCTCTCGTACCAAGACTGTGCTTCCATTGAACGGCTGAGGTGACATCATATTAACCTTAACAATACAGCTCAGGAGGTCCATAATGTCAGCTCAACCCTGAGATGGAAACAGAAGCCAAACAGGGCGTGGTTGTCTGTGTTTTGTTTTGTAACTGTATATGGTTTACTGAATGTCAAAGTGAAAATTTCAGTTTATACTTAGTAGTAAGTGGGACCCATCTGCTCATAGTCAGTTACTATATTAAAGATAAATTACTGTGTCAACAGGGGCTAACAACAACTTGTCATGACCTTTGAACTGTGCACAACAACCTTTTCCATGCACAACAAGGATTTTGAATGCATGGAAATGCATACAAAACAACACTTAACCATATACATAAAATGATATTGTCGGGTAATTGCACATAGAGATAAACTCCTGTTTCCCTCCATGGCGATATGTGAAGCAAAATATGTTATACTCAGCCTTATCCAAAATGGTGGCCATAAACTCAATAAGTAAAAAGAAACTAATGGCAGAATTTTAGAATGTGAAGCACACAGATGCACACGTGGTCTTTGCATGCATCAGTGTTCTCCCAATTATCCCACAACTTGAATGCCCCATCTTCAAAATTGCTCACATTTTTGTGACAATTTTCACTATTCACAATGAGAAATGGCACATTCTTGCATAATTTTTTAAGCATACGTCACCATTTTGGTCACAAATGTAAGACCTGTAGCAGATGTTTGGATGCGGTTAGACCACCTTTTATCAAAATGTCTGCGGCAATTTTACACAATTGTGTCAAAATGATGCTGTCCACATTTGGAAATCCTGCCCTAAGTCTCCATCTATGAGATACGACAAAAATTTGTGCTCCACTTTTCTGATCGTCCGGGTGCTCAAAGATGCTGTATTCAGTGGAATAGTGCACTGGTGCTATTCGACTGAATATAGGGCTAGGGTGGCCCAGCGCTAAGCCACTTAGCACTGTCCCAACATGGCTCCTTACATTCACCACCACAACGGAATGCCTTGAAGTGCAATTTGCAATATTCAAACAGTCCCATGCAAATGAGTCCATTAGGCATGCAAGGTGCTAAGGGGCTATTTGCACGCCCATTATGGGCTCATTTGCATGGACAGCTGGACAATTTAGGGCAGTGCCATCCCCAATTGCCCAGTCCCAGACATGGAGCTATCCCTATTGCTAGTGGTTCCCCCCTCTGTCTGATCCCACATCCATTAAGTATACATCAGCTCCCTGGTGCTAGTGGTGCCCCCTCCCTCTGATCTCACACCCGTAAATAATACATTTCCTTGGTGCTAGTGGTAGCCCCATCACTCCAATTCCATATCCATAAATTATACATAATTTCCCTGGTTTGTAGTGGTCCCTCTCCTCCACCTGCACCCATGCCCAATGTGCCATAGTTCTGTCTCTGATGTCCACTGGTCCCTCCCCCCACCCGATCCCTAGCCAGTACATTATACCATATTCCCTGGTGTCTAATGGTCCCTCCTCCCACCCGCACCCATGCCTGATGTGCCATAGTTCTGTCCCTGGTGTCCAATTGTCCCTCCTTGGTACATTACACCATATTCCTGGTGTCTAGTGGTCCCCACCTGATGAATTGCTCAGTTACTAAAAGAATATTCTCCCTGGTGTCCAGTGGTCATGCCCCCACCTGAGCTCTGTCCCCATACCAGTGACATTGGTGCAATAAATGTCCCCCAATAACACAGCCCCAGCCCTGGCCCCAACTAACAGTCCCCGAACCCCCTAGCCCATTCCCCAGTGGTGTCTAGTGGCCCCTCCCTCCCACAGCATCGACAATCCACCCCCCATCTCCCGTACCTGACTATCTGTGCCACAGTGCAGGGATGGCGAACAACACAGTCCTCTGCACATTACCTCAACCACCGGCCATCTGACATAAGCAGAGAGTGCGCTGTTTATTTATAGGGCACTAGAGCTAGAGTCTTCTCTAATTACAGTATTGATAACCAGGGTAAACGTGTGTGCTTTTTCTATGACTCTGTGTAGTTTAAGTAAACGAAAAGCCCCCCCCAAGTCTTTTTCCCTCCTGACACTGGACTCCAAGGCATATCTCCAGTGGACCACGGGGTCTCATGCCTCCACCGCCTGCCTGAACCCTTGCCTGACTCAGAAATTGGGTATGCTGGGTCACCCTCCCCGACATAAGAAGCAGAGGGACCACGGAGAGCTGTATCAGGTTCGGGTCAGCATTAGACATGTGAGCATGTCCACAGAGCACCACCTTCTTCTCCCCAGAGCCAGGGATTTTCAGTGTTCTCCCTCCCCAAGGCAGGAGCGTGCAATGCCGTCCATGTGAAATGTGTGAGCCGCCCATGCTGCATGACGGCCGCCTGGCGTCACCCCCATTACACGGTCTTGGCTGTTGTGCCCTAGTCTCCACCAGGAGCCACAGCGCCACAGGACAGAACCCCCTCCCAGGAGGGACAGCAATTAAATGGACACGTAATCCTTCTCCTCCCTGACTGGCCCCTGGCTCCCAAGTTCACTCCCGAACCCGGGTCATTGGCATGGTGCAAGGTGTGGCATCCAGTGCCTCAACCCTCAGTGCCATCGGGTCAGTCAACAAAAAGCTTTAAAAGCAAAATATTTACTCTTCCTGACTAGACCTGGCCACATACCTCAAAAACGAAAAAATTGGATTAGAAAGAGTTTTTAGTTGAGGCCAGAACATCAGGCTCCTAACAGCAGACTGTGCTGCAGCAGCTGTGACGCACCGAATCAGTGGCCCTGGATGTATAACTGTCACATGGGACAGAAGGCATTGTAGGAAAAGAAAAACAGTCAAAAATTCAAACATGGAGCTCTCCAGGGGCCATACAACTAATTGGCACATTTAGAAAAAACACCTAACAACAACCAAAGGAAAGGAAAGGAAAGGAAAGGAAAGGAAAGGAAAGGAAAGGACACATTAGGACTGCACCCACAAATCAAAAAACACACTGCACAGCATATGTTTTTTGGTAAATTTTGACTGTAGTTCTTTACATGAATTGAGCATAAATATAATATTGACAGCTTACAGATAACTTCACAGCTAGTTAAAGCTCAGACAAATTTGTTCACGTGCAACCACAAGCTGAGCATGACCATACGTGATTTCACAGCACCCTTCTAAAAAGGAATATATGATTAGGAGC
Organism: Neoceratodus forsteri; assembly: GCA_016271365.2. Lineage (NCBI taxonomy): Eukaryota > Metazoa > Chordata > Ceratodontiformes > Ceratodontidae > Neoceratodus > Neoceratodus forsteri. Next base: position 119,103,670 of record JADMNL010000034.1, on the reverse strand, counting down.
TACAGACAGACAAAGGTAAGGCATTCCGCATCCTAGGGGCAAAGATCAAGAAGGCCTGGCCAACCATTTTAGTGGCTTCCTTAGATACTAGAAGTAATGACTTGTGATTAGACATTAGGGAGTAATTCTGGAAAGAATGCTGAAGTAAGGCTGCAGTCAAGGATGGAGTGTTAGTTCCGAGGGTCCTCTGCATTAAACAACTAAGAGCAAACAGATATTCATTTAATGGGGATAGCCAACCTAAATTGGCATAATGATAACAGTGGTGGGTGGCTTGACTAGCGGATGACACAGATTTGCAGATGTTGTTATAAGTCATATCCCACCTGGTCATCACAGATTTAGAGGAATTGACAAATGAGAGGATGCCATAATTTAGGCTAGGGAGGAGGATTCTCTTAGCAATGGCAAAACGAGCTTCAGGTGTATGTGTTTGGCTCTGTAGGCCTAGCCTAGCTTAGAACTGAGAGTTTTACAAATAGAGGTTATGTGATTTAAGAAATCAAGGGATGGATCTAAAGTAACCTAAGGTATCTAAAGGAGTCAGCCACTTTAATTAGGTAACCATCAACACAAGATACAGATAAAGGACCAGTACAGGATATAATCTTAACAGGAGACCCAAAGAGCATGCCTTGAGGCTTTTTGGTGTTGAGTATCAGTCTATTTAAGAGATCCAAGTCTAAACTTTCTGAAAGTTGGTACTGATTGCTGAGTTGATATTAACTAGACGTTTGGAGCTTAAGGTCAGCAGCATGCATTCAAATGGAACATACAGTAGTTTCACGAGGGAGATTATTAATAAAGAGTGGTAGTGGCCCAAGGATAGAATTTTGCGGAACCTCAGTCCTAACAAGGGTCATGTTGGATAAGGTTCAATTGAATTTAACAAATTGATGCCTATTAGTAAGGTAGTTTGCAAGCCTGTTTACTGCATGACAGTAGAAACCTAGGGCTGTCAGTGTAGAACATGCCGTAGGAAATGGTGATCTGTCAAACCAAAAGCTTTAGACAAATCCAGAAAGACCAATCCATTCAGCCTCCCTTGATCCATAAAAAGTTTTATTGCCTATGCAGTTTTCAGTTTTAAATCAAAGTATGCATATATATGCTTCTCCCGGTTCCCTAAATGCATTCTACATCTGTTACAGTTCTGTAACACGTTACAGCAAATCTTCTGTCAAAGTCTCTGCTACCTGGGCTTTCTGTCTTCACTTTGCTGATAAAATGGATAAAGCCACTGGGATATGGCAGACAGTCTGTGGCTTAGATTTTCTTTGGAAAAATAGCAGTATAAGCAACTGCTCTCTTACAGTACATTTTACTTAGTCAGGGCCACTTTGTGTATAGCAATTTCCTCAATTTAAACATGTTATTATTTACACTTCAGCAGGTTTTTAGCCAGAAACATTGCATTCTTTTGTCAGTTTTATTATTTACACTTCAGCTTTTTTTAGCTTGAAACATTGCATTGTTTTGTTAGTTTTATCAGCCACAAAATATATTATTTTAACAAGCAAAGATAAAAGTTATACCCCTTTCCTAAAAGGGGATTTACCTTCAGCTTACTCTGCAGTACTGCTGCTGCCTTCCCTTGTTCTGCTCCTACACGCGGGTCCTGGTCCAGACTGCAGCTGTGGGATCAGGGCTGGACTGGGCACTGTCATTTGTTCTGTGGGCTTGTTCATTGCCCTTCTCACCATGGCCATCGCACCGCCACCTCTCTTTGCTTAACTGCCTGGACTGCCTTCAGGGCCAGGGAGCCAACAGCAAGGAGATTGCTCACTTTCAAGCAGCTGTCAAAACTGCACAAAGTTCAAAACCGCTCTTCTTTTGGGAGTATGAATTTGGAGACTAGTTCAGCTATGCAAAACAATTAAATTAGTACATCCTATCTATGTGAAACTGACATCACTTTGGAGCTCAGCTCTGTAAATCAGCTCTGAACTGTAAGCTGACTTAGGACTTGTGTGCATGCTTTTCCCCTGGAACTGACAGCCACTGAGAGTCAGGGGTTTAGCATAATGAATAATGCATGAGATGCTAGCCACTGATATTTGATTCCTGGATTTCTACAAAAGGGAGAACCATGTGCAAAAGAGCAGATTTATCTGAAAGAAATCTCTGAGGAGAGGACAGCATTTGTGAATAGCTCCCACATGCTATTCCTGTCAGACTAAAAAGTTTGTTCACAACAGACTTGAGACCACTGAAAAAGGGGATTGATGCAGCTAGAGTACCAAGTCTGGGCTCAAGCACCTAATTAGAGCAGGGGTTGCCTTGAAAGTTGCTCTGCATCTACGAAGGTGGTGAGCCATGGGCTTTTGCTGCTGTTAGGATTCTATCCTGACAGGGGATCAAACCAGCTGAGGTCCCAAGTGACTGCTGACATGTTGGGGTAGGTGAAGGCAAGTCCCTTTGTGGGGTGAATAAGATCATAGTCATCCAGAGCATCACAGCTTGCACCCCTCACCACTGGAAGCATGTTGGGTCTGCTGCACCCGGCTATAACCAGCTTACGGAACAGAGCTCCCATCATCCAGACTCATCACAGCCCACACTCTTTGCCACCAAGAAGACATTGGGTCCCCCACACCTGTATCCAGCCATCACCTGCCTAAGTATGGGAGACATCCCCAAGAAAACAGCACAAGCATGTCATGTAAAGGTCATGAGTACTGGGTTTTACCCACAGAACTTATCATTCATATTATTTAGTTAGCTAGCTAGCTAGATACTTTCTGGGCATTCCTGTGCAATCTTGGAATCAAGCCCACAGCTATAGCTTACAGCCAGAAGCAACTGTTTGCTGTCTGTTCAGTTGTGTAATTTGCCAGTCAGCAGCTGCAGCCAACAACCAAATTTACATGGTACCGCATCAAGGTCCAAGCGTCACAGTCCTGCAACTCTGCACCTGTGTGCACACTCGAACTGTACTTGGAGCTCCCAGGGAGATGGCGGGTCAACTGGTACACTAGTGGGAGGAGAGGTGCCGAGACAAGCCCTATGGTGGGGATGAATGCAAACTGTTGTCTTTTTTTACTTTTGTCTTTGCTTCTCTTGTCTGCTACTTTGTTCTCCGACATCCAACTCAATCCATTTGTTATTTATTTGCAACTGCTGGCACATGCAAGCAATAATACCCAACAGGGTGGGTGGTATTGGGCAATACCAGACCGCCCAGGGGTGTAATGAGGCCCGACACCACAGGCGGAGGGCCTTATACCCCTGGAAGGTCTGGTATTGCCCATACCGCCCACCCTGGAGGGTATCATTTAGCTTAGAAAATGGGCACTGTACCAAATTTATTTAAAAAAAATATATATGTTTTTAAGTTTTAATCATAAAAATCTTACTTGATTCATTGTATTGTAATAAAGTAGTCCCTCCACCTGCTTTTTTGTACTGTAGTGTATGCAGCTTGTAATAAAGGAGCTCTGTTAGTGGCCAGTGGAGAGGTGGTAGAGGTAGCGAGCGGCTGAAAGTTTAGTGAGCATGTGAAGGAAACAGAAGATCATCGTCAGAAAAGTGCTACTGCTCAGGTTGGGAGAAACAGTTTGTTTTTAATTTAGGATTCATTTGGCAGTGGTCCACTGGAGCTGTGCTAAATTATGGACTTTTCTTGACTGCACTGGGTTGCGGGTGTACATGCCACAGGAATGGGGGTTCAAGCCACAGGAGAGCAAAAGCGATGGAAAGAACTACAAGGCAGAGCCAGTAAGATACATTTAAGTAAAATGTTTTTTTGAAAAAAACAGTTGTAAACGTGCTGGCTAGACTGGTGGAGTGGGGAAGGTGGCACATGAATGATGTGTTGGGATGGAAGATGTCTCGCTAAGCCAGAGAAAATAATGGTGACGATTTTAATTTGAAATGAGATGGTCAGCCAATGAGAGAGGAGGATAGGCACAGGGATACTTTACTGGGTTGGCATGGCTGGCACTTTTAACTTACAGCGCTCTCACTCTAGGTTAATGTACTCCATGCCAGCCAATCATGTTTCCTTATTTTTAAAGCCCATTTTCTAATTTGCCATTATTGCCTTGCTGTTTATTTGACTGCTTAGAGTGATAAGTGGGTAGGGGATTATATTATTGTGTTTCCTGCCACAGAGGATGGGGACTGTGTTTATTTCCTGTGGGGAAACACACTGGCAGCACTCTGTCATAAGGACTCTTACACATGGAGGGATCACGCCACTTTCCAAGCCCATTTCTAACCCCAAACCCAGATGTCATTCACCCAAAGGCATAACAGACATTGTCCCTTAGCGTGTCCAGGCTTAGACAGCACACCCCGCTGGTGGAGCTGGTTACAAAGTAATACAACAAGAATGGACTTGTGTACTATAGTTGCACCCGGTATTTTGTAGTTTGGCCCATTATGATGCATACTGATCACTTTTTTATGTAAACTGTAGGACTACAAACTCATTTGTAAAACAAAAATGAACTAATTAGCTAACTTGGATTTAGGGAAGCAAAGGCAGTAGGTGAGAGTGGAGTAGAGCACCTCAGAGCACGAACTTCACTGGAGGATGAAAGCACACACCTGTCATTGGCCTCCCTACGTTTTTCCAACACAAACACTTCAGAGTGAGTAGTGTTTCAATAACAGCTGGATACACTCTGCTCCCAGCTCTGTACTGATTAATCCAAATTAAATAAAAGTACTTTTAACTGACACTCAGAGACTACACTTAGAGCAAAACCATTTTGAAATCTGCAAAAAATGTTTTTTTTCTTATCAGGTAGATTGAAAGAGTTATTGGTTTGGCAGGACATGCCTCTTCATGGTGAGCAGGGATACCTTTCAGCACTTACATTTACGAAAAAACATCTTGCAGTGAGTCAGCTCGCCAGCGTAACAGCAGAGCTGCCGTTTGCCATGCTGGGGAGGGACCTATGTTTGAGAATGTGCACAGAGCACCAGAGGGGCAGTGGGGAGGATAGAGAAGCCCAGAATATACTCATCTCCTGCTGGAGGGTTATGGAACTGTTTAATATTTTGCCAGAAATTCACCTACTGACCAGTACTGCACTCCTAGTTTTAAAGGGCTGCTGATGCCTCAAAGAAAACTAAAAAAAAAAATAATAATAATAATTAGGTACAATTCTGCTTGTATTCCATTTATATTTTATATATTTCTCCTCCCCATAATTTATTACTGAAGAAATGTGTATGAATATATGATCATTGTCCCTCAGAGTTAATTTTGAGTTAATCTGCCTCTATAGTTTACTCCCTACTTCAAGTCATAATCCTCTGTTGTGACATCACAATCCCTTGATATGGGAGTAACTGTGATACCACTAGCAGTGCTCTATGACTTCAAGTAAGGGAAAGGAAACATTGTTTAACCAGGAGTAGCACACCAAGCCAAAGCTTGTTTCCAGATGCGACCTGGGAGCACAAGAAAGTTAAGTGACTTGCTCAGGATCACACAGTTTGCACCTAGGCGGCTGTGGGATTCAAACCCAGGTCTCCAGCTCAGAACCTTAACCAACTGCACTATACTGCCTCTTTAGTAGGGAGAAAGCAGCAGGAAAAGATGAACTCTTTAGGAGCTAAGATCCTGTTTTCATACAAATTACCTCAGTAGTTGGCGCAGAGGGCTGAGGTGCTGGTGCCTTACCTCAAACCACACCGGTGACCTGGGTTTGGGAACGGACTCAGGTTGCTGGGGATCGGTGGGGTTGGGAGAGAATTGAGCATCCAATGGACTGCTCTCCTCTCCGTGGTGGGTTAGGGTGACACCTTGCTCTGTAACGGCCCCCAGTGGAGACTGGGAGCACTACAAGATGTGGCGCAATGTCAGAGGAACCAGAAAAATGGAAAAACCTCCCAGATTGGCTAGGATGATGGCAGATGATCTGCCTACACCACCGAAGAACTCTCGAGGAGTCTGACCACCTCAGCTGGGACCGAGAGAAAGAGTGTGCTGCCCCACTCGGCAAAGGGTTATGCTGAGCTACCCCAGGATTGGTTGCAATTTGAGGTAGGGGGTTCTAAGAAATGACAGTAGGTTGATGTCAGGGATCATGCCTGCCTGAAGGAAGTGGCAGATCTGGGACACATAGGAGGGGATAAAGAAATAATGCAAAAAAAATTTTTTTACCTCAGTAATAAATAACGGGGAGGAGGAATACAGAACTAATGGGAAATACAAGTTGGACAGTGCCTAGATATTATGTTTTGGTAAAGTTCTCCTGAACGTGTCACCAGCTCTTTAAATTAATTTATTGTCATTATTATTTGTCTTTATTGTGTGCCTGCTACTTGTAAAATTCCGTGTACTACTTTGTATTGCTTATTATTATTATGTCGTAGTAAACTTTGTTTATATGGCCCCCAATCCCAGTGGCTCCGAGCACTGAACAAAATTACTGACAACACATTGAAGTAAAACATTCACAGCAGATCACCACAGTGAGGCAGTATAGCGCAGTGGTTTAAGGCTCTGAACTGCAAATGTGGAGACCGAGGTTTGAATCCCACAGCCCTCACTTGCATACTGTATGACCTTAAGCAAATCACTTAACTTCCCTGTGCTCCCAGGTTGCACCTATAAACAAGCTTTCAGTTTAGTGTGTCTCACCTGGTTAAAACGATTGGATAAAATGGGTAAGGAAAATTGAACATTCTAATTGGCTGAAAAAGAAGTGTCAAATTTATTTTACAGATAGTAAAAAAAAGTACTGGCAAATAAATCAATGTGCAGTTAGAATGTTCACATTTGAAATTCCACCATTGTTTTTTTCCCCGCTAACTGCAGCCCATCTCGGACTTGTGGCTGATCAGGGAAACCTTGGTGCCGCTCGCTAACTGAACCCTACACATGGAACCATTAAATAAACAAAAATAAAAAAATAATTGACTGAGCGGTTTAGATGCAGTAATCGTGGAGCTGCTTCCAGGGCTTGCCTGCTCCCATTCATGATCCTGCGCCATGCCGCCTCCGCTGTCTCGTACCAAATCGCGCTTCTGTCCCACTATATTTAATTAAAACAAGAAAAATCTGCATTCGTTGTTCTTTTTTTTTCTTGCAAAACTGGCGCAACCTGTTGGGGAGAACCTGTTACTTCCACTCGCTCCAGTCCATTCTGGTACTCAGACTGTCACGGGAGTGGAGGAGCTACTTGATTGTTCCCACAGTCAAACAAAAAGTATCTACATACATGTACTTCATTTCTTTCAGTTGCCCTTTTCAAAGGACACAGACCTCTCCTTCTAACCACACAGTTCAGCTGCATTGTTCTCTCCATTTTGGGGCTGGCATGGATGCCACAACAGTACAAATGCAAGAGGCAATGACGTCATCACCTAGTTGGCGGAAGGACTATTTTCTGCCAAATTAACACAATGATTTCATTTTATTTCAGTTTAGTAGTCTTTTTAGGGTGAGAAAATATTTTAAAAAATAGAAACCCATTTTATAAGTGCAATAGGACACTCTAGGGTGTGCTTAGGACAGATATTACTGCACTTCGGGCTGAAGACACTCGCCTGTGGCCTTACAGCATTGCAACGCCCCCCATGCAAGTATGTATTATCTGTTCTATTTATTACCCCAGAGTGTCCTAATACTTACTTATTTATAATTATTAATATATTTTGTTTCTCACTGTGGTGATTTGCTGTGAACATTTTACTTCAATGTATTGTCAGTAATTTTGTTCAGTGCGTGAGCCACTGGGATTGAGACCATATAAACAAAGTTTACTACATAATAATAATAATAAGCAATACAAAGTAGTACATGGAATTTTACAAGTAGCAGGCACACAACAAAGACAAATTATAATGGTCTGAAGTACAATAAATGAAGATTCAGCAATAAAGTTACAAAATGACAAGAGAAACTTAGCAACAAGTGCATTTAACAGTGCAGTGAGTAGGGCTGGCCTGGTGACGTTGAGAGCTGAGGCACTGGATGCCTCATCTCATGCTACACCATGACTCGGGTTCAGGAATGAGCAAGGGCCACTGGGGGTTGGCAGGGTTGGAGTAGGACTGAGAAAAACACAGCTCACTGAAAGAAAACCTATTATTCAAATGCAGTTTATATCCAAGTGTAGAAATCTATAGGGAGTAAAGTGGAGGACATTTTGTAAGAGGGTGACTCTGCAAAGTATTCATGTAGCAATTGTGTGGCCATAACTTTTTATACAGTATTAGCTAACACAAACATTAGAGATGCACAGACAACATTAAAGGTAATCCAGATACCCAACCCCCCAACAAAACACAGGTGTGTCTTTTCAGTTGGAATACCTTAGAGTGTGTGTGTGTCTGTCTGTCTGTGTGCGTGTGTGTGCATGTGTGTGTGTGTGTGTGTGTGTGTGTGTGTGTGTGTGTGTGTGTGTGTGTGTGTGTCTGTGTGTGCGTGTGTGTCTGTGTGGAGTGTCTGTGTGTGTGTGTGTGTGTGTGTGTCTGTGTGTGTGTGTGTGTGTGTGTGTGTGTCTGTGTGTGTGTGTCTGTGTGAGGTGTCTGTGTGTGTGCATGTGTGTCTGTGTGTGCGTGTGAGTGGGGATTCTATCTAATACTATTATTTTGCCTAATGCAAGGAATTCTTTGAATGGCTATAGTTACTGTACCTTTAACCTGGAAAGTGACTGTCCATCCTAAACAGAGTGAACATGAAACAGATAGCTGGACAAATAGTTGCTGACCCATTTGGTCCATTCCAAATGAATTAAAAACTGAGTGAGTCAGGATAAACATTAGAAAATGGCATTGTCTGGTGGATGACCAGCTGTGCCCAGCATTAGGAGCTGTATTTACAATGCATTTGAAGATCCTGATAACAATCTAACTTGTTTATGGCTTGCAACATAGCTTGTTGGAGCACTTTTCCTGGGGGTGGGTTGGGGGTAGACTCTTGAGTGAGTAAAAAGCTCTTTCAGAGCCATTGAGTTAGCCCAATCCAATGATGCAATCGCCAGAATCTGCAGGGCAGCTCTATGGCGGGGCTTGCAGTGGTGGTGCCACAAACTCTTGCTGATGCTAGCTGTTGTTATTGGTGGGGTCACCTTTATACATTAGAGCACAAGCGAGGTAGAGAAATGGTGGGGAGGGGTTCAGTTGGAGAGAAAACAAGAAAGAAATAAGCAAACACATTAATTTTGCTGTACAAGAGAAGGCTGATGCATATTTAGTTAGCAGATGGCTAAAAGTGATTCATGTATGTTTTTCCTGATTCCAACCCTGGGGCAAATGTTATTCCCTTCTACATAATTCCCTGCATAACTGGCAGTTAACTAATCCTATTATCTGACCCAAGTTACAAAACAGAGAGGCACATGGTCTCCCCACACATCTGTCAGTTTCCTCTACGCTTAGTTTGCCTTGCTTTATAACTGAGCAAGTACACTTCATTGTAGAGTTTTACCTCTTTTAAAGACTGTGTGGCTGACTTTTTATGATTCATGATGAGCTGTAATAAACTTTTTCCTGTTATTTACTAGCTTTAAATCCTTGTCAAGGTGAAGGATGGCACTGCAGTAAAATTGGGATGTTGACTGTTCCTGTTGGCCTCCAGGCCCTTGTCACTCATTGTCGGCATCAGCTATTACTTGACTTTAATCACGGGAGGCCTCCTCTGCCAGGCTGTCGGTGCACCTCCCTTTTCAAATCACTCACATCACCGTCTGCCTAGACCAGGGACATGGAGCTACCACCCCTAGCTCAGCATCCTGGGGGCCTATCAGACCTGGAGCTCCGTTGCTAAGACCTATTAGGGAAATGAATGCTAGCAGACTGCCTCGTCTGATTTCACTCATGCCAACTTCCAGCTACCAGGCAGTAAAATAGACATATGGGATTAAATAAATTAATATTATAATCCGAGTCCTGTGTGATGCCATGTGGCTGTTTCTGTAATTTTATTTTGCATTCTGCCTATAGCTCAGCTGAAACATCACATCCCATTTTCGGTGGGGTCTCACATCTGTGTAGTTTTACAGCTGGGAAATATTGAATCACTGTGAGGTTGAGGAACTTGCTCAAAGTCATATAGTGAGGCAGTCGATGCAGTTAGTTGTGGAATCGGAGTATTTTGGTTTTTGAGAAGTTTACATTAATATTTTATAAAGGTTTAGACAGGAGTCCACCAGCCATGCCACCTCATATTATAGAAGGCTGTGTCTATAACAAGCAGTGCTTCCAGCCATTTTTCTGTAACTCACCATTAGGAAGGCATGCATTCGTCATTTTCAGTGTTCTGTGTTAATTTACCTAATGTAGTCAGTGATGTCCTGAGGGAGGAGTCCCCTGTAGTATCAGTATGTCTCTTGGGTTATATTTATCTTGGTTATTTAATTTAAGGAGCTTAGATACCAAAACATGGTGTGGAAAATAATCTAAACTCTAATTCTGAGTAAATATATTTTCTTACCATTTTCTCCATGTAATGTTGCATGGAGGAGACTGAACTGACAGCGCACTGTCTTTTCCAGGGATATCCTCAATTTCAGACGTACTCTGGACAGAAAGAGAACACTGCCTGCTCTTTGTTAATATACTTCCTTCTCAAATACAGCAACCTTGTAAACTTTAATTAGGATTCGTATATAAAATGTACAGTCAGATCTTGGAAACTGGAGCTACATTAAGTTGTACAATGTATTTACACTGGGTCCCCCTGCTGAGATTATGAATGTGCAGAAGCAGTTCTAAACTAAAAATTACCTAGACGCTTCTGGCAAGCTGTTAGGGACATAATTCAGAATCTGTGGCTGTATAGTAAAACACATACACCATATGGTGAAATACATACATCATATAGTGAAATATACACATTATATAGTGAAATACATACACAGTGTAGTGAACCACAGACACTGTCTACTGAAATATATATATCATATAGTGAAATACATGTACTGTATACTGAAATGCATATATCATATAGTGAAACATAGTGAAATGCTTACATTATATAGTGAGATACATACACTATCTACAGAAATACACATACTGAGTACTGAAAATCCACATACACTATATACTTGAACAAATGTACTGAAACATATACACTACCTATTAAGATACATACACTACAGACTGAAAAATCCACATAAACTATCTACTGAAACAAATACTCTACACATTGTAACACATACACTAGATATTGAAAGAATCTGCATACACTATATACTGAAACAAATACACTACATACTGAAATACATACACTATCTATTGAAATACATACACTACACATTGAAAAATCCACATACACTGTCTACTGAAACAAATACACTATCTATTGAAACATCTGCACTTTATATTGAAATACATACACTATTGAAATAAATACAATATGCATTGAAAAAGCTGCATACACTATATACTGAAACAAATGCACTATATATTAAAACACTTACCCTATGTATTGAAAAAATTTGCACACTATATATACTGAAAGAAATACATTACATATTGAAATACATACATAGTATATTTTAAAAAATCCACATACACTATATACTGAAACAAATAAACTATATACTGAAATGGACTACATTCTGAAATTACCCATCCCCCTTGAATGGCCTGCCCCTGCACTCATTTCCTGTTACATTCGTTTAGCTGCTGGCCTGATAACAGGATGTCTAAAGCTGCAGAGCAGAAGGTAAACAAAACAGGGATAGCTCTTATTCTAAATCTTTACGGGTTTTCCATCTTGTTTTGCTTACAAATCTTTAATCACATTTCAGAACATTGTGATGTGACAAGAAACTTTAGAACTCATTTAAAATGCTGTAGTTTGTTCTTTTAAATAAGTGCTGCCCTCATTTACTGTTAAAACACATTTGTATGGGAAGCTAATACTTGTGATATGAGAATGACATGTTAGGAATATCCTATAAACATAGGGGACTGCATGTAATTTTCTGCATTAAAGTTTTGATCAGATTTCTGTGTAATTAAATACTGTGTTAGTCCAGCAACTAATCTGAGCTGAATGCTTGGGAAGCACTGCAGGAACTGTGAAAGTGTAAGCCAAACACTTTCCTAGTGTGTACTGTACTGAGTTAGTTTTGATTTAGTTTTGGTTTTTATTTGAATGTTTTGTTTAATTAAAGGTTCTTGGTTAAGACTATATATATATGTATATTGCAACAGTCACTCAGGGCTCAGTTCTCATCAGGAGCTCAGCTGGCATATGCATAATTTGTACATTTCTGTTCTGAATAACTTCACTGTGATGCCTCACTGATGGCACTCACAGCTGCTAACCTCCCCATTACATATCTGCAGAGCACTGCAAGGTGGACAGAGCTTTGCCAGGCACTTGGTGTCCACTAATAAACCTGCCCTGGTCTAGCTGCATAGTGCATAGTGATATTGTTTATATGGTATGACTGTGTTATTGAGTTTGAGATTCCAGAATTGTGTTTCATATATTTTTTGATGGAGATGTTTATCTTCTAGGTCACCCACTGATCCCCTTGCACACTGACCAGTCCATACCCATCACCCAAAATCACCAGGACTTACCTGCTCTGAGATCTCCCATGGCCTCCCCACCACCCCATGGTGGGGCCAGGAGGCAGAGGGCCATTCACAAGGAGACACATATTCAGACAGGAACAGAGCCTGGTTAGTAGTGCAAAGCCTGTGGCAGGTTGGTGGATTTTTCTGCCATTGGAGGTTTACTACCTTGGTGTGTCCCTGGGCAGCCAAGCATGCAATGATGCCAATCCAAATTAAAGGCAAGTACTACTTTGTGCCTGCCTGAGCCCTGCCCATTATGCCACTCTGATGCCCTGCCAGCCTTCCTCACCTAGGTGGGTTCAAGAGGAGGGTGGTCAGACTCCCTCCCTGAGAGGAAAGCAGTCCCTAAGATGCTCAATTATCTCTCCCGCCAGCTAACCCCTGTTTGACCCAGGTTCTCCTCTAAAACCGGGCCACTCACATAGAAGGCGGTACATCTACCACCAAGTCGATAAGCCAGCCCACCAGACTGTATTATTATAAGTAAATAAAACCAGCACTCGGATGAAAGAAGAAATTGTATTTTAGCTTCAGTTGCTATAAATATTTTAAGACACATCACAATGTTTTGAAATTGGATAAAAGTTTTCCAAGGAAAGTAACATAAAAAAATACATAAAGATACAGAATAAGATAATCCATTTTTGTTTACTTTCTGCTTCTTAAGCAGCATCGGCAGGGGATTTTTAGTCAATTAGTGCCACATTTTCAGAAGGTTAGCAGAGTGCTAAACATCTAAGCACCATGCCATGTGGGAACAGCATGGTTGAACAGGTGCCATATATTTAGCAGCCCCCGATGCTAACCTGACCATGTGCATGTGCGTATGTACTACTGTGGCCATGCAAATGAGGGATCCCCTACTGCATACAGAGCACAGTGCTATATAAAAGGTTTTGAAAGTTCTTAACAACTGAGATTGCAATACTGTTTACTGTCTCCACAAATCCTGCCCTCATTTCAGCACACAGTGGTGCATATTGTCACCCAACCCCTGGTCACCACTCTGATACTCCCAAATAGTATACCCAAATGATCCTTGGCATCTAAAGGTTCCACACCCTGATCACAGTTTAAATGGCTCCAGTTATTATAGTAAAATGATCCTTGGTGTCTAGTGCACCCCAAATTGCCATTCAGATGTCCTGATTATTAGAATAATATGGTGTAGAATCTATTTATGTATTTACTTAATTTGCACATTTAAAAGTTTCACCAGGAAAGGCATACTAAGCTGGGAGCTCTGTTCCAGATGCATCCTGGAGGAAGGAGAACTTGTACAAGTGGGATTTACGTAGCACAAGAGTTCACAATACATAACATACACGTTGGAAGACAGTTGACAGAGCAGAGGAGAGCAGCACACAATTGCAAATGACATTGGGAAGAATAATAATGCAAGACGTGAGAACTTGAGTGACAAGCAAACAATCAACAATGTGTATACAGAGCAGTTTAAATCAACACTATCTGTAAACATTTGTGCATAATGCCAAGAGTGGGAGCATAAGTGCCTAAATTATATCCACTGTTGGATAAGTTACTTTTTCTATTACTTTTGGAAACTTGTTCCAGAAAGTTCTGTGCAGTCACTAGTAAGGATGGAGAAGTACTGGAAAAAGCAATACACCTTACAGTTACAATTACTTACGTCTTCTTATACAAAAGAAATATGTAACTGTAACTGATTACATGTATCTGAAAGTAGCTAGTAACTAACCTATTACTTTCAAAAAATGTAATCTGTTACAGTTATTTATTATTTTTGTATTGTTTTTGTATAAAAAGAAATAAGCAACTATAATTGTAAGGTGTATTACTTTTTATTTTAACTCTCCATCCTTGCTAGTGACTGCACAGAGCTTCCTGGAACAAGTTTCCAAACTTAATAGAAAGTAATAGAAAAAGTAACTTACCCAACACTGATTATAGCTGTATCTAAATTGGAAACAAGTCATAGAAGAGCAGGAGGGAAAATTTATTAAGTGCAGGAGGACGAGGTGAGATCTCTGAAGTGGTTTGAAAGGATCCAGAGGAGGGAGATTGGTGAATGACTGGGGTGAGGGAGTTCCAGATTTTAGGGAAGCAGTGGCCGAATGCTGCTTTGCTGATGATCGTGGAGACTGAAGGGACTGCTAGGGTTCAACATTTGAGCTTCTGAGAGTATGGCTGGGGGGACAGAGAGAGGAGGAGGTAGGGAACAAACCAGAATTTGCCCACAAAGCTGGCACAGTGGGCATGGTGACTGTCCACAAGAGAAGAAAAGGAGAGAAATTTATACATAGAACAGTGATGAGTCCTAGGAGGACAGCTGAGACTGTAATGGCAGAAATAGTTGAAGAGTGTGTCCAGTCTAGCAAGGGTAGTGAATGGGCTGCACTGTAGACTATATAACCATAGTCAAAGATTAGGAGGATCATTCTCTGGATAATAGCATGGTATGCTGGAGGTGGGATACAGTCACAGTTCCTGTAAAATGCACCAAATTAGGTTGCAGCTTTTTGACTATAGCATCTACTTGTTCAGAAAAGTATAGGTGCTGGTCTAGCCAGATACCTAAAGGTGGTAACATCCTCCACAGGTCCAGGGTGTGGAAAGTAGGAAGGGGAGAGAGCCTAGAGAGTCTGCACCTTGTGCCAAAGGACATGGAGACAGTCTTCTTGGCACTGAGGAAAAGCTGATTTGTGTGAAGCCAGGGCTGAACTTGATCGAAGTCCAGCTGGAGTCTGTGGGCCTGCTGTGAAGAGGACCGTGTCATCCGTGTACGTGTAAATGGATGCAGACAAGCATACAGAGGGGAGATCATTAAGGAAAATGAAAAAAAGTAGTGGGCCTAACACAGATCCTTGTGGGACCCCAGTGGATACAGGCAGGGAGGAGAGAGGAAGGGAGTCACCAATTTTGACTGCCTAGGACCTACCCATGTGGTAGAAGTAGAACAGCCAATGGCTGAGTCAGAGAGGCCTGGAGTCTAGCTAATAATTGGGGTGGGAGACAGTGTTGAACACTTTGGCTAGATCAATGAAGACAGCAGAGGTGAATAGGCTATGATCCATACCATTGTGGATGGATTTGGTGAGCCTGAGCAGGGAGATGGTGGTGGAGCAGTTGTTGTGGAAGCAAATCCAGACTTGCAGTGGGTGAAGAAGGAAGAAGAGTCCAGAAAGGGAGAGAGTTGTGACAAGACAATTTGTTCTTGTATCTTGGAAGGAGGAGAGAAATGGGTCAGTAGCTGTTAGTAGCAGACAGGTCACCACCCTTTGGAAGCGGAGTAACAGTGGCAATCTTCCAGTCAGCAGGGACAGAGGAATAGCAGAAAGAGAGCTTAGGAGGTCAGCCAATGGGGAGAAGATTGCAGAAGCAGAGAAATGGAGGAGCTTGCTATCCAGGCTATCTGGGCTCCTACCCTTGGAAGGGTTAGGCGGGAAGGGTGTCGGAAATGGAGGATAGAGTTACTGGAGAGAAGAAAAATAGGGGAATGAAGGAGATAACTGTCATGCAGGCTGGCAGGGGTGAGAGGGAGGAGGAAGAGGAGAGAGAAAAGAGAGAGGAGGTGCAGGTGATAAAAAGGAATTAAACCTCTGTGTTGATGAAGGAGGGATTAGAGATAGGGTGTCACCCACTTTGGAGGACAGGCAAAGGGGACTGAGTGAGGAGAAGAGAGATTGGCAACCTTCCAAGATTTAGACAGGTAACCAATGTTGGCACTGAAGGTGGATTTAAAATATTGCGTTTGTAAGCCTTATTGCCCTGGCACAGGTGTTGATACCTCTGGAGGCCATGGGGATGGGTTACATTTATTTTCAGTCCAGGCCAAATTGTGCACTTGCAAGCAAGCTATGAGTTCGGCCGTGATCTACAGCTGGTGGGGTACTTTTTCTCATGTCCTGCACGGGGGGGGGGGCATGGCAGTTCCATATTTCAAGGAATTTTGTTTTGAAATACATTAGCATGGAGTCAATGGAGGAGGCCAATGAGATAGGGGACCAGCAGAGCGGCCTAGGTCACAGTGCAAGGGGGTGAGGGCCAGGGATTTGAAGGAAAATATGAGCAGTGTTTTGGTCGGGATGAGGGGCTTTAGTTGAAAGAGAGGCAGCAGAAGGTCATGATTATGGTGTCAAATCAGAAGAGAGAGAGAGAGGTCATGAGTGAAATGTCACAGGGATCCTCTTCGATATGCTCATCAACAGTGTTTGAGAATGAATCTGAGGCTGTGTCTCTTTGAAGATGACACCAAGCTCATGGGAGGGTAGATAGTGATGGGGGAAGTAGAAAACTGCAGAGTGACATGCAAAGAGTAGAGAGGTGGCCTAAGGTTTGACAGTTGGAAGTCAATGCCAAAAAGTGCAAGGTGATTCACTTAGGAAATAAGAACCCAGGACAGAATACTGGATAGGAGGGGTAGAGCTGAGCACTACAGATGAGGAAAGGGACCTGGAAGTCATCATTAGTGACTACCTGAAACAATCAAGATAGTACAGTGAGGCCTCTAGTAAGGCAAATAGAATTCCAGGATGTACCTGAAGGGGTTCTGCTAGTAGAAGAAAAGAGGTGTACTTCATCTTTATAGATTATTGTGAGGCTGCACCTGGTGTACTGTGTCCAGTTCTGAAGACTTCACCTCAGGAAAGATAAGGACAGGCTGAAGACTGTGTAACAAAGGGTGATCAGGATGTTTCAGAGCTGACAGGACAGATCTTATAAGGATCTGCTCAAGGCACTGAACATACATTATCTTCACTGGCGACCGGACAAGAGAGGAGTGTTTGTGTAGTACGGTATGGGCTGCACACCCATTGGCTCATGCTGTGGACCAATGGGCATACAGCCCTACCGTATGGTGTCAGTCGGCGGGCGGAGGGGCGGCAAGTGGGTGGGCAGCTGCCACCCGCCTCTGACCGGGGGGGGCAGGGCGGTGGGGCTCAGTGGGCAGGTGGGGGGGTATCGCTGGACCACCAGGGTTTGATTGGGGTGTCATTTCGTATAACAAATGCCCGCAATCAGGCTGCAAGCGGTACACTTGACCACCAGGGAGCGAGTTTACATTTTTAATCATACTTATGCCCGCGATCAGGCTGCAAGCGATCCACTGTACCATCAGGGAGTGAGTTTCCATTTTTAATCATACTTATGCCTGCGATCGGGCTGCAAGTGGTCCACTGGACCACCAGGGATATAGGACTATTATTTGTATCTGTATGCCCGCGATCGGGTATGGGGGGGCCACCAGAAGGTGCAGCCGGAGCTCGGGTGGCCACCCACAGGTGGCAGCTGCCATGTTGTGCCCTGCAATACAGCAGCTCACCTGTGGGTGGCCAGCTGTTGTTCCTTTTTTTTGGGGGCTCACCTGTGTGCAGTGCAAGTAGGGGTTGCGCATGCATGGGCTCAGCAAATCCTGGGCTGAATATCGGGATGTGCGGAGTATGCATGGGCACCCCCCCCCCACCTGCGCCGCATACATTACTGATGCTCTCTGGCACATCGGGATTTGTGCCAGGCTCAATCCCCGTTTGAATATTGCGCTGGGGCGCAACCCTTCTGAATATCTGGGCCACTGTGTATATATTTCAATATGTAATATATTTCTTTCAGTATATAGAGTATGCAAAATTTTTCAATAGATAGGGTAAGTGTTTTAATATATAGTGTATTTGTTTCAGCATATAGTGTATGCAGATTTTTCAATGCACAGTGTATTTATGTCAATAGATAGTGTATGTATTTCAATATAAAGTGTAGATGTTTCAATAGATAGTGTATTTGTTTCAGTATATAGTGTATGTGGATTTTTCAATGTGTAGTGTATTTATGTCAATAGATAGTGTGTTTGTTTCAGTATATAGTATATGCAGATTTTTTCAATATCTAGTATATGTGTTACAATGTGTAGATTATTTGTTTCAGTAGATAGTTTATGTGGATGTTTCAGTCTGTGGTTTATGTTTCTCAATAGGCAGTGTATATGTTTCGGTACATAGTACATTTGTTTCAGTATATAGTGTATGTGTATTTTCAGTACTCATGTATTTCTGTAGATAGTGTATGTATTTCACTATATAATGTATGTGTTTCACTATATGATATATGCATTTCAGTATACAGTATATGTATTTGACTATATGATGTATATATTTCAGTAGATAGTGTATGTGGTTCACTACAGTGTGTTGCATTTCACAATATAATGTATATATTTCACTATATGATGTATGTATTTCATCATAGTGTATGTGTTTTACTATACAGCCAGAGATTCTGAATTATGTCCCTAACGGCTTGCCATAGACGCTAATAAGTTCTAAAATTTAGAAATCGAGAACCACCACTTAAAACAGTTCTAGCTGTTCAAAGTGCAAATGAATGTGCAACTAGCACATACTTAAGGGGCAGATTATCTGTGCTAAAGTTAGGATCAAGGATGTATCAGCTGAGCTGAGGCTATTACTCAGGGATGGAGCAGCTGAGCAGTGGCTAGGAAGGCTGGAAGTAAGGATCAGATATAGATAATCTGTGCTGAATGTAGGGATTAGGAATGGATCAGCTGTGCGAGGGTAGGGATCAGGAATGGATAATTTGTTCTGAGTGTAGGTTCCAGGATGGATCAGCTGGGATGAGGTGAGATTAGAAATGGACAATTTGTGCTGAGTGTAGAGATCAGAATGAATCAGGTATGCTGAGGGTAAGTATCAGAGATGGATCAGCTGTGCTGAAGGGAGGGATCAGAAATAGATCATCTGTACTGAGTGTAGGGATCTGAAATGGATCAGCTGGGCTGAGGGTAGGGATCAGGAATGGACAATCTATGGCGAGTGTTTGGATCAGGGATGTATCAGCTGTGCTGAGGGTAGGGATCAGGGATGTATCAGCTGGGCTGAGGGTTGGGATCAGGGATGTATCAGCTGGGCTGAGGGTTTGGATCAGGGATGTATAGCTGGGCTGAGGGTTGGGATCAGGGATGTATCAGCTGGGCTGAGGTTGGGATCAGGGATGTATCAGCTGGGCTGAGGGTTGGGATCAGGGATGTATCAGCTGGGCTGAGGGTTGGGATCAGGGATGTATCAGCTGGGCTGAGGGTTGGGATCAGGGATGTATCAGCTGGGCTGAGGGTTGGGATCAGGGATGTATCAGCTGGGCTGAGGGTTGGGATCAGGGATGTATCAGCTGGGCTGAGGGTTGGGATCAGGGATGTATCAGCTGGGCTGAGGGTTTGGATCAGGGATGTATCAGCTGGGCTGAGGGTTGGGATCGAGGGATGTATCAGCTGGGCTGAGGGTGAGGATCAGGGATGTATCAGCTGGGCTGAGGGTTGGGATCAGGGATGTATCAGCTGGGCTGAGGGTAGGGATGAGGGATGAGAAGGGACTTGGCAAGGTTAGAGGAATGGTCAAATGTATGGCAGCTTAGATTCAATGCTAAGAAGTGCAAGGTAATACACCTGGGAAACAAAAACCCAGGGCAAGAGTACACAATGGGGGGTGAGATACTAACAACAACAAAAATGGAAAGGGACCTGGGGTAGTCATATCAGATGACCTAAAGGTGGGCAAGCAATGTGAGGGCAGCAAGGAGGGCTGGGGGATACTGGGATGCATAGGAGGCATCACCAGTAGAAAACAGGAAGTTATTATCCTCTGTACAGACAGCTGGTCAGACCCCATCTGGAGTACTGTGTGCAGTTCTGGAGACCCAGTCTTCCAAAGACATAGACAGGATGGAACTGTCCAGAGGAGGGCAACTAAAATGGTGCAAGGTCTGCACAGGAAGACATATGAAGAGACTTAAGAGCTTAATATGTATAGCCTTGAGGAAAGGAGGAGGGGGACATGATATTAACTTCAAGTACCTCAAGGGAATCAACAAAGTCCAAGAGGTAGCATCTTTCAAAAAAGAGGTGTGCAAGAACAAGGGGCACAATTTGAAGATGGAGGCGGCTCAGAGGTAATTTAAGGAGTATTTTTCAGCAGAGGTTGTGGATGCATGGAGCAGCCTTCGGAGGAAGTCGTGAGTCAAAAGCAGTGGTGGAATTCAAGCATGCATGGGACAGTCATGAGGCAATTCTAGGTGGTGGGGTAGAAAAGAAGTAGGCTGCTGGTTAACTAGGATCTGCAGCTTATCCAGTAGGCAGGGAAATGGGCAGACTGGGTGGGCAAGCAGTCCTTATCTGCCATCAAATTCTATGTTTCTATGTTTCTATGTATCAGCTGGGCTGAGGGTAGGGATCAGGAATGAATCAGCTGTAATGAGGGTAGGGATCAGGGATGTATCAGCTGGGCTGAGGGTAAGGATCAGGGATGAGTCAGCTGGGCTGAGGGTTGGGATCAGGGATGTATTAGCTGGGCTAAGGGTAGGGATCAGGTATGGACCAGCTGAGATTAGGATAGGGATCAGGGATGGATCAGCTGGGCTGAGGTGAGATCAGGATGGATCCAGCTGGGCTGAGGGGTAGGGATCAGGGATGATCAGTTGTGCTAAGGGTAGGATCAGGTATGGACTAGCTGAGATTAGGATAGGGATCAGGGATGGATCAGCTGGGCTGAGGTAGGGATCAGGGATGGATAATTTGGGCTGTGTCTAGGGATCAGGGATGGATTTACTATGATGATGGGATCAGGGATGAATCAGCAGTGAAGACGGTAGGGATCAGGGATAGGTCAGCTGTGGTGAGGGTAGGGATCTGGATGGATCAGCTGTGCTAAGGGTTGGGATCAGGAATGGATCAAATGTGAAGAGGCTAGTGATCATGGATGGGTCAGCTGTGCTAAGGGTTGGGATCAGGAATGGATCAGCTGTGGTGAGGGTAGGGATCATGGATGAATCTGCTAAGTTAAAAATTACCACACTGCACTATTTGTGCATATTGATCAGCAATGGAAAAAGGGAAACCCGCCATCTGTGATTTTGGATTACAAATAATGCACAATAAGACACAGTGCCAGGGGTGTGGAAGACACTTCCTATGTAGCTGGGGTGAGATCACTGGGCTCCAGGATAAGTTGGTTAATATTCAGAGGACCTCTTCCCCCACCCAGGGACCACCAAATCTGCCACCGCTACCTCAGGGGATGCCTAGGAGGAGGAACGGCTGGACTATGGTGGGCTCTTGAAAGGTGGGGGTGGTGGGTCAGAGGTACATTCCTCAATTGGTAACACTATGCAATTCCTACACCACTCTGGTGAGGTGTGACTGCCAGGAGGAGGCAAATGTGCTAGTAGCCAGGGAGGATGTAGGGGTCTTCCATAGCAGATACCCCAAGGAGGGTGGAAGAGGACCACAGAGGAGTAGGAAGCAACTTCTGGTGAGGACTCGATTGCAAGGGGGATAGATTTAGGAATAAGAAGGGCAGACAGCAGTTACATGGATAGGCAGCACCACAGCCTGAAGGGATGGGAAGCAGATCCTGAGGATTGCTAGGCAGCAGGATGAAAGAGTAGAGCTGGATGTCATTGTCCACGTTGGGACTAATGACGTGGCTAGGGATGGGACAGGGGAGTTTAGGGAGCTGGGTGGAGTCTTAGACTGACAGGCGTGCAGTGCGGCTGTATGCCCATTGGTCCACTGGGTGGGCCAATGGGCGTGCAGATTCCATGCTACATGTCCCAAAATGTGAATGAAACCATTCACATTTCGGGACTGTAGTGCCAGTATGGTCTGCATGCCCACTGCCCAGGCAGTGACCAATGGGCGTATAGCCGTGATTTTATGCTGTCAGTCAGCGGGCGGCTTGCGGTGGAAGCGGCTGCCTGCCACTGACTGGGGGCAGCGGGGTGGCGGGTCTGAGTGGGCGGGTGGGAGGGGGCACGCTGGACCACCAGGGAGTAATTATTTTTACACAGCCCGCGATTGGGCTTGGGTGCAGGTCCACTGGACCACCAGGGAGTGTTTTTACTTATTAAGCCTGCGATCGGGCTGGGGAGCAGGTCCACTGGACCACCAGGGAGTGTTTCAATCTACATAAGCCCACGATCGGGCAGTGCAGTAGGGTCCACTGGACCACTAGGGATTAGTTTTGTTTATTTAAGCCCGCGACCGGGCAGGGAAGCAGGTCCACTGGACCATCAGGGATATATAATCAGATTACGCCCATGATTGGGTGATGGGGTAGGGTCCACTGGACCACCAGAGATAATATATGTATCTGCCCATGATCAGGTGAGGGGAGGGCATGACACCCGGCCTGTGTCTGGGAAAGTCGGTATAGCCACCACAGCAGGCGGCTGCCATGTTCGCCCAACATACGGCTGTCTGGCCTGTGGCTATCCCCACTGGTTCCTTTTTCGGCATTGTTTGCTCCTCGCAGCGGCGCAAGGCGGTTTTGCTTGCATATGTGCCGCATATCCCGGCTGAATATCGGATTTGCCGCCTATGCATGGGCATGCCCTCTGCACTTGGCGCCGATACATTACTGGTGCACCCTGGCACATCGGGATTTCATAACACAACATCCCCTTATTATCGCTCAAGGGTGCATCAGTGGGTTGGCGATGGTGCAACACTGTTCTGCCATGCGCAACCCCTTTGAAAATCCCGACCATAGAGTATTCATTGGTGTCAGAGCAGCAGAGACTAAGGGTGTGAGGACGGAGATATTCAAGTGGGGGAGGGGGAGCATAAATGGGGGGGAGCCACCTGAAATATTTTTTGAAGAACGCAGTAGTTGGCAGGCTATGTACTGAGAGAGGAAGGTTTTTCCAGAGTTCTGAAAGCCGGTAGGCAAAGGCTAGTTTCCCAGCAAGAAAGCTTGGAAGGGCTAGGGCAAAGGAGTGGTGGTTGTAGGTGCACAGCGCAAAGACAGTGTTGTGGGCAGAAGCTATAAGAGAGGAGAGCTAGGAGGGAAGGGTGTTGAACCAGAACTTGGCGATGAAGGAGGTGCAGTGCATGAGGTGACAGCGAGCAGGGGAAGGGATATGGTTTGGTATAGGAAGCAATGATGTGTACGGTAAGGAAGATTGGTAGCAAAATGACAGAAGGCATGAAACAGCGGATCAAGTTTGGGCTGGCAGTATAGCTTAGAGGTTAGAGGAACAAGGTGTGAGTGAGCTTGGTACATCCATCAGCCCAAACAAGGTCCACTTGCATACTGTGTGACTCTGAGCAACTCACTTAACCGCCCAGTGCTCCCAGGTCGCCCCTGAAAACAGGCACTTGTGCCTAGTGGGCCTGACCCAGTTACCAAAGACTAAAATAAAAAAAAATAAGTTTGGTGAGGGAAGATTGTGGTGCTGAGCTGTATACCACGTCACCATAATTGAAGGAAGGGAGGATGAGCTTGGAAATTATTTCCTTCCTGATGGAACTGAAAGACTGTCCTTGTGCATGAACAGCATACCTAATTTAGGACAGAGCTTATTGTGAAAGGCATCTAGCTGTAGTGAGAAGTCCAGTTTAACTGTACTACTTAAATTGAGTTACTCATGGGTTCCCATTTCCACTACTAATGCTGACAAAGATACAGGCAAAGGTTGATAGGATAGGATAGGATAGGATAGGATAGGATAGGATAGGATAGGATAGGATCTTTATTTATAAAATGGAAAGAAAAAATCTAGAAATGTCATTGGCTGAGAGATGTCACCTGACTGTCCATTCATCTCTATAAATGCATGGTCAGGTGCTGAATCTCATTTTCCTCTACATAAAAGCCTACTTAGAACCATTTTATAAGTCTAACAAGTCCCTCCAGGGTCTGCATCACAAGATGTTAACACACTTCCCAGGGATACAAACATATGAAATTGCTAGCAGATACAGGCCATTCAGTCTATGTAGTTTGCTCGAGTGTGCAGCACTTCAGTCCATTAGACTGCAGCTGCCCCCCCATATGCCCCCCATCTCGTGCCCCTCCCGGTTTGTATCCTCCCCTTGAATCTGTCCCACCCCTTCTTGAAACCCCCAAAACTCTGCAGTATTTGGCTTCCTCTGGCAGAGCATTCTACCCTGCCACAACCCTTTCTGTGAAACAGTGCCTCCTCCCTTCCTCTTGAACCTGCCCCTTCCAACTTCATAGAGTGTCCCCTGGTTTCCCTTCCACCCTTCAGATTGAACATACACCTGGTGTCTACTCTGTTCAAACTCTTCAGGTATTTGAAGGTCTAAGTCATAAAGATGTAAGGACACTCAGCCTTTGGCCCTGGCCTTACTATACCCCTGGGACCTGCATTAAAATCCTATAATGCATACCCTGTCATGCCTTACTACTTATTTATATAGCACTTTTCTAAAGCTCAAAGCACTTTGCAGTGCAGATACAAATTATAAGTAGTACATATTAACTAGTAATAGATCCCAATACAAATACAGGATTATAAAGTAAGATCATGGTGGGTATTTCCACAGAGTGGGCAAAGCTATCAGTCTCCTGAAATGGCCTGTGTAAACAGCCAAGTCTTTAGATGCAATTTATGGTTTCAATTGAAGAGGCCAAATGGATGACATTCAGGATAATGTTCCAGAATCTCAGTGCAGCTACACTGAGATTCTGGAACATTACACTACACTGCATGCTACACCTCTGAGGCAGGCTTCTTATGTTCTAGTCCCATCACCCTGACATCCACTGGGACTTACCACCAGCTGTCTTCCCCAGGAGTTGCCCCCTATGGGGTTGGTGGGGTTCCCAAACCCCCGCCTTGGTCTGGATCCAGTTCTGGCTGATGTGCCCAGCTGGTCAGGTGCAGGGCCTGTGAGTGCTCAGCTCCATCCTGCCACCATCGTTTTCCTCCTTTCTAGACCCCTGGGAAGAGTGGCATGCAATGACATCATGGCACATACCAAGCACTCCTGTACAATACCCTCCAAAGCCCATACTGCTTTTCCCAGCTTCCATTAAGGGCCAGGCCACCGCTGGGCTCTGCCCACCCTCTCCCCCTTGGATGAGGAGAGCAGTCCTAGAGACACTCAATCCTCCTCCCTCAGCCAACCCTCCCATGTCCAGAGTTCACTTCCAAACCCAGGTCATCGGCATCACAAACAATAGAGTTACCACTGCACCGGCAGACCGGCTTCTAGAACATTTTAAGATCTGTACATAATGCATTTCTCAGACACGATGTGACCAATTTGTTTGAGGGTTGCCATACTTTCAGTCACAAAGCTTGGCTGCCCTCACCTAATTGTTTGCCTTGAAAAGTACTAGCCAGCACTGCCAGTCCAGGAACTATTTACTATTAGATTTGGTCAGCATTGTCAATCTAGTAACTGTTCAATATAAACCACAGGGCATTGGATTTATGACACACTATGGTACACTGTCATTCTCTTGTTATTGTTTTTTTCTGAGTTCCTGCCTGCTCTGTTTTACTTGTTCCCTACTTCCTGACTGCCCTCTCCAACAAACTCTTCGGCTCAGTCCTGTCCAATCCCTGATTGTTTTCACACCTCACTGTTTATACTACCTTACACTCTGTTTATCTGTGCCTTTGTTGTTTTGTTTCTTATTTATTTAGTTTTATTTATTTATGACTTTGATAACCGTGTAGCTGAACTGATCCCAGGGACCGTTTTTAGGCAAGACCCGGGCCACTTACAATGGCACAGGATTAAAAATACAGTACATAGTAGCACACAAGATACAGGTGATTGAAATACATAGGTCAGGTATACATAATACATAATATATACAATAAGTACCTAAGATGGGAACATCAGGGGAGTGGGCAGAACAGGCAAGGTGGGCTACCTAGAGATACAGTGGCAGGCGGAATTAGCAAAGAGCAAAAGTTTGAGTCGGGATTTAAACCCACTGTGAGTGTCAGTGGAGCCCAGTTCAGCTGTCAGTCTATTCCACAGCATAGGGGCTGATGCTGACAATGCTCTGCCTCCCATGTTAGTGGTTACCCTGGGAACAGTTAGAAGAGGGGTGCTGTTAGAGTGGAAGCAGCGGTTTAGAGTTCTGGTCCTGAGGAGGGCCGAGGGGGGGATTCCTGACCAGTACGGATGACAGTATCCACCAGGCAGCAGAGGGTGAGGTTGAAGTGGCCCTCTAATGGAAACCAGCCAAGGGAATCATATAGGAAGCAGTGGTGGATTGAAAAAGAGGCAAGCAAGGCAAATTGGCAGGTGCTGTTGTAGGCAGCGGAGAGCTTTGCCATAGCAGTTGAGGATGTCCTAGCATAGATGGGTGAACAATAATCCAGGATTGGGAGTAGATTACCCTGGACAATAGCTAGCCCAGCCTCAGGGGTGAAATAATATCAGAATCTATAGGCTACACCTAATTTCTGATAAAACACATGAACAAAGGAATTGGCGTGCTCAGAGAAGGTAAGGGAGGGGTCCAGTAAGACTCCTAGATATTTGAAAGTATTAACATCCTCTAGGACAACGCCATCAGGGGAGACAATGTTTAGGGTGCAGTGAGTCCTGGTTTTGGCAAGGAGTGGTTTTGATCCAAACCATTTCTTAGCTTCCATGCATTTCTTAGGGATGTCAATTCTACCCTTTCAGCCTACCTTCTATTCCTTTAATCTCAGATCTTTCTTATCTGTGGTCCTGTCTGTTTGCACACATTTATTTTACTTTGCTACTTATATAGACGTATATCTCTAGTCCCCTTGTATCACTGTTTATTACCCTTTCTAGCTTCCTTTATCTCCTGCTGATCTGTTCCTATTTATGCCCCCCATTTCTTCTCACACATTTTTTTACTTTGCTACTTATATATATTTTTATCTCTAGTACCCTTTTAACACTTTCTTACTTCACTTCCTGCTATTTTTTTTTATAAATTGCTCCACAGTGGATATACTGTAAATACTGCTTAGGTTGCTCAATTTTTCTATTCACCTGAAGAAGGGACCTGTGAGGCCCCTGAAAGCTTGTGTAGAATTCTATCTTTGTACAAGACACTTGGTTCAATAAAAGGTATCAAATCTTCCATCATCTCCTGTTTTCCAAGGACCAATACGGCTAGAATCTCAATATAAACCTAAATGCAGCAGTTGTTATCCAGTATATCCTCTAAAAATGTAAGGAAATGAACTGCAAAGACCTGTGTTAATGCATCAGTTGGATTTAGGCACAAAGGGTGGGATATTCAAAAGGTTGCATCATGGCAATAGGGTTACGCCTGCATGAAGTCAAGAGTGTGCCATTCTGCGATATTCAGCAGGAGGCAGTTGCTGAACCGAAAACATGCTGAGCAACAGCGCAATGCAAATGACGGCATGCGCAACCAAGTGGATCCATGCATAAAGAGTGTACGCGATATCCAAAAGAGCTGCACAATGCGCACAGTGACCAGCTGGAAGTTGCGCCTGAAAGCGGAAATGAGCCAAAATAAAGGTTTCAAGGAAGAGGCGCAAGAACGCCACAGGGATGCCAAGTGGGAAGAGCGAGAGAAAGACAGACAGTGACACGCCAGGGCAGGCAAGGGAAGCAGTGTGGGCCATAGGCTGCAGAGGCCAGCGGGGGTGCCGGTGCAGTGGAAGTAGCAGTCAAGACAGCGGGGGTAACAAAGCAACATCAGCCGGGGGAGGGGCACAAGCCAGGGAGATGGACAGTGGCAGCTTCCACATGGAAGCTGTAATGAGGGGGGTGAGAATGCAAGGTGCAGGGGGACGTGGCCGTGGATGGGCCCGTCAGTGTTACGCCCCCAACAGGCAGTACCGTGCCCGCATCAGCTTTGAGTTGTACATAGATGTAGAGATCATGGGCCGGTACCGCCTGAACAGGGCAATACTGAGGCGGCTCTGTGAGCTGTGCAGTGATGTGATGCAGGCACCCTCACGACGGAGTCATGCTCTGTCAGTGGAGACCAAGGTGACAGCCTGCATGTGCCTGCTCGCCACGGGCACCTTCCAGAGGCCAACAGGGGACACCACAGGCATCACACAGTCGGCCACATCACGCATCCTCACCCAATTCCTCAGCGCACTGCTGCCACATGCTGTGGAGCACATCCATTTCCCCAGCACCACGGCAGAGCGTACAGCATACATGCAGGCGTTCCACAGGGTAGCACGTATGCCTGGCGTGCTAGGGGTCATAGACTGCACCCATGTGGCCATTCTCACGCCACCTGGCCCCGATGGGGCCACATACAGGAATAGAAAGGGCTTCCCCAGTGTCAACTGCCAGGTGGTGTGTGATGGCCACTGGGCGTATAATCAATGTCTGTGCCACACACTCCTGGCGGAGCACATGATGCCTTTATATGGCATCAGTCCGCACTATGCATCGATTCGAGAGTGGGGACATCCCCACAGGCCATCTAGTGGGTGAGTACACATGTAGGAAATGCAAACTCGGGCAAGGCTGGGATGCCACAGGTGCCATGGTAGTGGCACACAGGGATATGGGCAATATGGACCTGAACATGAGACTGATCTCCACTATCTCCACACAGGTGACAGCGGATACCCACTCCATCCCTGGCTGCTCACACCGTACCGGCGCCCCATGACCCCATTGCAGCAACGCTATAATGAGGCACATGCCGCCACACGCAACATCATTGCATGGGTGTTTGGGATGCTTAAGGCATGCTTCTGATGCCTAGACACCTCCGGCGGTGCCCTACAGTACAGCCCCTCAAAGGCTTGTGGGATATTCCTGGCCTGTTGTATCCTGCACAACATGGCCAATGACTGTGGGATAGCCGTACAGGTTGAAGAGGGGGACAGTGATGGGGACACCAGTGGCGCCGGTGTTGATGGTGATGAGCAGCCCCCTTGGACGGCGGGACCCCGACTGATCCGGCAGGCCCAGCTGCACTGGGACACCATCACAGAGGAGCATTATGCACAACACAGGTAAGTCAAGGGCCATGTCAAACAACACTGTCCTGGCGCAACCCACAGGCACACAGAGTAACACACCAAGGGTGCATGATGGCAAGGGGGGTGGAAGGGACCAGGCACACAAACACACCATCAGGGAGGGGCGAACAGTCATATGGACACACACACACACACACACAAACACACCAGGCACAAAGCGTACATGGGTAGGTGCACAGCAGAGCAGGAACAGACATGGAAACACACAGATCCACAGACCACACCCACCACCTGTACTCGTCCAAGCACATGTGTCAGATGCTGGGCACCCTTGCACCTTGGTGTACAGTACAATGCAGGCATCATCATGCACATGCACCTGTGAACGGCAGTCGGGATGGTGTGCAGGTGGTCCGTATGTCGGCGTGATGGGCAGGGCACCTACCAGTGCACTGCCCACCATGACGCACAGTGCACACAGGGCAGCAGCAGACAGGGCCTTCACTGGGAGACAGGTCAGTCATGTTGCACCATTCCACGGCCACCGCAGATGCATGGGCGGCCCTGCCGTGACCCAACAGCACTGGCAGGCTGAGCAGGGGCCACATGGGGTGGCACCGATGGACCACCAGGGGTCCCACTGCACGATCGCGACCTTGTCCGCAGTGGGGTCTATAGGATGCCAAACATACCTGCACCAGGGGTGCTTGGGATGCCCACAGCAGAACCCGGTGTTGACAGGCCTGGTGTTGCACGATGCCAGGAATGGGGAGTGGAGAGCGTACTGTGTGGGATGCGTGGTACAGGAGCACCTGCGTGTGTGCCCAATGCAGCCATGACAGCGACCAATGCCTGGGTCTGCCTGTCAATGGCGACGGTCACATTCATCCGCATATGGACCATCTCTGCACGGTCCAGAGCACACTCCCTGCTGTGCCGCTCCACAGCCGCACACAGTGCCTCCACAGACGTTGCAACCCGCCTTTGCTGCTGTACTGATTCCCGCAGCAGGCGGGTGTGCTCATCCAATGGGTACTCTGCCACAACTGCATCCTATCCCCAGGGTGTGGAAGGTCCTGATGCACAACACCCTTGAGGGTGGGCGCTGTTCACCAGGACCAGGAATGGCGTATCAAAGGCGGCAGGCATGTGCCACCACTGGACACTGTACCCCAGACCTGGTGGGTGACTGCTGCTGCTGCCCTCCAACCGCTGTGCCCAGGATCCTCATTCCACTGCTGTGGCAGACAGTGCCAGACACCTCCACAGCCACGGTGCTGCCCCACCGGTGCTGACAGGAACACAGCCTGGGACTGTGCCGAATGTGCTACAAAGTTGGAACCAGCAAGGCCCAGGGGCACGTGCTGGCCAGCTGTGTGTCCGTCCAGGACACACACATGTCACTGCCCATTGCAGTCCTTGCATCATCAATGGTGCAGGCACGCGCAGCCACAGTCACAGCGTGCTGGCATGCTTGCATGCCAGACTACTGAGACACAGGCGTGCACCCCACACCGACTCACCGACATTCAGAGTTGGCAGCCCAGCTGCATGCTGGTGCAGTGCATGCTGGCTGGTGACAGAGGTGGATGGACCCTCCTCCATGTCCAGCAGGTCATCCTCACTGCCTGGACCCACCACCACCATCCCCTGAAGATGAACAGGATCTGTAACAGAAAGAGAGGACATGTGAGTGCATGTGAACAACCTCCCCCCCCAACACCACCACCATGTCATACCATGCAGTGATGGGCTTCCACCTGTCTGGAATCCACCTCCTGGTACGCCCTCAATAGCACTGCGCTGCATTGATGCAGCCAGTCGGTCCTCAGCCAGGGTCAGCTCCACCACCGCTGGCTGGCCCCCGCCAGTGCCAGCACGTGCCGCCCTGAGGGCTGCCACCTTCTCCTTCACCCTCCTGCGGTCTGTCCCAATCTTCTTTTTGCACTCCTGCACAGAGCGCTGGTGGCTTCCGTGCAGGTTCACTGCCCGGGCTACCCCCTCCCACGCAGCCGCACGGGCCTGAGGGGTGCCCCGCCATCCACTTAGTAGTGACTCCTCCTCCAGGTAGGCCTGGAAGAGGGCCTCAGTCTCTGCCGTGGTGAAGTTGGGCCTCCTCCTCCTTCGCCCACCATCCTCACCCTCACCTGGCTCTGCTCGGTCATGGCAATCTGTATGGGTGGAAGTGGACACCTGTCACTGTGCAGTCTACAGCGTTATCCCATGCCCATTGTCCAGAACATCCCACAGCATGCAACCCACCTCTCACCTGCAGTAACCGAATCTGGCCAGCTCAGCCCAATG
The DNA here is from genome assembly GCA_016271365.2 of Neoceratodus forsteri. Taxonomy (NCBI): domain Eukaryota; kingdom Metazoa; phylum Chordata; order Ceratodontiformes; family Ceratodontidae; genus Neoceratodus; species Neoceratodus forsteri. The sequence goes on along the minus strand of JADMNL010000034.1, from coordinate 119,072,152 downwards.
TCGCACATTTATAGCGCAATGCATGCAAATTAGGAGTGAAGCAACTGTAATGAGATGCAAATTGCGCCACTGCGCCTTTGAATGGCTGATCGGATGATTTTCATGTGTCGGCTGAATATCGCGCCATTGCGCTTTTCGCAATACGGTTGAGCTGGCTGAGCCAATAGCGCAGATCTGTGACTGTGCGGTACACTGCATTGCGCATGCCCAGGTAGCTTACGCAGGCGCTCTGCGTGCTGATGAGCGTGCTGCGTGATCGGCAATTCAGGCCATGGCCACCATTGTGCCAGTGGCACACAGCACTGGGCACTATATGGCGCTGTGGCACTACCGCAATAGTCCACTGTGGCACTGGCACGCAGGTGGTCGGTCGCACAGGATGCGAGACGCCAGATGGTGCTGTGCGTGGCCTTGCGTCATAGACCCCTGACCTGGTGTCTGACCTTTGCCCCTGGCGCTGCGCCGCTGCCGTACGCCCTATTGCTGTCTGGCGGACAGCGCTATGAACCGGCTGTGCCAGCCAGTACCTAACAACGCCATTGGAACCTATGGTGGTCTATTGGCGCAACATTTCGCAAGGGGTTGCTGAGCTGCGGGTGCCATATTGCCTGCTGTAAAGTTAGAACAATGGCACGCAGGAGGGCACTCCAATGGAGCCCGGTGGAGGTGGCCAACCTGGTAGCCCTGGTAGAGCCCCAATATGGGGCACTGTATGGGGAGGAGCCCCTCACAATGGCTCGAACCCAGGTCTGGCTGCAAGTGGCCAATGACCTGGTGGGAGTCACAGGGCGGCGCCGTTGCCGAGCAGTGCCGCACAGGTACAGTGACCTCCACAGGAGGGAGCCGGAGCGGCAGACAGGCTACGGTCACGTGCCAGGAGGGGCATTGTGCTAGGCCAGGTGGGTGTACCATCTATGCACCTGTATTCTCCATAGGGGTGGAGTGTGTTTTGGTGGCTGTGCATGGGTGATGGCTCTGACATGGTTGGCTGTGTCAGTGTGTGCAGGTGTGAGATGCATGGGTCTGGCTGTGTGGGCAGGCACTCTCACTGGGGCAGGGGCAGTCTGCTTTGAGTCACACTGATGTTTTTTCAACATTTGTCTCCCACAGGCCAGGCAGAGGATGCAGGCATGGGATGAGGAGGGCCGTGGCAGGGCCCGCGTGGCGGTCGGTGGTGCTGCGAGGGTGGGCCACAGCAGCAGCAGCAGCCACAGCTGCTTGGAGTGTGAGTATCATACATCATGGATGCTATTGCATGCTGGAGGGTGGGCATGACCACCAGCCATGCACAACACAACCATGCACGCACACAGGCAACATTCATCACTGTCCAGTGTCACTGCACGCCTGTGTGTGCGCCACTGGTGGTCCATGCATGCACTGGGCACATGGCTGTGGAACTGGCATCACACCCATTGCCACGCCACTTGACAGCCTTGTTTGTGCTGTGATGGACATGGCAGTGTGTGTGTGCAGTGGTGCACATAGCTGGTGCCGCCTGGTTGGGCTTGCTGCATGTGCATGGTCACTGTGGGTGGGTGCATACCATCACAGGTGCGGACATTGGGCTATATGGCTTGCAGGTTGGGTGGTGTTCAGGGTTGTGGTCAGTCACAGCCATTGACTGTGTTCCTTTTCCTAGGCCTCATTGTGCTCTGCAGAATTGAGCGGGCACTGCAACAGCTAACCCGGTGTCCCTGGAAACCCGGAACATCCTCCAGGATATACAGCGCCATGGGCTACGGAGGACACAGCCAAGCAAGATGGCACCAGGCAGTGGAGGACCAGCCTGCTAGGCCTTAGGCTTGCTTCCTTCCCACTTCACCCATCCCTCCCACCCTGCCTTCCTCTCCAAGTTGTTCATCCCTACCCTTGCCCACCCCTACCCCCTGTAAATAGTTTTGTTGTTGTTCATTTTGTACTTTACATTTTCTATTATATATATATTTTGATATGAATACTGTGTTGGTCTCTAATTTGCAGCTGGCTATGGTTGCTCAGTTGCAGTGGTGTGCATGCCATCTGGGGTGGTATGGTCCTGGGTATGTGTGTGTGTGTGTGTGTGTGTGTGTGTGTGTGTGTGTGTGTGTGTGTGTGTGTGTGTGTGTGCGTGTGTGTGCATGGGGAGGTGTCTCCAGTGTGGCAGTGACTTTCTGTTGGTCTTGCCATCTGCTGCCGCCCACTGCTGGGTGCACAGGGTGGGTCTGGCTTGTATGGTTCTCTGCTACAGAGGTTGACATGTGCCGGGGATGCATGGTGTTTCCTGCAGTGCCAGTCACTGCACATGGGTGGTGTCTTGGGGTCATGGTGCAGGGTGTGCTGTGCATACGGGGCTGATGTGCACTGTGGTTGTCAACCCTGTGTGTGGCAGTCTCAGCCTGCCAGTGGTTGTGCTAGCATCATGGCCTGCTGTGCTTTTGTTGGCTTGTCCCCATGGGCCAGTAGATCATCCGTCCCACCCCAGTGATGCTGTGCTTGGGGTGTGCAGGTGTCTTGTTGGTTCTGCAGTGTGTTCCTGTGCCCATGTGTGGCATGGCTGGCAGTGGGCCCCAGCCTGCCTCCCTGGTTGTGCAGTTCCATTGCTCTGCTGGGGTGGGGAGGGCTCTGCTTGTGCTATGGCACCTCTGGACTGCTCATGGACTGCTCAGCTGGGCTGGCCTTGCTTGCGCTATGGCACAACCTTCTGCTCAGCTTCCTTCCTGGATTGCGCTATGGCGCGGTTTGTGCGATATTCAGACGTTGGCTGCTTCGCGCAATTTGTTTTGCTCCATGTTTGAATATCGCGGCCTGTTGCGCATATCAGCGCAATTGACTTGTGCTTGTTCTGTTGTTGTGCACATTTTGGGCACAGTTTGAATATCTGGGCCAAAGTGTCAAAGTAAGGAATTGGGACATTGGGAGAAAAGTCCACTGAGCCTTGTGAATCAGTGGTGTGCTTGTGGTTTAAACGATCATGTGACACAGTGTTGGTATTGCTCTAACTTCCACACTCTCTCTCCAGGTAGTGATGTGTGACTATTTTCTGTGCATTGACAGACACTTCTCAAGTAAGGAAATGACAGCATTGTGTCACATCATTGTTCAAACTGTGGGGAACACCCCGCCAAAGATTCAACAAGGCTCAGGGGACATTTTCCCTTAGCGTCGTACTTCGCAACTTCTAATGCTTTGTGCTTAAACCTTAACTGATGCATTCATGTATTGTTTTTTTGCAACTACCACAAGGGTGTGCATGAATTGCTTTGGCACCCAATAAATGTTATTTTAAAGATATCAAAACCACTGGAATCCTTTGATTTGTGAGAGCAGTTGCTTTGTTGACCCATGCCTGACATTTGTACTGCGGTATTCATTATCTTATCCGAGTTGTTAAACCACTTCCAAACTATTCATGTTATCTTCTCTATTTCACAGATAAATTTGCAAGCGGAATCCTTTAGCCTGCACAGACTGTTTTGATTTGTGTGCTTTTTCTTTGTTTCTGGTGTGATCGGTTGGTCTGAAAAGTGCTTTAGTATAAGGAGAGGTTTATACGTGAACCTTTGCTGTGTAGCTGTGGATACAAGGAATTGTAATGTTGATTTCACTTTCTACTTTCCTTTACCCTGGTTTATATCAAATGCATTTGAAAGAGCCTGTAAAATATTTATAATTACTGGTGACCAGAAATATCAACCAGATTACTGTTTTGTTAAAAATGTGTATCAACTGGATTTTGGGTTATTATGCTCCAAAAGCAATAATAACCCGAAATATGCTTGATATGACATTCCCCAAAGAAACTATTGCATTCCATTGTTTCACAAAAGTATTTAAACTGTAATATTTTCAACTGTGTTTTATTCATGTGTATTTCAATTTCTTCAAAAATAAAACTGCACTCTAGCTAAAAAACATATTTTTCTTTCAAGCTGCTAGAAATGCAGTCTAAACCTCTGTACCAGCAATTACAAAAAATAAAGGATAGGTAAGTTTGATATTATGGTTTTTTTTTTCACACACCCACGGTTTATGGGTCATCACACACCTTGGGTGTGTGACAAAAATCCATAACACACACGTACCTATCCATTATTCTGTATGTAATCTATTTACCAACTTCTCTGAGAAGTACTTGTTTGTCTCTTTAATTTATTTTCATTTGATAAGTGTGCTGAATTATTCATTGCTCTCTGTGTCTACCTGAAATAGCTAATGTCTGCTATTTTACCTTTGACACCTCTTTCATTTCTCTTCAGATCTAGCCGACATGCTCACCTAGCCCTGCCAGAAGGAAAAGTCTTTTTGACAGAATCGGTATTTCATAGCCTTAACTTAGAAATGTAATTTAAAGGTTTCTGGAAGCAGTTAATCTATGGCTAGGTCGTATAGATGTGATCCATGATGCTCTTAGTATAAAAGTTGATTTGCAAATGTATGTGTCTTTGATTGACGTCAACTCTTTTAAATAAACGCATGACTTTGAGGAGGCACTTAGCATTGTGTGACTCAAAGGCAATCACAACACTGCAGAAAAATCAGGCAGTCGGGTCACCCTGAGAAAAATATCTGAGGGTTTTTGTTAAATGTAGTAAGTCCTAGTCTTTAGAAATCAAAAGGTTACAGGGCTGAGAGTGCGGAGAATTGAGATCCCTTATTGTTCCCTGCTGGGGTGCTGTCGTTGGGATATGGCTGGAAATACACTGATAACACTGCCTTAAAAAGGAGTTTGAAGTCATCTTCCTAAGTGCTATAGTGCTACTATACACAACCTTGGAACTTGTCAGACTTAACCTGATCCTGTTTGCATTCCCTTTTAACTCAGATTCAAATGATCTCCAAGTATTCCTGTGGTCTTTGATTACATTTTTGGTCTCTTGATCTGCCAAAGTGTATGAGTACATTGTCTAGTATTTTGTGGTGACTTGGAACCATGTCTTTTGGGCTACTAGTTTATAGATAGATATATGTTGGTCCAATAAAGAAATAAACTATACCGTTCTAGATTTATATATATATTAGCATAGCTAAACACTTTTTGTAAGCAATAACTACACTAACAGGGTAAGGCAGTGTGAAATATCGACCGCCTAAGGAAGTAATGAGGTCTGACGTCAGCAGGCGGAGGGCCTTATAGCTCCTGGAAGGCCGGTATTTCCTAATACTGTCCACCCTGGAGGGTATTATTGCGCTTAGAAAATGGGTATATGTAAAGTATTTTTTTAAAAGTACAAAAATTATTGTGAAAAGTAAAAGAAAAAGTAGAAAATAATTTAAACAGAGTTCATTGTAAAGTAGTCCCTACTCTGTACTAGAGGATTTGCCAATAGAGAGTGCTGATGTTTGAGAGCATCTACTTTTTTCTCCTAGGTTTCTGCTTTTTGATCCCCTCCCCCCCATGTGGCTGAGAGCTACTAGATCATAGTACAATTAAAAAAATAGTATTCATAGTAAAAGTTCTGTTTTTTGATGGTCTTTGCAGTCTGAGCATGGCTGGGATTAAGTGCTTTGTCAGCCCTTGAATCAGCATGATCGGGACAGTGTCTGGTGTCCGTTGGAGAACAGCACCTTCAGCATGTAAGGAAGCAAGGACTATAATGATTTCTCTTAATTTTTCATTTTCCTTTTTTTTTTGTCACTGTTTCCGCTTCGGTATGTGCTATCTCCTCGCGCATATTCACTCTCTCTGACCATGGTAGAAACATTCAGCCGCGTGGTTCAGATGACAGGAGTGACGGCAGTTTTAGATTTTTCAGTGGCTGTTTAACTGGTTCGGCGGTTCTGTGGTTTTCTATTTTGTTTATTTTGTTAAGAGAGGGACTGTGGCTTGGTTGCATTGTGGTCACAAAAAACATTGTGATAAGACTAGAAACGGACCTGTTTAAAAAAGAGCGGCATTACTAGATGTGCAGATAGCAAAATTAGGCCTTTTTTTCCCCACACTGATAGCAGTCACTGTAACTGAATTGCGGTGGAACAGGCCATTGTGTCTCATCCGAAGTGGGTGGAATAGCAGAGGATCAACAAGGTACTGCTAACAAGGGATCTTGAAACAAGTGGAGTTGTTAAAATGTATGACAGCGATCCAAACGAAAGAATGGACTGGTGGCAGGGATTAAGCGCGATGGCAAAGCGGCTGGTGTGAGACAATGTTATACCTATTGAAATGGGGGAGGGGGGCTCCTCAAGTACAAGAAAGAAACACAAAACCTGTTGCATAAAAAAAATGAAAGTTTTTGCCATTGCAGTGTAGCTGACAGTCATTTGTGCATGTGTGTGTGTGTGTGTGTGTGTGTGTGTGTGTGTGTGTGTGTCTCCTCTCGGTCCCTGTCTCGCTAAGCGGAAACCAAAAATGGTGTCAGTTTGAATTAGGTGCCCAGTACTTCAGCCAATGGTGAAGTAGACTGGGCACAGGGATACTTGACTGGGCATGAGGCATGTTTGGGCTGGGACTTTTTATTGGGTGAGCATCTATTGAAAGTTAATGTACCCCTGTGGAAAGGGTACCAGCCAATCAGATGCCTCCAAATAAAAAGCCCATTTTCTAATCTTGAAATAACAAACAGTAGCATAACTTGATGATTCACTCAGGCTTATCTTTTTCAAGGTTTGGATTTTCTTGTGGACAAAAGCACTTCTTAATGGCTGTTGTGCTTGTCTTCATACACTCCAGTCTAACATGGAAGGCAGTATAGTGCAATGGTTTAAGGCTCTGAACTGCAAATCTGGTGACAGCTAGCAGCCCAGACCTGGGTTTGAATCCCACAGCTTCCACTTGCATACTGTGTGACCCTAAAAAAGTCAATTAACTTCCCTGTGCTCCCAGGTTGCTCCTGTAACAAAACTTTCAGTTTAGTATGCTAATCCTGGTTAAACAACTAAATAAAAATGTTAGTGAGCAGGTGCTTTGATAAACAGTATGCGCATAGAGGAAAAGGTGTTTTATGGAACTCTCTTATTTTTGGGCTGGTCCACAAGGAAGGGCCGCTAAAGGTTTGGCAATGTTTTATTGTCCACTATTACATCCAGACAAATGCTAATTAAATCAGTTATATATTTTTTATAAACAGAATTTTATTCAAATGTATCTACAGTTAGAAAACAATAAAAAAACGAATGCTATAACATAGTATTCAATAATAATATTGGCACTAAGTGGGGGGTGGGCTTTCTATGCATGCCAACTGATGCTTGCAAAGATGTCAGGGGTGTGGCTGTTCATTCCAATGACAGCCTGCCTGCTTATTTTTTGTATTTTTTTTTAGTACTTTTTACCTGTGTGGCCTCATCGGTCTGCATTTTTCACGCCCCGGTATCCGTCCATCTCTGGCCACTGTTGGGTCCTGCCCTGGCCCCCAGTGAGACCCCCACTGACATCTACCCCCATGGCTTGTCCCCATGGTGGGGTGGCAGGAGTCCCCTACTCCCCACCGACACAGGATCCAGTATTGTGCAGTGGTACCCCCAGGTCCAGGCAGTCCCCTTCAGACAGCCATCCAGCCGCCGTGACCGAGCTCCATGCTTTTCCCTTTTCAGCTTGACATAGGCTGGGGTGTGCAATGATGCCAATGGAGGGGGCGTGCATGCGTCTGGATGCACTCCCCCCTGACACCATGCCCCAAGCTCACCCCTACCGTGCAGTGCCAGCACACCGCCCCCCCAGCCTCCGCCAGAGGTCGCTAGTGTGCCAACAACTGGGAGTCCCTACCCCCAGAGAGGGAGAGCAGTCCACAGATACTCAATCCCTCTCCAGCACTACCAATCTCTGGAGACCTGAGTCCATTCCCAAACCTGGGTTGCCAGCGTGAAGCGAGGTGTGGCGTCTAGTGCCTCAGCCCTCAACACCACTGGGCAGGCTCTGCCTGCTTATTTAAGCATAGTATGCAGTAAAAGTTGTCCTCCCTGGCAGACTGTTAAACTCACCACCCTCTTGGTAAAAAAATACCTTTTGCTGTCCCCTCTTGTTCTCACCCATTCTTACCATAGACTATCTTACTGTTCTCTAACAAAAGCAACTTTTCCTGATCTACTTTATCAAATCTTTTCTATACTTTGAATGTAATTTTTTGTTTTGTGTTGAGTCTATGGAGGGTCAGGGCAAGTGCATTTTCCCCGGGTTCACCTTGTCCTACCACTCCGCTATTAGGGTCACTGTGGTCACATCATAACCATTAGCTAGGAGGGCATATTAACAGCTGATTTCCAGGGGTTAAATTGGGATTTCTGAGGAGGTGGAACTCTGTTTCTGGAAAGGGCTCAAAGTGTGCGTTGCATGTCACATGTAGCCCAACAATATTAGTAACCCCAAAAAATGTTATATTGTGACATCGTGTGTCACAGTTTATTAAAAACTACTAAAAGAAATCAAATTAAACTTTTTTAACCATTGAAAAACTATTTAACTAAAGTCATAAAGTAAAATTAAACATCTGCAACCACCAAAACAGAAAACAAATTACAAAAACAAATTTACCACAGTTTAACATAGATTAACAGTACCACACATGACAACTATGAAAATAAACACTTACAACCAAAACATAAACCACTTTGCAATTGAAATTGGAGTCCAATGTACATGCAGTGTGCAGTGAAGTGTCACTTGACATCTAACAGGATATTCCAAATATGGTCATAGTTATGCTGAATATCCTTGTCTTTTCTAGCTTTGCATGCAGTGTGATCTGCTGAGCATCTAGAAATAAGCCACTTCTTTACAAATGGTGTTAGGTCCCCTTGTTTTACTGGTGGACCAACCAATGACAGATACATCAGTGAGGAGAGGTGTTTAACTGTGAGGCTAGTTCTCAGGGATAGACATGTATCATTCATCTCACTGAACCCCCTTTCACACTCAGCAGTGCTCACTGCATTTGTGCTGACAGCATGCACAATCTGTAGTAAGACACACCTGGAAACAAGCTGTACTACCTTAGTGTGCCTTTCCTGGTCAAAAATTACAAATAAAAGACAACAAATTAAAAAAAATAATAATTTATAGTACTGGCAGTATAGCCTAGAGGTTAGAGTGATAAGCTGTGAATGACCTTGGTGCAACCAGTGAACATGGGTTTGATTTCCACAACCTCCACTTGCATACTCTGTGGACTCTGAGCAAGTCACTTAACCACACCAGTGCTCCTCGGTTTCTCTCTGAAAACAGGCACTTGTGCCTAGTGGGCTTTACCTGGTTACCAAAAAGAATACAAAAATAAATAGAAAATACCTGCAGCTGCTTCAAGTTATAGTTACAAAAATAAAAACATACCAGCTGATTAGCTGCATACATATGCCATTGACAGCATGCATGGTTTGCAAGTTTCATTTTGTTCTGGTGGGGGGTGTGCTATCCTACAACTTGATTGTAAAGTTTGGTTGTTCCCACTGCCCAACACCTTATAGCCGCAGTGCAAGGAAAAACTGTTTTTCCCTCACAAAAGTTTGAGCAACAGTTCATAAAACAATATTAGCATACCTATCAAATCTACTTTTATGTACTGTACCTCCTATGCTGCACATTGTGAGTTTCTTTCTTTCTGTTTTCTCGACCCCAACCCTTCCCAGGTTTGCAATATGTAAGGCAGCCGTTTTGTTTCTGTATTAACCAGTTAATGCCCGCTAGCCCTAGGCACACCTGCCTCTTTTCAGGGGTGACCAAGGACACAGGATAAGTTAAATGACTTGCTCAGAGTCACACAACATGCAAGTGGAGGTTGTGGGAATTAAATCCAGGTGTGCTGGATGTGCCAAGCTCATTCATAGCTCCCTACTCTAACCTCTGGGCTATACTGCAGCCCCCCCCCAAACTCCTTGCCAATCTGAGAAGAATTATCATCCTTTTACTACTGTGCTCAGGAGACATCGAACTTAATCCTGGTCCCTCAAGGTTGCTCTCATCACCATCCGATTTTACTAATCTGAAAGGAATCAGTTTCCTACATGCCAATGTCTGTACTCTTCTAAAGAAGTTGGAGTCTGTCCAGGCCTGGATTATCCACACTGCTCCAGATATTCTTGTGATCTCAGAATCCTGGCTTTGAGCATCCCCACCGGACCGCGAGGTCAATATCCCCAATTACCTACTTTTCAGAGCAGACAGAAGGACTTGGGGGGGGGTGTACCCATTTATGTTAAAAACAAATTCATAGTATCTGTATTAGATGCTACTTCCGTTGCTGGAGGATTCGAATGCCTGTCCCTCAAAGTTGAAACATCTCACTCTGTGCCTTTCCACGTAATAGGTTGCTATAGACCTCCGGCAGCAGGACCTCAGCTCCTGAGTCACCTGTCAGCACAAATGGATGCAACACCTATGGAGACAATATTACTAGGTGACCTAAACTATGACTGGCTAACTAGCGGATCATTACCTGTAAAACAATTCTGTGATTCACATGGGTTCACCCAACTTATATCTGAACCAACTCGCATCAACAATAAGAATCCAACGAGAAGCACCCTCTTGGATGTGCTCCTTGTCAATGAACCACATTACTTTACACATGCAGGTATCCTCCCAGCTGATGTTAGTGACCACTGCCTCATAGCTGGTATCAGAACCATCCCCAAACTGCTATCCACATCAAAATTCTCTACCAAAAGATCCAGATGGAACTTTGACCTCTGGCCTATTTCAATGATTTAAAAACTCTTTGCACTGGCAGACTTTCTACCTAGCTAAATCAGTAAGTGATGCTTATGATGTTTTGCATGAAATCATAGCCAGTGCCCTTAACACCATGCTCCTTTGATCAAAGCTCGAATAAAACCAGGACCTACAGTTGGTTTTCACCGAACCTGAAGAAAACCTTACTCAAAGAGACCAGCTGTGAAAAAGGCCGGAAGTCACATGCCGATGAAGACTGGTGTCTTTTAGGTCAGCTAGAAATGCCTGTACAAAAATGACCAGGGAGGCCAAGGCCACTTTTTTTCAAAATGAATTGTTCTCTGCATCTAATAACCCAACCAAGTTCTGGTCCACTATAAAGGAATTGTCTGGCCACTCACCGGGTAGTGTGCTTCCATCCAAAATTACTATCGACAATGTCCCTATTCGGATAAATCTGAGATTCTACAAGCCTTTAATAACCACTTTGCCACAGGCCTGGCATTCGATAATGCACCAGTAGTAGTCTTCGCCACTGCTCAAGCCCAGCCACCAAACATATAACAAAAGCATGACCTTCTCCTTTGCCTCAATCACCTTAAAAGAAGTTGAAGATTTTCTGCTACAGCTAGACATTAGAAAAAGCGCAGGAGCCGACTCATTCGACCCATACTTTCTGAAAATAGCATACCACATACTAGCACCACCTATAACTCACTTATTCAACCTGTCTCTAGCCCAAGGCTCTCTCCCCACTGAATGGAAAATTGCTCATGTTATTCCTCTGTTTAAAGCAGGGGACCCAAGTGACCTGAACAATTATAGGCCAATCTCTCTACTACCTATACTTTCGAAAATGCTGGAAAAAATTGTGGATACACAGTTGAGATCTTTCCTTGACAGATCTGCATTGCTTAACCCCATGCAGTCTGGATTTAGAGCTAAGCACAGCACTATTACGGCACTGGCCAAAGTCACTAATGACTGGCAACGGGACCTAGACAATAAAAAATTTGTTTGTGCGGTGTTTTTAGATCTTAGCAAGGCCTTCGATACCGTCGACCATTGTCTACTTCTCACCACTCTAAATACCATAGGCATGGACGCAATCTCTCTGGACAGGTTCCAGAACTACCTTACTGATAGGCAGCAACAAATCAAGGCCGAAGGAGAGCTCTCTCCACTAAAACCAATAAAAAGAGGAGTCCCACAGGGATCCATATTAGGCCCCCTACTGTTCACCATCTATATTAACAACTTGGACCTAGGAATCAAGGAAGCCAGTATCCATTTATTTGCTGATGATACAGTGCTTTACCTAAGTCGTGACTCCCTGAGCCACATGCTCTGAATTACAAGCAGAATTCATGAAGCTGCAAAACCAGCTCATCAACAAAAGTTATTACTAAATGCAAAAAACCAAGGCCATGCTGTTTACACGGTCCAGCTCTGGGACCAACACTGCAGCTGCTGGTACAGTTCCTCCTATAAACCACCCTACTAGGTGAAAAGCTTGAGTTCGTGCCAAAATTCAAATACCTGGGTATATGGCTGGATAACAAACTCTCCTTTAAGAAGCACACAGAAGAACTGTTAAAAAAGCTTAGGCAGAGGCTTGGCCTCTTTTACAGAATTAAACATCTCCTGACTGAGGCCGCAAAAAGACAGCTTGTTCATTCTACATTCCTCTCATTAATTGATTACGCTGACATTATCTATGGCCAATACTCTATTTCTCAACTTGCAAAACTGGATGTACTGTACCACAGAGTCTTAAGATTTATAACTGGCCTTCCATCCTCCACATACCACTGCTCGTTATATGCTGCAGTAGGGAGGCCTTCTCTGCAATACAGACGGCATAGAAATGTAGCTATCTGGACACTTGAGGACACTTGAGGCAGTATAGCGCAGTGGTTTAAGGCTCTGAACTGCAAATTTGGTGACATCCAGCAGACTAGACCTGGGTTTGAATCCCACAGCTTCCACTTGCATATTGTGTGACCCTGGGCAAGTCACTTAACCTCCTTGTGCTCCCAAGTCGCCTCCTGTCAAAAGCTGCTTAGTGTGCTATACCTGGTTAAACAACTCACAAACAAACTCCTGATTACTGCTGCCTGCCTCCCATTAAGTCCACCAAGCAGCTATGCCATAAGAAGTCAATTGCTAATTTCCTAAAATTCCCAGGATCAGTAATCACTTTGGTAGGGCAGCCATAAGCCACGCCTGCCTTCACTTTGGAAAAGGATTCAAAGCTCACTGAAACTTAGCTCTTCTGTCAGTATTGCTGTGTTTAGGACTCTTTATGACAAAACATTTGCCGAAATATGTAAATGTTTCCATAGTTCCTAGCAGTCCTGTTAATGGCTCCCTTGCTAGCCTTACCATATGCAGCCATCAACATAACCCCTCTTCCCTACCTAACTTGTTCAATAGTCAGCTGTCATGTTGACCCTCGGAACCCTTGGCACTCTTTTCACTACCCACTCCCTTATGACGCTCTAATAGTTGTTACAGTTTTCATCTTGGGCTCTATTAAAGCCTTGGTCACCCTCCTAGCAAAAATTAGTTTCTGAGGGCTGAAATGTTCATAATTTGTACCTTCCTATAGAGACCTGGATAAATGTGGTACTTTAACCTCTGCATATTTTTTGTAAGTCTGTTTTTTTACCTTAACACACTTTGTATACTGCACCTCTAATATGTATAACTCTAGTATGTATAAATGTTCTTGACAACAGCAGGACCACCTTGTAAATGAGCCTGCTCAACGGTGATCGCCTGGAGAAATAAAGATTTGATTTGATTTGATTTGAAACAAAAAAAAAACACACACTTTAGAAAAAAAAAAAAACTAGATTGAAACATTTATAAAAACTCATCTGTTGGTGGAAGGATAACATTTACCCCCAAATAAAATTGAAAGATGCTTGTCATCTTTTGTAGTGCAAAAATGAAGGGTCAAAGTTTTGCCCAGTTTCACTGCACTGCTGCTTCAACTACCTCTGATTTTCAAGGATGTCACTCTATCTGTCAGCCATTGTCTGTCTATCTGTTTTCATGAGGCAGAGAAAATGTATCATTTGCAAAGATCTGACATTTTTAACAGAAGGAAAACCACATACAGTGCTTGAGATGCATATTCAGTAATAAAGCAGACTTATGTTGCTATAATGCAATACTCTATATCTAGGGTTGCTGGGGCTGGATCTCCAAATCCTGCAGCTGGTGCAGAAGCATGCGGCCAGGTTGTTGCGGGCTGCCAAGAACTTGCCATATCACCCCAAAGCTGCGTGAACTACACTGGCTGCCGGTGCGATGGAGAATCACCTTCAAGGTCACATCGTTGACCTATAAGACCCTACACGTCAGGGACTGACTACTAGCAAGATCTCCCACAGCCTTATCAAAATCTTTGCTCGCCCGCCTGCCAACGAGGGATTGCTAGAGGTTCCAGGATTCATCTTCAATCATCTGGGGCCAGAGCTTTTATTTTATGGCCCCAACCCTGTGGAATTTCTACCTCTCAGATTCAAGAGTGTCAGTCCACAGAGCAATTCAAGGCATCTTTAAAAGCTATTTATTTGAGAAAGCCTTTGATTAGGCCAACCCATTGTCTTTTAATTGTTTTTAAATGTATATTTATTTGTTGGCTGTTTTCTTGTATTGTATCTGCGCTTTGACAATTTTGAAAAGCGCTCTATAAATAAAATTTGATTTGATTTGATAAACTATCATAGTCGTGTGTGTTTAGTAGTTTCACATGATATCACATAATCTATCTGTCTGTCTGTCTGTCTGTCTGTCTGTCTATCTATCTATCTATCTATCTATCTGTTTGACTACCTGTATATCAGTCAGTCTGTCTACCTCCCTACCTACCTACCAACCAACCTACCTACAGGTTGACACCTTTTAATTCATTAATGTACTTTTAATTTTGGAGCTCAGGAATTTGTGGTAAAGAAGATTTGAGCAGGCAGGTATGTCTGCACACGTACACACACTTTACAAAAGTACTGTAACAGTTTTCATTGAAGCATAAACTACCTTATAAATCTTGCATTGTGAATTGATTAGCAGACATTGACAAAAACTCTGCATAAAAATTATGTTATTATGAAAAACAACAATGAAAACCTCAGATTGGCACAGTTTTCAAAGGGTTTTAAGCAAGTCCCTTGTGTTCATATGTACAACTAAAATAATTATACTGTATATAATGTTTAAAAGATGTGTTCATGAATACAAATAATTATAACATTTAAATTATTTTAAACAACTCCAATTATAATATTCAGTGTTCATGTGTTTTCCCTCTTAAAATGTGAGATGCATTTATTTCAGAACACTGTGTCAGAATGTTGCAATATAGAACGGCAATGTAGCAATATATGAGGGTATACCAAGCCTTCTGTAATGTAAAAGGTACTGCAGTTGGGACTGCAGCAGTTAACATACAAGTGCTAACTTAGTGTGCGGAGCTTCAAAGGCTGAGGATAACAGCTCTTTCAGTTTAACTTCCTTGGTTTGTGTTTTGTACATGGCCGCTGTGTTACATTGTGCTTGTTGGAGTTGGAATGGAATGCTGCCTTGAAGGATTCAACCCAGGGCCATGTTACTATTGCTGTCCAGCTGCTGCAGTAAGTGTGTGCAGTGTGTGTGTGTGTGTGTGTGTGTGTGCAGTGTGTGTGTGTGTGTGTGTGTGTGTGTGTGCAGTGTGCAGTGTGTGTGTGCGTGTGTGTGTGCAGTGTGTGTGTGTCAGTGTGTGCAGTGTGGTGTGTGTGTGTGTGTGCAGTGTGTGTGTGTGCAGTGTGCAGTGTGTGTGTGTGTGTGTGTGTGTGGTGTGTGTGTGCAGTGTGTGTGTGTGCAGTGTGTGTGTGGGGTGGGGCTCACAGGCTGAGGAATGGCATTCCTGGAATGTTCTGCCTCAATTTAACCTCTGCTGATTTCACAGCCAGAGTTAGTGTCCCTTTGGGGGTGGGTATTAGGCTGATGTAAGAAGGCCTGTATGCTCCCTTCATGAGAACAGAGACCCTCAGGTCTACACTTCACCTGGCAGCATGCATGCTACAGCTTGGATGTCCTACATTGCCACAAGAAGTTACACGTCACAACACGGGACATCCAAGACACAAGTCACAACATGGGACATCCAAGACACAATGTGCCACATTTGCAGCTTGGATGTCTCACACTGCATGTCACAGTTTAGATGTCCAACATTGCAACACATATCTTCATGTTGCAATTTGGATGTCCCACGTGTATCTACATTTTGTGACTTGGATGTTCCATGTTGTGACATGTGTATACATGCTGTAATGTGGGACATCCAAGATGTGACATTTAGCTACATGTCACAAACTGCAACATGGGACATCCAAGTTGTGACATGTGGCTATGTATCGCAATGTGGGGCATCTAAATTTACATGTCACAACATGGGTCATCTAAGTCACAACATACCACATGTTACCATGGATGCCCCCATTTCAGCATCTCTACATGTCATAACTTGGATGTCCTGCATTGTGATCACGATCTACATGTTTCAGTGTGGAAATCCAAGTTCGATTATGAACCTGGGACTCTGTTGGCAGTGCAGTGTGCTGCTGTTGCTTGCTTTCCCTGTTGTTTCAGACAACAGCATCTTGCCAGTGAACCTGATCAGAGCCCCGTCCCTGAAACTAGAATTAGACATTAACTGTCTGCAGTATCATGTAATGTCTAAGATCAAACTAGTTGGCTGTTTTTTGTTTTGTCACCACTGATGCACTTTGGCTGTCTTAGGGACAGCTGCCTTCCTAAAGATGTAAAGAGCAGAGCCTCGGGTTATGCTGATATCATAGCTCTGCCGGCCATAACTTGTCAAGGGAGGCAGTCTGAGGTTTGCTTTCATGAGCCATTAGGCCCAAGTGTCAGCAAGGAAATCGATGTAGGAACATCATGCACCATTGGCAAGGGGGGAGGCTAGAACGTCTGCATTAGATTTGATGAACTGGACAAGGTCAACAGATTCACTTTCCCTAGTGCAAAAAGAAGAGTGACAGACAAGGACAATAAAGCCCTTTGAGACAGCAATACTTAGTAATGCCATTGGTACTTATTTTCCTCTCAGGAGGGTCTGGCTCACTGGAGATATTTTTTCCCCTATACAAGACTGTTCATTAGGCACTCCACCATGGCCAGGTCACTAAAGTATTTATTTGCTTGGTTTGGTTAATTACATTTTTTTTAATTTTGACTAGAAAGGTAAACTGAGCTGTGGCAGCTTGTCTCTATGTGTGACCTGGGGTGGGTTATAGGTCAGTATTAGTAATAGAGGCCATGTTGCCAATGACACCAGGAAAAATCTCCAGTGCTTTTTGAGATGGGTAGATGAAACCTTGGTTTAACATCTTATCTGAAGGACAGCACCTCAGTAGTGCAGTACCCCCCCCCCGTACTGCACTACAGTAATAGTTATGGGTAGTACCCCAAGTACCTGGTGTTGGGCTATAGATGGCCCCTCAGCAGTGCAGCACCTCCCTTGTACTGCACAACAGTGTCAGTTATGGGTATTACTCCAAGTACCTGGTGTTAGGCTATAGACTGCCCCTCAGCAGTGCATCACCCCCCCCCTCGTCGTACTGCACTACAGTGTCAGTTACGGGTATTACCCCAAGTACCTGGTGTGGGGCTACAGATGGCCCCTCAACAGTTTAGCACCCCCCAATGCTGCACTACAATGTCCATTATGGGTGTAATCCCAGGAACTAGGTGTGGGGCTAGAACCTACAACCATTTGATCTGACTTAGAGATGGGCATGCCTCTATAGCATGTCACAGGTGTTTAGTTACAGAAGACAGCAGGAGTCAAAAATATGGTGCTGAACACCTTGAGTTGTTGTTTTATTGCCAGTTATGTGCAGATAATATTTTTCAGATGCAGATGTTTGTTAGGATACCTTAAAAACAACAAAGACGATGGGCTGGGAGCTTCGCTAGGAGACCTCTCACCATGTCACTGCAGGTGAACCTTACAAGCTAGCCTCACAATGCCCTCTAGAGACCAGGAATTGATCCCATCACATGGTATGGCCACGCCTACCATAACCCCCTGGGTTTCTCCAAGTTTCCCTGCAGTCCAAGTATCCGTAAACTTGGGTCTCTGCAGCTTCTCACTAGTCTAAGTCCTCTCCCCTGGGTGAATCCTGGGTGAGCAGACTCTAGCAACCAGGTAGCCCAAACCTGATCTTTGTTGGCCCAGGGCCAATCCAAGGCCTCAATGATTCCTCCTTCCTCTTCTCAGGCTTTACAGGACTTTCAACCTGAGCCCACCCATAAGCTTGCCTCACCTTCCTCCCTTGGATAATCAGGAACTCAATAACTCAGCACTGGCAAGTGTCTCTCCCACCTTGGCTGGCTCCTTCTCTGGCTCCACACTGCTTCTCCTGGAGGCTCCACAGCCCAGAGTGGAGTGACTGTAGGTTACCTGCGTAGCCCTTATATACTGCTCAGGTATCATGTGATCTGTCAATAATGTTATATAAAACAATTAATCTGAGGAATACAGTACTAGGTTTGGACTTCTCACAGCTGCATTCCTCTCGGTGAGACATAGATAGGGACTGTTGCTTAATTTTATTTATTTATTGAGGATTCAGAAAATATCTTTGAGTCAAAGACGCCTTTTCAAAAGTTCCATGTCAGTACAGGCATAACATGAGAGAACAGTACAGAGCAATACAAAAAATGGGACACAAACAAACAGGCATGATACAAGAGATTCAATAACAGGTAAATTGTTACACAGTGCTAAGCCCCTTTCATAAGCATAAACAGAAGAAAATGTAGTTATAAAGAAAAATTCTTTTCAGGACGTCCCTCCCTGTAGTCTAGTCCCTTCCTGGCAGGGCATGACCCAAGCCTTCCCTATACACTAATGCAGTTATGGGTCACCCCTTTCCTAAGGGAACACCTTCCTAAAATGGCTACAGCAGCAGCTGCAGGGGCACACACCCAAGAGCTCCTGAACACCCAGCTTCCAGGTGAAGCCTCCTTTTAAAAGGCATATATTCTTCTAGAGAAATACCCAACCTGTTTTAACTGTTATCCTGTATGTAGTTTTACAGTTAGTGTAGTTTTCACACATTTCTTTTTCTAAACTATCAAATCGAAAGCTATAAATCATTATGGCATATTTTATTTTGCAGGAAGACAGCAGGCAAACACCAAGCTATTTAGCATCGGCTTATATGCATTGACATACCTCTCAACTGTCCCTGATTTTCAGGGACGTCCCTGATTTTGCCTCAAAATTCTACTCTGTCCCTCCTAAAACTTATGTTTTTGTGACCAAACAGTGGGGGTTATAAGCAGGTTATAAGCACAAAATAATGTCAAACATTAAAGTTACATACTTGTTCTTCCTTAGAAAATGCATTTTACACTAATCCCTTTATTCTACCAGCTTCCTGAGTGGATATTCCAATTTTGAAACAGTGTCCCTGATTTTGGTCCTTTGTCCCTGATTTTTTTAAGCCTTGTTCCTGATTTATGAGGCAGGAGTTTGAGAGGTATGTGCATAGATGCCAGGTCTTACTGCTCAAAACTCTATCTTATACTTGTACTGATGATGGGGGGCTGCATCTTCTTGGAAGGCTCCACCTTTGGTTTGATGGACAAGCAGACAGCCATGCCCACTTCCTGAGCTATGTATAGCAGTTCCCCTCAGCCTCCTTCTGAAGCACTTTTTCTTGCTGGCCGGAGGCTGTGTCCATTTGCTCTGTCCACCCCCCCCCCGCCTTGCTGCTTCTTTCTGCTGGACTACGCATTTTGTTCTTCTGCTTCTGGTTTGTATTTTTGCCTCTGGCTGTGTGCTTCCTTTTATTTCTTTCATGTTTCTTCTATGTTTGTGTCTTAGTTTTGTTTTCTTTTTTGGGGGGGGGAGGGATTTGGTTTCCCAGCTCTTATCATTTACTTGCTCCTACCATTTGGCTCTTTTCCAGCTCCAGCTACTTGCTTTTAGTTACTCCCATTGATATTGTCACCAGTACCTGTGTTTTTACACAAACCAAAGCTGTTTACATGCTACAGGCCTAATTGTTCCCCATGCTATCAAGCCTAATTGCTTTCACCTGATTCAAGCTCCCTCTGAACCCAGGCTCCCTCTGAACCCTTGCTATGCAGCTCAGTCATGATTTCCCTGCTTAATCTACCTCCCCTGTGGTCATAGCTGTTTTCACAGCATTGTGCTTCTCTCCTTCCATGCTTATTGACTACTACCACTCATAGCTGATGCTATTCCCTGTTGTACACTGCTGTTCTACTCTGAGGTCAGCTAAGCTACTGCGATGCTGTAAACTAGTTTTAATATCTACATGTGGTTCCTGACCCTTCCATCACTTTCTTGTTTTTCCTATGGCGGGACTGAAGTGCTTGGGGAGTCATGGCCCCATGTGGCTTATTACTCCTGTTCTAACTCCTGTCTCCACCACCGAAAATCCTCAGAGTATTTGGCACCTTAATTTGGCTTTTGAATGCCTGTCTGGCTTGCCCCACTATTGTACTGCTGCCCCCACTTACATTCATGTTCCATCATTGTTACCATGTTTTGAAGACCTACGTGTTGGTCTGACTATTGTTACTCTGCCTCTGCATTACTCTGCCTTACTGAAATACATTCAGATCCACTCTTGCTCATGCCACCTTTATTCAATGCACCCTGCTATTTGCACTGCAAGTTCTCAGTACTTATGCCATTCACCCCTCATCAGTTCCTGGGGCATGCCAGCCATTCCATTTGGTGCAGGTTCCCCTGCTGCCGACGGTCTCACTCTGCACCTAGTCCACAGCTTGAGCCTGCAAATCTTGGACAGGATCCTTCTCACCTGGCCCATAGCTGGGAATGTCCTCGCTCTGTGTGGACCTTCAGTCATCAACCGTACCAATGACACCTCAAGTTGTAGAATTTATGACTCGGCCATGAATAAAGGTTACAGCAATTTCCTTTAGCTCTAGTGTTTCCACTATAATGGTTGTCCATTGGCTTTAGTGGTTCCTTAGCAAGGCACCTTCACCGCATTCTCCAGACTACCACCTCTGGTTCACCTAGTTTGTTTTATAGATCAGTAGGCTGGGTGAGTGCCTTTTTGGTCATTACTCTCCTCCTCCCACCTTGGAGCGGTGGTCGCAGAGCTACTGTCTCACAACCTTCCACAGCATTCCTGTTAGAAGGGTAGAGTGAGAGTTTCCCTCCAAATTGGAATATTTTCCATTTCTTATTCTTTGGGGTTTCCAAATTGCAGTAGCAGAGCCGTCACTAATTACATTATCCCACACCTGGAGGGAAGGCAACCTAGGCTCTGGATCCCCAGAGATTTCCTCCTGAAAGGTTTTTTTTTCCTCTCTTCCATGCCAAAAATCATAATATCTAGTTAGCATTTTCTAGTTCCATTAGATAGGATCTGCTGTTGGATGGAGGTGGATGGTGTCCCTTACCTGCTGTTCCCTCTCTCCTGCCATTCCCTCTCTCCTTAGGAGGTCCCCTTATTCTCTTGCAATCCATCTAACCCATGCCATTGCTGGCCTGTGCATCCCATTATGTTATCAAACTGCCTGATATTTATCTGTTACTATGTTTCACAGCTACTGATTCCCATATGCGTCATACTATTACTTACTTTTTTGGGATCATTCCTAAGGTACCTTTAGCCAAGGGAATTTCTGTGGCACCTTGAGGGGTGGAACCCTCTAAAGGGTTCCTTGCCTTTGGTACCGCTACAGGGTGGTAATACCTCTGGAATAGAATGCAAACGGTCAAAACCTAAGTAACACAGTTGCACAAGCATAACATTATACTGGCTGCATAGGCCATTGAATTGGAATGCTCCTCCTTTGGTTTGATGGACAAGCAGCCAGTCACTCACATTTCCTGACCTATATATAGCAGTTCCCCTCAGCCTCCTTCTGGAGCACTTTTTCTTTGCCCCACCATCCTAACCTCCTCCTCCAGCAGCAGCGCCTCTCTCCAGAGGATCTTTCCTAAGGTAACTTTAGCCAAGGGAATTCCCATGGCACCTCTAGTGGTGGAACCCTCTAGAGGGTTCCTTGCCTTTGGTACCCCTACAGGGTGGTAATTCCTCTGGAATAGAGTGTGAATGGCCAAAACCTAAGTAACACAGTTGCACAAGCATAACATTATACTGGCTGCGTAGGCCATTGAACCATTAGTAACCAAACTGCCAAGCTCACACTCAGAGTTTCTGCAGCAGCAAGGAAAGTTTTATTCATTTATTTTTCAATACATATTTAATTTAAGGTTTGCAGAAGTTAATACAGACACCAGATACATTTGTACATGTAACACAGCACTTTACAAAACAGAAAGCAATTTGCTGGAATTGATAAAATATATACACTACCACACTGCACAGCAACGAATAAGGATTTGAGACCTTAGAATAACTCTAAAATTACAATCAAGTCTGATAGAGCTACCATACAGTTGATGATAGTAACATCATACAAGGGGTAACAAAAGTCTATATCCCCCTTTCCTCATTTTCTTCATGAGAGTCGAGGGTTGAAGAATATAATATGTTCATCTGACTTGGCCCACCTCATTAGAATATTAAGGTTGTCACTGTCATATTTAGGATCTAATTTCATATACATCTCTTCCATAACTTGGATTTCTTTCACTAAGTTTGTCTAATCGTTGGCCATGGGAACAGCCAACATGAGCCACCTCCTGGTAATGGCTTTCATTCTGGCCACTATAAAGATGCAATGTAAGTAATTATTTTGGGGTGACCTCACCTTCTTATTTAGTATGCCCAAAATGAATATTTGAAAAGTCTGACGTAAGGCAGCATCCCTAACTTCCGATATGATTGTAGCAATAGCCCTCCAAAATATTTGTATTTTGAGAGAGGACCAAAATACATGAAGAGGGGCCCCTCTGCCCCACACTGTCTCCAACATCTATCAGAGCCCCAGGAGTGTAGTGCCAGGTTATGGTAGAGGTTTTGAAGAAATTAATTATTATCTTCTACTGGAACTCCCTCTGCTGATAAGAGCAAGTTGTTTTATGTATCACTGCCCATGTTTTAGTTTTATTTCTGGGGCTCCATATCCCTGAAACAGCTTTTTCCATTTCACCATATTGGGTGGGTTTCCCCATGTTGGTTATGTTATGTTACAGAAAAGCATATGAGTGGGAAATTCCTCAGGATTCAGCTCCCAGCCTCTGTTCATGACAGAGATACTGTTCTAACGTAGTAGGATTTCTACATATTTCTTATCCTAATGGGATGGAGTGGATGTCATTTCTCAATGGAAGAAACCATAAGTATTCTGCATTGGGCAGATGAAATTTGAGTCGGATCTGTTCAAAGCTTAATAGAGAGTCTTGACCTAGCAGGTCCCTCACTGTATGAATGCCCTGAGGAGCCACAGATGAAAGCCCGGGTCTGTGTTCCCTGGTCCAAATTCCCCATTACCTTATATAGGAGTAAGAGGGCACGAACATTCTGTTCCTCCCACCACCCCTCAGAATCTGCTCCATTCTTGCAGACAATGTATCGTCCATGGATTTGCAGACTTAAGTAGCCCGAAGTTGGGGAGGCAGTATAGCGCAGTGGTTTAAAGCTTTGAGCTGCAAATCTGGAGACCTGGCTTTGAATCCCACAGCCCCCACTTGCATACGGTGTGACCCTGAGCAAGTCGCTTCACTTCCCTGTGCTCCCAGGTCACACCTGTAAACAAGCTTTCAGCTTAGTGTGTCTCTCCTGGTTAAACAATTGTAAAAAAAAAAAAAAGGTTGCGGCAAAGGTAGCAGAAGGGGTTTTATTAATTTCTTAATGACAGAGTACAGTACATTTGTACTTTTGTTTAAAAGTAAAACCTTCATGCCATGGTTGCTTTGGTGGTGTCTGCAGATCAGCATGTCTGCTGCACTCTTTGGGGGAGGGGTCACAGAACACAGAAGAAAACTAGACGGTAGAAGAAGAAAAACACCCCTATAGTGGGCAGCTAGCAAGGCACAGAGAAATACCAAAGGACAGAATCAGAAGTGCAACAGACTTACATAGCGGAAAGAAAACATAAATAAAGTGTATTTTACTTCTAATTTACTTTATGCCCCAGATACCCCAATTTGGCACCATAGGGAAAGCTTTGCACAGCAGGGCTGCTTTAAACATCACTACCAATTTCTCACTGGGATAGGGTCCCAGGCCCTATCACAGGGAGCCACTGATAATGGATGAGCATAAAAAAAAAACACTGAATATGAGGAAGCCCATGAGAGACACCTGACACATGCTACACGGGGCACCTGAGAATAATATAGGATTATCAGCTGGCAGCAAAATGTTCAGTATGACATGAGTAATAAAAAAATTCTCCGGTGGCTATGAAAGTATTTGAAAAAACAGAAAAATGGAAAACTACTCAACTCTAAAGCAAGCCATTGCCTGCTGGTACAAGTGTCTCAAATTAAAAAAAAAAACTCTGATACTTTTGTGAAAGTAAATTGATAATCTGGGTTTGAAACGTGCATACTGAGTGACCCCAAGCAAGTCACTTAACCTTCCAGGATACCTGGAAATGAGATGCAACTCAATGTGCCTTTTTCAGCCATAATCCCCCCCCCCAAAAAAAAATGGAGCTCATGATTTGAAAACCATGATCCCATTGGTTTAGAACTGTTCAACATTAGCAGCTGTGCTATTAAAGGGGGAGGTTCAAGAACAGTGGCACTGATAACAAGAAAGTACATGAGAAGCTCTTTTAAACAAAGTATTGGACTTGCCACTAGGAGGCAGCAGTTGGGAGATGGCCATTACTAATTCTGCCCTGTAATATTTCATGGTAGCAACCATTTCATGGCATCGTGAGATGGCATGTGATGTTATGGTTGCAGAATCCATTATATTAATTTAGTTTTCATTCACCGGGTAAGTTCCCTAGACAAAGTAGCTATCTATTTTCAGGTATGACCTGCGTAGTTATAAGAGGTCACAGTATCAGAATATAGATGTAGCAATAACGCAAACAGTAAACCAGTGATCACAAACATAAAATGGCTTCATAAATACCTACAAGCAACAGTATATAAGTTATTTAGGTGCAAAAACGGTGACGCATAGGCATACTGCTTCCCTCAACTATGACATCTCTTGAGTTCTCAAGATTCAACGAAATGTCTGCTGTGTTTAATCAGTATAGGACAGAGTTACTGACAGATGTAGCTAGACTGTGCCTGTTTTGTTTGAAGGGGATTTCCATGTACCATCACAATATCAGGGGCACTATATGGACTTCCCATTTTAAGCACACATATTACAGAAAAGTTTTCAAGACTCTCATTCTAGGAAGAAAAATGAATGGGAAACAAACTGAAAATGGAGATAGCCAGAGAGACATGGGGTTATAAGAAAGCGTAAGATAATCATTTTATTTTGGTGGGGGGTAAGTTATGGTTACCATTGGGCTAATTCTATTTGATTTATCCAGGTAATGCATTTGTGAAATGTGGAATACTGTATACTGAAAGCAAAGGAAAGGCAAAACATTAAACAAACTGTAGTTATATTTATTTAGGTTTTGTTGACCAGGAAACAAGGACTGGGAATAATTTCCTATCTCCAGCCATGATCTGGGGGGGGGGGATACAGAATCAAGCCAATTGATTTGAACTGGGTTAAGCAGCTGATAGTTTTTAGTCAGTGGGGAAAATTTGGTAAGGACACTGGGGAAATTCCCCATTTCTTGAGAAGTGCCATAGAACCTTAAAAGCCCACCTGAACAACCACCAGAACAGGCAGAAGGGACACTGGTTTAATATCTCATTTGGAAGACAACACAGTTGAAGTACAGTGTCCCCCAAACAGCACGCTGTGGGATCGGTACGGTTAGTTTTGTTTTAACCAAGGGGAGCATGCCTTCTGCAGAGTTGACAACACCACTTCTTGCAGCACCTGGGTGGGCATTAGAGGCCTTCCGTCTTATTACTGACCTGGCCGAACCCTGCTTAGCTTCTGAGGTCTGATGGAGTCAGGCTCCAAAGTAGTAAGACTACAGGTAATCTTGGCCAAAAAGAGGAGGAAAAGGACCACTACTCTCAATAGCAACTGTAAGGCAATTTATCCTAGTAGAAAAGTTATGGTAAGTATAGGTTTATTTGATAAATCACACAAAAAATCCCAAGGAATGCACACCCAGGGTAGCTTTCCAGTGATGACATGTGCACAATTGTTAACTTAAAAAAGAACAGTGCTGGATGTTGTGAGGGAGGAAAGTATCGTAGTCTCATGGCAGCAAAGATGTTAAAAAGTAACAGTTCCATCAGGATTTTGGGGAGTTTGATTGGATGGCTGTTATTTTTATCCCATCTAAATTGACTTGTGTGTCAGCATGGAAAGCCTGTGAGCAGAGCCTTGCAATCCAGTGTTCTTTCCTCCTGTAAAGTTTGTATCAGCTAAATAGGCCAGCATCTGAGCTTTCCTTGGTCCTGAAATGTCAAACCTTGACAGTATGAAACGGTGAACTGATTATAAACTAGTCTGCAGATCCCATAAATGTACTCTGCACCTAGGGCAAGATTTACATATATCTATAAAATGGCAAGAAAAAAATCTAGAAATGTAATTGGCCGAAAGGTAACTGTTCCCCGGTCACACCTGAAAACAAGCCTCAGCTCAGTGTGCCTCTCCCAAGTATCAATTTTCAAATAAATAAATCTCCCAGTATTCAGTTTTCAAATAAATAAATCTCTATAAATGCAAAGTCAGGTGCCAAATCTCATTTCCCAAAGAACCTACTTAGAGCTATTTTATAAGTTCTTCCAGGTGTGAATTACAGAATTGTAATGCACGTCCCAGGGGCATAAGGACACTTGGCCTTCAGCCCTGTGCCTTACTACACACCTGAGTGTGCATTAAATTCTATAATCCACACCCTGTCATGGCTTATTACTTACATGTGAACTACCCCTAGGCATAGGGCCCTGCCTCAGTAGAGGGCCTGTCATTACCTTGAGCTGTCTCATTATTAACAGTTGTATTGATTTTAAATAGTTCTGTTGATCCCAGGACAGCAAACAATGGTACCATTCTTTTAGTTTCTAGACTTCACAGCCAGGTCTGAGTGACATAAACAGAAATAGTCAGCGCTAAGAACCCCACACCCAAGTGCGGGGCTGGTCCTGATTTGCAGTTTGTGTGCAAAAACATTTTGTTTACTTCTGTTTACTGCAGTACATTAGATTGCATCTGACAGATAATGCTGACTCCAGAGCTGTCATCTGCTGCACCTAAAACCCCTAGAATATAGAAAAACACTCTTTAAGCATTTTGGGGAGTAGCTGAGGGTCATTAAAATGATGACAAGGGCAAGTACCAGATAATGTTCTCTTCATTTTTTTAATTTTTTGTTTATTTTTGTATTTATTACTATGATGCAACATTTTTAGGAAAATAAACGTTTAAATTCTTAAAGTCTGACGTGTTCTGCAATCCCACTATTATTTTATTTTTCAGTTGTTATCCAAGATAGCCCATCAGAGTTGTGACATTTTGTTTTCATTATAAATCACTGATGGGATTTCAGCCAATCAGTGCACAGAGACACTTGTACTTCTTTTCCTGCATTATGTGGTTCTCAATGCAGGAACATTAGCATGGCCAGTTCCACTTTAGAGTTTGGGCAGAATAGGCTTTGTTTAACTTTTGAAATTAAAAGAAGGCAAAAACAGATTTGAACCATATCATACCCATTCTTGCTAATGTGAGTGACATAATAAGTTATCACGGCCTCCGCTGTGTGTCTGTCATGGTATGGCAGACTCTCTCATGGTCTGAACAGCTGAAGATGCTCCACTCTGCTTATGTCCTGTCGACCAAACCTCATGCTCGGAGTCTCTTTATACCATAAGAGAGACACAGCAAGGGCCCTATTATCTCATAGTATGATCATACATCTAACCAATTTTGAAGCTGTGAGACTAACATACATGGAGGTCAAGTGACTTGATCAAGGTCAAATGGTGAGCTAGTGGTAGGGGTGGGATTCAAACCTGGGATCCCCTGGATCACAGTTTGGGATTTTAACCACTGGGCCACAATGCCTAGCATCATGTGACTATGGCCTCAAAATGGCAATTTTAATTGGCAGGCTGAGGCAGTATGGCTTCTGCTAAGCCCATCCTGATGGTTAGTCTTTTCGTTTTCATTTTAAAGCTTGACGGAGCTACTGTGGCACACCAAATTCTGTGATATAATCGAAGCCCAGATGGCAAGCCCATCTAGTGAAGGGAAGGGATTGACCTCTGCTCATTTTTCATCTCTGAGCCAAGATGAAGAAGAGAATTAGCTGGAGTTTTCATGGACTTGGCCAGCAAAGGAGTCCTCACTAATGTGCAGGACGAGGTGCATGTTGTGGACATCATGATTTCCTTTAAAGAGCAACTGATGCTTTTGGGAAAACCTCTGATAAATACAATTTTTAGACACAGCTCGGGCTGTGCTTCATCTTTTTTGTGTTCCTCCCTTTCCAGTGATTTTTATTACTATGGTATTTGTGTGAACAGGATCGTTATCCCTTCAACGGCTTCTGCTTCTGTTATTTATTCCCCACGTGAAAGCATAATCCAGTACTTGCAACATCTTACAGTCATTTTCATGGCAAACAGTTGGAGTATGCTGTGGGATAATGACGTGATGGCCAAAGACACCAGGGGCAGATGAGCTCTGTGGGGCGAAAACTGTGTTTCCATGCAAATAAACTTACTAAGGCACTATAGCCTTGTTCTTAGAGCACAGAACTATTGACTTGGAAACCCAGCAGACCCAGGTTTCAATGTCAACATTCTAACCATGTGACCCTGAACAAGTCATATAACCTTCCAGTGCTTAATTCTTTATCTTTCTCTGTCCTTCGGATGAGACATTAAATAAAGTTCCTTCTGCCCACCTCTGTCACTGCCTAGGTAGAAGTTGAACCCATGGCAGTTGTTGAAGTAGCGTGAGCAGTTTTCAGTTATGACTCACATTCCTTCTGTCATCAAACAGGTTCATGCAACCGCCCCTAGGATACACCTGGAAACAAGGTGTCACAGCTTAGTGAGTTTTTCCTGCTCAAAAATAACAAATGAATAAACAGGCAAAAAATAAAGAACCCAACCTGCTGACGTTTCTTTAACCATTCCGTGCACGCTTACTAATAAATTGCAAAACATTCATGGATTGTGACAAACTTTTGGATAAAGTATGCATAAAAAGCACTATCTAAAACAAAATTCCTTTTTTCCTCTCCTTATAATGTGACATTTAGAAAACATGCAACAGAAGCTGAAATACCTCTAAATATTCTGGGCTGGAGTTGTAAAAGTCTTGATGAAGGTGCAATTTGCAATTCTGAGCTGCTCCTACATCAAGAGAAATGCACCAAACTTTTTGATTGCTATTTGCAAACACTTTGATGCGTTTATGACCGTTTACCAACTTCATGGCAAAAAAATGTTGCATGCATCGTTTTTTGAAGCGAGTGTCATTTTTCATTTTTTAAATTTTACTCTTTATTCACCCAGGATAGCCCAGTTGAGATGCAGCATCTCATTTTCAGAGGGGTCCAGTTTTACCCATTTCTGCAGATTGATAGATTGGAGCACTGGAAGGTTAAGTGACTAGCCCAAGGTCACACAGTGAATATGTGGCTATTGGGGGGGGGGTTGAATCTGTGATCTCCTGGTTCTCAAGCCGGTGTTCTAATTACAAAACCAGATCTCTCTTTTCTATGGGCACATTGTGGCAACTGTACTAAAAATTAGATTGCTTCTGTGTGGGCTAGCATTTTGTCACAAGTTGGGAAATTGTAGCTAATATGGAGATGCAACTCCCAGACACTCCTTTAAAAATCCAGCCTAATGTTTTCAAATGCTTTCCAGAGTGTATTTATTTATTTGAAGTTATGCCAACTAGGATAACCCCATGAGATGCAGCACCTCATTTTCATAGGGGTCCCAGGGAGGATAGCAGCAGCCAACAGGTTCATATAGCCCAGTAAGAATAGTTGCTTCCAGGCTGAAATATACACAGGAATGAAAAACTGCTGTAAGTACAGTACATCTGGAAAGTAATCAGAGCACACTAGCAATGTTGGGTCACAACAAACAAAGAGCCTGAACATTGTTATACAACATGATCATGGTCAGGGAAGGGGAATACTGAATCAAAGCAAATACAGGGAGCTCTAAGGTGGCTGAAAAGATGGACTTGAGCGCTCACAAGCTACAGTAGAAGCATTTCTTAGCTGGAGAGGGAGTCTATTCCAGGCATCTGGTGCTGCAAATGCAAAGGCCTTTCAACAAAATTTACGCTTCATCCTGAGAACTGAGAAGATCAGTGCTATTGTTGAATGGAGTGAGCAAGCACTGCTTGACTGTGTGAGGGTGAGCTAGGAGATACTCAGGGGCTTTTCTTTATGCACAGTTGTATAACAGAGAGAGCCAGTGGTAGTCACGCCTGCATGAGGGACTTGTCCAGTTAAGCTGGTCATACAGCAGACAATGATGGGTGGACCGTCCACAGGACAGAATGAAGCTGCACAACAGAGTTGTCTGAATACTGTATTTTAATACTATGCTAGGCTAAATTGGTGAGGAAAATGTTTTTTTTATTTTCCCTTTGCTTTCAGTCTACATCCCTTCTCATGCTAGCTGACAATAGGATACTGTGATCAGTTGATTTCTGTTTTCTTCTTATAAGACTTTAATGAGTTAACGTACTGACCGAAGCTAATATTAACTTTCTAAAGTAGTGAACCATTATTTCTTATACCTGAAGTATTCTTTTCTTTCCCCTTCTGCTAATTAGAACATTTTCTGCCAGGCAGTACTAGGTGTGATATGTGGAACAGCGCTCTACCTGAAGGCTGACATAGCTAGTTCTGTTCCTCCTCATATATCAGTTACCCTATGATCTCACTGTCTGTGACATCACTGCTGACCAAGAAAAGTCAATCACCTGACACATGATCGGTCACTTGTGATGTCACACTGAATGAGGTCACAATGCTGATGAGTTATGAAGAGGAACAGAACTAGCTATGTCCATCTTCAGGTTAAATACTGCTCTTTGTATCACTCATAATGCTGCCAGGGAGAAACCAGTCTAATGAGGAAATGGTAAAAGTAAAATATTTCAGAAACAAAAAAAAACCTTACAACTTATAACAAACAATTGTCAATGCCAAACATGTTTGTTTGCATGCTGTTAGAAGTTAGAACAGTAGCAGAAGGATCCTACTTTTAGACATTTTTACAATGTATTTACCAAGCATAAGACAACTAATATGCAAATTAAGTATCTTATTTTCAGTAGGGTCTTGATTTTTTCTTTCTTTCCACAAAGCTATTTCTCGTTCAGGTCTCATCTGGTGGCTCCCCCTCCAGCCCTGTAAGTGACCTTCTCATGGACTTACAAGTCATCCACCACTTATCCAAGATTACAGTGTGGTGGGTGGCCTGCCGTCGATTGTGGGTGAGCCTGCGGGGGCGCCCACTTGGATGGCTGGCATTTTCTCCTGCCATCTGATGCTGATGTGCTCCTCGGGGAGCTGGCATGCAATGAGGCAGTCACGCACACATGGGTTGATACGCATGTGTGATAGGCATCTGGCGGCAACCACTCTCTCCTGCTGCTACTGACTGTGTTGCTGACTGGTCTCCAGCAGTTGGCAGTCACACTGTGGGAACAGCTTCCGCTCCTCCCTGAGGAGGAAGAAGAGCAGTTCCTGGGGCACTCAATCCATCATTCCCGGCCAGACCCCGATGGTCCACACTTGTTCCCGAATGCACATCACCAGCAGAGCAACTGGTAGCACTACCATTGTGCTACCAGGTCAGCTTGGGGTCCTGCTTTTATTTTTTTTATAGGGTTTTTCTGCCCATCTCACGTGGACAGGTGGCTACTCCCCTGTCCCTGCTGCCCTCCTGCCTCCCTGAACATGCCTGCTGATAAAGTCCCCCATGGCTTCCCCCCCCCCCCATGTTGAGGCCAGGAGAGGGAGGGCTGTTCTCCCCTCTGAGGATAATCCAGATTTGTCTCAACAGGCACTTGGCAATGGTGCAGGCGGAGGGCCAGCAAGCAGGGTTTCTCAAAGTCTGCCACAGATTGAGAATTGTTACACCCCTTTTTCAATCCCACCCTCCTGCCCTGATGTCTGGCAATGCCCCTGCAGGCCACACATAGGCTGGCTGCCTGCATCTCAAGGCCCACCGCTGGGAGTCACCAGAGCAGTGGAACCAGATGTTCTCCCTCCCTGGGCTGGGAGTGCTGCCAAGCATCAGCAGCTCCCCGGTCCTCGGGTTCACCCAGCCAGCTTTCCGAGCTCACTTCCAAACCTGGGTCGCCAGCACGGGAGGACGGAGCACTACCTGCTGGGCCATCAGGAGGCCCAATGCTATTATCCATTTTTTAAATGTATTTTCCCAGGATAGGCCAGCTGAGATGCAATATCTAATTTCCAATGGGATCCTGCTTGTACCTGTTTTTACAATGTATTTACTGAGGATAGCACAGTGGAGATGCACTGTCTTGTTTTCGGTGATGGCTCAGCTCTTACCCATTTTTATGATGTATTTACCCAGGATAGGCCAGTTGAGAGGCAGTACCTCTCTCACAGTGGTCTCTGATATTTTGACCCCAAATCTCCAACATAGGCTTTTTATGATCTCACGTTATGATCAAGACAGGTGGGATTGTTTAAATCCCATCCAAATGGTAATTTACAGAGCAACCACAAAAACATGTTTCAGAGGAAATTTGAAAAGTGACACACATCATATTCATGAGGAGGGTAACACAAGGGGTGTGTTGAGAATTTGGGGCCGAAATCGGCACCAGAAAAATTGTGAGTAAACATTAGAAAAATTCAATGTTTCTTCATAACTTAGTTGTTGTTTTTTTATTTTGACCCCAAATTCTCAACATAGTGTTTTTATGGGTTCCACCAAGCCGCAGCAATGGCAATCCTGCTGACATCACTTGCAGCGATGCAAACCCAACAACATCCCTGACACTGACACATCCCTGACATCAACCCAGCTACACACCGACACCAACCACCACACTCGAGTGCATCAATGTGGGGGGGCTGTGACCCCCATACCACCCTTCTTTAAATATCTAACTCCATGTCACACAGACAGTGGAGTTAGATGCATCTTCCGTCGATGAGTAATCCTGTCAAGTGAAATCCCATTGAGGTACAGTTAGTTGATGCTGGGGTTTCACTGTGGGATTTGCGCGGCAGCATCGCTGTCAAACGGCGCTCGTTTTACACACCCTTGACCCAGCGGTCAAGATGTGGAATTTTAAAATTTCACCAAATGGTGATTTTCCAGAGCAACTACGAAAACAAGTTTTTGGAGGGGATTTATAAAATGACACCTTTTACATTCAGCAGATAGGGTAACAAAAGGATTATGTTGCACATTTGGGGCTAAAATTTGAACAAATCATTAAGTTATGAGTAAATGTTGAAAAAAATCAACATTTTTTCATAACGTCATTGTTTTTTGACATTTTGATTCCAAATTTACAACATTGTCTTGTTATGACCCCACCTTATGATTAAGACAGGTGACATTTTTTAAATCCCATCTGAAAGGTGATTTTGCAGAGCGACTACGAAAAACATGTTTTGGAAGCGGATTTGAAAAATGACACCAGTCATGTTCATGAGGTGGGGTAACAAGAGGGCTATTTTAAAAATGTGGTGCCCAAATCTGCAAAGATCACAAAGTTATGAGTAAATGTTGAAAAAATGCAATATTTCTTCATAACTTCTTTGTTTTTTTGACATTCTGGCCCCAAAGTTTCAGCATAACCTTTTTACCACACCACCTTATGAACAAGGCAGGTACAATTCCCTAAATCCATCCAAAATACAATTTTGAAGAGTGACTGCAAAAACATGTTTCAGGGGAATTTAATACATTTCACCTACCTTGTTCATGATGTGTGGTCCCAAAAAGGCTCTGTTGAAAATTTGGTGGGCATCTTGGCATCGCATCATATTTGGGGGGGTTAGCTGGCACTGGGAGTGGGCACCCTGCTGCTGGACTGTGCAAGGAGGTGGAAGACAAACCTTGTATTGGGGGGGAAATACCAGCAGCAGGGTTGGGCATCCTCTGAGAGTGATATTCAAGGAATTGGGGAGTGACAAATGCTGGGTCAGGCAAGAGGGGGATACCGGCAGCAGGGTTCAGCACCCACCCAGGAATGATCATCCACTGCCGGTAATGTTGACTGTTAGATCAGACGGTTAGAAGACTGGCTGCAAAACGAGCAGTGGGAGGCAGGTTTGGTTCTGATCATGCCCAGCTGGTATGTTAATGGCAAAAACTTCTTACTATAGGAGCGGCTTCCTCCTTTAATATGCAAGACATTCCACCCGTTAGCAAGCTGACTAGGGTCATCAGTAGCCTGTTTCTAATAGGCTGCTCACAGTCCAACCTCCACAATGCTCAACTGCATTGGCCCCAATATGGCCACACCTGCAACAGCCCTACAATGCTGGCCCACTACCAATATGTTTGCTGCACATGTTTCCCAGGAAACATAAAAATTAGTAACATTTTTCTGCCTGCTATTTTTGATGTTACTAGCACTTTAAGATCATTCATTAAACTAACAGGATGTAATTCATTTTACTGTATCAGTCTCTGAGCGTGGGTGCTTCTGCTTGCAAAATGTGAAAACTGCCTACCTATAACAAAGGCAGCTGAATTTTCCCAGCTTGATTCGAGGTGATTCATTCTCAGCATTTTGGCTGTCAACCTTTGGCCTTGATTACAACTCCAGCTCTGCTGTGATATGTGTTTTTTTTATTTGGATGATCACCATAAATCACAGAGGAGAAAAAGTTCAGTCAACTCTATAAGCAGCACGAAATCAGGTTCTGCTAAAGCTAGTGAACAATGCCTTCCAAAATAGCAGATGTAAGAGTGGGGTCAAGGTTGCCTTAAAGGTACAGTCAACTGGGACAGTTACCAGCAGAATACTGCTGGAGTACAGCGACAGAGGTCACAGGGAAAAAATGGCAAGTGTCAACAAATATTTATTGTCAGGGTTATGCTAGCACCAAAACAAGGCACAGAAGGAGCATAATTTGAAGAGGAGATCAGGTCTCTGGGGAAACGACATTGCTGTTTAGCATCAGCAGAACTGAACTGCTGATACTTCAAACATGACCACAAGCTTTTCCACTTTATATTACTTGCAGGAAGACTGAAAATGCTAGACAGAGAAATGACCAGGGTCTGATTTTGCAAGCAACAGAGCCTGTGATGTGTTCAGGGCATTTTCACAAGGGGCTGCATTGGCACCTTATCTTCATACACAAGAGGTAGTATAGTGTAATGGTTAAAGGCATTAGCTGCAAACCTGGAGACCTGGGTTTGAATCCTGTCAGCCCCGACTTGCAGACTGTGTGACCCTGAGCAAGTTACTTAACATCCTTGTGCTCCCAGATCTCCCTGAAACAAACTCCTGCTTAGTGTGCCTTTCCTGGTTAAACACATTTCCTTTCCCTATACACAGGCTGGCACAAGGGGCCTGCAGCTCAGTTTCAGCATGGCTCAGTTGGTAGCACATCCGACTCTGGGCCAGAAGGTCGTGGTTCTAGTCCCAACTGGGATTGGGCTCATACTATAAATTGCTGGTACCCAAGTGCAGCACTAGGGATGCTGTACTGATAGGGTTTACTCTCCTTCAAATGAAATGTTAACTGAGTTGCCTTCTGCTCATCTCTGGTGCTGTCCAGCTGGAAGTAAAAAAAACAAGGCAATTTTTGCAAGAGAAGTGTGTTTCCTGGCCAAAATTCCTCTTCCCATAAAACCGGTTCATGAAATTGTCCAAGACTTGTTTGGCTGTTGACATACAAAATGGACCAGTTTACAGTTACTTTGCAACCAGTTTCTCATTGCTTATAAAGTGCTTTGGAATGCAATGTGTATGAAAAGCATTACATAAATAATTATTCTTCTTCTCTTTCTTCATCTTCTTCTTTCTCTTCTTTCCTTCCACAGACATGGGCCACCAGAGGACGTATGGACCAGTTTAGGTACAGCTCAGCAATACACTGCTCTACCCCCAATCCAACTCCAGGAGCCTAGCTTATTGGGGTCTTCCATATCCCCCTACTGTTTCTGTTTACAGACACAGAGCTTCTTTGTAGGGATAGGTTGTAGTCTGAGGGTGGAGCTGAACCAGACATGAGCCTTCCAGTTGGAAGCCCAGGTCAGGTGATAAATGAATCCATTGTTCCACAGGAGCAAATACTCACTATGTGACCCTGAGCAAGTTATTTAACCTCTCAGTGCTCCAGTTTACCCAGCTGTGGAAATGGGTAGAAACAGAGCCCCACTCTTGCATCTCAGCTGGGCTATCCTGGGTAAATAAGCTGCAAAATAAATCAAAAGTGAGAGCAGAGGACTGTTGAGACACAGTAGTGTGGCAACAAGTGGTAATAAGTTTTTGTTTGTTAAGACAAACTGCATCTGATGTCCCTGCCAGACTGTTAGCCATCCATGAGGCTTAGCAATGGATGTGTATGTGTGGCGGTGGTGGGGACTCTGATCTGTCCTGGAAACTACTTTCTTGTTGCAGCTGGAGGCAGGGTGTGTGTGAGGGTCACATCAGCTTTACCATGAAAACTCAGCACCCTCCGTGGCCCAACAGTCAGAGGTACTTGGTATTTGGGATGTCAGGGTATGACACTTCAACACTCACCTGATTCCCAACACATCCACTAGCTTAGGCACTAGGTTACAATCATGACAGCAACAACAGCTGTCAAGAGTAACACAATTATAAACAGTGCTGTGAAATAAAGTGCAAGTTAAGCGTGTAATACCAAACAGCGCCATGATGTGGTCAGAAACCACCGACAACCACTACCATTTTTAAATAACATTTTGACACTTTATTTTTGTGGGGGGCTACGCACCCCACACCCCCGATATAAATATAGCTATGATTAGCCCCGTACGTGTAGAACTGCCAGCAAAGATAATGTTAGTACAGTTTGAGAGCCCCCCCAATGCTATTCCCATTCTATTACTCCCTACATAGAGTGCCTGCAGTCCCATTCCATGCTGCATGTCATCAAAGAGCTGTTTTTCAGGGCGGGGCTGCAGCACTTGGATGGTCACTCGGCTCGTACACAGTAGATACGAGCCAGGCATTGTAAGTTAAAATTTAACTGTGTAATATAAAAAAAAAATTCTAATGCTAGTTCTTATAGCTAATTGGGCAGGCAACTTCCTGGAATGAGCTCCCTGCCTGAATCATGTCAGCAACTCTTTAATTCATACCCTGCCATGCCTTGCCGCAGGATCCAGGTGCATCATTTATCCACCTGGTAAGTGTAGTATGAACATACCAACATCTGAAAAAGTCAGCAGAATGAGGCCATTAGGTCTATCAAGTTTGCTTGAATTGCAGGGTCCTTTGTGTCAGCTACTGACCCTTCCCCCCTTCCCTGACCAGCCCTTCCTCTCTGTCCATCCCCTTCTTGACCCTTTTTTTCCCCTTAACTCTATCCCATCCCTTCCCCTCTTGAGGCTGCCCACTGTTTTCAACAAAACCACTTCCTCAGGAGAGCCTTCCCAGCCTGTCACCAACCTCACCACCCTCTCTGTGAAGAAGTGCTTCCTAGACTGTCTCCTAAACCTCCACCCTCCAACCTGAGACTGTGACCCCTCATGTTTTGACTCCCCTGAGCTCGATGAGATCCTCCTTGTTCATCCTATTTATTCCTTTCAAATATTTGAAGGTCTCAGTCATGTCCCCATGCTCTCTCTCTCCTCTCATAGAAACATAGAAACATAGAATTTGATGGCAGATAAGGATCGCTTGGCCCACCAGTCTGCCCATTTCCCTACCTGATGAATAAGCTGCAGATTCTAGTTAATCATCGCATTACTTCCTCCTACCCCACTAGAATTGTCTTATGCCTGTCCCATGCATTCTTGAATTCTCCACTGTTCCTGACCCACAACCTCCTCAGGAAGGCTGTTCCATGCATCCACAACTCTCTCTGTGAAAAAATACTTTCTAACATTACCTCTGAGCCATCCCCCCTCTATCTTCAAATTGTGCCCCCTTGTTCTTGCACATCTCTTCTTCTGAAAGATACTACCCTCATGTACCTTGTTAATTCCCTTGAGATACTTGAAAGTTTCTATCATGTCCCCCCTTTCCCTCATTTCCTCAAGGGTATACATACTAAGCTGCTTTAGTCTCTCCTCATATGTCTTCTGTTGCAGACCTTGCACCATTTTGGTTGCCCTCCTCTGAACAGCCTCCACTCTGTCTATGTCTTTGCGGAGATGGGTTCTCCAGAATTGCACGCAGTACTCCAGATGGGGTCTCACTAATTATCTGTAGAGAGGGATAACAACTTCCTGTTTTCTACTGTTGATGCCTCTTCCTATGCATCCCAGTATTCCCCCAGCCCTCCTTACTGCCTTCTCACATTGCTTGCCCACCTTTAGGTCATCTGATATAATTACTCCTAGGTCTCTTTCGATTTTGTTGTTGTTATTAACTCATCCCCATTGTGTACTCTTCCCTGGGTTTTGTTTCCCAGATGCATTACCTTGCATTTCTTTGCATTGAGTCTGAGCTGCTAGGCATTTGACCATTCCTCCAACCTTGCCAAGTCCCTTTTCATTCTTTCCACCCCACCTTGTGTATCAACCCTGTTGCAGATCTTTGTGTCATCTGCAAAGAGGCATACCTTTCCTTCCAGGTGCTCTCCAATGCCACTTATAAAGATATTAAAGAAGACCGGTCCCAGTACCGAACCCTGCAGTACCCCGCTAGTTACCCTCCTTTCTTCACTGTGGAGTCTGTTTACTATTACCTTTTGCGTCCCGTTGTCCAGCCAGTATTTTATCCAGGCTACCACCTTGGGACCCACTCCAAGGCTGGCTAACTTGTATATTAATCTTTTGTGTGAGACTGTGTCGAATGCCTTGCTAAAATCTAGTTAGGCCATATCCACAGCCCCTCCCTGGTCTACTACTTTGGTCACCCAGTCAAAGAAATCTATTAGGTTTGTCTGACATGACCTTCCTGCTGTGAAACCATGCTGCCTTGGGTCCTGTGCCCCACTGGCCTCTAGGTACTCAACAGTTCTTTCCTTCAGAAGTGATTCCATCATTTTCCCTACCACTGAAGTCAAACTAACTGGCCTGTAGTTTTCTGCCTCTGCCCTGCTCCCACTTTTGTGAAGTGGAATCACATCTGCCCTCTTTCTGTCCTCAGGTACCACTCCATCCTCCCATGATTTGTTAAAGAGAGTAGTCAGTGGTGTTACTAGTTCTACCCTTAGTTCTTTTAGTATTCTTGGGTGAATCCCATCAGGCCCCATTGCTTTGTCCACCCTCAGCTTCAAGAGTTCTTTCAAAACCCTCTCCTCTGTGAATGGACTGGTATCGACCCCCCTATTCAGAGTTTCTCCTTGTTTGGTTTAGGCACCTCCCTCCTCATCTGTTGTGAATACTGAGCAGAATTATTCGTTCTTTATCCCTGCTTTTTACTGTCACCCTCTGCCCACGTTCCTCCCTTTATTAAGTCTCTGTATCCTCCTTTGGTCTTTCTTGCTCCTAATGTACCTATAAAAGGTTTTATCCCTTCTTAACAGAGTTGGCTATCTTTTCCTCAGTTTGTGCATTTGCTATTCTGACTGCCTTCCCTGCCTCCTTCTGCTTTAACTGATAAAGTTCTTTGTCCTGCTCCTTCTGTGTTTCCTAATATATCCTGAATGCTATCCTTTTCTCCTTAACCATCCCTGCCACCTCTTTTGAGAACCATAGTGTTTTTTTCCTTCGTTTGGCTTTATTGATTTGCTTCACACAAAGGCTTGTTGCCTCTGCGATGGCTGTTTTGATTATTCCCCATTGTTCCTCCACTCCTCCTTCTTGCCCATTTGCTAGTGCTTTTCTAAGGCACTCTCTCATTTTCCCAAAGTCGGCCTTCCTAAAGTCCAACACTCTTGTTTTTGTATGGCTTGACTCTATGGCTGTGTTTACTGTGAACCACACTGTTTGGTGGTCACTTGTTCCCAGATGGCTACCCACTTCTAAATCTGAGATCCTTTCTCCTTCCCCATTTGAGAGTACCAGGTCTAAGATTGCTCCCTTCCGAGTGGGCTCCAACACTAGCTGTCTGAGGCATGGCCCCTGTAGGGCATCAAGAATGACCCTGCTCTTGGATGTGCCTGCAGCAAATGTGCTCCAGTTAACATCTGGCATATTCAGGTCCCCATCAACAATAGCTCCACTTTTCTGCCATTTTAAGGATGCCTTCTCTCATTTCTCTCCTCTCTCCTCTCCTCTCTTCGCCTCCTCCTCTTCCTCTTCTCTCTTCCTCTCCCTCTCCTCTTCCTCTCAGAAGTACATATTCAGGGCCTCTGACATCTCCATGTAGTAGTAATAGTAAAGTTTTTATTTTTAGTCAGGAAAGGTTAGTAATAGCAATATGAATTAATCATACACAGGACCCCTACTTCTCTGCAGCTTTTTAGTCTGGATTTCTGTATCAGGACTCCTAGGCTACTGCAGCAACATTTAATTTTCCTGTGGCATACATTGTTCATTTATACAATGAGTGTGAGAATAACATTTACAAATAAATGCATTTATTTTCATGTGTGACAGGCCTGAAGTGGAATAAATAATTTACTTCACTCTTAGGTGGGTCATCCACATTTATTTCCACTTTAGGCTGGCCACAAAGGGGCTCTTAATCAATGGAAGAACAGCAAGCACGAGGCCTGATGACATCACAATGGCATCTGCAACAGTTAAAAACAGTGCCAGAGAGTGACTTTCATTGTATAAATGACATATACCATGGGCTAATTAAAAATATCACATTTATTTTTATCTATAGGGTATGACGTCTACAGGCCTTACTCATGACTCTCCCACTGGTGAGGCTGTAGAGGTCAAAACTTGCAGATAAAATAAATGTGATATGTTTAGTCAGCCCATGGCATATCCCATATATGGCCATTGGCTAAAATGACAGCAAATGCTGAAGATAGAGTCGGAACTGTATGATTAAGGAGGAGTTGGACACCTGTTAGTTTGATTGACAGGTACCCAGGTGTAAGGCAATTCTTACAGTGCATTCACATAGTGTAGTTCAGCCAATCACATTGGTCCTGTTCTCCCAGCCATTTAATAACTCTGTATTTTACTAAGTTTAAAATAGCTTCCCATTTTATTGTGGTGCCATGCTGTCTTCTGTTATGTATGGTCTCAGCATTCCTCTGCCAGTGCAGGAGAAATGAGAAGACAGTGACATCCCACAGGCTGTGATATCATCAGAACATCTCAATAGCTATGCATTGTGCTGAGATAAATGCACTTTCTGGGGATAAAGGCACTCGGCCTACAGCCTCATGTCTTACTACACACCTGGACATGCATTTATTACAGTACACTGCACAGCCCATAGTGCTTTATTGTTTACATGGCAGTCCTAAGTCCTAAGTTCATGAATAACTTTTTTTTAAATCTCCACCTGAAAATTACAATCTTTTTTTATTTTCCCAGGATAGTCCAACTGGTCATTTTCCATGTGGACCTCATTCTGCTCAGTTTTCCTGCCTGGGAGGACTGAAACATGCAGAGGTCAAGAAACTTGCTTCAAGGTTACACAGCGAGCCTAGGGAGTTTAAGTCTTTTTTATGTGAGCCATGAATCTGCTTACTGTGATTTGATGTGGCATAAATTGCTTAGTACTGTGAACTTTTGTGGACAATTTCCCATTCGGTGGCAGTGCTGGGATTATTATTCGTAAAACTCTGTGAAACTGGACCTTTTTTAGATTGCTATATTTGATTAGGTCTGCACCCCTGTTGGCTGTGAAATTGTATCTATTTTGGTTTTATTTATAGATACATATTTGCTGGTTCAGGGTTTTTTTTTTTACTTGCTCTTTTTACTCTTTCTCTGTTCTGTGCCCAGTCCCTCTCTCAGAACCCCCAAGCACCTTACGCCACTTGAGGACCAGGTTGTCTGCTCCCGAGGTGCATTGCTCCACTTACCTCTAGAGCCCCCGGATGACCCCTCAACCTCCCCCAAACTTTGATCAAGGAGCTCGCACTGTGGAGTCTTCCCCCTGTTCCTCTTGTGGTTGTGGTGCAGTGGGTTCATTGCCTGGAGAATGGGTGCAGAGTATTTTCCTTGTTCTGTCATCCACCCTCTCTGATGTCAGGGAGCAGGGAGGATCAATGCGATGGATGCACACTGAGACATGCATCTGCTCTGGTCCTTGGCCGATGTCGACCCCTCCCTGCTCGCCTGCTTCTCCGTCTACACCAGTACCACCCGTGCTCACCCAGGCAGTGGTGGTACAGCGTCGGAGCAAGCAACCCACCCCTCCCTGGGGAAGGAGAGCAAGCTGTCAGGTGCTCAATCCTTCTCCTCCCCCCAGCTAACCCCTGGTGACCTGAATCTGTCTCCAAACCCAGGTTGCCGGTGTGGAGCGAGGTGTGGCATCCAGCACCCTAACCCTCAGTGCCACCAGGCCAGCGAGTGGTTCAGGTTTATGTGATTGGCTAGTGGGTTGCTGTACAATTGTATGTTTGTTGGCATGAGTAGTGGTTAGGGTGGGGAATAAGATTTGTGGGTGTTACTTTTTTCTTTTCTGGTTTTATTGTTCCGCTTGTGTTTGGTAGGTCAAGGTGTCTGTGTTTGGTTTATTTTATTTATGTGCTAGTATACAGTTTGGCATTATGTGTAAGGGACAGGGTGCTTGAGGTTCGGCCAAATCTCAAATCGTCTACAGCAGTTCTGTCCTTTTGGGGGTCCCCAATAACTCTGTCGCCTTTGGTCATCAGATGCTGCATGGGGCTGAAAAACTTCTGGTGATGGAGCAACGGCAATGGGGGAGGATCCAGGATGGCTGATGGTGGGAGCACGATATGGCTAGTGAGGACACAGAGGCACCCAGAGAGGAAATGGAACAATGATAGAGGTCCTTCCTGTCTGGTTCCCCTCTGTAGGGCTATGCCCAGTACTATTGTGCAGCAGGTTAGCAGGCCAGATGACTCAGCTCCTCTCCTTCAGGCCATTCTTTGTAATGCAAGATTGGTGAGGAATAAGACGGCAGTGATGGAGGGCTTCATCACTGATTCCTCATACAATCTTGTTTGTATAATGGAGACTTGGCTGGGGGAACAACTCTGTACCGGTGCTAGAGGTGTCAATCCCAGCTGAATGCTCTGTGGTACATTGCCCAAGGCAGGATCACAGAGAGGGTGGGGTGGCTATTTACTTTAGATCCACTCTGGGGCTCATGGTGTACTCCATGGGAGTTTCCAGGTCTTTTGAGCACGTGGCCATTAAAAGTGGGTTGGGTGT
Source organism: Neoceratodus forsteri (assembly GCA_016271365.2). Lineage (NCBI taxonomy): Eukaryota > Metazoa > Chordata > Ceratodontiformes > Ceratodontidae > Neoceratodus > Neoceratodus forsteri. The sequence goes on along the minus strand of JADMNL010000034.1, from coordinate 119,029,133 downwards.
AGGATACAGGATCATCCTCACATTCCTGTCCCTGGGTGTGGGAGTGATTTCCTCAGGAGCTTGTGCATTTTATGGTTGACCAGGTGTTGGATGCTCCCAGATTATTAGTGCTGGGGGACTTCAACACTTGGGTCAACAATGAAACTTTGCTGCTTGGTCAACAGCTCCTCCAGTTGATGACATCACTGGGCCTTACATAGGCAGGTGCCTCTGTTACCCACCTACACAGGCACACATTGGACCTGGTGCTCTTGTTGGGGCTTGACATAAGTGTAGTCAAGGCTGATACAGTCATTTCATTGGATCGTCACATCATGTCGTGCCTTTGCAGGGCCCCTTGTCCAAATTTCTCTCCCGTGAACATGGTTTGATATTGCCTGAAACATAATTTGGAGCCTCGCAAACTCCAGGCGGTACTGGACATCTTGGGTATGATGATGGCCTGTGGTCAGAGAACCAAAATGCCATGGAGCACTATAATATGGTTCTTGTGGCTGCCTTGAATTCCTTAGCACCTTATCGTGTCCATCCCTTGACCTATCACTGCAGTTCACCATGGTATTGTGAAGAGCTGAGGTGGTTGAATACTAAGGGACAGAAGTGGGAGCATTTTTGGCAGAGATCTCACTCCAAGGAGGCCAAATTGGCTCTGAGAACTCACCATGGTAAATACCAGAGAGCAATCACTCTGAAAAAGGCAGAGCCTACCTGGAATAAACTAGTTTTAAAGATTATGCACTTAACGTCATAGTATATTTATTGTTGATACTGTAGTTTAGTTATTTATTGTTTTATGTTTATTGCTGTAAGGTGCACTGGGCTTCATGGAAAGGGTGCCAAACAAATGCAGTTTGCCTTGCTAGGGGCTGTGGTGGGGTTTGAACCTAGACTGCCTGCTTACAAAGTCAGTGCATTAATGACAGGAACACTACTGCCTTCCCAAACTGCAGTTTCCTCACACTGCTTTTTGCTTCTGTTTGGTCATATGCAATACATGGTGAAATAAGGGGAGTGCTAGGACCATGGGAGGCCCAGAGGAAGTGGCGGTAGAGTACGGTGCAGCAAGAAGCGAAAATTGTACCCAACACTGGTTAAAAATCTATCACTCTCCTCATAAAACTTTTACCCAGCAATCTTGCTGAATAATTTACCAAGTTGGCCTGGCCTTAGAAGGAATCAATCTTTGGTAAAATGTTGAAGAACGTGTGTTTTCTGTGTCAGTGAAGTGCCCCCTTAAGCATCCCATGGCATTTGTCAAAAAGGAGAGGGGCTGACCCCTGGCTAAATCCTCCTAATAGACGTCACTCCCACTAGCATTGGGAAAGGGCTTCTTTGAACCAGCATGTACGCTCCAAGGGCTGTCTTGTATAAATAATGTCTTCAGTATAATGCTGGTGTGGAAGAAAAAGATTCATTAGGGCATGCAGAGTTCCCCCATTATAGACATCCATTGGAACCTTCCTGGGCTTTTGGGTTTTTTGCACTTGATTAAAGTTTAATTTAGCCCATGGTGATGTTTTAATGGATGGCACTGTGGATAGCAGACTTCACATATGCACCGCAGCTGAGCTGCCTTCACTTTCACTCATCTCCGCTTTTGAAATAATTCAATTATGTGAGAAAATTCCAATAACAGAAGTTGGTTTTCGGTGCCAATATTTACCTCATTGATGAAGCTGTGTGTTGTACTTTGCAGAGTGAAGCCTTTGCTATGACTGAAGGGTCGTGCAGTGGTAATGAGCTTGGATTCCCTCCTAGACGAGACTGTCACATCATGCTGAGTTTGTTGGTTTGAGCTTGCATCCATCTTTTAGCTGAGATCAAAAAAAAAAAAGATAGAAGTGTAATGTAACTTTCTAACTCTGCAGAATTTAGACATATTACGCTATCCTAACGATTTGGCTGCACTAGATTTCAGGGCTGCATTTATTTTCCAGCAAAGGAGGGACTGAGTTGCCATTTTTATGTGAATGGTTCTATATGGGGGCTGGAAGTATAGCCTAGATGTTAAAGTAAGGAGCTGTGAATGAGCTTGGTACAGCCAGCAGATCTGGGTTTGATTCCCACAATCTTCACTTGCATATTGTGTGACCCTGAGTAAGTCCTTAACCTCCCAGTGCTGTTGGGTCACCCTGAAAACCAGGCCTTGTGCCTAGTTGGCCTAACCTGGTTACCAAACAATAACAGAAAATATGACTTAATATAGCAAAATCAGGAAAACTGCCACACCAATATATAACACTGTCAGTTAGCACCAAAAGCAAGTGAATGATCTTAAAATAAACCTTGTATGCTAGACTTTGTTCTGATTCAAATTACTACACATAGAGGTTTTATATATATATATCTTATATATGTACTAGATATACTACTCTGAGGTGTGCGGTCGGGCTCTGATATATGCACGCTTGGTGTGCGCAACCACCCAAGGCGACGTATATCAGAGCGTGCCTGCACACTTCAGAGTGGTTTATCTATCTTATAAAATGTAAAAATTGTTTTGAGGGGGGTAAGTGCAGGAGGCGGTCGCTTCTCTGATATACACATGGTCATGTGATGCTCATCATCCAATAAAGAACAACAATGTCCCTACCCATTTTATAAATATATATATATGTATATATATATATATATATATATATATATATATATATATATATACATATATATATATATATAAATAAATAAATAGGATATAGGCATGGACATAAATGCTGTGTGAAAAATCTGTTTATCTGAGCTACTATGTGCAAAAATGTGAAATCTCACATTTATACATACTGTAAACTTGTCATCACAGATTTATACACATCGTATTATAGCCATGCCCTTCCCCTTCCGCCTGCCCACCGGTACAGCTTTCTTATGTTTAACAGCACAAAGTTCTACGCGCTTCCTGTTCCCTATTACTCTTTGTTTCTGCATTTAACTAATTCACTACACATCAGCTGCGGCCCCTGCCTGCCAGCTCCCCCATACCCATGGCTTGTACACTCTCACTCTACCGTTCCAGTACCTTATGACCCTCTTTCTCAGAATAATCACAAATAGACAGAGACCAATAACTCTCTGCATAATTTGAAATTTCCTTACAGCACAAATTTTAATCCTGCTCTACTCGAAGAACCACACACTTTGACTGCAACATGCTCTCCATGACTTGGTCCACTCGATCTGCATGCTTTGACTGCTACTGTTTATTGAACTTCATCCATCCTTCCCAAACAATGAATTCACGATAATGGCAACACATTAAAAAAAAAATGAAGCCCAACTCTCCGATGCCGCTCTCACAGACACAGTTAATGCTAACATACAAACATTGGGTCAGCAAGGGAGTCTGACCTAATTTTGTATTGCCTGCATCATCTGTGTCCGTGAGGGAGCCGCATCGGACAGTTGGGCTTTGTTTTTTTTTTTTAATTGTGTTGCCATTTATTGTGGATTCGTTGTTTGGGAAGGAGTGGATGAAGTCAATCAGCTGCAATGCAGAGATGTCACCACTAGCATCATGACGATGCATCCAACAAGTTCAAGTTCTGAGCACGCTCAGTAAGCACTTCAAAATAGCTATATGAAGTTTTCTTATGGGGAATCCTTTTTCGTGAGGTTTTTCATATGCTGATTTTTTGTCTCCGTTTTTGTTTTTTAAGGGAAATCCCACAAAAATGGAATTTTAGACACTGAGCAGCATATGTTTGTTGCTTATCTGGACCCCGTAAGATTTCGCCATTAAGTATTGGCAAAATGATGGCCAAATGTGTGTTTTCTTTGTTTAAAATATTTTTTCGTCACTCGCTTCCACCATTTTTCATATTGGTTGATATGAAAAAATGGTGGTTCTTTCTGTATTTTTTGTCATCACCTTATGCTCAGACGGTTTGGATTTTTGGTCTGAAATTTTCATAGTAAAGAGGGCTTGGCCCACATATGTGCCTTTGGCTGGTATGGTGAAAAAATATTAAGCTGTTTCAAAGTTATTAAATTTTAAGAATTGGGTTGCTGAGCATGCTCAGGAAGCATTTAAACGTAGCTGTATAACTACTCATATGCTGGTTATACATTTACCTGGCGTCTAGTGGCAGCCCCCACCCTCTAATCGCCATCCACTTTCTTATGGTATGTCTCCCTGGTGTCTAGTGGCACCCCTTACCCTCCAATCACCATCCCCCTTATTATTTTATATGCCACTGGTGTCTAGTGGTGCTCCCATTCCAGTTGCTGTCCCCGTACATATTAAATATTTCTCTGGTGTCTAGTGGCACCCCCCCCACCCTCGGATTGCTGTCTGCCTTATTGTGCATGTCCCTGGTGTCTAGTGGCACCCTCCGTCTGATCGCCATCCTTGCTGAAATAAAGAAAATGGTCCCTCAACGTCTTCTTTTCTTAAAACTTATAAAAAAGAAAACGGTCCCTCATCAATCTGCCCCCTCACCCCGACCTCCCACTCGGCACCCCCCCACCATGCACCACCCACACACCCTCACTCATCTGGACAGGTCCCAGTGTGAAGATCCACGCTCCAACGAAAGACATGTCTTGCTCCTAGAAATGCCCACTGCTTTATGAGCAAGTAAGGTAAGTGCTGTTCAATGTATTTCAATTGGGTTTGCAATTTTGGTCCATAACTTTACCATTTTTGCATATTTTTATACCAAATTTTCAGCATGGCTTTTTGAGACCCAATCTCATGAACAATGTCAGTGGAATTATGCAGATCTGGCCTGAAAGGCAATTTCATGGTCGGTTGGTGAAATTACCTTTCAGTCAGGATTTGAACATTTTCAATGCCCTTGTCCATGAGGTAGGGTCATAAGAAGGGTTTGTTGAACATTGTTGGTCAAAATATGTTGAGATGGCAAAGTTATGTGGATCCATTGACATTTACCTACGTTCCCTCATAACGTTTGTAATTTTATATTCAAAATGTTTAGTAAGTTTTGAGTTTACTGTTTACAACATCAAAAGAATAAAACAAAAGCAACAGTCATGGATTACCTATTGTGGAACTAAGCAAATGAAATGATTATTGACGCTAATAATACATAAAAGGATCAATACGAAAACAATAAACCTATCTTAGAGGTAAATCATGCGTATACTTGTCATAAAATAGAGTCTGTAAATTCAAAGACCTTATACTTTAGGGACTGATCCACACTACCTTAATTGAAGCAAAGAGATTGATCCTAATGAACTGGAGGTCCACCAAACTTCCCACCTTAGATTCGTGGACTGAGTCTCTGAATACTTTGCCACAAATGAACATCTTTCACACTTTGCTTTGGGCAAAATGGAACTGTACAACATGAAATGGAATAAATATTTATCTTCACATCTCTGTCTAATTTACACCTTGGTTGCTTAGATACTAAATCATTTGGATCACCCTAAGTATAAGGTCTTTGAATTAACTTTCATAATTTTAAATAGTTTCACTCCAAATTTTCAACATAGCTATCTTTACACCACCTCAAGAACATGACAGCTGTTGTGGTGGTGGTGCAGAATAACGTTTTGCAGGGATTTAAAAATGTTTAGTACCGGGTTCATGAGGTGGGGTCATAGCATCTATGGAGGGATGGGAGCACAGGGCCCAGAGGGCTCTGCACTCCCACAAGCAAATAAGGATACAATTACACTATCTGAAAAAATATGGATGGATGCCGGGCCCTGCTCTCCACAGACAAATAAGGATACAATTATACTATCTCAAAAAGTAAGAAAATTCTTTGCAAAACAACTGCGTTAATGCAACATTTAGGGTTCAGGCTAAAGTGACAAAAGTAGGGAAATGTGGCTTTAGGGTTTCCAACCCTAAACCCCACCCCATGCCTACAACAAATCAGGGTGCAGTCTTCCTGGGGTTGTCAACCCTAAAGCTCACCCCATTCTATACACTCCAGAAAAATACACACCTAATCTACCACTACTATGAGATGAGGGATACCAGTACACTGCAGAAAACACTGCACTAAGCAAAAACACTACGCTACCCAATAAGAGTACTCAGTACACAAATTTAAAAGTAAACACATTACATTTCATGTAAAATATACAACATATGATGGTAATGTCCTGTACACTCATGAAATGTCCTCATGAGGGGCTAATTAGCTCATAATTGCATTCACATAATTATTAAGCCAATTAGTCCCCCTCAGTGGGGATATTTTCTAGCATATAACACTTTGCCATCAGATATGATAAATATATATATATATAGTATATATCTATATTTTCCATCCAAATGCCACCATAAACTTTCTCTCTCTATAAATATATTGAGATTTCAAATCTCAAGCCCTTTTCTGAAAGTCATTGTCCTTGCTGCAGTTAAGGCATATCTTAGTACTAGTTTATACAACAGTTTAACAGTTATAATAACTTTTAAATCTGCCATTCATGTGAAGATTTCATTGTTTCTCCTGGATGAGTGGCCTCATCACCTCCGCTATCTTTGTCAACCTTGCCAAGGTGTTCAACACTGTATCTCACCCCCTACTTCTTGCCAAGCTCTCTGCAGCAGGACTCTCTGACTCTGCCACAAACTGGTGCTGTGCCTACCTGGTAGGCAGGTGTCAGTCTATTCATATTGCTGACTCCCTGCCCCCCCTTCCTATCAAGACAGGTGCCTCCCCAGGGCTCTGTACTTGGTCTCCTTCTCTTCCTAATGACCTTCTTGCTGCCTGTTCCTGCTGCTGTGTTCACATGTATGCAGATGATATTGTCCTATATACCTCTGGATCCTACTCCTGTGTTGTGGCGACCAGACTTCAGCTTGTATTTAATAATGTTCAGCACTGGCTATGCTCACACCAACTTTTCCTGAATGCCAAGAAGACTATCTGCTTGACCTTCAGCACAAGGCAGAGACTCTCTCAGCTTCCTTCCCTACCCACTTTCCGCACCCTTGATGGGACAAAGCTGGAGGATACCTCCTCCTCTTTTAGGTATCTTGGTGTATGGTTAGACTGGCACCTTGACTTCTCTGGACAAGTGGATGTTATCATCAAAAACTGCACCCCAAGTTAGGTGCTGTGTACAGAAACCGAGATTTCATCCCCACTGCCTGCCCATCGGGCCTCAGTCCAGAAAATGATCCTTCCAGTTTTTCACTATGGTGATGTAGTCTTCAGTGCTGCCCCAAAGACTTCCCTTGCCTGACTGAACACCCTCTACCACTCCTTCTGCCACTTTGCCCTTAACAGTCCTTCTCGTACTCACCACTGTAATCTTTACCAATCCCTGTCTTTCCTCTCCCTAGGTGACAGGCACTGCCCCCACTGCATCTCCTTCATCTTTAAACTCTGGCTTGGTTCCCTCCCTTCCTACCTTGTTTCCTGCTTATCACCTCTACCCCCCGTGCTACGACTCTCACATCAACTTATCCCTCCTAGATCCTCTACTGCTGGCCAGTCTGTGTTTTCTTACCATCTCCCAAAATTTTGGAACTCCCTCCCTCTGGCAATCCACCACGCCAGCTCCCCTTCTTCCCTCTTATCCCTACTATGAAACTTTCTGTCCTTTACCTGTAATTGCATCTAACTCATGCTCTCCCTTCACTCTTTTGACTCCTCTTACATGCCACAGTTTTTAGAATTTACATGCTGTTGTGATCAAACTATGTATATAATGTAATATTTTCTGTATTATACCCTACGTGTCCTTAGATCGTCAATTTGTTATTGCTGTATGGTGCAGTATTCCTATTTCCCCTTCCCCCGGATGCACCTGGAAATCAGTACTTTTGCTCAGTGTGCCTTTCCTGGTGAAACTTTGAGTAAATAAATAAATTAATAAATTTCAGCTGCCGCTTCAGTGCTGCACAGTACTATTGTGATGTCATCAGCATTGTGAAAACTGCACTCTGATTGGTTTATAGGTTGAAGATAAGAACTGTGACATATCTAACCTCTAGAGATTAGCTAGTGTGATTAATTTATTTGTGCAAATTTATCACCACTGATGTTGTTGAAATATATAAGTATTTGAGAAATAAAATGTCTAATAAATGGATTTATTTCCTTGATGATGCTCCTGCTGTGGTGAAAAAATCATTTATTACCACTACAGGAGCATCATAATGAATAGTTCTACACCATGAGATTCGAAAACACCAGAAGTTGGTCAGATATCACAGATTACAGGCAGTATTATTTGCCTTCTATTTTGGAATGCATATTTTTTAAATAAATTAGTAAACTAGTGCTAAATATAACACAAAAAGCAAGACCATTTTACTACTTCAGTGGCATGTTCACTTTCTGTTACCATGGGGGCAGAAAATTGTTAGTGTTTGTGAAATTCTATGATGCCAGAGCAACAGTATTATAGCCTTGCATAGTATTCTGTGTTGTAGTTCTGACGTTTCTTAGAACAGAACTGCATAACAACCAGGAAATAAACCCAGAGCTTTATGGGGGTGAAAAGAATGTGCAGTCCTCTCGGCTCTGACCTTGGCAGGTATGCAAATGGAAAGGCATTGGTTTCTATTCTGTGTACACCGAATTGTCAGTGTGTGTCCATTAAGTCCTTTTAATATCATCAAGGGCAAGATAAGCGGTATCACAAGAAATCAATACATTGAAAATTCACTGTTAAACAAGGTCAATGCAGGTCGCACTTGCTATTTATTAAATATAGAATAATATATGGGGAAATGCTATGTTTTATGTACTCGCACTTTGGTGTTTGAAAAGCTCAATACAATTAAATTGTGATTTGCTGATTTGATTTGAAATGTGCATGTAAGGTATTTTTACACACTTGATGCATGTGAGGAATTCAAAAGGCATTAGGTGCTCAGCATGAAATGAGTATGTGTATAAAAAACAAGTTTATACTGCCTCCTTATACTGTGTTTGACATGATACATGCTTTTCAATGTTAAAAAATAAAGAAATGAAAAGATGTTACAAAATGAAATTTACAGATCACAGTGGGTTTGATGCCACCAGCTGGGTGGGGGTATTTGATAGGGTTGCAGTTAAAGTTGAATTTATGGACCCTGCAGAGGAAGCCCCCCTCTAATGGGACCAGCAGAATCTAAGGACGAGTGCAACTCACTTGCATTTAAACCAATATGGGGAACTCACCAAGCAAAATGAGCAAGCTTTTGGATCTGAAGCACTCTAAAAGCCGAAATTCAGTGACGCTCACAGAGACCTGGTGGAAGGGGGGGGGTGGAGAAAATGAGCTGGATGCTAGGATAGAGGTACAGCATGCAAACCATTCCAAAGGGATAGGCCAGAATGAAAAAGGGGTGAGTGGTTCTGTTTGTAATTCTATCCGAGATCAGTGATTGGATGAGTGCCAGCTGGCTAAGGTTAAACCAGATAAGACTGAGGTGTTGGTGGTGGACCCAGGTCGTCGTGAGGTGGGTTTCAGGCTGGTCTTCCTCGGCATATGGATCGACGGAGCCCAGCTCTCACCGCAGACTGCGCGCAACCTGGCTATTATTGACGACAGTTTGACGCTGAAATTCCAGGTGTCATCTGCCGTCAAATCCTCTTTACCATCTGAGGAATATTGCTCGGGTGAAACACCTTGTTCCTCCGGCTGACCTCCGACATTAGTCCATGCCTTTGTTACTTCTCGCCTTGACTACTGCAATGCCCTGTACCTAGGGCTGCGGGGTTGATATCCGCGCTTGCAGCTGGTCAGAACGCTGCAGCCAGGCTTTTGACGGGACATCTATAAGGAATCATATTACGCCTGTGCTGCGAACTGCACTGGCTGCCGTTCAGTGATCGGATCACCTTAAGGTCGGTTTACTGACCTATAAAGCCCTACACGAACAGGGACCGCGATATCTTCAAGATCTGCTTGTTCCTACCGTCCCTCCCGCTCACTCCGGCTCCTCTCCTTCCTCCCGTCCTCCTGGCTCCACCGGCGAGGGATTGCTAGAGGTTCCAGGTTCGCTTAAAACATCCGGGTATGAGCGTTTATGCTGCCCCTACCCTGTGGAACTCTCACCGGATACTAAGCTGCCTGACCGTTGAAAGCTTTAAGTCAGAACTGAAAACCTATTTATTTCAAAAGGCATGGGGAGTAGTTATTGCACTGTATTGAAATTATATTTTATTGTTGTTTGTTATGCTGTATGTATGTTTTATATGTATTTAACTGTTTTATTGTACAGCGCTTTGATTTCGAAAAGCGCTTAAAAATAAACTTTTACTTACTTACTTTTACTTTACTTAATTGAGGGAGTTGTTGTGGAGTAGATGGAGAACATGTAGGGGGGAAAACAGTGCGACGTGGGTCACATTAGGGGAAAAGGGGGGCAAAAGGGTTACATTAGGGGTGTGATACATAAAGCTCCCTAACCACTCAGTAGAGCCTGATGCCGGGCCTTTTGGAGAAATGACACGGGGCAGCCATGGGGTGCAGTGGTGATTCTAGGAACTTCAACCTCCAGGGAACAGACTGGCAACTTGAGAAGGCTAACAGTAGGGCTAAGACTAAGTTCCAGTTGATTTTCAAGAACTCCTTTTTAGAACTGCATGTCCAACAAGGGACCAAGTTTCAAATCAACTTTAACCTTGTTCTTAGCATTGAGGATAAGGTCATCTCCAGCGTGAATGTCAAGGAACCAGTAGGAGGCAGTGACCGCAACTGAGTAACCTTCTACCTCGTGAGAGGGGAGACTAGCTGGGCCTCAACCACTAGGGCCCAGAACTTCAGAAAGGTAGACTTCACCAATGTGAATAATCTGATGGCCAAGAGTCTGGAGCAGCTATATGAGCTAAACATGCTGAGTTCATATGGGATTTGTTAAAGAAGGTTCTTTTAGCAGCCACGGAGAGCTGCATCCCTGTATGTAATATGGAAATAAGTGCCAAGAAGTGGCCCTGGCTCCACAGGCATCTAAGACAGTTGATCCTGAACTAAAAAGGGGTCTATAAATGTCAGAATGAGATGGTTGACTTCAGACAAGATGGGAGTATGTAGCACCACAGAAGGACTGCAAGTCTAGAATCAAGAAACCCAAGGAGGGTTTAGAAGCTAGGACAGCAGTAGTAGCTGCGGAACACTAAAGCCTTCCAGTGCATAAATTGAGAGAGGAAGGAGAAACATAGAAACATAAATAATAACGGCAGAAAAAAAACACTGATCCATCCAGTCTGCCCATAAACCGAAATAAACCCAGGACCAATGGTCCGTACAGGGTTCTAACCCACACTAGACACCCAAATGCTCCCTACCCTACCACCTTCACCCTGCGCAGCCACTTAGTCCATCACTCTGTCCCAGCCATGTCTGAAACCATTGATAGTTTTGGCACCCACCACATCAGCTGGCAGATTATTCCATGGCTCCACCACCTTTCTGTAAAATAAAACTTTTCACTTCCTCTTGAACCTTCCACCCTCCATCAGTTTCCACTCGTGCCCCTGTGTTCTTGATCTGCTGCTTGTGCAACAGTTCTCACAGTTTGCCTTGTTCATTCCTTTCAGGAACTTGAAGGTCTCTGTGATATCTCCCATCTCTTGTCTGGTTTCCAGCAAGTACATGTTCAGTGCCCTAAGGTGAGCCTTTGTAAGATCTGCCCTGAATCATTTTGGTCACCCTAAGTTGCACCATCTCCAGCTTGTCCTTCCCTTACCTTAGGTGAAAATCCTGAACTGGAGAGTACTCCAGGTGGGAAAATGAAGGATAAAGGAGGGATTGGGCCCTTGAAAACCATGGAAAGGGGAGGAACCTGTGAGCTGAGCCTGGGGTGATAGTTGAGATGCCGAACAAATACTTTACTGAAGAGTTTATCAAAGGGTCCCTAGAGTGGGGGTGGGTGGGGAGGTTGCTCATTGGAAGGTCCCATGGCATTAGGAGTAGCCATGATGCAGCCCACAGACATCATGTCCATCCTGGTAGATGACTACCTTGTGAAGATCAAGTCACATAAATCCTGAGGGTGGATGAAATATACCCCAGGATCACAGAGAAGCTAAAGGAACAATTTACTGGGCCATTTGCAGTAATCTTCCATCAGTCTGCATGAACCAGTGTGGTGTCAGAAGACTGGAAGATGATCAATGTGATCCCCATCTTCAAGTAAGGGTTAAAGTCAGACCTGAGCACCTAAAGACTGATCACCTTGCCATCAGAACTGAGCAAGGGCCTGGAATCCATTGTCCATTATGAAGAACAGAATGATGGATCACTGGATGGAAACTGAAACTAAGTACAGACTAGATAATCTAACTTAAAATATATCTATCAGTGTAAGGATCAGTTTTCCATGCAAGTATATCCTGAAAGCTATGTTTTTTACATTATAGGGTGATTTCATGCCTTCAGGATATGCTTGCATGGAAAACCGATCCTTACATTGATAGATATATTTAAGTTAGATTATCTAGTCTTTAACTTAGTTTCGGTTTCCCATTGTTGTTTGCTTATATGTCTTTTACCCGCTTTGCTTTGCTGTTTTTTTTCTACAGAACAATTCTGATATATGTATGACAACTTGTTACTGTTGCTTTAAATTTCTAATTTAAAAGGACTATGCAAGGCACCATTTGACATGCCCCCTGACAAAGACCTGTTAGGCAAAGAAGACCCTTTAGGCGAAGCACTGGGGCTGCCAGTTGCCATCCTTTGTACTGCTCGAAATAACTTTATTTAAGCACACTCCACAGATTCCTGTGAGTGCTTTCCTTCTGTTTGTTTTGTGTGATGCTTGGATTAGCCACCCTGGGAAGTACCAACTTACTTTCTCAAGTGTACGCTGTTTCTTGTTTCTGTTGTTCATGTTTAAAGTAAAATAGCAATAGAGGGATCTCTGGGTTCTGTGGATCCTTCTGATGTGGTGATGAAAAGTCATGTAATTACTTGCTAAGGTGAGGTCCAGCCAGTCAGAGGCATGAACAGGTATAGGTTGGATGAGCAGAGGGGCCAGAAGGACTAATGTTGCTCCCTCCCCGAAAAACACAAATATGTAACTGATTTATTGAAAATAAAATGTAATCCATATGTGACAAAGTAAAAGATGTGATAAGGTTGGATACAGGCCACAGGATTTATCTTGCTGGGGCCCCCAAAACTCTAAAGCTGGGCTTGATCCTGCTTAATGTCTAAATGAGAAAGGAAAGGTGTGTGGATGGACCAGGATGGCTGAACTATTAAACAAAACAATTGAAAACAATCCCAAGTGCCTCTGTTGAGAGGAAATCAAAGGGAGGGCACATTGCCTGGTTCTCTAGCAAAGGGCCTTTAGTCTAACTCAAGAGTCCAAAACAACTAGCCCTGGGACTAATAAATCTTGATCCACTATGGGTTACATTGCATTGCAGCCTGCTGGTACTGATTTCTTTCTTTCATCATTACTGTTTAATACTAGAATTTAGACTGTTTAATGAGTTTCCTCCACAGGAATCAAAAGATGTGTGTTTCCAGTTGATTAGACAACTGTACACCAACACTTAAGGGTATGAAGTTATTCTGCATAATGGCAAAAATGTTTTCACTAACAATCCAAAGAGGAAGCGTGTTAACAAGATGGCTAAGCATTCCTCCTCCTGTGGTAAAGAATATTTATCTAATACTCTAACTTCAGATAACGAGCTGTAACAGTATGTTTAATGCCAGTATTCTACTTTTCTCCCCAAAGGGAAAAGCACCAGACAGAATGCAGTATTCTTGAGATAACAATGTCCCATGAAGACAATATAAAATACTACTGGCAAAGTACCCATTTTTTTTCAGAACTAAAAACACCAATTATTTTTCAGTTCCACAGTACGTCTTGTAACACCCCATAATAAGGGCCACAGGACCCCTGAATTTTGCTTGAGAGTTTGAATCAGAGAAACAGGGGACCAACGATTGCCCATTTTTTATAGACCAACTTTAAAGCAGCAGTGCAACAAAACTGGGCAAAAATGTGACTCTGACAGGGTTTCTTCCACTCTAAAAGATTCCAGACATCTTTCTGGTTTATTTGGTGGTAAAACTGTAATGTTCCACCAAAATCTGAGTATTTTTTATGTATGTTTTAATTTAATTTTTTTCTCAAAAAAAGGATGGTGCCACATATGGCTTAGAAATAGCATTGTAGACCTGGCAAGGATTAGGACTGAGAAAATTAAAGAAACTCAAGGTGCACAGCATAGGAGGTACCTAGAAAAGTAGATTTGAAAGGTATGGCTAGTATTTTGATTAACTGTAGCTGAAACTAGCTTTTCGGAAAAACATTTTTCATTGCATTGCTGCTTTAAAGAGCAGCTGACACCTTCAGGAGAACTTTAACAAAACTTAATATTTAGATACAGTTCAGCTTGTATTTCACATTAGTTCTGTATTTTTCTCCAATTTATTTATTACTGAGGTAATTTGCATGAAAACAGAATCTTTATTCCTGAAGAGTTCATCCACTTTCATTTATTATTCCCTACCTGTGGTCATAATGCACTTGCATAAATGCTTGTGACATTACAGTTATTCCCATGGCAATAGATTGTGATGTCACAACAGAGGATTATGACTTGATGTAGGGATTAAGCTATAAAGGCAGATGAGCTCAAAGGGAACTCTAGGACAAAGATCATATACGAATGCAAATTTACTCAGTAGTAAATAATGGTGAGGAGAAATATATAGAATATACATGGAATGCAAATAGAATTGTGCCAAATTATTTTGTTTCTCAAAGTTTTCTTTGAGATGTCAGTAGCTCTTTAAACACTGACATTCCTAGCCATCATATTTTCTCAACCATTTGTGTGGGAACCCTTGTAAATCTGAAAGTTGGGTCACAGACTCTGAAAAGTTATTTACCAGAAGCAATGGTTCCTGCCTGCAAACTTATCTAATGTTATGTTTTCCTTTTGCAGCAGAATAATCCTCTACCTTTATTTTGGAGACATTTTGCACTGGAAATTAAGAACGAGCAACAGTGCTTGATACCATTACAAACCACTTGACCTTTGGTCTTGTGGTTTATGTTGTATCACACACTTTGTGTGTGCAAAACAAAAAAGTGTTAAGCCGGCCTGCTGGTGCAGTGGTAGGGGCTACCGCTTGCGCCGCCAGCGACCCGGGTTCGGAAATGGACTCGGGGCCAGCTGAGGGGAGGAGGATTGAGCACCCAGTGGCTGCTCTCCTTCTCCGGGTGGGGTGGGATGCAAGTCCCGCTGTTTTACCGCCACCTGGGTGACCACAGGTGGAGGTGCAGCGAGACTACACACAGCAGGGTGGGAGGACGTCAGCCAGGAGCCAGAGCACCAGCACGCCGTGATGTGCTCTGCCCCTAGGCTTTCCTAGCACGCGGACGTCCTGAGGGCAGGGAGACAAGAAAAGGGAAAAACCCTGCACCAGGGTCCCATAGACGGGACCCAGACGACCCAAGAACACCCATAACCAGGCTCCATAGAAGGGCTGGCAGGCCTTCTGACACAGACTTAAGGACCAAGAGAGGACTGGGGCAGCCCTCTCTTCGGCCTGGGGCAAACCGAGGCAGGATGGGACAGGCTTGCCGGTACCAGGAGGAGGTACCTGGGGCGGACTACAGGAGCACACACGACCTAGGGATCCCAGAAGAAAGGATCCTGGTGCAGCGAGGAGGTACAGGTAAAAAAAAAAAAAAGTGTTACACGCTACTGTCCATTCATTATTTTCTATATAATTGGCTATTATGTAGTCCTGCTTATTCCTTGGTCATCCTGCTTCTTCATTTGTTATGTTTTTGATTTTGTACTAATCAGTGTATTGGTCGTTATGTAGTATATGACCACACGTTGTTGTGTATAGATTTCCATAGACTCAAAATCCTTACTGTGTATAATAGAGCATTGTTCTGTATAGCATTCCATCCCTTTCAAAATGCTGTTGTACCACAGTTCAAAGGTCATGGTATGAGTTTGTACTCTTCTGTGACATAACAACATTCTGAAACCTCTAGAGACTGTATGAGTCATTTTCATTTTGAAAGTGAAAGAACTGATGTGTACATATTTCACACAATACTATACACTATAAAAAAATACAGAATGAGCAACTTTATCCACAACCAGTATGTTTTGATCCTCACGGTTCCGATTCCCATGGACCTCTTGAGCTTCGCACTCGAGGTCAGAGGGAATCAGAATCACACTGGTTGTGCATAGTTGCCCATCCAGTATTTTATTTATTTATTTATTAGATCATTGGTTTACAAACCTTTGAGTCATAGACTCATTTACAAAGGCACTTCTGAGAGAGCAATACATCACAGCAAACAAAACAGTACAGTACATAACACTTAGATTAAAAAGCAACCAGTGTTACAGGCATTCACTGGTGGTACACACTTGGTAATAGATAGATCACAGTAGTCATAATATAGGTACACAAGTACCACGTCAGGTAGCAACCAGAGATATTTTATTACAATAGTCAACAGATGTTGCCTGAGACCCCAGGTATATACAGTAAAAGTCTCTATGTAGTGCATGGACAAAACCTGTTGTGCACAATTCAAAGGTCAAAGAAATGTGTTGTGTGCATTTCAAAGGTCATGACAACTTATGCATAGTTCAAAGGTCACAAAACTTTGGTGTATATGGTAATCTCCACTTAAGACCCCTCATGTCAACATAATAATTTATTTTTAATATAGTTTCAGACTGTGAGGGTTGAAAAGTTGGGAGAGGGGTGGGCGGGTCTTGCTTACTGCTGTACAACAACTTAAATTTTCATTTTTGATATACAGAAAAATCATGTACTATAAGGAATACAACATGAGCAATCATGCCCAACTTGGCTTGTGTTTATATCTTGGAGCGGAGATGACATTATGGAGCTCTTGAGCTTTGCTCTTGAGTTCCACATGATGTCATCTTAACCCTCGATGGAAACACAGCCCTCATCGTGTATGGTTGCCCATGCATTATTCTCCATGTTGTTTTACTACTTTGTATACACATATGTCCCTTTTATTTATTTATTTAAAACTTGGTAACTGAGAGGGGTACAGTGAGCTGAGGCTTGTTTCCAGGTGTGACCCGGGGGGAGAATGCAATTACAGATGGAGGAGGGTAGCTAGTTCCAGAGGGAGGAGATACAATATGAGAAAGCAGACTTCCCAGTGTGGGAGGGGAAGGGAGATGGTGGGCAGGTCCCTAGAGCACAGGGAATAGCAACAGGAGGGAATGGGGGAGAGGAGATGGGATAGGTAGGAGGGGAGGGACCTGAACCAGTATTTAGAGGTAAGGGAAGCATAGTGGGACTGGTGATGTAAGGAAGAAGGAGGATGGATAGGGAAGCATACAGGGAGCAATGGTGGGTACCAGAGGGTGAATTGGTAGTTAAGCGTGAGAAGGCATTGCAGAAGGTGTCCTGACTGGCAAGGCAGGTGGTGGGGGAGGTGTCATAGATGACATCTGCATAATCAAAAGCCAGGAAAATCATTTTGGTGATGTCATGCCTGTAAAAGAGTCATGTGACCCAGTGTACCCACCTGGTGATCAAAATCAAATAAATAAATCCTTCCTCAGACTGTGAATTTATTAAACACAATGCTGTGTATGAGGGATGTAAAGTTAGATAATTAGTACTGTCTCAGACATCATTTTGGACAGAACCTTTGTCAAATAATTGGTGCCCATTTACTGTGAGCAAACCCAACTGTTACCCCTGTTTACAATTATCCAGTGATGTATCTATGTGTTTTATTTTAGGAGGGGGTACTAAGACTAGCAATGGCCTCTAACCCTTTGGACATTTAGCCTCTGGTTGGGCTCCATTGTGACAGGTAACCTAATGCCACTTTGATGCCTTTTTGGAAATCTGTACCCGGACCGTCAATGCCACTTTTGTGCTCCCTCAACAGAATATGTTGAGAGAAAGAAATAAAAGCATTAAAGTTTCAAAGATTTATGACTTGCAGAAGCTCTGACTGTGGATCTCTTATAATGTATGTGCTGTTGAGTCACATGCAAATAATAGCACGTTCTCATTTTCCATCTTGAGTGTGGCGACATTTCAGAATTTTCCTTTTCATGACTCATTCAAATACCCCAACCTGGTGGCTTAAATACCCATGCTAGCATTAAACTGTTGGAAATAGTTGCTCCAAGCATGTCAATGTGAAAAAAACTGCTGAATTTACGTTAAGGTGACTGCTTCATTTTTTTATTAAGGGAATAGTTCTTCCTTTTCTGACAACCGCTTTGAAAATTCATGCATCTTTTGATAAAACCTGTTAATGCTTTACATGATAAAACCTCCCAAAGGCATACCTCTCAACTCTCCCTTATTTGAAGAGTCATCAGTCATTCAGCCACTCACTAGCCGGCCATCCCTCAGGGAGAGAGGGCTGTCTTGTATATCTCTCAGCTGTCCCACATTACAGCGGGTGTCCCCTATTTTACTCCTCGGAATTGCTCCATCCCTCAAAGGTACCACAAGAATATGGATGCTGCCCACACAAAAAAGTGCTGTCATGGACTGTGAGATGAGACATTACAGCAGAACTTCGTGAAAGTCCATGAGACCCAGGTTCTAACACAACCAGATCGAGGAACTTACAGTACATACTGTGTAACTGTTAGCAAATCATTTAACTATCCTGTGATTCACTCCTCCTTCTGACTCCCCACCCCCACCCCGGATCAATCCCAAGTATAAAACTGGGCAAAAAAAAAAAGCAACACTCGATGAAAACAATATACTAAACCTCAGCTAGGTGGTTCCAGGTGAATAAATAAAAAATATAACAATATTGTATGTGAACAGACCAACTTCTGATACATTCTTAGTGCCTATCTCCATGATCTAATGACGCATCACAGTAATCTTCAATTTTGCTGTCTTACATTTTGAAAGATAACGGCCTACATTAACAAACATTGCTCTCAGTGTTAACACCACTTTGCCTTGACTTAACTAATCCCAGTTCAGCAGTGTGCCAGTGAAGAACATATAAGACTGCTGAATTGAGTTAGTTAAGAGAGTAAGATGGTATTAATGCTAGAAGTAATGTCCATGAATGCAGTATAGGCCAATGCCCTGTGGCTGGGTGAAGAAAAGTTGCGCTAAAGTATGCCCCAAGTGAAGCCAGCTTACAGGAAAGGGGGTTAAGAAAAAGAAAGCAATTTGGTTAAATGCAATGCTTTTCATTCTGTTAGATCCCCAGGTGCTTTACCAGTTCAGCAGCTGGGAATGTGATTGGTTAATAAAGATTATGACAGTCGTACTCATTATGAAGTCTTTTGCACACTGTTTCACTGCCACCTATGGGACCTTTACCAAGGGAGTGTCTTAAAAGGCTTTTCAATCTGCCCTGTTACACCTGTGCTACCTTCCTTAGCATCTGCCTAGGTATGGTTCATCTGTGTTGAGGTTGCCCAGTGCTGCCCCATGAAATTTCTCCTCTGGATGTATCAGACTGCCTTGGGTAGATGTGTCTTCAGATGGTAGTTGTCACTGCATTCTGTATGTAACTTAGTCCACACACAAAAGATATAATGAAAAAAAATCTCTCTTGATTGACTATGTACAGAGTTCAGTTCCAGTACATGCAGGATGTTTCATAATAAAATGCTGTGCTTTTAGATGCCATTCACACATAGATTCAAATGATTCATCTGTTACAGTATAAGGTTATCCCTTGCTGTGCAGGGATTTCCATCCTATCTCAAAAGTTGCTGCACCTCAGTTCAAAGGTCATGGAATGCTGTTGTACCATCTGTGGTACAAGAACTTTTTTTTTAAAGGAGCAGTACTAGTTAAAAAAATTAAAATAATTTGCTTAGCAGTTAGGACAAACCAAAACATTAATATGCCTGATTTTCTTTTTTGCTTCATGTCATTCCTGAGGAAAGACAGAGGGTTTGAAGTTCTTAAAAGTTATTGGTCATTTGCTAGGTCTACCATCATGGCTGTAAGCAGATTAGGTAGTGTTGTGCTGTTGGCCATCAGAAACATGTGCAGCAACACCTTGAAATATCTGCATTATAAATACAGTGGGTGGAGTTAGTGTGTGATCTCTGGGAGACAATTTTTGAAAGCTGCTGTGGGCTGCCATCTTTACTGTAGATCCATGAAATTTACAAAAGCTGTAATTAAACAAGTCTTAACAATAGTTAATTGAACTTATACTACCCCAATTAAGATTCTGAGATTAGCAAGAGTACATAGACTACCATTTTTTGCTGACCAGCTAGAACTGCTGCTTTAATTTGAATGGAAACTCATGCTAGCTTCTGTATTACTTTCACTTCCCCCACACGCACAGAATCCAAACCTCCACTAACACAGACTCTCCTGTTGTTTCATCATTTTAACATGTAGAAATGCAATCCTCACCCAGGTGGGATTAGCAGTTTGGTGTGGGTTGGTTTCTGTTCTTTAAAACAATAAAAAAAATTTAACTAAAGATGTCTTGGGCAGAAAAAAACAGTATTTTATTTTATGCTTCGAACTATGTACTATACAAAACAACACATAGGAAACCGTGCACAACTTCTCTGTTTTCTATCTCGCTGTTCTGATGACATCAGGGACCTTGCGAGCTTGGCTCTTGTGGTCCCTATGATGTCATCAGAACCCCTCAGTCGAAACATAGCCTTGTTGTGCATGGTTTCCCATGCATTATTCTGTACATTACTTTAGCTGCACTCTCGAGGTCCCCTATGATGTCATTTGAACCCCTTGATTGAAACATAGTCTTGCTGTGCACGGTTGCCCATGCATTGTTCTGTAAATCACTTGAGCTTCATTCTTGAGGGCCCTATGATGTCATCAGAACCCCTTGATGGAAACACAGCCTTGTTGTGCATGGTTGCCCATGCATTATGCTTTATATTGTGATGGGCTGACTGTGTTCTGTTTTGTGTTCTGTCTATTCCAAATCTATCTCCCTTTCTGCCTTCTTGTTCAGCAGCTGACCAGCAAAGGCGTGAAATCCTTTTCTTTGAAATTCCTCTCCAGTAAACATCCACTCTTTGAAAGTCTGCTTTTGATCCCAACTGGCCACTGGACCTCCTAGCAGATATCAAGGGCCACCTTTAAGTCTGTTTCTCCTGCTGTTCAGGTGTTCCAGACATAATTCTGGATGTTACAGTAAAAGACAAGCATTTGTCAATGCCGACTGTTTGGTTGCTGGCATTGGCATTGGCAGTGTAGGAGTTAGAGAACTGCATAATAGGAATGGCAGTGAAGTATTGAACTGAAGCCAACCCCACCACCACCTTGCAGAGACTGACAGGCATTGGGGTGTGTTTTTGGGTGTCAGGCATAACGGCCATGCCATTTCACCACACTCTACCCTGCAGACACCGACAAGTGTCACGGTGTGCCTTGGGGTCTTTGGCCCTTTTGCTCACCCCATTCCATCAGGAAATACAGTGAGATCGGTGCAGTATAGGAGAATGGGGTGAATTTTGGGGCTGAAGAGTCCAAGGCACACCTCGATGCCTCTCACTGGCTGCAGGGTGTGGGTGGGGGTGGAATGGTATGAGCACTACAGGCGACAATCCCAAGTCACACCCCTGATGCCTGTCAGTCTCTACAGGGTGGGGCGTTATGGTCAGAAAACCCTAACACCTTAGGCGTTCGTTGGTATTTTCACTCCAAATTTTCAACTTGGTTTTTTTGTGACCCCCACCTTATGAACAGTGGCAATATCAGTTTGTTAGCTGAAAGCTGATTTTGCACAGCGACTACGCCATTTGGCATCACAGGTGTGAAAACACATTTCGAACAGGATGTGAAAAATTACAGCTGTACTGTTCGTTGGGAGGTGTAAAAAATGGCAATGTTGAAAATCTGCAGTGAAAATATTTAAAAAACTGGTGAAGTCACGAGCATGTGTAGAAACTGCGGAATGCACACCATAATGTAGTTAGTTTGGGGATTTTTTACAGCAGATTGCCAACACAGACATTTTGGGACCTCCGCTCATGAACAGTGTCACTGTGATTTTCTTAATCTGTCCTGAACAGTGATTTCCCACAGCGACCACTCATTTCTGCGCTAGAAGTGCGAAAATAAGTTTCGGTCATGGTATGAAAAATGACAGCTGTACTGTTCATAAGGAAGTGTGGAAAAATGCCAGTGGTGAAAATCTGGACTGAAAATATTACAAATTCATGAACTTCCAAGGGTGCATGGAAACTACGCAATGCTTGCTCGTAACACAGTCATTTTATGGACTTTTGTCACCAAATTTTTAACATAGCCATTTTAAGACCTCTGCTCATGAACAGTGTCACTGTGATTTTCTTAATCTGTCCTGAACATTGATTTTGCACACCGACTAAGCCATTGTGCGCTACATGTGTGGAAACATATTTTGGCCAAGATGTGAAAAATGACAGCTGTACTGCTCATAAGGAGGTGTGGTAAATTGGCAATGTTGAAAATCTGGAGTGAAAATATCAAAAATTCGTGAACTTACGAGCATGCGTAGGAACTGCGCAATGCACGCTCATAAAACAGTCATTTTTGGGAATTTTTTTTTACCAAATTTTCAACATAGGGTTTTTGGGGGCCTACCTCATGAACTGTGACACTGTTGTTTCATAAATCGGTTCCAAAACGTGGTTCCGCACAGTGAAGGCAAAATAACCTTTCGGGACCAAATAACAAAATGACAGTGCCAGAATTCATGAGGCGGGGTCCCAAGAACCCCATGTTGAAAATTTGGTGAAATAATTTCCAAAAATGCCTGAGATATGCATCAAAGTTGAAAAAACCCTATTTATTCCATTATACAGCTTACCGGCATTTCCTCAGTTCACGGCCAGCTTTGAAGAGTGCAGACATGTTCCTGGTCCACCGAAGATCGTTGCGCCAGACTCCAGAGGTAAGTATGGGGTGAGGTGGGGTGTGGAGAGGCAGGGTGTGCAGAGGGTGGGCACGGATGGGGCAGGGGGGTCAAGACAGGGCATTTTTTTTTAAAGACGATGCGGGACTTTTGCCACACTGGGGTGGGCTCCCAGTGTGGCAGCTGGAAGGCTGTTTGGGGGCAGTGGAGCTGACAGGGGATTGGGCACCCCTGTCAGCAATATGAACTGTTGCCACGCTGGGGTGGGCTCCCAGCATGGCACCTGGAAGTCTGTTGGGGGATACAGTGGAGTTGATGGGGATTGGGCACCCCCGTCGGCCTTATGGACTGTTGCCATGCTGGGATGGGCTCCCAGCGTGGCACCTGGAACTCTGTTGGGGGGGAGCACAGCGGAGCCGATGGGGGATTGGGCACCCCCATCGGCCATACAGTGTGTGTAGGGGGGAGCACATGAGCATGCTGGGGTAGGCTCCCAGAGTGCTAATTGTTGCGGGGGGATGGAGCTGTCTATGGCAGCTGTTTCAGTGCAGTGCCGACATGTAGGCACTTTGCATACTGCCAGACAGCTGTATGCAAAGTGCCTACACATTACTGCCGCTGACTGCAGCATTTTTTTGCTTTCAACTGTATGCCACTGCATCTGAATGGCTGTCATAGACAGCTCCTACATTCATTGATGCGGTGCAGCTGCACCTGCAAAAGGCAGCAGGGCATTGGAAGTGGGGGAGACACATCTATGAATTCTCATATGGTGGCACTATGTTTCTTGTACATGCATGCAAGCAAACATAAAAATGACACAACCATTTGGGAAGTTACTGGTAGCTGGAATCCCAAATACCAGCAACTAAAAAAAAAACGAAAAAGAAAATAATGCTACTACCTTTTGGAAGCAACATGGCTGCTGCTAGCAGCAGAACCTCTACAAGTGATACAGAATGTCAAATTGATCACATGGCTGTATATTACACTGGTAGAACAGCACAGGTCAGAACCAATATAATAATTGGGAGATCACTGCTCAGTTTTAACAATCAAGGGACATCATTTCATAATCCCAGTAATGTTCTCCTGGGTATGTATAATTATATCATAATGGCACTTGGGTGCATTCATGCCCTGAGGGACAATAGTATCCTACAATAACACACGCCCTGTCATAACTAACAGTTTAAAGGAGAACTGCATTTAATGTGCAAGCCTGTATTTTCGTAAAATCTGTTTCCCATTCTGTTACTGTTCCATCTTTACTGGCCTTTTAGAAATTCAGTGAGGGTCTCTAATTTGCGTAGTGTCAGTGGCTCAGTAGGCAACACACTCACCTCCAGGGCTGAGAGACTGGATGGTTGTGGCTTCTAGCCCCACATATGGTACTTGGGATAATATCCATAATAACTGACACTGTAGTACAGTGCGAGGGGTTCTGCACTGGTAAGGTGCCATCCTTTGGATATGGCATTTAAACCAAGGTCCCTTCTGTCCATCTCTGGTCACTGTCCAGGTGGAAGTAAAAGATCTCATGGCACTTATCAAAAAGAGCAGGGGACTTCACACAGCGCCATGGCCAGTATTCACCCATCAATCAAACAGGTCCATGCAACCCACCCTGCAGGACACACCTGAGAACAAACTATAATAGCTTAGTGTGCATTTCCTGGCCAAAAATTAGAAATACAAATAAATAAATTGAAACATTGTTGGTAAGGGCCTTCTCGGAACAGTGTGATGTAATTAATAGAAACATAAAAACATTGACGATGTTGGCAGACAAAGACCATTGGTCCATCCATTGTTTCCAGTTTTACCCTATCCTACCCTATGACTTATTGTCTAAATGAGATTTTCCCCCTTGCCTCCTCCCCTCACTCCCTGCTTTGCTGCTACCCCGCTGAGTAACTATTTAGCCCTTTACTCTGTCCCAGCCATGCCTGAACCCATTAATGGTTTTTGCATCCACCACCTCTGCTGGTAGACTGTTCCACAGTCCAAGCACCTGAATTTTCCTTTTGTCATAGAGGCTTAAGTCAGGAAGTACAGACAGCCCAGGAGAAGTTATAAAATTCACAATTAGTGTTTTATTATTATCAATAACAATAAAATAGAGACAATACAATTGTACAGGATAGCTTTTTGTAAAAGCAGTAGAAACAAAAAAGTCCTCCATCTGAGTCCCCCCACCCTGGAAAATCATTGCTCTGTTTATATCAGATCTTTTGCCTGGCAGTTCAAACTCTGCATCCCATTGTTGTAAGTTAGATCTCCTGTTTCTTACAAAATGTATCAAAACGTTGCTAACTTCCTTACTGAGGCCGGTCTAAAGAGCACATTAAGTCTAAATAGGTGCAACAAAATAATACATGTTGTCCCAGAGCTGGTTTCCTGTTGGCAGCTCTGTAAACAAGCTTGTGGAGGTCAAAATACATCTCAAGGTCAAACCCCTGTTCCAGATTATCTTTTCTAATAAAACTTGAATAGCATTCCGCAGTCATTTCTACAATATAATTATATACATTTGCAAACCAAGGGATCCCATTTTCATATAAAGATTCTCACATAATTTTAACTGCAAAGAAGCAAAGGGAGAAAGAAAGAGAGAGAGAAAGAGAGAGAGAGAAAAAGAAAGAAAGAAAGAAAGACAGAAAGAAAGAAAGAAAGAAAGAAAGAAAGAAAGAAATAAAGAAAGAAAGAATAGAAACAGCAAGTGAAGGAAGGGAGAAAACAGGGGAATTGTGGGACCATTGGAGTGACCAGTTCCTAGGTACTGCAAGAAAAATGTAATTGCACAATCAGATGGGCAAGAGACAGACAAGTGTCAGAATAGTAGGGGACAAATAGGTCCTTGCTTTTAAGTCTTTCTACATAACAAATGAGACAGAGTCTTACCCAACCCTGTCACATACACCTCTTCTTTAAGAGGGAACTTGTTTTTTCTTTAAAAACAGTTTTCAAATAATCTTTTATTTGTATTTTGACAGTAACTTATAACATTTACAGTTCTTTGCATATGCAGTGTCCCTTTTTCATAACACCTTTTATGGCAAACATTTCAGTTAAGAACACACATTTTTTTAGTCTTCTGAATTCTCAACTCCTGAACCGTAATTTGACAGAAAATCAGCACTGACATTCACTTTTCCAGATTTGTGCATCACTTTGAATTTAAATGACTGTAGTGCCAGGTACCACATTGTGATTCTGGGATTGTTATCCTTCATTTGATTAAGCCAACAGAGAGTATTATGATGTGTTGTAGGTACAAAGTAAGCTCCTAGCAGATAAAACTTAAGGGACTCCGTTGCCCATTTTACAGCAAGGCATTCTTTTTCAATAGTGGAGTACTTTTTCTCTGTTGTGCAATTTCCTACTGATATGCAGAATGGGATGTTCCTTCCATCTATATTCTGAGTCAGAACTGCCCTAGGCCTACCTCTGATGAGCATGGGGTCATTCTGCTGCACATTGAAACAGTGCAGCTAAAAATGCTGCAGTGAAACAACACTGGACAAAAACAGAGTCGGGCAAAACACAGACTTGTTTGGTGCACTGCGCCCATTGGAAACAATGGGTCTTCATTTTTTTTTGCAGGGGGCTTCATCCGATGCACCCCTCATGGGGGGGCTTCACCCAACCCCACCACCCCAGAACTTAAATAACTAACTCGGGGGGGCTTCAGGGATGGGGAGAAACTCAGGAGGGGGTATTTTTTTTTGTTAAATTGTAGCAAAAAGTTGTAGCAGGGGAGAACTGGGGGAACCAAACCATGGTCCCAAGTCTCCTGACTGCGCCATGTGCTGGTGCTGTAACCACTCCTCCACAGAAGCAGCTTGACCAGACACCCAGCACACTGCAACTTCTCCACCCTACTGTTCTGTATGCAGCAATAGGGGTAGCGGTATTCCCCTACCGCTGTTCTACCCCTGTCGCTGCAAACCCAGGCACTCACTATACAGTGCAGTTAATACCACACTGCCTTCCATGCACGGTATTGACCTAGTACCCTTACGATGCATCTGTCTGTAATAAAAATTGTTTCTCATGTCTAGACTTCTAAAACAGGGCTGAACATAATGCAGCCTTGATAGCCTAAAAGGCCTCATCACACTCTGGGGATCATTTCACATTATTTGGGTACCATTTGTTCATGAGTACAATGAGGGAGTAGTTAACTGGGCAAAGTTAGGAACAAATCTCTGGTAGTAACCAGCCAGACCTGAAAATGACCTGACATGTTTCTTTGTTTTAGGGACAGGACTGTTAGCTACAGCTTCTGTTTTGGAAATCTCTGGCTTTTCTTCTCCATTTCCCACAATATAATCCCAGTATCTGGTTTCCTGCATGCTGAATGTGCACTTGGTAGGATTAATAGTCAGATCTGCATTTTGGTAGGTTGGATAACTGCTTATAAGTGTTCCAGTTGGCTTTTCTAGTTTGGACTGTACACCATGACATCATCCAGGTAACTAGCACAATAACCAGCGTAGTTCAGGGTCTGCATCAAAAGCCCTATGAAGAGAGTCTAAAGGAAGTAAACATGTACTCCCTGGAGGAGAGGAGGGAGAGGGGGAATATGATTGAGACCTTTAAATACCTCATGGGGTGAATAAGGTACAGGTGGGAAATATTTGTTGGCAGAAAGGGTGCTTTAGAACAAGGGGTCATGATATGAAGTTGGAGGGGGGTAGGTTCAGGAGACATGTGAGGAAATACTTCTTTACAGAAAGAGTGGTGGATGCCTGGAACAGCCTTCCAGTGGAGGTAGTGGGGTCAAAAACAGTGGTGGGATTCAAAAAAAGCCTGGGATAGGCACAAGGGAATCATAAGGGACAGGAAAGGGGTAGAAAAGAAACTGCCATAGACCTAGAAGGGTCTGCAGCAAAAGCAATCACAGTGAAAAAGGGCAGACTGGATGGGCCAAGTGGCTCTTATCTGCTATTAATTCATATTTTATGTTTCTATGAGAAAGAAAGAAAGAAAGAAAGAAAGAAAGAAAGAAAGAAAGAAAGAAAGAAAGAAAGAAAGAAAGAAAGAAAGAAAGAAAGAAAGAAAATGAGAAACTGAAGGAAGGGAGATAACAGGGGAACTGTGGGACCATCGGAGTGGCCAGTTCCTAGATACCATAAGAAAAATGTGATTGCACAATCAGAAAGGCAAGAGGCAGACAAGTGGCAGAGTAGGAGAAGGCAAAACAGATCCTTGCTTTTAACTCTCTCTGCATAACAAATTGGACAAGGTTCTTACCCAACCTTGTCACATCCCCTCACCAGCTTACATTTATGTCCCCATGTTTTGCACCACCATTTCTGCTAAATTTATGTACCAGTTAAGCATATAGTTGTCATAAGGCACTTGTGTTCTGCTACAGCGCCCTGTGGTTGAAAGGGATGTAAGCTATGTCATCACGTACAGTTCTAAAATTGTATTTAATCATTTGTTTTCAAATCATAAACCAAAAGGCCAGTAAAGACAGAATAGTTACAGTACAGGAGCCAGACAGTATTTTAAAAACAGTGTCTATGGGCAAAATGATTAAGTGGTTGAACTTAGTTCTTCTTTAAGTAGTCAACTAGATCATAGCAACATAACAGCGTAACGAGAAACAGGTGTTATGGCACTTTGTTTGGTAGCATTTTTCACCTGACCATTGACTAACTATCACCAGGAATTAAACCTTTTCATAGCCAATTTCAGACTCCTCCTCACCACCATCACAAACACCCCAGCTTGGTCAGCTCAAGACTGAAAATGAGCAGCAGTCCACACACACACTCCAAAAGCCTGCTCCATCCCATTCTGCAATACTAAAATTAAACTGCCATAGATGCCCAGTTTGGAATCCCGACTGGAACACGCAAGAGAGGTTAGAATGCCAAATTACTTACTCAAGGCTGCAAACCACAAGATGTATTCATTCAGTGCAACTGTGCAAGTTGCACCCAGATGCTATGTTACTGAAGTTACATCGCATGCAATGCAAGCTGATGTAAACATAGAGCTCTGAGCAGGAATTACAGCCTCTTTTGTATCTTATTCATTTAGACTGCATCTGAGATATTTGTGATTTGCAGCCTCATATAAGTAGTTTGGGTTTTCTTTTTGTTTTCTTAAACTGAGTTTATTTTGTTGATAGCTTGGGTTTTTTAACAACTTTGACTACTGCTTGCCCCTAATATCCAGTTGACCATCTCATAGGGAGGGGGCAAACCCTCAAGGATAGAGCCATTGGGTGCTTAGTGCATTTGCAGTATTGTCTGAAGATGACAACTTCCAATTGCCTTATGGTGCAGAGAATGGAAGAATGGTAAGACATGCTGAACTTCCAAACTTTCTGTCTTACTATGTACAGTATCATACTTCACTTTCCACTCCCTTCAGCACCCCATATTTCATGAGTATTAAATTCAGCACTCAGAGTTCAGAATGAAACAGACCTTTGACAATATGTCCTCTCCCATAACCCTGCCCCTTCTAAAAACAAATGGAGATTGGAGTGTAACGCACTTTAAAGCTTCACTCTTAAAAGGATATGGTAGATATTGCAAAAGGAAGACTAGTGCTGTATTCCAAATGGCAGAATAAAATATTTTGTATGTTGCAAAATGCATAAACCTGTTCAGGAGCTACTTTTTGTCTCAATAAGTAGATGTCCGGTGATTTATACAGCATAACAAATCAAGCCGAGTTCCAGTATTGTATTCTAGTAAATACCCAGGCTAAGCAGGTGAGACCTTTTCTTTCTCTACTCTTTAATCTGAGTTCCAGATCCTGCTCCCAGTTTTCAATACCTAGGTGTAGAACTACTACTGAGAAATCCTATTAAGACAGAAAGTTAAATAATGAACTTGTCTCTGCAATTACCGGCAGACCCATATCAGATTGCATGCATGATGTAGATCTTTAATAACCTTACTGAGGCTAGGCAATCGGAAAATCTCTTCTCTATTCTTCATCTGCCCAGGGATATCTGCAGAAAAATCTTATCAACTTGCAATTACTCAGTCCAGATTTGTACTAATTGGCTCCCTGGAATAAAAAAAAAAGTCTCAGATCTATACGCTAAGGGTCAGTGCTTCTTGTCTATGTCAGTCAGGTGGCACAAAAGAAAGCACTTTGCAGTCGAGCAGGTAGAAGAGATGTCCAACTCTGTCAGTGTTGGAGTTTCAGGGCATCTATTCGGCAGGTGAGTATCACTGATGTCTGCCATGTACGATGAAGTTGGTGCTTTAGCCCTTTAACCAGCTGCCTTTCTTTAGTAACTTTGGAAAATGCAGGAAAGCCATGCACTCCAGCTCCAGGCATCCAGTTTACAGTAGTAGTAGTAGTAGTAGAGTTTATTTATTTCGGACATCCTTCCCCGGTGGCTCAGGGCACCCTTAGAACAAATAATAAAAATACAAGCACAGCAATGGAAAACAAACAGTCATATAATACATAAAAACATTTCTAAAGCCAATAAAATCTAAAAATAAGATACTGCACAAATGGTCTGATAGTCCCAAACTAGACCTTATGTTCCAAAGGTGTGCTCAGACAGGAAGGTTTTCATATGTTTCTTAAAGAGCTCTACAGATGGCACCTCCCAGATGTTCTAGTTATAGGTTTATATATACTGTGTCTCTTATGGTTATAAGAGTGCATTACTGAGTTCTTTGGGTGAGAGAGCTGTGAAGCATAGCTGAGCAATTTTGACCCACAAGGGATTTAAGAAGAAACTCTTACAACCATAAAAGACATAGGGCCAGATTCACAAAGCAAAATGGGAATAAGTCCCACTCCACAACTCCTGTTGCAGACGAAATCTCTGCAGCTGCGAGGACTGGTATTCACAGCTGCCGCAGCTGGGAAGGATGCTACAGCTGGTCCCACCGGCCATAACATATTTCCACAGCTGTGGAGATTTCCATGGAAAAACACCATGAGCTGCTATATATCGTGACCGGCTCCACCTTTGTGAATACCACAGCTGCGGAAAACTGCGGCTCAAAAGTATTAATCCACTTGCACCAGGTTTTTCCTGCAGCTGTGGGAGTTTTGGGGCATTTGAATCCAGCCCATAGAAAGTGTACATGTAAAATATGCACCCAGATATCACGGTCAGAGTCTCTTATACTATAAAACCTACCCTGCAAACACCTTATTGCCTTTATATAAAACTGTGCTGTAAGTATGTTAGTATAGTATGTATCTCATTTGTGGCCTGACTTGAGATTAATCTTTCAAATCTCTGTCTGCAGCAGGAGGCTGCGTCATCCTCAAAGCAGCCCAGGTCTTCCCTCCATTGTCTTAATTGAAAACCACAACACATACATAAGGCAAGATTTGACAGATCTGATTTATGGGTCATTGCCTCTTAGAAACACATGCGCTGTGTGGGTAAATCAATGATGTGCGGCTAGTATATATAAGTTTAATTTTTATTTGTTTTCTTATTTATGCATGAACATTACAAGCAGGGCTCGGCTAAGAGGCACCAGACCATTGAGTTGAAAAACCCAAAGCCTTAAAGGAGTGCCTTTAGCTAGCCAGTTGTGTCAAACAAATGTTAATGGTGAGCCTTAGTCTGGGGGAGGCATGTTAAAAATCTTTCCACAGCTGATTTACATTAAGAAGTTTATTGTCTGTTTCAGTACTTCAAAGACAGAGCTATAAAACTGAAGTATGATACACAGTGGCTGGTGGCCATCATAAATAATATTTATTTTTTAATTTGTTTTTTTATGGTGCAATATTTTGAAAATAAATAATGTGGACTGCATTTTCAGAGGGGAGGATGCAGGTGAAACTCCTAATTTTGAGCTGCGCCTGCACCCTCCAGTTGTGGCAAAACTCCTTCACTCTATTTTTAAAGGACAGGACTGCTTTACGATGACTGCTGCAATTTACAAATGACGCCAAAGTGCCACAAATCACAACACTTACCCCAGACTTTAGAGCAGTGTTTGTCAAGCCAGGCCACCATGGCCACATCTGACCACCAGTATAATTTTCTAAGGCCCCAGAGCTCTTAAAGGTGACCTGCAAAGAAAATGTTGCAGCTCGCCTCCCATCCTGCATACCTTTCTATGTTGTGGTAGGAGTCCGTGGATGCTATAATGATCATTATTAGAGTAATGTGTATATTTTAAATCACTGCCAAAACATATCACCGAACGCGGAAGTGCCACGGGTCCCAATTGAGCATGTTCAGGTTCTCATGGGTATTACACCAATTTTGTGACATGGATAACACCACTGCTCTGAATGTAGCAGTGGTGGCTGAGCGTAATATTTTATTTTATAGCTTCCACAGGGATCTTGATGCCTAAAATAATACTTACAGCAACACCTGGACAAGCCATCCAGTGGGGTTATCCATGTCACTAAATGGGTGTAACACCCATGAGAAGTTGCGCGCACTCGATTGGGACACGTGTGGCACTTCTGCGTTCGATATGTTTCAGCAGTGATTTAAAATAAACACATTACTCTAATAATGCTCATCATAGCAGCCATGGACTTCCACTGCAGCACAGAAAGGTATGTAGGATGGGAGCGGGCTGCAACATTTACTTAGCAGGTCACCTTTAATAGCCTCAATTAAAGAAGTAATGAAGTGGGCGATTTCTTACAATAAAAAAAAGCATGGTAGATTTACTTCAAGAGAAAATGTATCACGGCTTGAGTTATTGTACACTGTATAAAAAAGACGTGTTACATCAGGGGGTTGGGGTGAAACACTATCTTTAAAGTTGACTGAGTTATAGGCCTCTGAACTTTCAAGAATTTTAAAATTACATTTCGCAATTATGTAAACTGCAGAATATTAGGTCCCCATAACTTTAAATGAAGGAACATAGTATCACCAGTTTTGTTAGGTTCACTGAGCCTAAATATTAGTCTTTGAGGCCATCCCCATGGCCCAGCATCAGAACGTCATGCTGTCATGCTGGTGACCCAGGTTCAGAAGCGAGCCCAGGAAGTCATGTCAGGAGGCAGGTCATGTCTGAGATAGCTGCCACTTGGCAGTGCATCTTGGTTAGGAAGGGTTGTGGTGGGTTCCCTGCAGCTTAGCCAGGGAGCTTGCTCCTGCCACAGGGGAAACTGTGGTTATGGGAGGCTGACAGAGGCACTGCCCCCTTCCAAGGGAGATGAGAGGGGACAAAATTTTGGAGAAAAACCCAGTAGCTAATTGAATCATGGTTGGGTTCAGCCTGATCAGGGTATATTCCTGCAAACAGGGTATATCCCTGAGACATGAGCTGCTGGCCTGGAGAAAAAACTGAATGGAAAAAAGAAGTGGCTGTGAGTTTCAACTCTGTAATCTCTTGCTCAAAAGTTAACCAAGTTATAAGCAGCCAAAGATTCCAAAATAACTTCAGAAACTAAATTTGAATTTCATGAGCTTTTGTCATTGTAAAGTGTTGTGATACTTTTGTCAGGTGTCACGTCAATTCATTACCAGCAAATCACCCTACTATGATTCGTTCCCTCTCTCCCCCACATAGGAACCCCGCAGCAAGATTTTATTTACATTTTTGGACACCCCTCTATTAATAACTCATTATACAGTGGAAATGAGTCCTGGACTGTTTCCAAGGTCCAAGAGAGGAATTGTTGTGGAGGCGACTTGCCAGTGACTGACTGTCATGTAGCCTTTTGTTGAAGCCATGTCCATACATTTTGCCCGGTCTTACACTTGAGTTGCCACTGTAGCATTCAGGGTGTGTGTGATGGTGTCTGCCTCTGCACTCAAGCTGCATCTTCTGATGTAAAAACCACCTTTTGCATCACTAGACACCTTCGCTGTTAAACGCAGGCAAAGCATAACAGCACAAACACTGGATCAGGTTCTGAGAAGAAAAAAACTCAGAGTACAGGTAATGTATCTGCCTCAACGCACTCTGCAATGCATTTATTTTCCAGGAACCTCCACCAGTAATTCCATAATTAGTCTTGCACTTATGCCTCATTAATGTTATTGTACCTTGTCTGTTGTTGTACCTTGTCTGTTATTGTACCTTGTTTGTTGTTATACCTTGTCTGCCTACTGTATCGTTCCCCATGACTGTTTTCCCTGGTCTTGTTACCTTGACATTTTATTCATTACTGCATGCATTGTAACTATGCTGATTTTACCTCTGTATTTGCCCTTTTCCCAAGTTGCACCTGGAAACGAGCCTCACTCACAGTGCTTTTCCCGGTTACCAATTTTTAAATAAATAAATAAAAGATACACTGGGAGAGACACAATGCATAGGGACCAATACTTCATATTTTCCACATGGTAATCTTACTTACTGAATAACAATATTTGCCATTGAACTTTAATGACTGATCCAGTAGCCAATCAGGAGCCTCACTAAGCTTGTGCATAGAGCTAGTGTACTGCCTGTAAACTGCCTGGAATTAATAGTAACTTTCAGAGGCAGTCAGCATCGCTTCTTATATCTGAAGTATTTTTTTCTTTTCTGTTTGCTAATTAGAAGATTTGCCACCTGGCAGTACTGGGGTGATGTGTGGAGCAGCACTCTCTCTGGGGGCTAAACAAAAGTCAGTTCTGTTCCTCCCACTACATCATCAACACTGAGACCACACTGACTGTGACATCATTAGTAACTAAGGGAAGCATTTCTCACTGCCAGATTATTTTCTTTCACATGAAACAGCAGGATGGCTCTTCGTTACATGGCACTAAACATCATGTAGAAATGCAGAAAGCAGATTTGTGGAAAGGCGTCAGGTGACCAAAAGCCAGCGGGTATTAAACCAGCAGTACAGCCCGCTCGCTAGTGCATGTTGCAGCAATAGAGCCCGCTTGGTATTGTGAACATGCAAAATAGAGAGACTGTATCTGTCCACATTTATTTCTGTCACTGTGTTTCCATGCCTGTAGAAGGCAGTGGTGCTGGAAGAGCACTACAATCCTTGGCGTTATCCAGAGGAGCCATCCAGCAGCTTGGGGAACCTTAAAGGCAGCAGCCGAGGTCTGTAACTGCAGCAGTAATTGAAAACTAAGTTGCGCTCTGCAGTGATCACTGTCGCCATCCACACACACAGACACAAAGGAAAAGGAACACAAATCAGTGTCTGTATATTTCTTATTGTGACTCGCCACTTGTTAAAGTGTCCCATGATGCACCACTGTGATGCAGCATCGGGAGAGAACCTCGAGGGACAAAGCACAGAAACTGTCGGTAGGAATCAGAAAACGTAAATGTGGTTGTGTGTTTCACACAAAAACCTTCTTGTCCTCACTTTGTCTGAAAATAGCCCACACCATATAAATAGTAGTGTAGCATGCAACGGGAACACGCACATTTCTCGACCACGACACTGTAGTGTAGCAACCAAGGAAATGCAGGACAGTTTTGCAAGAATGATTATTCATCTCCAGAACTTTAGTGCACTGTGAAGTGAAATAATTTTTGCACAGTATCTGCCTTGCACTTGCCATGCTACGAGCGCATTACTCCCCTCCAGAGTTGGGCTCTACTAGTGGATTAATGCCTGGTTGGTGGTTGGAAGCACTTGGCCTGTGGCTTTATGCACCAATCCCCCCCCCAACCAGGCATTAATCCACTAGTGGAGTCCTCCCTGTCAGGGATTAATGCTTACTTGGTTACTAGTGATGTCACAATTTCCTGCATTTTGATTGGTAACTTGTAAAATCACTGCCCTGGCTGCAAGGGTTGAGGTGCCTCAGTGTGTTTGGTCACATTTCCTATTATACAATGGCTCCGAAAATACTGAAAGCTGATTGGCTGACTGGCACCTTTTATCTGTGGTAAATCCTGGCATGACTCACTGAAAAAGGTGCCAGCCAGCAGCATTTGCAATCCCCACTTATTAAAATCAGTGCGACCTCTCGAACATCAAAGGCAAATAACCGACATGTTGTCTCCCCACTAAGTCACCAGTAAAGTGCAATACTAAACCGCGAATGTCAAAAAGGACTGCACATATCCTGAAGAGCTAGCTGGACACTATTTTTCAGTCCATCACTGGTGATGAGCATCACAGAAGCCAGTAAGACACAGAGTTCACTTTTTTTTTCAGCCAAACAGATGAAACTGATCCTGCCTGCACTACTCCACTGACTCACACAGCGGCACCAAGCTCCACGATGTCTCCACAGTCCATGTTCCTCGAGCCTGCTTCAGTAGATAGTCTGCCTTGTATTCAGGAGAAGGAAGGAAGGAAGGAAGGAAGGCTGGAAGGGAGGAAGGGAGGGAGGGAGGAAGGAAGGAAGGAAGGAAGGAAGGAAGGAAGGGAGGGAGGGAGGGAGGAAGGAAGGAAGGAAGTAAAGGAAGGAAGGGAGGGAGGGAGGGAAGTCCCTCGAGTCACATTGTTACTGTCTCCTGACCGCAGACTTGAACCTGGAACACACAGTCAGTGACGGCTGCCCATTAGCACTCACACCACATACACTGTCAGCTACAGTACTTGTTACTGGCAGGCTCTCTCTTTAGGA
This sequence comes from Neoceratodus forsteri, assembly GCA_016271365.2. Taxonomy (NCBI): domain Eukaryota; kingdom Metazoa; phylum Chordata; order Ceratodontiformes; family Ceratodontidae; genus Neoceratodus; species Neoceratodus forsteri. Next base: position 118,992,915 of record JADMNL010000034.1, on the reverse strand, counting down.
AAAATAAATAATTATACAGTGAGCTTTTGAAAAAACAAGTGTGTGTGTGTGTGTGTGTGTGTGTGTGTGTGTGTGTGTGAAAGGGATATAGTAGGAGTTCAGAAGCACATCTACCACACACATATCCTGCCTAGCAACAGAGGACTAATTAATATAGGGGAAGGATACCACACAATAAAATAAAAAAAATATATATTTTTTTTAACTGTCTAATATTTTGTTTTTTAATCCTTTACTTCCTAGACATTGTATAATTGCAATATACCATTCCAGGGTGTGGGTAATGCTGGGATTTAACCATTTCTGGTGTGGTTTACTCACTCAGCCTGCAGCCTCGTGACCGAACCACACCAGGTGTGGGTAAATCCCAGCATAACCCACACCCTGTTGTGGTATATTGTTTGACTGTGTAGTGGGAGGAATGGAACTGACTTTTTTTAGCCTCCAAACAGGGTGCTGTTCCACACATCACCACAGTACTGCCAGGTGGAAAATCTTCTAATTAGCAAACAGAAAAGAAAAAGTACTTCCGATATATGGAGTGACAGCTGACTGAATCTGAACATTACTATTAATTTCAGGCAGTACACTAACTCTTTAAAGTAGATAAGCTCAATACAGAAAATATGAAAATATGAGCAGGTTTAGGTCCATATGCATATTTGAAGCTTCTGGCACTTTAAGAAATCTGGTCAGACAAAAAGACTTCTTAATCTCAGAAAGATGTCTGAGTGTGTTTATTTTTCCCTTTATCAGGTGGCCTGTTTCTGCTAGTAGAAATGTGTTGGTTTTTTTGATATGCTTTCCAAATACCACCCACAGAGCACAAATGTACCTGAGGATGTCGTGGCACAGCAGAACAGAAGATCACTTGACTTTTTTCCACTAGCAAAAATGGAATCCTTGATAAAAGCAAAATTGACTGCACTGAAAGGTGATATAGCACAGCATACAAAAAAAAAAAAGAATTATTCTACAACCCATCAGAAACGTGATCAGAAAAAGGTTTTGTTTTCAGCTTTATAGGTCGTGTTTTTTTCTTTTTGCTCCTAGGATGGAGGTATTGTCACAATCCTTACGTTGTAGATCTCATCCCAGATAAGGAGTCTTATTCATTACATATATTTTGCTGCTGCCTGGCTAAGCTTAGCCAGGAACTTTAAGATGTTTGGGTTTGAACTGCAAGTCTAACTAAACTAAGGGTTGACAGTATAGCCTAGAGTTTAGACGAACAAGCTGTGAAAGAGCTTGGCACATCCAATAGACTTTAATTTGATTCCCACAACCTCCATTTACATTCTGTGTGACCCTAAGCAAGTCACTTAAGCTCCCTCATGCTCTCAGGCCGCCCTGAAAACAGGCCTTGGGCCTAGTGGGTCGTACCTGGTTACCAAAGAAACAAAAACAACTTTTTTTCTCACCCTTGCTGCAGAGTGTTGAAGAACTAGAACTGCTGCCTGAGACTCTGGTTCTAGGTGCCAGAAATGGGCTTCTTCATGCTGTAATAACTGTGATTTGTAGCTGCTTGGACAGTGAATTAGTAGATATGAGAGTGGAGGAGGAAGCACACTTTAAACTTGTACAAATTTAGTAGATAACTAAATGCATCATTATAGAAGATAACAGTTTGAAGTGTGTAGCTCAAGGAAGCTGCAGTAGATTCGTTAAATAATGAACTGTGCCATCCTGTGGCCAGTGTAGTATGTATATGTAATGGAGCAACAGCCACGTTCCTCCTGCTGATCACCCTGGCTACCCAGCTGTGCCACTGCAGCTAGACACACGTTCCACATAACCTTCCATTCATCCAAGTTCTCCAGAGGGGCACAAGACCCCCTTCATGCCCGGGATCCCCATGCCGTGATACCTCTAAAGCCTACCTCTTTTCCACTCTAGTATCCTCATGCCAAAATGTGGCCAAAGGGTGGACATGGAAACTGGCGAGACCTATTGGAGGCTCAGCTAGAACCAAAAGATATTGCCCCAGAACGTTTATTGTCACAAGGCTTTCTATCCTCTGCGTACTTCTCCTGAGGGGTAATGTGGTGTTAAATCCAGTCTTATCGCCAGACCACCAGCTGTTTCTAGTGTACACTACAAACTGTTATCTACTAAGGGTCTCCACCTGGCTCATACAAAAGTCTTCATTCTCACCCTATGATGGTTCAGCTCTGAGTCTGGATCCGTTCCCATGCTCTGGATGTCCTGATGATTATGGAGACTTGGCTCCATTGATGACTCCCATTGTGTCCTCATCATCACCTGCACCATGTCACCCCTCACCCCCAAGCCATCTTCTGGATGAGCCATCTGAAATATTGGTAGTCAATGTACTAAACCAGCACTTCACTGACCTCCCCCCAGTCAAACCAGCTCTACTACCTTACTACCAAGCAACAGAATTTTGGCACTCCACCTTGTCTCGCTATGCCCCCCTCCGTGCAGGCACTAAAGGCTTCTGTACCTCCTCTGTTTCAGTCCTTATAGGAATATGGGACTAGACAATATGAAACCCAAATTCCTTCAGCTTGCCACCTCGGCTATCACTGCACGTATCGTCATGCTCTTTAACCTTTTTCTCTTCATAGGCTTCTGGAAGAGCACTGAGGTTATATACCTACTTAAAGGTGGAGACAGATAGTTCAATGTATCCACACAGCTCTTTCTTCGCATGATTGACAGGATACCATGTATCAACAATATTGAGAACATCAGGCATTTCTGTTTTGGGGCCCATGCACACCCCAATAATTGCAGTCTGCAGTGCTCAGAATTTTGCACCTTTCACCAGCAACTATTTTTTTTATACAATTTTTGTCCAGGACTGACACTCTAAGCTGAGGCTTGATTTCAGGTGCATCTTGGGAGCACAGGGAAGTTAAGTGACTTGCTCACAGTCACACAATATGCCAGTGGTGGCTGTGGGATTCAAACCCAGTTCTACAGGCTTACAGCTCTGTGCTCTTAACCGTTATGCTTCCTTACAATATAGTAAAGAGCATTTGTGGTACAGTGGTGAGCATAGCTGCCTTCCAGACAGCTGACCCAGTCTCATTTCCTGCCTAATGCAATAACATGTTTGAGGAGGCAGTATGGCGTAGTGGTTATGGGCACTGGGTTGCAAACCTGGAGACCTGGGTTTTAATCCCATCTGCCCCCACTTGCATACTGTGTGGCCCTGAGCAAGTCACTTAACTTCCTTGTGCACCCAGGTCACACCTGGAAACAAACTCTGGCTTACCTTTCTAGTGCCCAGGGTGAGGACATCACTTACCCAAAGGTCCTTCTGTTATAGGGCCCTATGCTGGTACAATGCACTCCCCTCCTCTGTTTCTACCCTGACCAAAACAGGCCCCTTTAAGGCTGCACTTAGAAATCACATCCTCTCCACCCAAAAGTGTGCATGTGGGTGGTAAGTGTGACCCTAGACTTCTGGGTGCCCACTCCTCAGAGAACTCAATTTTTACTGCCCTCATCGACAATGTCCCCTAACAGTCTGCATCCTGACACCTCTGGAGCAATGTACTAACCCTATGTCAGCTGCCTAGCCATTGCTTGTATAGGACTGCAGCTACACTGTCTAAGTCTCTGTAAATGTACTACTTCTATCATGTTATTGTAACCAAGCCTGTAACACTGCCCAGCAACTGTAACTATGTCTTGCTATGTTGTTGTATATTATGTACTGTAAGTACTGTTTGTTTAAATACCGTGTGAAATTGTTGTATCACTGTAATTTAACAAGGAGCCTTTGGAAATGAGTCCTTGACTCAAAGGGTTGTAATTCCGATGTGAATATAAATAAATAAATAAATAAATACATAAATAAACAGTGTGCCTGTCCTGGTTAAACAATTCCCCTTCCCCCAACAAACATTTTGTTAAAAAAAAAATCAGGTACTTGAGTGAATGGGATTGAGGGTGTTTATAGTTCAGAATCTCTCAGATACTCCTAATAAACTGGAATAGTTACAACTGATTTTCTCCTTTGTTCCTCTTCCCCTTGTCTGAGCAGGTCTTGTCTCAATACTTGTTTGCAGTATATCTGTGTCGGCTCAGCAGTGTTCTAGGGGTTAATAATTCAATATCAGCCTGATTGTTGCAGGCCTGACCCTGTAAACCATCAGGCAAAGGGTGAGTACAGAACTGACTAAGGGTCTGCTGCTTTTGACTGTTAGTTCATATCAGTATATTGTAAATAATGCAGAGAAAGCCATACCTTTAAACCTTTTGTCACTAAAATAAGGACATGGGCACTCAGAATGAGGGACAGTGAGGGACACATCCTCAAACATGGAGAACAGTGATCCTCAAACAGTGTCAGTGGCTCAGTAGGTAGCACACTCACCTCTGAGGCCAGGAGATCAGAGGGCTGTAGGTTCAGTTCCCACATCTGGCACTTGGGTTAATATCCCAGTACTGACACTGTAGTGCAGCATGAGAGGGGTGCTGCACTTCTGAGGTGCCGTCTTTCAGATGAGACGTTAAACCGAGGTCCGATCTGCCTGGATTGGTGGTAGTTCAGGTGGATGTTAAAGATCCCATGGCACTTATCGAAAAGAGCAGGGGAATTTCCCGTGTCCTGGCCAAATTTCCCTCATTCACTAAAAATACCACCAACAGCTTAATCTGGTTCAATGTCAGTTGGCATTCATCTGTATCCCCCTCCCCCAGTTCGTGCCTGAAAATAGGCAGGATTTGTCTAGTGCACTTACCCGGTCAACAAAAACTAAATAAAATCAAATAAATAAAAATATACAGTAAGCTCAGAACATGGAGGAAACCATTGTGTTTACATGTAAATGTTTATGTTTGATTTGGCATCTTAGAATAATATGAATTTCTGCTTTAAAGTCTGAATTTATAGCACATTCTCTGAGCAATTTTGAGGGGGTAAAATGAGGACATCCCTCATAATTATGGACAGTTGAGAGGTATGGCATAAACAAAAATAGGGTTGTTGAACAAAAAAAATGTTTAAGCACTTTGTGTTTTTACATGCACATTTTCCAGGGACCACATGGTTCTAATTTGACTAAATTCTTTCTAGCATTTTGAGGTTACAGTTATTTATAATGACTTGTTTAATTAATTAGCTGTCAGAGCTGTGCAATCACACTGGGGAAATCCATTTCAGTTATTCAAAAACATTATCAAACAGTGGCAAAATATTATTAAAAATATATATCCGTAAGATTTAAGCAAGACCTCATTCCTATTAAATTAGTTTTTTTCCTTTTGCAACATCTTACTAATTAGGATCTCAGAAGACTGGAAAATTAACTACTGTAGTCAGACAGACGTTCCTGCTGCTCCCCTTTGACGTCTTTGTGAGTTAGCCCAGTGCCAGTGGTTCAAGATCTCAACTTGAAGTTTGGTTCCCAGAACAAGGAGCCATACATATATTAAAGAGGACACGACCTCATTTGAGGAGTTTAATGCATGCCCTTTGTAAGTTTACTAAAGAGCTTAAACATTTGGCTGATAACTTTAGTTTGTAGCATCAAAGATACCGCACATCTTACATACTGCGGACTTTCATTTTCTTCTGCCTCTAATTGGAATGAGCACTGTAGAAAGGCATAGCTAAGACCAGAGAGGTGCCTACAGCTGCTTTGCATTCTTGGACAGGCTGCATATTAGCAAAAACAAGGAATATGATTTGGAGGGGAGTTGGGGGAGCAGTACTGCAACAGCGAATGCTGCTTAATGCAGAAATGTTCAATGAAAAAGTATTCCTCCATGGTACAGGGCAGTGGCATCAGAATTCCTCATGTGTGTGTCTGTGTGTGTGTGGTGGGAGTGCCCGTACCACTGCATTACTACCTTAAAGCATTAGGCTAAGGCAGAAAATGGAGACAAGCTTAGTAGGAAGTGGAGCAGAGTTGATGCTTTCTAACACTCGGAGAAGAGCTCTGCTGTCTGTATATGACACTGCACAGAGGTGACTTTAGCTGTAGAATATGCTGGTTCTTTGGATCAGATAATGGCCACCCAGCCTGCCCAAGTCACCATGACCATAATTTGCAGGGACCCTCCTTTGAGGTAGTGCCTCCCCAACCAATAATGTCACTTCTCTCTGTCTCCTTGGGGTACACATTCAGGGGAGGGGTCCCCAGTTAGGGATAGAAACAGAGTCTGGGGAGTGTAGGGGCCACTCAGAGACCTGAACTGTAGGCAGTCCTGGACATGCTACCCCCACCAGGAATCAGGAATATTGGTGAACCTGAAGAGGAGAGCCCAAGTGGGAACTAGGGAAGAGGAACAAATATCCATAGCAGTGTTGCAGGGAACGTATTTTTATAGTATTTTGACACAACTCAGCATAGATTTCATGTATATTACTGTAATGATAATGCATTTAGCCCCTCCCTCTCAAAAATATCTTGGCTGGTGACACTTCTACTAGAAATCACACATTTCCACAGTAGAATTGTCTTGCTGGAATACTTGATCTATAGTAGTATATTTTTCAGAATATTGGGCGACCTCACAAAGATTCTGCATCCTGAACAAATTGCATCTTACTTGAAAGCAGTGAATTTCTGCAGAAATCATTACATCTTCCGTTTAAGAGTTAATGCACCCTTTGTGAATCGTGTCTTGTCCTCTTTTATGAGAATACATACAGTTATCCACTGTAGCCTACTGCATCCACCCCTTACATTCTGTATATAATAACCAGTGACCCCCTATATTTACCCACCTTAACAAGTTTACAAATGCCGTAATAAATTGGTATGATGTCAGACCCAGTTATTATGGCATTTTCAGGCTCATGCTGATATTACTGTCAAAGCATGAAAATGCAATACCTGGAGACTGCTTTTCAACACCTAATCCTACAAAATGCTTTGCGCCAGTTATACAAAATAATGCCTATGCCAGGTTTGTGTTATGAGGATCTTTTCTCACACCCTCGTTGTGTAATAATCTTATAAGCCTCTCGAGCTTCACTCTCGAGGTTTATGGATTATCACACACCTTGGGTGTGTAAAGGATCCTCATAGCACACCTGTACAGGCATTATTTTCTATTTATCTACACTCCATTCTTCACTGCTAAGAACAGTTGCTTGAAAATATGATCTTTGTCACTTGTTCATCTGCTCTTTGTGCAGATCTGCTCATGAAACCATAACCCTCTGCTCATGGCATTAAAATCATTCCCTAAGCAACAGATTGTGATAACATAAAGAGAGGATACTGGCATCAAAACTAAATAACCAGCAGGGATAGTGGGAAGGCCCTTGCGCTGCCTTTCTGGCATATTCACCTGGGCAAGTTCATTTGCTGTTAGCACCGCTAACTGGTTAAACAAACTGCCTGATACACTGTTGAATCTCCCAAATTTTAATCAGTTTAATAAATCTTTGTGGTCTGCTTTTGCCATCCAGTGCAATTGTAACCATTAAACTGCTTTATTTGATTTCTGTCTGTATGTAACCTGTGATTTTTTTTATATAACAACCTATCTGGATTTTTTCAAAACTGTATGTAATTCTTCTGTCTTAAGGGCTTTTAGCCTGACTCAACTGTATTTCCTCTGAAACTCCTTGTTGTACTTGTAATGTATTTTGTGACTATGTATTTGACATGGAGCATTTGTAAATGAGCACTTGTGCTCAAAGGTAATCTCCGAAATTTTCAATAAATAAATAAAATTCAAAGGACAAGTCTTGGGTTTTCATGCAAATGCCCTTAGCAATGAAACTTGAGGAAAACATACACACAAAACAAAGCAAATTAAATATTTGGAACTGTCAACTGTATCAATATATGTTTTAAGGTGTGTTCTCCAATACTCTTGGCTTTTTCAAACTATTAAGGGTAGGTTGGAGTATGGTGCTATTGTCAAAGGAAATCAATCTCCATTTCTTTTAACAGACTAATGACCACCTATTGCTTATCACCCAACTGTGTCTTTCAAAAACAATTTATCTGTCATCCCCAATATTCTGTTTATTACGAAATCATGATCTGCCATCTGCCATATTATGTTCATTACCAAACCATGCTCTGCCATCCCCCCATTGTGTTCATCAACCACGATCTGCCACCCCATACTGTGAACAGATCTTGTGGAGTGCTTAATACCTGCCATGTTTGTCTGCATACAGGCACCACAGTGTTCATATTTAAAGAGCTACTGATGCCTCAAAGAAAACTTTGAAAAACATAATAATTGGGTACAATTCTGCTTGCATTTCATATCTATTGTATTTATTTCTCTTCCTTATTATTTATTACTGAGTACATTTACATGAATACATGGTCTTTATCCCTTATAGGTCCTCAAGAGTTATCTTCTCTGTGGCTTACTCCCTACTTCAAGTCATAATTCCTTGTTGTGATATCACAATCTGTTGCAATGAGAGTAACTGTGATGTCACAAGCAGTGTATCTTGACCTCAGGTGGGGAGAAAGCAACAGGAACAGACAAACTCTTCAGGAGCAAAGATCCTGTTTTCATACAGATGATCTCAGTAGTAAATAATGAGGAGAAGACATGCAGGAGTAATATAAAATATAAGTGGAACTGTGTCAAAATATTATGTTTTGTTAAAGTTACTCTGAAAGTATCAGCTGCTCTTTAATTGATGCTGTGTTTCAGCAATTTTGTGTGTGAAAATCACTTTATAAAATCCATATTCTATTCTATTCTATTCTATTCTATTCTATTTGTCTCTTGTGTCTACATCTGAATAGCCATTGAAATTAGCCCAGGAGAATGCAAAATGTTAACAGTTCAGAGTAAAATGTGAGTCTAAAACATCATTTCACGTTACCCTTCAAAGGATCAAAATACACAGTTCTTCAAACAGACTAAGCACAGTTTACATGGAAAGCAGTACTTTCATCCCACCTCTTTTTGCATAGCCCAAACAATCATCAAATATTAATTCCTTATTTAGAGGTAAAAAATAATTACTGCTTTGGAATATAAAGAAGATGTCTACTACGTAAATGTTTAATAAATTATTGCCAAGTTGTACTAATTAAAAGGCAGGCTTAGGCCTGCAGGCATCTCAGCAACTTCTACTGAGTAGTAAGTACTACATAAGAAAGACTGACACAGTAAAATGCTGTGCTCAGTCAATACTCAATTAGTCTTTCCCTGAAACATTTTCATTGTACAATATTACTGCACCAGATAAGCGATTCTCTCCCCCATCATAGTTTTTACTTTATCACACACACACACACACACACACACACACACACACACACACACACCCAACATAATGCTGTATTTTTGCTGTTGTTGTCAGCCAGCATCTATTGGGATATAGCAAACTATGACATAGAAAGAGCAATGGTTCAACCACTTGTTTCTTGCCATCTAGATAGCTACAACATTCAGCTGCATAAGAAATTGTCATTCTTACTGGGAAATGAAACCAGTTAATTTGACGCACATTGACAATGAGTGGTGGAAAATGTCCAAGTGCCAGAAACCTTTGGGAATCCAAGCAGTGCAGTATGACCTCCTTTGTAACTACAAAAAAGAGAAGGCACTGGAAAAGCATCTGACCAAGATGGGAGAATTCTACCTAATGCCCCATCAGGGTCTTGGAAGTAAATGCTGCTTACCATTAATATACTACTTTCTTGTTTCTGTATTAAGACAGGCAGTTGGTCAACAGACCTTTTATATTTGATGTTTCACAGTATAAACACTGCTTCTACAGGGAACAATGTTAAATCTATAAATAAAAATATATTAATATTAACATTGTTTCTATTAAAATACTTTATATTATATAGCTATATAGTAAATACAAATAAATATACAAACTTAGTTCTTAGTTATTTCAGAAACTATATTCAATTTAGTGTGTCAAAAATTGTTAATGATAAGTACAACAAATTTCAATCTTGGCAAATAAAAAAAAACCTTATTACAGTGGAGCCCTCTTAACCACATACTGTATATGTTAACTGTGACCAACAGATTTTGTATATTTTCTATTGGAAAAACAAAACTGGCATAATTTACATTGCCATAAAATGGATTATTTTAATAAGGCACTCATTTGGACTCCACTGTCTTGCTCAGGTTCACGGCTGTAAGTGATTGGGAGTGACTGTGTACTTTACTGGCACTGCAATAAACTCCTACCAATGGCTGTCAATGAGTAAAACACTCGGGTCATGAAGTACCAGTTACACTGTCCTATGGAACGAGATCTGTGCATTTAAATGGGCTCTTAAATGCATTTAGCAGGTCAAATTAACATTGAGGAGACACAAATGAAATTGGGACATTAGAAAGTTATGCACCAAAGTGGGCTATGCATTTAAGAGGTATGTGTTTAAGTGGGCTTTCCTATATAAGTGTTCACATAACGCTGCTTATTCAATCACTCAGTTAAATTATGTCTTTTTTTGAGATGTAGCATGGGCTGGTGGCTACAGATAAAAGTTCAGCTATCAACCTCTTAGGTTAAATACTTTTTTTATCATCAATATGTTTGAATGTTATTTATATTTACCTTTACAACCGTTTGCTGTTTCTTAACACTGCTTTGTTTTATTCTTGCCTATTTCTGAATGGCTGTGTGAGGCTGCAGGAACTCAACATGTACTCCCTGGAAGACAGGAGAGCAAGCGGGGTCGGGATTGAAACCTACACGTACCTCACAGGAGTGAACAAGGTGCAAGTGGAGGGTTTATTTCACATAAAGAAAGGCACTAGAATAAGAGGTCATACAATGAAGCTGAGAAGGAGAACGTTTTGGAGGGATGCGTAGAAATACTTCTTCATGGAAAGGACAGTGGATGACTGGAACAGCCTTCCAGAGGAGACAGTGGGAGGCAAAGACTGTGGGGTGCTTCAAGCATGTGTGGGCTAGGCACAGGGGCATATTAGGCAGAGGAACTGGGGAGGGAGTGGGAGTGACACCTATGATCAACTAGGGTCAGTGGTTATGGAACAGGCAGAGACATGGGGCAGACTGGATGGACCTAAAGTCTTTTTCTGCCAATAAAATCTATGTTTCAATGTTTTTATGTATCTAAGAATAAAAATATATTCTGTTAAGAAAAAATGTTCATGAAATGGACACTGTAAACCCCCCTAGGCCTCAAAGTATCCCTAGTATAAAAAAAACACGTTAAAATGGTCAGCCATCTGTAGAGACTGCTGATATAGTTGGTTGTTTGATTTTGAATATTTTTTCTTTCAAAAAGTGAAAAACAGACTGTCCACCACACTGGTGTTACCACACCAAAACATATTTGTTTACATTCCTTGATCAACTGCCACTGCATCTTTCCTGGACTTAGGAACACCCCCAGCGTAGTCTAGCCACTCATTATACAATGGGAGTAGAGGACACTATTGCATCATGAGTAGCTGCACTGTGTGGGGGTGTTTCTAATGTTCAAGAAGTATGCAGTAATATGAAACAAAACAAGGTTGGGTATAACTATACAGTAACATGCATTTCAGTTCTACTAAGCAAAGAGGCAGATAAAACAGCCCACAACATTGATGAATTTTAGAGAAAATAAGCAATCATAAAATGTGGGGTTTTAATTGCCATCAGTACAATGTAAAAAAGGTTGGCAGTATCCCCTTAAAAAAATATTGTTTGTTTGAGTTGAAAGAGCTGCTTGCTAAACTCTTGTTTTGGTTTTACTCAAATCTATAATTACAGCACAGGCTTCGGAAAGGCTCCCTTCCTCTTACTGTCCAAAGCAAGTCTGAGCATGACTAAGTTTTCATTTATTCCATCTCTTTCCCCATTACACTACCCAATAAAGTTATTTCCTTCTCCAATTACTAATATTCTAATAGTTCTATACTCAGTGTATTTGCTTCTTAAAAGGGGTCCTACTCTAGAGTTTTCAACTGTTGTGCCATATTTTTATGTTACTTTTTCTCACTTCCGGGCCCCTGCTAAACACAACTCTGTGTTTTTCTTTTATTTCTCTGCAGCGTGAAAAGCATATCTGAGGAAAACTAAAGTCTGCTGCAGAGAACAATTCGAATGCAGTGAGAGAGTTAAATACAATTATGTGTACCACAGGAACGATTACTGTCAACAAAATATTGTTTTATATAATAGATTTTAGTGCCCAGCAAAAGCCTACTGGTAGGAAGGGACATTTTACTGCCATGAGACAGCTTACCGGTAGGAAAGGACATTTTACTGCCATGAGATAGCTTGCTGGTAGGAAGGAACATTTTACTGTCATGAGACAGCATACTGGTAGTGAGCAACACTTCACTGCCTTGAAACAGCCTACTGGTAAAGAGGGACATTTTACTGCCCTAAGACAGCTTACTGGTAGGGAGGAACACTTTATTGCATTGACACAGCTGACTGGTTCAGTAGGACATGTTACTGCCATGAGACAGAATACTGGTAGGGAGGAACACTTTACTGCATTGAGACAGCTGACTGGTTAAGTAGGACATTTTACTGCCATGAAATAGCTTATTGGTAGACAGGAACACTTTACTACCTTGAGACAGCCTACCAGTAGAGTAAGACATTTTACTACCCTGAGACAGCCTAGTGGTAGGCAGGGACAATTTACTGCCCTGGGACAGACTACTGGTAGGGAGGGATATTTTAATGCCCTCAGACAGCCCTCTGGTAGGGAAGGACATTCCATTCCACTTCTGGTTCCCACTTCCAAGTTACATCCAAATATATTGAACAGTGTTGATCCTGGGATGGACCCCAGATAATTTTTTCTGTGTTGATAGACTATCTTTAATCATGACTCTGTTTCCTATCCTGCAACCAATTTGTACCCATTTCATGTAACGCTCCATAATACCAAAGTTCTCTAGTTTCTGAACTAGCCTCATGCATGGTCCAGTATTTAATACTTCACTAATGTTAATCTGGTAATAACCCCAACACATATCCAGTTTACTATAAATTGTGACATCATTCCTATTGCCATGAATCTAGTCAATATTTAAGAGGCCCCCCCCTTCTACCATAGGGTTCGCTAAACACATTTACATAAATCCCTAATATCCCAAGGTTTCATGGGAACAACCACTGACTGCAGTACCCAGAGTGTGGGTCCCTCCACTTTCTCTACTATATCAAGTTGTTCCATTTCATCAAACTAACCCCCTGCTGCCTTCCAGTGTAAAAGGAACCTGTGTACTAGTTACGATACTCGTTTCACATCGGGGTTCACGTGCAATTTTTAACTGAAACCCCTTCAGTTTACCAAGATGTATGAATCACTCTGAGAATTTATCTTTCAGTTTTGCAAACTCATAGCCTACCACATTAGTCAGCAAGCTTAAATGTAGTACTCCCGATCGCACTGCAGTATCTCGGGATAATAATGCTGTTCCATTTCTGGACAGAATTATAAATGGTGCCTGCTAAATCACACCTGTTCCTTTATCGTGAATGTCTACTCTCCATTTTCCCAGACATGATAGGCTCATTTGCCCCATACACATGTACTGGTTTATCAACAGGACTCAAGGTAACACACATAACTTTTCAGTGTCTCCCAAACATTAACATTAATGACACAACAACTGATCTCAGAGTCATTCAACCAGTATAAGGTGTAAGTGTGGTGCAGTTGGTAGCCCATCAGCCTCTGGGTCAGGAAGTCGGGTGTTCTAGTCCCACGGTGGGACTGAGCTTGTGCCATAAACAATGGCACCTGAGCACGGTACTAGGGGGATACTGCCCTGCTGGGGGAGTGCTGTCCTCTGGATAAGATGTTAAATCGAGGTCCTCTCTACCCATCTCTGGTGCTGTCCAGATGGAAATAGAAGAGCTAAAAGCACTTTTTGCAGGAGTAGAGGATTTTCTCCAGTGTCCTGGCCAACATTTGCCTTTGCACAACACCGTTTTTTGTCATTTTCCAAAGCTGTGTGTGGGTGTTGATGTGTGAAATGGTTGCCACTACATGTTTACAGTCACTTCACTTAACACTATATAAATGCTAATTCTTTGTCTTTCTCATATGGTTACATACTACAAAAAAAATATTCATCTTCAAATGAGACCTCACTCTTCCCTTTTACACAGTGAACTTAGTATATCTGCCAACCTGTTTTTTTCTTTTGTACAATTTATTATTTTTTTTAACACCTCAACAAGACTTGGTCCTCCATTCTGCCACTCCTTTCAGGCTTCCCATCCCCAACTTCCCCTTTGAAATACTACTCGCCCTAGACAGCTTCCATCCAGATCACTGCCTTCCCCACTGGTGCTCCACAATGTATCCCCTTGCTGTGAGGCCTTGGTGGCTGGTGCTTGCCTTCCAGCCACCTGGGTATCCCCTCCAGTGGTAAAAGTTTACAGGGAGGGCCCCTGAGGCTTTCCTGTCTCCTGAGGTGGGTGCAGCATAGCAGCTATCATTATGTTGGGTGGATATGACTGATTTTTCTCCCCTTATGGGCCTGACCACTACCCCTAGCATCCTCCAAATGGTCAGCTGCCACTCCATCCTGTAGCTGGGGGATATCCAACATCAGGTGGTCACTCACAACATCAAAGCTATTTCTTAACCCTCCCCCAGAAGGTACCAATGAGCAGACAGGCCAGCTTCTCACTCTGGTAACTGAGCATGATGCTTTTGCATCATATCTAGACTCCACCAGCCCTGGACAGTGTGGGGGAGTCAGGATCAAGACTCACTCCTGAATTCCCCACATAGCGGTACAGTGCACCAGCAGCTGGGCAGCCACCCTGTTTTTATCATGAGGTACTGTTGGTTTTAGTCACGTGTTGAGACACCTCTCATACATCTGTTTTATTGACTCATATTCTTTTCTGAGAGCAACCTCATTGACCCCTGTGACCTCCCAATCAAGACACCACCTTATCTGGACAGGTGTTAGTTATCTCCCCATGGCTTGTTAGTTACATAGAAACATAGATGTTGATGGCAGATAAGGACCGCAAGGCCCATCCAGTCTGCCCATTTATTTTTCTACCTTATGAATGTGCCATCGGCATTTGCTCTGTCAGTGGCCTATCTATTCATACTCATCTGTATTGCTCCCTTATGCCTATCCCATGCCTGTTTGAAGCCCTGCACTGTATTCATATCCACCACATCCTGAGGTAGGCCATTCCATGCATCCATCACCTTTTCTGTGAAAAAGAACTTCCTCACATTACCCCTTAATCGGCCTCCTTCTAATCTCATGCTGTGTCCTCTTATCCCATTATTTTTCTTATATTGAAACATGTTAGACTCTTTCACCTTGTTAATGTCCTTAAGGTGTTTGAATGTTTCAATCATATCACTCTCTCCCTCCTTTGCTCTAGGGTATACATATTGAGTTCCATTAATCTGTCCTCATATGTTTTCTGATGCAGTCCCTGCGCCATTTTGGTTGCCCTTCTCTGGACTGCCTCAATTTGGTTAAAGTCCTTGTGAAGGTGTGGCCTCCAGTACTGCATGCGGTACTCCAGATGGGGCCTAACCAGTGTCTTGTAAAGAGGGATTATTACCTCCCTCTTCTGACTTGTGATACCCCTACTAATACACCCCAACATCCCCCTAGCCTTACCTACTGCTTTAGTGGTCTGCTTGGATGATTTCAGGTCATCTGTGATGATGATGCCCAAGTCTCTTTCTTCCCTTGTGATTGCCAGCAACTCCCCTCCCAGCCTATAGGTAGCTTCAGGGTTTCTCTTCCCTATGTGCATGATCTTGCACTTCTTTGCATTAAACCCCAGTTGCCACTCTTCTGACCATTTTGCTAGCTTATCTAGATCTCGTCTCATTCTGCCCACCCCATCTGGATCATCTACTCTGTTGCAGATCTTGGTGTCATCTGCAAACAGACAAACCTTACCCTCCAGTCCATCTGCAATGTCACTGATGAAGATATTGAAGAGGACTGGCCCTAGGACTGATCACTGAGGTACCCCATTTGTGACTTGCATCTCTTCTGACTGTATACCATTTATCACCACTCTCTGTTTTCTGCCCATCAACCAGTTTGCCAGCCAGTTGATCAACTTCTGACCTACCCCGAGCCTACCCAGCTTATTAATCAATCTTCTATGTGGAACAGTATCGAAAGTTTTGCTGAAGTCAAAGTAGGCGACATCAACTGCTCCCCCTTGATCCACCACTCTGGTTACCCATCTCCCCATGGCTCGTCGCTATATGCTGTGTGGAATTTTCAGATTCCAATGGAACAGAATTCTGCAGAACTTGGTAAAAATTCTGCCAAAATCCACATAATTCCCACATTTTGAAAGCAGAAAGTTTTTCACGGATTAGTAATTTGCAGTTTACATAAACCACTGATACCTATCGTGCAGTCTAAATTGAATGCCACAGTTTGTGTGATCTGCTGAAAGTTATTCTGCAGTTTTCATAGAAATTATTTTTAGAATTCTGCAGAATTCAAAAAGAAATTCCGAAAAGCATTTCAGAAACATAATTTCTGTTCCACATGAATTCAACCTGTGGAATTCTTCATTTTGAACCATTTTACTTGATATCCATTGGTGGGGCCTCAGTAGATCAAACTTCTCCACAATCAAATATCCAGGACTGAACAAGATTCAGGTGGCCGGGATGGGTCTGGCGGTACTGGGCAGTGTACCTTAGGCCTAGGTTTCCTCTATTCCTTCTCCCAACCATGCTCCCACAGAATAGGACATATACACACAGAGTATGCTGGTGTATTAAGCCAATAGGCATCTTCTCTTCCCTGTTGCTCTGCCTTTACTGCAGTCTGTGGTCCCTTAGGTGGCCATTGTATGGCAAAGGGACTTGCCCTTTTTCCCCCACAGAGGAAAGATTCTCTGGGGTACTCAGTCCTCCTTTGATGGATTGAGCTGCAAACCCAGGTGATCAAAATCGTGGGCAGCAGCAATGACGCTGCTCCAATGGGCTCATTTTGCCACACGTTTTATAGGTTGCTTGCCTTTTGCAACCTAGCAGGATTGTTCACAGTGCCTTGACCACCCTTAAGAATGAGGGGTACAGAAACCAAAAAAAGAGAGATGTGTACAGCAATAGAACAAGGTTTATGCAAATGCAAACTGGAGTTGTCACCTGGCTTCTTATCACATTTAAAGTCAGTATGTCACTTTGGGGAAAACTTTGAAAAACATAAGGAGGCACAATTCAGTAGAAGATAAATTTGCGTTCTTAAAGCACTCTTGGTACACATTGTATCTCAATGTGCCTAAGAAGCACAGAAAAACTGGTTGTACAGTCACTGCCGATACGTAGTGGTACCCATTCCAATCATCAACACCCACACATAGCCATTAACAATTGCCTGAACCAGTTGTATGGGAAGGGAATGCTGACCAGGACAGCAGCGAAGATCCCCTGCCCCTGTGAAAAGAGCCTAAAGTTCTTTGACTTCCAGCTGTGCACCCAAAAGGACAACATTGTAGATCAAGGGAAGGCTCCTAACCAATCAGATCACTCCTTTTCTTGGCGTGTGAGACACTTTTATTCTGTGAAGAGTGTCTCACACGCAGCTGCCCTGGAAACAGGCATATTCAAGTAATTTTTTTTGATCACCGAGACCACTCTAACAGTTATGAGTGGCCTCACTTACATTTTTAGAGTATCAGAACTACTCGCCTACAGTTTGCAGTTCTCATAGCCTAAGAATACATGAGACAACTCTTAAAGCTGTAAGAAAAGTCTCTGCGGCCCCTCCCAGGCCCTATACCACAGACTGCAATGGCTCAAATGGGAGTATAACTGCCTATCATCTGCTGAAATGGAAAGGGCCATCCTCCTAACACAAGCAGGGCAATGTTTTGGTGGCGATCACAGGGGAAAGCTGTTAGTGTGGCAGCTTAAGACTGGACAGGGAGTGAGAAATATAGCCCAGGTGTAGGATGCTGGGGCGGGGGTGAGCTCACATCCAGCAGAGAAGGTATTGGGGAGGCATTTTGTGCATTTATAAAACACTGTACACACAAGAAGCAAACTCTGCTCCCACTCAGGTAGCAGAATTCTTTACAAAAGCCTCCATCACCCCAATTTCACCCATCTTGCAGGTCAAGATAAGTCAGCCACTGCAGACAGAAGAAGCGGAAAAGGCTGTCAGGACCCTGTGGGATGGAAAGGTCCCAGGACCCGATGGGCTGCCTATTGATTTTTATAAAGTATTTCAGCAAGATATTGGGGAACCCCATTCAAGATGGTCCAAGAAAGCCTGGAGGGAGGTTGTTTGCTCACTGCACGCAGTCAGCAACAATCACAGTCCTGCCCAAATAGGAAAAGATCACTCCCTGTGGGCCTCATACAGACCTGTGTCACTCCTCATAACTGATTATAAATCATGGTGAAAGTCCTGGCTACACAGCTGATGCCGGTATTGCAGGAGGTAATACACCCAGACCAATCTGATTTTGTGAAAGGACAGCAGGGCAAGGCCAATTTCTGGAGATCGCAAAATGTCATCCTCAGATGGATGAAATGTGCAGCCAACCACAGGGCAGTGATCCTGACTCATGGTACTGAAAAGGCATCTGATCATGTGGAGTGGGGGTACATCTTTGAAACCCTCAAATGGTTTCAGCTAGGTGAGTGATACATTAAGTGCGTGGGTGCACTCTATAAGGATCTGGCAGCCTAAATCCTAATTAATCGGGGTCTTACAGCATCCTTCTCTCTAACACGTGGCACCAGACAGGGGTGCCTCGTCTCCCCCAAGTTGTATGTGCTCTCACTGACGTCCCTTGTGGCCACAATACGGGCTAATCCTAACATTGCGGTTATGAAGGCGGGACAAATGGAGTAACACAAAATATCATTATTCCCAGACGATGTCCTGCTATACCGTGATGAACCTGTTTCGGGCTTGCCAGAGGTACATCAGCTACTTAAAGAATATGGAGCACTATCAGGGTATATAGTGAACTGATCCAAAAAGGGAGTTACCTCTAGTGGGGAGAATAGGTAGAGAAGTCTTGGCCAGCAGCACTTTGGGACTACTAGTTCTTGACTCCATAAAATATTTGGATGTCCATCTGTCTCGTTCGACCTCAGCACTATACAAAGATAACTAATTACCTTCTGTGCCAAACCTAAAGGTAGAATGACAAGGTGGCAAACTCTGCCACTCACTATGATAGGTAGGATCAATGCGCTTAAGATGTGTACCCTCCCCAAGTGCTTATACCTATTTCAGACACTCCCAATCAAACTGCCAGTATTCTTTTCCAAAACCATAGAATCAGTGGTCCACAATTTTCTATTGTAAGGCAAACCAGCATGTATAGAGCATGTTATCCTACAGCAGTCAGCCAAGCAGGAGGGTGTGCCTTGCCTACGTTAAATATCACTATTGGGCAGTGCAGATGGCATTCATTCCAGTGAACACCCCCAAGCTTAAACCAGCATGGTTGTACTTGGAAGACTAAGAGATAGGAGCCGATCTGTGCCATGACTTACTCTCCCCAGCACTGGCAAGCCAGAAAACACCCACCACAGCTAATGGTTTCACAACCAACTTACTAACAATTTGGGGGGGGGCAATATATAAACAGACTGGGCACAAGGAAACTCTCTCCCAAAGCAGATCTGACAGCAGTCCTGAGAGTAAGAGCTGACTATAATGTATTTATGAATCAGGCACTCCAGAGGTGGAGGCGCTTGGACTGTCATAGTAGGTCCCTGGTTCACTGATGGCTGCTTAAACTCTTTAACAGATCATAAAATGAGGTTTGGCATTTTAACCAGAGATTGATTTGCATATCTACACCTGCGAGGTGGCTGCAGCACCCAGCTGGCTCTTAGCAAACTTGCGGTGACATGTCACTGGCAGAATGCCTACTGTACGAGCCCCCTCCCAACTCACCATCACTCAATGTATTTTATGGGCTGCTGATGAACAGGAGCCCTCCCTCACCGCAGATATCTTGACCAAATGGGGTAAGGATAATGGTACTAACTTCATACAAGATGAGCAGAAAGCTGCTGTTGCCCGCCTCAACTGAACATTCTGTACCACACTTACCTCACACCTGCAGTGATACATCGCTTTGATAACACCAAGTCCCCTATGTGCCTGAAATGTGAGGTAGGAAAAAGGGACTTTATTCATATGATGCTGACATGCTCAAAGAGTGGCTCCTTCTGGGTGGAAGTACATAGAGTAATGAATGAGGCGTTGCAACATTCCTTGTCTAGAACCACACTAGAACTACTCTTTATTTTAAACTCCACTTTATTCAAAGAGAAAGTCAAGACACACATGATAACCAACATTTCATACACGTACACAATTAGATAATGCATACTACCCTTCTAGTTCAGCAAAAAAATAATGCTATAGAAGAATAACAAAACATATAGGTAGCTACATAGATACAGCATATAAATGCAGTTCAGGTGTGTGACATGCAGGAAACTTCCAAAGAAAAATAAATTGCAAGGAAGACTTTCCTCTTTCCAAATTCTAATCACCAGAAAACATTTGTTGTTAAACTTAACCAATCAATGAAAAATAATCCTGTGCTGCTCTGACCAGATATCTTGTGGTCTCTTCAGTTATGCAAGATTATAATTTGATGCAAAATATTAACCCACATAAGGAATCAAGTGGGGGGGGCAGAGGGAGAGCAATATGAACCGCAATCCCGCCCGGCTGAAAGCTAGGGCAAGGGTCATGGGCTAAAAGATCATAGCATAGCTACTTATTATGGTCTTAAGTCAGGGGATCCCTTTGAACAAGGGAGTCTCCTTCTTCCTATTATCTCTCCTCCCAGGGTAGCCATGGGCGCCACCTCTCTAAGCGTCTGTCTTTCCTAACTAAGCCATAGACAGGCTGTGATGGTTTTCATTTCATAGACGGATTTCATTCTGTGATACAACTATGTTATCTCAGGTGGTTCCTGATGAAGCCAGTGGGCCGTAATACATTTCAATGCCACTTAAAAAAAATTAAAAGCTAGTTGACGACTATCTGGATATAGGTGTATCACCATAGGGGATCCCAGCATCCAATCTGTAAAGGTGTTTGGGATAGTTAAAATTGTAAAATTTGCTAAACATTACATTGGACCTCAGTTCAGAATGTCCCTAATTTGGGACAGTCATAAAGTATAGGCCAGTGGTGCCACACCCTCTCCAACAGTCAGCTGTGTTGGTAAGACAAAAGTGGTCACTGTAGGTGTCCTAAAGCATCAGACCAGCACCCTCCGGTAAAACTCTTGCCAAGTAAGTGACCTGGTTCTGATCCATTTCTGATAATGCAAGATATTTGGGAGCTTCATTCCTATTAACAATGAGAAACCAGTTAGAAAAAACATAAAATATGTATTTTATTATAAGGGAGTGCCATTCCCAATTACCAGTTTTTCAGTATTTGTAGTATTACCTGACATAAAGAAAGGGCTTATGAAGAACTTGAAGGGTTGACCTGATTCTGCCATTTGACTAAGTCTGGATCTACCTTTGACTTGGTTCTGGATTAGTTTAGAAAATGTACCTGATTTGGAAAACCAGAGTAAATCAGAACTCTTTGGAAAAAGATCAGAGTCAGAATCGGAACTGGGTACCAGCTGACCCTCCCACCCTTAGTCAAAAACAAAAAATTATGACTTCAGCAAAGGACTAAACAGCCAATGCAGGTTAACTATAGTGGGCAAGGATACAGTTCCAATGCAAATTAACCTAGTAATGAAGGATAAAGGGTATAGAAATGCATACGGTATTTAAAATTTAAGTTGGATTGTGTCTAAATATATCAAATGTTTCTCAGAATTAACAAACTTACTTTAAAGGAGAACTGCTTTGAACCTAAAAAGCCATTTTTTTCCAGAAGAAGCTGTTTTTACAGCTGCAGTGGGCGGAATCTGCAGCTGTCTTGCAATCACCTCTCAAAATGACTTTTCAGATTCTGACGGAAGAGCAAATGTGGAGTTGCAGCACAATCCCTCAGCAAAGCACTCTGCTCGGCCATTTCTTTAGGCATCCCCCCTTCACGGTCGCACTACTTTAGCTTGCGTGTGCGCACTGAGCTCATGGTGGAACAGTCCGCTGTGCCCAAGATGTCTGCCGGAGCTCAGTGCGCAGGTGCAACTTCACCGCAAGGGTGGAAGTGAAGCTGCGCATGTGTAACTGCTCGTGCATGCGCACTGAGCTCCAGTGGCCATCTTGGGCATGGTGGACTGTTCCACTATGAACTCAGTGAGCGTTCATAAAGCGTAACTGCAGCTGTGTCGGCTCTGGCCAGAGTTTGTTTCAATACTGGTTCCAGTTCTGTTATTGTTCCATTTATACTGGCATTTTAGTAAACACTGTGGTGTTTCTGATCTATACTCTGGTGTTGTGACATTTTAGAACTGTATGATGTAGTTCATGTTCCTCTCAATCACTGAGTTCTGCTGCAGAACGTGGATGTATTGTGCCAGCAATGGAAGAGCTGAGCAAGGAACATAAACTACTTCATACAGTTCTAAAATGGTACTGCATGTAAATGAGAAACACCTAGTAATATAAATAAAAAGCCTGTAGAGATGGAACAGTGACAGAGTTGGCACCAGTATTTAAAAATCAGCTTCTACTGTGGAAAATGGTGTACCAGTTCAGCGCAGTTCTCCCTTAAGCACCAAACAGGACTCATTTGGTATGGCTCTGTTTCATGTTATCTCCCAGCTTCCATAGTAGAATGAAACTGTAAATTACCTCTGAACAAAAAGCTTACAGAAAAGGACAGTGTTCGCATTGCTATATTGAGCATTTACCTCAGTTGCTCACATCTGGGGAACCATTAACAATGCAGCAGTTCGAGCGTAAGAATTTTCTTTTGTTTGTAACTACAAATGGCAGCTCTCTGCAGTAAAAGGAGCTTTTCCAGCTTAACTCCCAGCAAACTTGATTACACGTCCTCAAATTCCCCAATTTAATTTGATTAAACAGCAGTTAACAGTCTCCATCCTCTTGCTTTGCCCAAAAGGAAATGTTGGTTGCAATTTTTTTTTCCTTTTCTTTTCCTATCTAACCCATCCATCATCCATGACAGCCCTGCCCTTTGGTGTGGAGAGGAGGGACAGCTCACCAGCTCTTGCGCCAGCAGTTATGCCACAAATAGTCACTTCCTGGCCTAGACAGAGGTTGTGATAGATGACAGTGCCACTCTGAAAATGTGTGAAGTCAGAAGATGTTAACCAAATGGGGATGGCACAGGTGTTTTTTTCAGAGCAGATGAGCAAATCAGTTAGAAACACTGCTAGCCAAAATGCTGCAATAGTAGCCAGATTATACTCTTAAAACAAACAAAACGAGAATGTTATTTATTTAGATTATTAATACCCAGTGCATTATGTCCTAATCTAATGTGCTTATGTCTGCTTCCCATGCACACATTTTTGTACCCCGTCAGGGCATGTAATAAAAATTGCTTTTTCCATTCCTTTTTAAAAAAAATATTGGCACATGTTCTTTATGCAGCCTCAGTAAAACAAATCCTGCCTAAAACTCTATTACGTTCACTGCCGGGGATTGAATTCTTTTATTTTGCCATTTCTGAAACAACGAAAGCTAGCATAATTAAGAGGAGTCCAGAAAGGAGAGGCAAATGTTATTACTACTGGTGAAGGTATGAGAAGCAGTGTAACGTAGTGGTTAAAAGCACTGAGCTACAAACCTGGAGAACTGAGTTTCAATCCCACAGCTTCCACTAGCATACCATGTAACCATGAGTAAGTCTCTTAACTTCCCTGTGCTTCCAGGACATACCTGAAAGCAAGCTTTGGCTTAGTATGTTATTCTTGACCAAAAATTGTAAGAAAAAAAAAAAACAGAACCCAGGTCTACAGTGTGAATTTCCATGTGCGTAAACCCCCCCCCCACACAGTTTTGGGGGGTATGGCATGGGTTAGTTGTCTGTTTTCCTTCCCCTCTGTGTGGCTTTGTGCCCTGTTGGTGCAGTCCAGGGATAAGATGGTAGTTCTGAGATGTAAAGGAAAAGTTTGGTGGGGACTGGGGAACCTGTCAGTCTGGGTTGCTGGTCTCAGCCAGGTTGGAAGAAATGTCTCCATGCCAATCCAATAACACTTAAGGAGGTAACTGGACAGAAAGGACCTCTTGGGGGCTGTCATTTTGCTTCCCCAGTCCAGGGAGGAAGGTAGCCAACTGGTCTTCATCTACAAGGGGCGTCTGTGCTGTATCTGCTCCCCAGAGAGAAAAGGGACAGCTCATCCCTATTCAGAGGGTAACATGTCAAAGTCACCAGGTTGGTGTGGATGTGCGCCCGGTTCCCGGATTTTGGGTCCAGAGGGGAAGGTTCACCATGCGGCACCATAATGGAGCAATGAAAGTAAATGGAGCATGTGGCCAGAGGTATATGTGAACCAAAGTAAAAGCCGAGTTTTCATTCCATTTAGTCCTAGTTTAAAATTACAGAGGGACTAAGAAGTGAATGTTCACAGACTACGGGAATAAAAGTAACAGCTGTATTCCATTGCACCAGTCTTGGCAAAAGATGAGTGAAAGACTATGCAGGGTGCTACCCATGCTCTAACCCAGAGTATGTAGTTGCAGTTCTGGTCTATGCCTGGAAGGATTTTACTGAAGGTACCTGTCAACTGACTGCTGTAAAATAAGACTGCAGCACCGCTTAAACTGAAACCTTTTTGTCTCAGTTGAATTTTCTGAGTATGAAACAGACTGGTAATAAGCACACCTGTAGCCCTGTCTGTATGAGTCCTAACAAGGACAAAACATGTGTCAATGTCTGCTGTTCTAAGCCTTTGCAGATTGACTGAGAGGCCCTTTGGCAACACTCAGTTCTGCTTTACGTGGGCTAGCCAGTTCATTCATAGTAATTTGCATGTACTTCCCATGGTGCTTTGCACCAGCAAGGTATGTGAAATGTTATATTTCTCTGAAAGTTGTCTTACTTGCCAGTACTGACCATGTACTGCAGCATTAGGGGTGACAGTGCTGCACAGCTGCCTGTGGATGAGATGTTAAACTGAGGTGTCTTCTGTCCATCTCCGGGGTCTGTCTCGGTATAAGTTACAGATTCCATGGTTCCATGTCATAATAGCGATCGCAAAATAGCGATTGCTCTTATGGCGAGTGTATATCACTGAAAAGCAAATCAGTGATATACACTCCCAGGTGACCCAACAACTGGAAAAAGAAAAAGTGTTTTTGTGGGAGAGCTGTGCCCCCAACCCCCTCTTTGGGGGCTTTGCCCCCTGCACCCCCCTGAATATGGATTCTCAACTCCAGGGTGGGGTGCATGTCAGGGAGGGGGCAAAATCCCTACATCAGGAAAAAATTAAGTGCCGCAGCTGCAGGCAGTGGCATAATTTCCATGCACCTGGTCCCAAACCCTGTACCTGCTGCACCTGAGCTAGACTCCCACACCACCCCACCACACGGCTAGCTCAGCAGCAGGCACACCAGTTCCCCAAAAACCCTTCCCCTTGCTATCCACCCCCTTCCTGTCACCTTTTACTACCCTCGCATTTGCGTAGGGTCACTACCCTTGCAAGGTGGCTCAGGAGGAAAGCGCTGAATATGAGTCTTCGTTTTGACAGTCGCTCGTATTCAGTTGCCATCCTCACTGGATACCTTGTAGGTTTAGGGGAACTTTATTAAAAAGAAAATTGAACAGATCACAGTAAGAGACCATACATTTACATAATACAGAAAACATAAAGGAATTGCCTTAGGACCTAAATAAACCTCATCTAAATAATATTGACATTCCCCCAGCCAATAAAGCAAATCAATATAACATTCCAGCAACATGCAAATGACAATGAGCTATCATAGAAAAGCATGCCTTTCTTGGTCAGAACTTAATAAAACTAAATTAATAAACATCAGATACAGACTGGATAATTCATTACTGAACTATGGTATCCTATGTGATTGGAGAGATTGAATAATGCACTTTTCAATAAAATTATCAGATGCCTACATTGGATAGCATGCTGTCAGAGTAACTCTAATCAAAGGTCTTTTGAGATCCAATGCACTATTACAATGTTTTATCAACTTTCAAATGCTGAACAGATATTTATAATTAAAAACTTAGTAGGACTTTCACTTTTTGCATTGTCTGTCAGAGGGCCATAGGATTCCATTCTTGTTGATGCTTGACATCACATCACAGTCACAAAAAACAATACTCTGGTTTTGAGGCTAATGGATCTCAGCAAGTTTTAATTTTATTAATCACCCTTTGGAACTTTTGAAAAGCATCTTATTAATGTATCCAAAAACAAATAAACTTTAAAAAAGGAATTCCCTTTACATTTCTTAACACCTTTTTATTAGTTTATTCATTTGTTTCTTATATTGATATTTACTCTTGATATGGGGCTACTACCTGCTCAGTATGCTTGCAGGTAAAACTTTTGACATACATACATACATACATACTGTACATACTTGTGCCTGGTTCTGTGAAGGTTTCATTTCTCTTTTAGTTGCTGGGGTAGGAGTTACATAGGAACTTACCATTTATATTCTTGTTATTGGTCAGTTCCAACATTGCCCTTTTATGATGTAGGAAGTGGAACTCTGTGATAATAAGGCTGAAAATGTATGTAGTTTGCTTGGAAGTTAACGTTCGCAGAAGAGGCTCCACCTTGGAGTCTGATAAAGTTAGATCCCAGAAGCTAAGCAGGGACAGGCCTGGTCAGTAGTAGGATGGGTGACCTCCATGGAACAGCATAAATAAATAAACAGTTAACTTTAACTGCAGGAAGTGGTGTTGGTAACTCTGCCGAGGACACTCTCCCTTTAGTTAAAAGTAACCATACCGATGCCCCAACACGGTGTTTGAGGGGGACACTGTGCTGTCAGAGGTGCTGTCTTTCTGGTGAGAGTTTAAACTAAGGTCCTATCTGCCAGTTCTGGTAGTTGTTCACTTAGAAGTTAAAGAGACTATGAAACTTCCCAAAAAGAGTAGTGGAATTTTGCTGGTGTCAAGGCCAAATTTAACCCATTCACTAACTGACCAACAGAATAACCTTGTTAAATATCACCTAAAGCTTCTGAAGAAGGACCTGGTTGGTCCGAAAGCTAGAGCACTTTGTTCTTTTTTGTGTAACATCTATGTTGGTCCAATAAAATGTATCAAATCATGTGTTTCTGGACTTGTTAAATATCAGTCAGTTTGCATAGATGTCCTTCTCTCCCACAGGACGAGGCCAAAAATAGGAAGTATTCCCTATCTTCCCATCCCAGTTAACAAAAACAAAATCAAAGTACCAATGGAACTGAGCGGCACCAAGGTCTAGAACTGTCATTTTTGTATAATAAAATGCAGATATACTGTACATGCCAAACAATGTACACACAGATGATGTACAGCACAGGCACATACAGTATATGCACACACGTACGTATGCACACCTCAAAAAATAAACAAGCATAGCCCACACAATACACAAACTCAGAACTTTTAACCTGATCAGTTCCTGCACTAGGGCATCTGGAATTGGCATTATCATTTTTCAATCTGAAGTAATGTTTCCAAGTTGGATTCAAACGTCAAAGTCTCAGATGGAACTTTTCAGGTTATCAATAATAAAAAACTTCAAACATTGCTGAAACTCTATCACTAACTTCAGCAATGACATCTAACAATTTCTGTCATACTACAGAAATTGTAGTGAGATTGAAAAGAAAATGTTCCACACTGGGGAGCAAACGCAGGCCGTCTACTCACTAATGCTTGGCAGTCTGTATCTCTACCATTGTACAAAGGCTTCTTGACTTGAAATGCATGCTGTGGCAAAGGACATTCAGCACTGAGAACAGACACTCCCCTCCCACCAGAACACATACAGCTGCAGTATATTTAGTAATGAACCAGTCAACTTGAAGTAATGTCTCAAGCTGAATTCAAATCTCAAAGTCTCAGCTGGAAATTTTCAAGTTCTCAGCAATTTAGAACTTCATGACTTGCCGATACTCTATCACTAACATCAGCAATGACATCAACATTTCTCTCATACTACAGAAACTGAGTAAGAAACAGTCCTATACTGGGGATCAAACCTATGGTCTCTTACTCACTATTGCTTGGAAGTCTGTAGCCCTACCACTGCACTAAAGCTCATTGACAGGAAATGCATGCTGTGGCAAAGGACATCCAGTACTGACTGCAGACCTCCAATAGCTGCAGTAAATGTATTAGTGCACCAGTCTGTTAATTTGAAGTAATGTTTCTTAAGTTGCATTCAAACTTGAAAGTATCAGCTGGAACTTTTCAAGTTGTTGAAAGTCTATCGCTAACATCAACAAGGGCATCTAACAATCTTTGTTATACTACAGAAATTATAGTGAGAATTAAATGACTGTCCCACAGTGGGATCAAGTCCAGGCCCCCAAACCACTACTGCTTACTAGCCTATAGTGCCACCATTGATTAAAGACATTGTGACAGGAAATACATGTTGTGGCAAAGTACATTCGGCACTAAGAAAGGACCTCCTCCCCAAAACACAAACACACAGTTGCAATGGATTTAGTAATGAGCCTGTCAGACAGTTTGAAGTAATGTTCCCAAGCTGCACTCAAACCTCAAAGTCTCAGCTGAAAATTTTCAAGTAATCCGCAATATAGAACTTCACATCTTGCTGAAACTCTATCACTAATATCAGCAATGACGTCAAACAATTTCTCTAATACTACAGGAACTGAGTAAAAAAGAAAGAAGAAAAAAGTCCCAAAGTAGGAAACAAACCCAAGCCCTTTACCTACTAGTGCTTGGTAGTCTGTGGCTTTACTGCTGCAGTATAGTCCACTGACAGGAAATGCATGCTGTGGCAAAGGACAGTCAACACTGAGTGTACCCCAACAACTGCAGTGGATTCAGTAATGCACCAGTCTGTCAATTTTGCATTCAAACCTGAAATTTCAACAGAAACTTTTCAGGCTATCAGTAATATAGAACTGCACAGTTTGCTGAAACTCTATCACTAACAGCAACAAAAGCATCTAACAATTTACATATGAACATACAATGAAGCCAGGAGAATAAGGCTACTAGGTTTATTGAGTCTGCTCATATTCCAGAGCCCCTGCATCAGCTAATGACCCTGATGCTCCTCAAATCATGTTTCCCTCTGTCCACCACTCTCTTGTCCCTTATTTTTCCCCTTAACTCAGTCCAGCCTCCTTGACTACTTACCATTTTCGATGAAACCCACCTCCTCAAGAAGCACATTCCATCCACCACCTCCTCTCTCTGTAAAGAAGTGCATCCTAGCCTCTCTCCTAAACCTCCCCCAACTTGAGACTGTATCCCTCATGTTTTGGTTCCCACTATGTTTGAGAGACCTTCCTGTCCACCTATTTATTCCTTTCAAATGCTTGAAGGTTTCCCTCCCTCCCTCTCCCTCTCTCTCTCTCCTCTCACTCTCCCTCACTCTCTCCTCCTCTCTCTCTCTCTCTCCCCTCCCTCTCTCACTCCTCTCCTCACCTCTCTCTCCCTCTCCCTCACTCTCTCTCTCCTCTCTCCTCTCTCCCTCTCTCTCTCACTCTCCCTCACTCTCTCTCTCTCCCTCTCCTCTCCTCTCCCTCTCCCTCTCCTCTCCCTCTCCTCTCCCTCTCTCTCTCTCCTCCCTCTCCCTCTCCCTCTCTCTCTCTCTCCCTCTCCTCTCCTCTCTCTCTCTCCTCTCCTCTCCCTCCCTCTCCTCTCCCTCTCTCTCCCTCTCCTCTCTCTCTCTCCCTCTCCCTCTCCTCTCCTCTCCCTCTCTCCTCTCTCCCTCTCCCTCTCTCCCTCTCCTCCTCTCTCCTCTCTCTCTCCTCTCCTCTCTCTCTCCTCTCTCCCTCCCTCTCCCTCTCTCTCCTCCCTCTCCTCTCTCCTCTCCCTCTCCCTCTCCCTCTCTCTCTCTCTCCCTCTCTCTCTCTCTCTCTCTCTCTCCCTCTCTCCTCTCCTCTCTCCCTCCCTCCTCTCTCTCTCCCTCTCCCTCTCTCCCTCCCTCTCTCTCTCCTCCTCTCTCCCTCCCTCCTCTCCTCCCTCTCCCTCTCTCTCTCTCCCTCTCTCTCTCTCTCCTCTCTCTCTCTCTCCTCTCTCCTCTCCTCTCCCTCTCTCTCTCTCTCTCTCTCTCTCTCCTCTCCCTCTCCCTCCCTCTCTCTCCTCTCTCCCTCTCTCTCTCCTCCTCTCTCTCTCTCTCTCTCTCTCTCTCTCTCTCCTCTCTCTCCTCTCCTTCTCCCTCTTCCTCCTCTCCCTCTTCCCTCCTTTCCTCTCCCTCACACTCTCTCTCTCTCTCTCTCTCTCCCCTCCAGGGAGTACATGTTCAGGTCTTCAACTACTCCTTGTGTGTCGCCCATCTGGCCCATGATCATCTTAGTTGCCCTCCTTTGGACCATCTCCAACAGGTTTATGCCCTTTTAAGGCATGGGCACCAGTACTGTACACTGTACTCCAGATACAGCCTCACTAATGACCTGTACAAGGGCAGTATTACCTTCTCTCACCTGATGCTGATCCCTCTGGCAATACAGATCAACATTTGTTTGCCTTTGCTGCTACTTTCCTACATTGTGTGGAGTGTTTCAGGTCACTAGTGATCATCACTTCCAGGTTCTTCTCCTCCTCTGATGCAGATACCCGGACCCCTTCCAGGCTGTACTCAGTCCTCAGGTTCTTGGTTTAATGTGCATAAGGCCAGCCCAGTGGCACTGAAGGTTGAGGCGCTGGATGCCACACCTCACACTATGCCAGCGATCCAAGTTTGGGAGCAAGCTCGGGCACTGGGGGTCAGTAGGGGGTGGGTGAGGGCTGCTCTCCTCCCTGGGGGGGAGGTAGGAGATCCCAGCATGCCAGCAGCTCCTGGCAGAGACCGGGAGTGCTGCAGCATGCAGGGCAGCACACAAGCAGTGTGGCCCAATGCAAGGCAGGGTTGCAGTGTGCCATTGTGTCAGGGGCATGCCTATGCAGGGAGAGAAGGGGGGATGTGAGCACTAGAACAAAGAAAAAGCCCGTTCAGCAGGGTAGGTGATGGCACCTGCCCCCATGCCCGCGACTGGGTCCATCTTGCCTGACCTTCCAGGTTCCTCCACCTGGGTCCCCGCCCACACCGGAGACTGTCTGTGTAGTGCACCCAAGGGAGGGGCGGCCCCATCCTGGAGGGGTTACTCCAGGGGTGCCGGGTGCAGTGATGAGGAGGAGGAGAGAGGAGGTACAGGTAGGAGGACTTCAGGCAGGGCAGGAATAGGCAGGATGCCTGAGAGTTGCCCCACTGACCATGACCAGAGGGAAAAATACTGTAAGTGTAAAGAAATGTGCATAACCTTGCATTTCTTTGCATTGAAGCCAAGCTGCCAAATCCCAGACCACCTCTCTAGCTGTTCCACATCTTCCTATAAGTGTTGTATCACTTGGTTCTATGTGACAATCATGAAAATAAAATCACGAAGTGCACACAGGCAAATGCAAAATGGCAAATAGCCCAGGTGCTGAATAGCGAGCATCACAATAGCAAGTGTGCACATTCATGGGGGCTTCACCTCCACCCCCATAAACTAAAATAACAAACTTCGAGATCGCAATGCTTCAAAAGAGCATGAACCATGTCATCACTATTGTGATGCTCACTATTAATACACAGTCTCTGTTCCCATAGGTGCTCAAATCGAGTTGCTCAGTTTTGAGTTTCCCATGTTATGGGACACCGTATCCCTTCTGCTGTGCCCACCTTCTCACAGAACATGGTGTCATCCATGAATAGGCAACGTTGCCCTTAATGCCACCTTCGGTATCACTGATGAAAACATTGAACAGCACAGGTCTGATCGCCAAGCCCTGTAAGTCCCCACCAGTGACCTCCCTGCTGCTGAGAGCTCACCTCCTACAACCACACTCTCGGTCCTGCCCCTCAGTCAGTTTTCCACCCACCTAGTCAACTTCTCGCCTACCTCGCCCTAGATCTACCAACTTCCTGATCAACTTCTTGTGGGGTACAGAGTCAAAGGTCTTGCTGAAGTCCGGTTAAAGGATGTCCACCACTTGGCTCCTATCCACTGTTTTAGTGACCCAGTCAAAAAAGTCAATCCGATTTGTTGGACACATCTCTCTTTCATAAACCCTTGTGTCTCTCATCCTGGAGACCATTCTCGGACAAATACTCTACCAACCTTTCCTTGCTATATGGTCTCATTAGCTTTTCACATGGTTGAGGTCAGACTGACCTGTCTGTAATTCCCTGGGTCATCCTTGGGATCACTTTTATGAAGGAGCAGTACCTGTGCCCTTCTCCAGTCCTGCAGTACCATGCCCAAATCCAGTAAACTATTAAACAGGTCAGCCAAGGGATCTGCACACTCTTCTGCCAGCTCCCTCAGCACCCTTGGGTATATGCTGTATAGGCCTGGGGGGTTATCTGCCCTTAATGCTAGTAACCCTGTGTTCATCCTATCCACCTTTATCAGAACATTCAATTCATGAGAGTATTTCTCTCATACTACAGAAATTGTAGTGAGAACGAAAAAAGTCCCACACTGGGATCAAACCCATGCCCCCTACCCACTACTGTTTGGTATTCTGTAGCCTACTACTCCACAAAGGTTCTGTGACAAGAAATGCATGCTGTGGCAAATGACATGCAGACCCTCCCACACATACACACGTACAGTGGATTTAGTACTGAACCTGTCTGTCAATTTGAAGTAATGTTCCCAAGCTGCATTCATACCTCAATGTCTCTGCAGGAAATTTTCAAGTTATCAGCAATACAGAACTTCACATCTTGCTGAGACTCTATCACTAACATAAGCAATGACATCAAACAATTTCACTTATACTACAGTAACTGAGTAAGAAAGAAGGAAAAAGTCCCATACTGGGTGTCGAGCCCAGGCTCCCTACCCTCTACTGCTTGGTAGTCTATAAATTTATTGCTATACTAAAGCTCATTGGCAGGGAAGTGCATGCTGTAGCAGAGGACATCCAGCACTGAGTGCACCTCCCAACAGCTGAAGTGGATTTAGTGATGCATCAGTCAGGCAATATAAATTAATGTTTACAAAGTTGCATTCAAACCTGAAAGTCTCAGCAGTAATATTTTAAGATATCAACAATATAGAACATCACAGTTTGCTGAAACTATCACTAACATCAGCAAGGGCATCTAACAATTTCTCTCATACTACATGAATGGTTGTGAGAAAGAAAAAAATGTTCTGCACTGAGTATTGAACTCAGGCTTGTGTAGGTCTAAAACCTACATGAGGACTTAAAAGCCCTATCACTGGCACGCATAATGACATCATACAACCCAATCATTCACACTGAATTGCACCTTTGACCTTGACTAAATGCAAAAAAAAAGAGTATGCATGACTCCAAAAGGTGCTATGCTGTTGGAGCCTAAAAAAAAATGAACAGTCAGTTGTAAATAATGGGCTACTAATTATTAGCGAACCGGGATTTTTTGGGTGACATCCTAGACCATTGACAGTGAAGGTGGAGTGGGCCTAGATGTCACCAGAAACCAGAGATGTGGTAATAGAGAAGTGATTTAAAACTGCCTGTTTTTTATGTTTGCTTGTGTGCACATGCATAAGAAACATTATCGCACAACAGGAAGAGAAGCGAGTTGTGGAATCTCGGTACTGTGGTGGAAATCCAGCACTGCATTTTGTGGGCTTGGCGGTGTGCACCATAAATTCGGTGAAATAATTCCACTAAATGACTGTGTTACAGCATGCGTTCTGCAGTTGCATCTTCTGCGGAAGTTCGAGCATTTTTAATATTTTCACTACAGATCTCCTATGAATGGTGCTGCTGTCATTCTTCACATCCTGCCCGATCTGTGTTTTCGTACATCTGGTGCACAATGGCACAGTCGCTGTGGGAATTCAAAGTTCGGGACACATTGACAAAATCACAGTGCCATTGTTCATGAGAAGAGGTCCCAAATGCTTTCATGAGGTGGGGGTCACAAAAACGCCATGTTGAAAATTTGTAGTGCAAATACCAACAAGCGCCAGGGCAGTATTAGGGTTTCTAACCATAACGTCCCTCCTGTACAGACTGACAGGCATCGGGGTGTGCCTTTGGATTGCCAACTGTAATGCTCATGCCATTCCACCCCCCACCACCCCCAACCCTGAGCCAATGACAGGCTCGGGGTGTGCCTTGGACTCTTATGGCCCAGAGTTCACCCCATTCTCCTATATTGCACCCATTTCAGCTATGTCCTGATGAAGTGGGGTGACTGTAAAGCCGAACACCCCAAGGCACACCTCAACACTTGTCGGTGTCTGCAGGATAGGGTGAGGTGAAATGGCATGAACGTTATGGGCGACAACCCAAATGCATACCCCAATGCCTGTCCATCTCTGCAGGTTGGAGGTGGAGTTGGTGTGAAGTTCAATACTTCACTGTCATTCCTACTCTGCATCTGTCTAACTCCTGCATTTCCAATGCTAATACCAGCAAGCAAACATTCAGCATTGACAAATGCTTGTTTATAGATGGTTTTTGTGTAAAGAAAGACAAATAGGATATGAGAGTATTTAGCAGTACTGTAGGGCTGTCGTATCACTGGGCGGCCCTATCCTATATATTATATATGCTTGTGTTGCTGTAATATAAACTGGTGCTTCTTGGTCAGGTCCCCCTCCCAAAACAGCCTTAGCACTCAAGGAAATTTTCCTGGTAAAATAAGAGATGAATATATAAAAAAGTAATAACTTGTACTTCGTTCACAGAGTCTGTTATTACAGTCTGCACATTATCATTGTTTATAAGACAACACTGGATCGGGAACCATGCACAACCAGCCTGTGTTGCCACAAGAGAGATTCTGATTACATCAGACCACGGGAGTGAAACTCGAGAGGACGGTGTACTCAGTAACCCAAGGTGCCAGCACAGGCTGGTTGGGCATGAGGTTGCCCATCTGATATTTTATATAGTGTATACTTCTTGTTTCTTGTTAGTTTTTAGAATTAGGGCTTGATCCAGGGAGAGACAACATGTTTCCGTGTGAGGTGAGCAGCAAAAATTAAAGCAGAGCGCTGACAGGAGAGTCGTGCTGAAATAGCTATTTCAGTTAATTAACATGGGAAGTTGGAAAAAAAAGAAAAAAGTTAAGACATGACTAATCTGTCTCTTTGTCTTCCTTTAGTAGTGATCGAGCTGTCATTTTCCCCTCTCCGCGGCTCAGCGATGGCACTATTTTTTTAAGTGATTGAGTGCACGGTGGTTCTCAGTTCAAGTGGCTTGAAGATTTCTGAGTCAGCTGGAATGGTATACCACATCAAGGGTACAATCGCGCTCCATGACCTTTGAACTGTAGTACAACAAGGTTTCAGCTGGCATAGAAATCCATACAGAGCAAGCCCTCACTAGACACTATAATGTAGTTATTTACAGTTGTAATATAACAGCTAAATCTGAAAAAAAACATTTGCCTCAATAAGGAATGTCATGTAAAAAGCTTTCTTTTGAAAAACCGTAAGGAAAAAAATAAAGCAAACAAATGATACTGCCGACCTCAGCCATGGTGATTAAATCTATTTTTGGCAAGTGATTAATTTGTGTGATGCTAAAATATAATGCAGAGTGAGCTCTTGGTGGGAGGACAATCACCTTTACAAAGTTGCTCAGTTTGATGACAAGACATTTTCTGGACATCAGGCACTTATGGACTTGATCATCTACTTTGGAGTCCTAGCTGAGTCTGTTTGTTCCTGAATAGACATTTATAGCTTGTGACTCAGCAGGGCACTGTAAATTACTTTACAGTACGTGTTACTCAAATTGGACACCCCCTTGGAGCCTGGATAATGTGAAAAGAAACAGTCAGCGGGAGACTGCAGTCAAGTGGAACATTGTGTTTTCCATATAAAACACTCACTATTCTTGTGTGTGTTTTTCCCAGTAATAACCCTAAGCCAGCATTTCTCAAATGCAGCCACCATGGCCACATGCATCCACCATGAGGTTTCTGTGTGGCCACGGAGCTCTCAAGTAGTATGCTATGCAATCTCCGTGTACTGAGTGTGAGAGCATTCAACATAAGCAGCGTCATCCAGCAGCGTGTTAATTTATTTGTATTTATTGTTTTTGTTTACTAGGTAAGTACCATAGCCAAGGCATGACTATTTTCAGGCACGACCCAGGAGAAATACATACAATAGACAAGGAATTAACTTTAGCGATTAAACAGGATGAAACACGATACAGAGCAGTACAAGATATTGACAAAGATAAGTGAGTTGGTACAAAGTTGGTCAAGGTTTCACTGTTAGGTTACAGGACATGACAATGGTTCACTAACAACACTTCAATTGATACTGGCAAGAGTGGCCAGGATACAGAGTGATGCAAGATACTGACAAAATCAATGAGTATGTGCAGAATTAAGACAACATTTCACAGTAGGGTAACAGGACAGGTCAGCAGTTCAACTACACAATAACAACAATACATATCTACTTTCAGACAAACGTGGTTAAGCACAAGTGGATAGGAGTTATAGACTGATAGAAACATAAGGGCATTAAGAGCATTTCCCGGTGGGTTGGCCAAGTTGGATGCAGTATGCAGCAAGGGAGCAGTATGATGTCATAGCAGTACTGCTAGGTACAGTATAACTAAAAGTACCCCCTAAGTAAAAGTACCTCTTCTTCACAGCTTTTCTTTCTCTTTGTAGAGGGTGGGTACAGTATGCCTCCTCCATGTACTGTGCAGTGTTGTTCATGATGGGGGCAGCTATGAAATTGGCTTTGGCTGAGCCCAACCAGCACATTTTAGTAAACTTTTAATAGTGTTGCAGTAAAAATTTCAATAAAGGCACTGAGTTTATCAAGTTACTGAGCTACATTCACTAACGGTGTGTTGGGATAGCTGAGTGCAACTTTAGTAACTGTATACCCTTGCATCTATGAATCCCTAGCTCTGCTGCTACTGTCTGTATGTGAGCTAAGGGAGCCTCCCTCCCTCCCTCAGTGTTCACTCAACGCTCATACTTGCATGTGGTTTATTGCATAGGTGCCTTGCCAGCCTCCTCAGCCTGCATCATGCAAGGATTTGCATACCCACAATGCCTTGCACTTGGACTGAGACCTTAGAATTGTTTGCAGTTTGGAGAGAGAGAGAAAAAAAAAACAGTTTGGTTATTTCTTCTCTCCTAGCATCCTTTTTATGGATCCTGTACACTACTCTTTCTACAGAGTGCCTCTTCGTTATACTAACTCCAAGCATACTAAATACTCAATGCTGTTGGGTCTGTCTTGGTACTTAGCTGAGACAATGAGGGCATGGTGTTATACCAGCAAGATGAAATAAGTGTCTGTCATTTGCTGTTCTCAGCTTATACTAGATCAGATGTGCCAAGCTATGTCTGTTATGGTGAAGCTTTGTCAGCGAGCCTTGCCCAAGGATTTAAGGATGTGGTTACCCATGACACCTTGCACAAAGATTTAGAGTATGTCTGTGGTTTACAGAGATGCACAAAACCATTCTGCAGGTTGGGTGAGAATAGAAAAGACTATTTGTCTTTAAAATATCTTCCCTTTATAACACTTATAAGCTAAAATACTGTTGTCTCCTGGAGAATGTATCCAGTCTGGGTGTAAGTAATACCTGCTACCTGTACACAGCATGCCCTCTGGCAGCCTATTGCAAATCCTATTGCCATCTGAGTAACACAAACCTTTCCTCCCAGCCTTTTCTTCCATATGGCTTTTTCACTGCCTGAGGATGTCTGTCTGGTCCTCCAGCTGATGCCCCAGTGACCTCCTGGCCCTGATTACCATTAACACTGCGGGACTGAGCCTGCCAGGGTCCACACAGCGAGATCCTGAAAGTTCAGCCAGACATTATCTAGATGTGCTGATAATTGTATCCACTTTTTCTCCTAGTGTCTTTTGACACTCTTACCTTCTGCACAGTGCCAGACAGCGTCACCGCCATCCTCACTGCACACACAGTGAGCCCTTTTTGGAGGATTAAGCCCTCCAGCCCACTGCAGGGACCACTGTGGAGGTGAAGCTTAATTCTAGCCCTCCCTAGGCTGAGCTGCCCAAGCCCTAGGCTCCTGACCCTGGTTTCTCGAGTCCGCTCCTGACCCCAGTCACAGGCATGGCATTGCAACATGCTGCTTTCTGGGCATCAAGCAGCCCATCTCACCTCCTTTTTTTTTTTTAATTCTCTTCTTTATGCTGCTCACATCCACTGGCTCTTCAGCCCTGTCACGGACCCCTGAACCCCCACCTCCACACTGGCAACTCCTGACAACCCCAGCTTTCCCCCTCGGGGTGGAGTTGCAGCACCTGGGCCCAGTGCTACAATCGTGGGACTAGGATTGGGAGCTGGCTCGGAGGCTTATCAGGGCCAGGGGTGGGAGTCATTAATGGCTGCCATGAGCAAGGTTTTTTCTTGTATCCCCAGGGGCGGGGACGTGCAATGACATCCTGCGTCCGCCCCTCTTAACTTTTGGATGCCGGTGCTTGCGATTCATCCTGGCCTCCGCCAGGGTCCTCACCAGGGCACATTCTCCCAAGCAACCCCGGAGAAGAGTACAGCTCTGAGGGCACTCTATCCTTCTCCCTGGCTGGTGCCCCTCCAGTTCCCGGGTTCATTCCCCAACTAGGTCACTATGCCTCAAGCGAATTCCAACCGCTGTGCCGGTGGGCAGGCCCAGCCCATCTCACTTCCTGTTTGAACAGCTATCCCTCAGCTTTTAAAGAACTGTACTGAACCTGTAAGTCATTTTCATCTGTAGAAGCAGATTTTTAAATACTGCTTCATGTTCTGTTACTGTTCCATTTCTACAGGCTTTTTTATCCTAGTGGGTCTATCAGATTTACACACAGGAAGTAAGTACCATTTAGAACTGTATGACATGGTTTACATCCCTTGCTCATCTATTTTACTGTTGATACCATGCATCCAAGTTCTACTACAGAACTCTGTGGCTGGAAGGGACCTAAACTACACCTTACAGCTCTAAAATGGCATTTGACACCAGAATATAAATCAGAAACATGCACTGAGGTTACTAATAGGCTTAGATAGGTGGAACAATATCAGAACTGGAACCAGTATTCAAAAAAAGCACAGCTTCTACTAGGAATAATGACTTTCAGGTTCAGTCCAGTTCTCCTTTAATAGTGACCATTTGGACCCCCCAAACTCTAGAAAACAGGTTACTTTAATCTCATCTTGTGATGCACTTCAGGTCTTTGAACATCTCAGCTAAATCACCCCTCCTTGTCCATTGCTTCACATTGAAGTATCCCACCTCCTGCTCTTCATACATACAGTCTCCGGGCAACTTTGTTGTATGTTAACACTGCTGCCAAGACCACTCTCACAGTTATAAGAGTGGTCTCATGTGCATTCTTATACTATGAGAACTGTAAATCGAAGGTGAGCAGTCCTGATACCCTAAGAATGTAAGAGAGACCACTTTGACAGCCGTAAGAGTAGTCTCAGTGCTGGTACTGTATTAATATAATATTGATCAAGACTGATCAATAATAATATATATATTTTTAAACTTACCATAATGTGCCCATTTCCAGGGCAGCTGTGTGTGAAACAGTATTCACAGAAAAACAGTGCCTCACGGAGGAGAGGAGTGTTCCTTGATCTATAATGCCTAATATTTTATCCTCCATCCTCAATGACTTATCCTTATCTGAAATAATGAGGTGCCAGAATAACTACACCTCAGAACAGTTCATTACGAACATTCCATTACTGGATTATGGCAAACTCTGTAACAGCAGTTTTAAATGGGATTATTGGTGGGCTACAAATATAGGAACTGGAGCTGTGTGGAATGTGAAAACCTGCCATTGGAATTCATGCAGAATGGCAATTCCTCTTCCCAAATGCTCTTCAGAGTGTATTTTTGAAGTCCGCAAAATTCTGAAAAGCTTTTTCTATGTAAACAGGGAAATAACTCTCTGCAAATTATGCAAGCTATGGAATAATGTTGAGCACAATGTGGGAAAGGAATGCAGTTTATGAAAACAATATTCTTTTTAATTTTTTTTGTTTTTAATTGCATATTTTTTGCTACCACCTGCTAGCAAGGGCTCAGTATTATGGTCCGCTAACTGGATTGGTGCCAGGAGAAGCAGTATAGTGCAGTGGTTTAAGGCTCTGAACTGCAAATCTGGTGACATCCAGCAGACCAGACTAGGGTTGCATCCCACAGCCCTCACTTGCATACTGTGTAACCCTGAACAAGCCACATAACTTCTTGTGCTCCCAGGTTGCACCTGGGTACAAGCTTTGGCTTAGTGTGCCTTTCCTGGTTAAATAATTTCCTTCTCCTGTTCAGGGATCATCCAGCAGTGGGAGTAAGGGATTTTTCTTGGTTACATGAGTGACTTTTGCAATCCCAAACCCCCAACAAGGGCATCGTGCACAGGACAGACTTCCAGGTGGAAAGCTGTACAGAGACACGACTTCTGCCAAGCACCTAACAGTGCCTCCCTCCTGACACCGTCTGCTAACTGGATCAGTGCCTAAACCTCCCAGGAGAAGAGAACTGTCAAGTGACAGTTCGATCCAGCTCCTCCCTCCCTTGACATCCCTGGCTCATTTCTTGAACCAGGTGTAGTGTGAGTGTCCCGTCAGTGCTTCAACCCTCTGGGTCATCGGGCTGGCAAAACATTATTCTGATGTTAACATTTCATCATTTCTCTGTTGACAGAATTCATAGAATTCCACCTGTTGGAATTTGAAATTCCCAGCCTCCACTACTAGGGACAGAGTCTGAGGCACAGATGTGGGTGCAAAGTGATAAGTTGTTTGTCCAGATTTTTATCAGTTGTTCCTCTGGTCTACATCATTGTATCATGGTATTCACAAAGCATTGATTAGACTTTCATCCTTTTTTGTTTGCCAAGAGTCAGCCTTTTAATAATCTCTAACCTTATGTTCACTATATTTATCCAGCCTTGTTTTAAATATTTCTAAAGTTGGGCTTTCCACATTCTCTTGTTGGAAGAAGTTCCAATGGGGACCACTGTTGCTAAACCAATATTTCCTTTTGTAACTTCCATATCTGTTGTTGTAGCTGTTTATTGTGAGTTCTAGTATTATAAGTTTTCTCGTAGTTCAAGGCCCAGATCTAATCTTGGCTTTTATCTTGAAAAGATCTATAAACCAGTATCATATCCTCCCTCCATCTCCTATATGCAAGAGAATACAGGCCAAGGTCCTCCAGTCGATCTCTATAGGGTCTACCCCACCACTGATCTGGTTGCCTTCTCTGTACTCTCCAGTCCATCTATTTCCCCTCATGTAAGAGGCCCATGCTTGAGAACAGTACTCCAGCTGGGTTCTCACCATTGACCCATACTAGGGAATCATAACCTCCCTACTTCTGCATGAGATGTGTCTCAGAATACAATTTAGGGCTGTATTTGCATTTTTTATAGCCTGATCACATTAGGAGCTGAAAGTAAGATAATTTTTTATAATAACGCCAAAGTCCCTTTCTTTCACATATTGTTTAAGTTGTTTATTATTAATGGTATAGTTGAATTCCAAGTTTTTTTCACCCATGTGTAAGACTATGCATTTTTCTTCATTTAATTTAAGCTTATGTGTTATAGTTCACTCCTTGATATATTTAAGGGTTTTCTGAAGTTTAATTCAGTGCAGATTTGAATTGACCACTACCCCCACTCTACAGTCATCTGCAAATTTGTCAACCATATATTCTCAGAATTGAATTGTAAGGATGAAATATATATATTAAACAAACAGGGTCCCAAAACTGACCCCTGAGGGACCCCACTTGTTACAGAATGCCAGTCAGATAGTTCACCATTTATCACCACTCCCTGTCTCCTCCCTTGTAACCAAACTGCTATCCATTTTACCAGTTTATCGTTGATTTTAAGGGAAAGAAGGGGTTCAATTAATTCACAATGAGGGAGTTTATTCAATGCTTTGGAAAAATCCAGTTGTATTGCATCCACTGATTTACCCGAGTCTAAAACCCTGCTTACTCTCTTATAAAACTGCAGAAGGTTAGTCTGACAAGATTTTGACTTTGTAAGCCCCTGTTGACTATGAGCAAATAAATAATTTTCTGTCAGGTGAACGTGAATGTGATCCTTTTTAATGCCTTCCAGCACTTTACCCATTACTGTTGTTAAACTCATAGGTCTATAATTCTCAGGGGAATCTTTATTTCCTTTTTCAAAGATTGGTACAACATGTGCTTCTCACCATTTCTTGATCACTTCCCCTTTATCTAATGACCTTTGGAAGAGAAAGGCTACTGGTTGGGCTATCTCTGCTGCTATTTCTGTAATAAGTTATGGATGTATGTCATCTGGTCCCCCCATCCCAGTGATTTATTTGTTTCAATCTTTTTTAATCTGTCCATAACATCCTTTATCTTGATTTTAATCAGATTTTAATCTGATACATTGTATTTTATATAATTTGTTGATCTGTCACTAGTATTAAATACGTGCTAAAATATTTATTCTGCACATTTGCCATTTCTCTATCGTTTAACATATTCCCTTTTTCATCCTTGAATGGACCTATCGATTGTTTGTTGCCTTTTTCATTATTAATATATGAAAAAAGGTCTTACAGTTATCTTTGCTTTTTATTATCAAATTTTTTCAAAATTTGCTTTAGCATTCTTAATTAATTTATTTACTCGCTTGTCTGCTCCTTATATTTTGAAAGGTAATTTGTGTCTAACTTTGATAATTTATACGTTTTGTATTTTAGTTTGATTTATCTTTTAATTTTGTGGGTTAATCACTTAGAGTATTGCCCTGTTTTGAATTCTTATTTATATAGGTGTATGCAAGTCTGATATTGCTCTTATTTTAGCCACTAGAGTATCCCACATCCCGTCCAATGTTAGTTCTGGAAAGCTTGTTTCCCAATCCCATGTTTTCAAATCCTCTCTTATTTGGTCAATTTCAAATTTTTAAATTTGGGATTTTTTATATTGCTACCCGGCTGAGTAGGCACTTCTTTCAAGTTTGAAAAAAAAAACTGTTTTGTGGTCCCTATTTGCTATTGGAGGGCTCACTTCTGTATCCGTTAACTTAATTCCCATATTTGTTAGTACCACATCTAAGATTCTGTTACTTATGTTTTCTTTAACTATCTGTTCTAATCCTAGCTGATTAAATTTTTCTAAATAATCTCTTTCAGTGCTGTCCACTATAATTTGGTTCACCCAATCAATTCCTGGGAGGTTTAGATCAACAACCAGGATCACCATGGTGCGCAGTTCCTCTAGCTGAGAGGGCAGGCTATCAGTTGACTTCACAGCTGACAACAGTACATTTTTTGTGTAGACTGTCAGGGGTGCCATGACACTGGAGGACCCGTCTTTTCCTCAGGGGTTCCAGAAAAGGAAGACACCATGAACCATGTTGGTTGTCACACTCCAGCATGGCTCCAGTTGCTTTCTGATTCCACAACCCTCCGTTCTGGAACCAAAGATAACATTCATGGTTCCAGAACTATTCTGTTTTCTACATTCCAATTAGTTCCAGTGTTCCTGCTCTGGAATAATACTGTTTCCAGACTGTTGGTTCCAGATGTATTCCAGTTCCAGAACTAATCTAGACTTTACCCAGCCCCCATGGTATGTCAGGCCCGATTGGGCTGTTCCAGGATTTACATGCAAATCCCAGTCTCCTGCATCACTGGTTAGGCACACATTTTCATTTGGAATTGCCAGTGGTGGACTTGTGCTATCAAGCCTGAAAACTCTTCTCACTTGTACCCTGAGGTGGAGTAAAAGCAGAAGACTAGACCATAGGTTCCTTGTCCTACCCAGTTTTACACCTTTAGAGGTTGTCATTCATCTATGCATTTCAACAGAAGCCTGGGGACAGGGAATACTTTCAAACTGGAATCTTTCCACTTCAAGGTCACCCTCTAAGTTGACCTCATTTCTTCCAGAACTCCAGCATGGCTGATGTACTGTAGGCACTTGAAACACTTGTCTGCAGTGTTGTAGTCTGTAGTTCTGAAGCATTATGTGTGCAGACAGCCTCTTTCTGTATTGGCAGGATGTCGTCTCACTTCTGGGCACCTGATTCAGAGTTATTAAAGTTACACTTGTAAAGTAAACTTTTACAGGCGACAGATTGCTTGCTCAAAACATGAATCAGCTATGTACTGCTTACGTTGCCCAATATAATTACTTTTGGATTACATTTGCATAAGAAAAATAAATCCATAGGCATGTCACTCAGAACTACGTTTATATACTGTATGTCATTGAGGCAGACCTCCCTAAACTGCAGAATTTGGCGATGCTTCAACCAAAAAAATGTATTCTTTGGTTTTGTGACTTTTTTTCTAGTAAAATAGCATCATATCTTTGTATAAGAAACATGGGAACAATTTGGGCAGGACAAATACATATGTTGGTTCTTGTTTTTTTTTTCCCCTGGAATAGCGAGCGGCATTTATTTTAATTTTTCTTTCCCTTCAGAGGCTTATAGTCACTCTCTGTTAGGTGCAGGTATGAGTGACTATGTGTATGGAGATCAAAGGTGGCACCATCTTTATTAAGAGTGAAGAATCTGTACTGTAAAACTGTAGTCGCAGTTGTTCATGATCTGGTCCTATTTTTCTGAAGGTTTTAAATGGTTCTCATTTCCAAAGTTCATTTTAAAGCATAATAATATGCATATATGTACATATTAATAAAATGTAACTTGCATGCTAACTGCTCATTTGCATTAGCAAATTACAAACACTGTTTTCTTTGTTTTGCAATAGTGACTCCTTTTCACCTAGTTCAGGGTGGCTGTTCATCTCTGTCCCCATTCCC
Source organism: Neoceratodus forsteri (assembly GCA_016271365.2). Classification (NCBI taxonomy): domain Eukaryota; kingdom Metazoa; phylum Chordata; order Ceratodontiformes; family Ceratodontidae; genus Neoceratodus; species Neoceratodus forsteri. Next base: position 118,948,196 of record JADMNL010000034.1, on the reverse strand, counting down.
TTGAGTCGGCCACTGCCCCCTGGGACCTACCTCAGCCAGAAGTTCAGAAGTTCCCCCATGGATATTCCCTTTGGTGGGGCCAGAGGGAGAAGGGCTATCCCCAACCCCCCCAATTCACATAGCCAGAGCGGACCAAGGTACAGTCCTGGGTGATGGCGCAGACCCAGGCAGAGCGGGTAAGGCTTGATTAAGCCCCCCACATCTTTTCCACTTTTTCTCCATGCCCATTCAGTGTGTGCATGGAGGCACTCATGCAGAATGCTCCTTGACTCTGCCCCATCATGCTGACCATGCTGCACTACCAGCAGGCATCCACCTGGTGGCAGCCATAGCCTGGGCTGACATTCCTTCCCTCCCCAGGAGAAGAGCGCAGCCCTTCAGATACTCAATCCTCCCTGCCTCAGCAGACCCTCAGCGACCAAGCTCATTTCAAAACTCGGATCGCTGGTGGGAAAAGATAAGGCACATTCAGAGCCTCAGCCTTTTGCACCACTGACTGAGTCATGAACTGTTTTCTTAGAGGAGATTCTGTTTGGTTCTAAATTTTAGAACTGTCCAGTTTCTAGAGGTTCTTTTTACAGAACCACTTCTGATTGTACCTAATCTAAATATTATGTCTGGACAAGTTTTCTTGGATGTGTGATTACTTCCTCAAAGCAGCAGGGCAACACATCCAGACCTTGCCTTTTGTGAACCAAATTAACCCCCAAATGAACCTCCCGTTCCTCCCATTCCAATTTCATTGAGGAGACTTATAAAATTGCAATGTAAAGTGGCCAAATCCTGGCTGTAAAATGAGCCAGTGGTTAGGTGGCCAGTAGGCACGTAATAATCATCAGTGGCCACTGCAAATTGTGCAGGAGACTATATATAGTTAGTTATTTGGCAACTGGGTATGTACACTGGACTGAGTGGCCATTTTCAGGCACAACCTGAGCTATATGGCAGGACATTGTTACAGATAGTGACAGCTTGATACCTTTTATTGGTCCAACAGATATCTTGAACACAGATGGAATAGTACACAAGCTTTGAGGCCCCACAGGTCTCTTCTTCAAGTGAATAGCCTATTAGTAACTTGGGCATGCAACTGGCTATTCACCTGAAGAAGGGACCTGTGGGGCCCAGAAGGCTTGTGTACTATTCCATTTTTTGTTCAAGACATATGTTGATCCAATAAAAGTTATCAAACTATCCAGTGACTCCTGTTTTCCGAGGACCAATACAGCTAAAATCTCTTTTTTATAGAAACTGCAAAGACATGAGGTAGATAAAATTTACAAACACTGAGAAGCAGCAATTCAGTACAGAGATGACATAATCTGAACCTGAAGTCTGTCTCAGCCTGTAACTGTTCCAAGGCTGCTTGATGTCCCCCTACCCCTGCTTCGACCCTGTTGTGCACCCTTCACTTCCCTGGTTCCCCTACCCCTCTGAGCTCTAGTAAGAGGAATTAGCTACCTTGCACGCCCTTCGCCTCAGCTCTTACCATCCTCAAAATGGGACAAATTGCACTTGTATTACTTCCACGAAAGGTAACTATTATTTGCTTGTTCTTACCCTTGTTGTATATGCTATCTGTTCATCTTGTACCTGTTTATTTGAATCACCCTTGTATTTCACATTGTGGTAATTCCCTTGCAATGTTCTGTAAACCATGCTCTTGTAATCTCCCAGGTCGTACCTGAAAATAGGCACTCCTTGTCTAGTCTGCTTACACGGTAAACAAAATCTAATAAATAATATACAGTTTTAAAGTGTGTCATGTGGGACTAGATCCAATCAAGCAGCAAATAACATACATAAAGGACAGTGCTATAAGTTACATATTACATACAGGGATTATACATAAATAGGTATCAGTTACAGGATATAATACATTAGAGAGACTGGCTGCTGGTTACAAAGAGGAGAAGGCAAATCACAATGCTGGGTATCAGGGGCACACAAATTAACTCCTTTTCAAGCTGAAAAGTTGGGGGTCTGGGCCAGTTCACAGGGCTGGCTATGTCACAGTTTAAGACTTTATACTAAGAAGGCTTTCTGGCCCATGGTATTGGAAATGGGGTGCCTATGATGTACAATTACATGAAATGATCACTGTTATGCCTCTCCTATTTAATTAGGCAGATGCACCTCCTGCCCATGATGGGAATCAAACCTGGGACCCCGAGTCCCACAGGCAGCAGCTGTATCCATTCAGCTAAAAGGGAGTTCCTCCTTTTTGACACTTTGGAGAGCACCTTTGACTTCCATGCTTGCTATCCCATATACCACCACTAGATGGCTGTATTGTTTTGGAATGTTATTCACAACTTTCACTACTAAATGGCTGTGCTTTGCGCAGTCTGCCTTTTCTCATATCCAGTATTCACCATTGTAGAAGGCTGACTACTAAATATCTCCATCTACTGGTAACGTGGCCACCAAGCTGAAAGAAGATTGTGTACATTCTGGCTGAATCTCTTCATGGACAGTATTGCAAGGGCCCCCTTGGCTACAAGGCAGTTTTATGGTAGTATGGTGGCAGCACTTCCATCTACTGTGCTGGTGGCCCAGGTTCGAGTGTGGGCTCAGGTTACAAAGGGGTTGGTCAGGGAAAGGAGGTTAGACCATCCCACAGACTGCTGCCCTCTCTCAGGGGTGGGGGTAGAAAAGGAGACTCAGCTACTTGCCTGCCACAGAAAAAAAGTCAGATGGCAATACAGCAGGAGTGTCAACATGGGGAGAGCTTGCTTTTAGATGATGATATGTGCATGCAACATGCTGTGTGTCATTGCACGTTTGGCAGCCCTGGAGAGAAAAATCAGTGGAAAATGCCTGACCGAGTAGGATGGCGCTCCAGTTCTCTGCAGGTCCCACACCATGGACTGGACTCCACCGATGGAATTTTGACTGTGTTCTTGAGAGGAAGCCTGGACAGCCCTTTTTCCCCACCATGGGGAACTCTCCAGAGAGAGAGAGAGAGAATGGTAAGCCCCAGAGAAGGTACCTGATGGAGCTTGCAGGACCAGGGCCTATGGGAGTCAGTCGGTGAACTGGCATAAAAAAAAAACTTGATTAAAAAAGGCTCTTGGGGCTGCCCAATGGCCCAGCCACAGTGCGCTGGCAACCCAGTTTGGGAGCTGGCTAGGCAGTCACAAGAAAGGCAGAGGTGCATTACCATGTGACAGTACTTGCAGCAGGGGAAGGATGGCACTGGATTTTAGCACCACAGCAACTCTTGTGGAGGGCCAGGGAGCTTGCCGCCACCCCCCAGGACATCGTCTATATGCACAAGGGGCCAAGCTTGCTCCCCCCCCACATGACATCATCTGTGTGCACACAGGACCAACAACTAGCCATTACCTGGTGCTGTGGGAAGGCAGGTGCTGAAGAAAACATGGTGGGGGTAGTTAAAACCCTACCACCTTCGTTATGACAGCTGGTGTCACACAGCGCTGTGCTGTGTTCTCCCACTGGACAGGTCGGTGGGGGGTTACTGAGGTGCTGAGGCTGGGAACCCTCCAGTGAGCATAGCTTCCAGCCTGAGAACTGGATGGATGGTAGAAGGAGAAACAGCTATATGAGGCAAGAAAACAGGTGCACTTGTATAGGTTTATAGGGGCACTAGGAGGGCCTCTTATGGAGATGAGTGTCGCCTCGCACGTTCTTAGAGCAAGAGAACTGCAGACCAAAGGTGAGCAGTTCTGGTGCCCTAAGGATGCCAGAGGTGACACTCTGATATCTATAAGAGACCCTCCTAGTGTCAATATAAACTTATTATAGATTGTGCCATGATTAAAAAAAAACCTTTTCTTTGGTTAATTTCTGTGGTGTGAGCAGCAGTCATCGAGAAGCCTGTCACAGTGCTCAGCGCTGAGGTACTCTTACAGCAATAACAGTACCTCACTTGCAACTAAAAGAAGCACGAGATTGGTCAGGGAGTGTTACATCACGCTCCCACGCTCTATAATAAAGGTATGAATTTTGCATCTCACCTTTGTTACCCTGTTAGTGTCTTCACTATCCATCACGCTTCAGTGTCACTAGCAGGAGAGCTGAGTAAATAAGGTCTCAATAAATGAATCAATCAATTTAATTGTGTCTTTTCATAGCCAAGACCACATTTTTTAAATCTACTGGCTAATCACCCTTATTGCCAGAACCAAGGAAAAGAGCAGGAGGGCGCAGCGTTCATTTTAATGAAGCTCTCATATCTGAGCTAGAAGCTAAACCCAAGGCACCCCTGTCCAGTTGATACAGCAGGGCAGCAGATGTACCTGCAATTTCAGAGAGAACCAACATTTTTTTTAAATGTTTTTACTGTTTTATTTACACAGGCTAGCCCAGCTGAGATGCAACCCCCACCTTTCCAGTGGGGGTCCTATTACTACCCATTTCAGCAGCTGGTTGGACTGAAACATCAGGAGGTTAAGTGATTTGCTCTGGGTCACACAGTTAGTATTTGGTTCTAGGATGGTTTGCAACATGGTCTCCTGGTTCCCGAACCAGAACGAGACCACACTGATTTCAAATACTGAGAACAAGGTTATATGATGTCTGGGTGACTCTGTGCCCAACTGTTGGAGATTCAATGAGGCCAAATTATAGTGTGGAGTTGATAGGGGCCACGGCTACTGTGCTCATGGCCTCACAGCTAGCCACCACATTTGTCAGGGGCTTTACATTTTTTTTGAATTTATTTACTTAACATAGCCCAATGCAATATCATGTTTCTGAGGTGGGGTGGGAGGTCCTGCTTCAACCTAAAAGCTGTGAAGTGCAGTCAGGTCAAGTGACTTATGCTTAGTGGCTCAGTGAGACAGGAACTGGGTGGGATTTAAAAGGAAAGTCCCCTCAGCCTATTTTCTGTATACCTGTGTAGTCTGTAAGCATGAACAATAATTCCCTCTCTTGCATACCCCTAATGTCATCCTAATTTAAATATAAATGAGGTTGCTTCACTCTGTTTTGCCCTGGTGTGAATACCTGTTTCTCTCCATTTTATAGGTCATGACCCCATTCATGCAAGGCATCATGGGAGTTGATGATGTGTACATGCACAAGCCAGCAAAAGTTATACTCTCATTCAGTTCTGTTATATGTCTTGTGAAGTCCCTGTATTCTCTAAAATCATTTATTTCTAACTCAGATACACTTTAAACTACAAAAAACAGCAGGACAGTTACTGTGCCTTGAAAAGTGTCATGGCCAGCATAAGACAAGAACATAGGGGCTGCAGAGGACAGCAACAGTGCTGACTAATATAGCATAACTACTGCAGGCTTTAATACTAAAACATCATAAAATTCCAGGATGCCTTACATGAGCCAGGGCATGACCTTTGCAATGGAGTCAAGCAGGTTTTCACACCAGACTTAAGTACCTTCAATTGCATTCAAATCCTAATGAAGTTAAGGGGGTACAATAGAAGCAATCATTGTTCATGCCTACAGACTACACAGAAACAGAATAAAAGGCTGATGTGACTTTCTCTTTAAATTTGTGACCTGTTTCGTATTTTAACCACTGGACCACACTGCTTTTTTAAAACTCACAGTTTGCGGGGGCACTGCATGAACTTGATGTGTGAAACTCACCAAATGATGGCCTTAACAAATTTGAACCCCTTCCCCCCATCACCTTGGACTGACTGTGATCATCCAGATCAAATTCCCACAGACCTGAGCTAGAATCTGAGTCAGTTCACTGATGGGGGGTTCGTACCTTAACACATAGCCTGGCCTGGATGGAGAGCCCCAACCTTATCATACAATCCAGATTATGAAATGGGTAGAAAGAATGCTGGCTCCTGACTGGCCAAGAGATACTTTCAGCTGGGCCGTTATCCCAGCACAATAGCCCAGCTGAAAGTAGCTGAACAAAAATATGTTTAAAAATCCAATTTACTAAAAAGGATCCATTTCATAATTGCAATAAGGCACTCCAGGAAGTGCATTATGGTGTGTTAATGGCTTTTCTCAGTTAGGTGGAGCTAAAAAATGTTACTACTAAATAAAACTGGAAGATGGTAGGGATCTTTTATAATGGATAAAGGGTAGGATCAAATGTTTTTCACACTTTCCTTGCACTGCAGCTTTAATGTAGTGGCACTTCTTGTATTCACATAACCCATACTTGAGCACAAACAAATCCATCATACATGTTGAACAGTTTTACTGGGGTAGCCAACAAAACTGGGGAGAGGCAGAATTGGCTCTAAAAACAGAACCATCCTAGAACCTGGTTATTCTAAACTGTATGAAAAAAATTCCCCCTTAAAAACTGTTTGACCACCTGAGAACATGGCATGCTGCAGAGGAGAGGCACTCAATTTCGGAGGGGGGTGTTCATGCACCCCCCAGCTGGCTACCAAAGGGCAGCTGTGAAGACAGCTGTTGCCCTACTCTCCCAGACAGAGGAAGGACACAGCTGTGCCAACCCTAACAGTCAAAGTGGAGGGGGAGAAGAATGATAAAAGGGGAGACAATATATAAAAGTAGAACTGTTTCCAAATGTAATAGAACTAGTAACTAACAAATGATTAATATGCATTTTTATGCCACGTGCTGGGTTCAAAGAACCTTTTGGGATTACATACAAATAGAGGTGAGAAAGAAGTAAGTACCTATTTATAACCAGAAGATATGTACCCCTCCCTAACTGCAACATCTTTTAATGAGGTAATAACGCCATAGTACGGTGTGATACCTTGATTCGGCAGGTAAACAAATTATATATGGTAAGCTGTCACTGCAGGTGGGCATGGGACATATTTTAAAGTGACACCACATAGCAGGAGAGAACGACTAACTAGCTCTTTGGTTTATGTGGTCCAGGGGCAAACACTATCATTAAGGAACAGACCTGCATTATCTGAGAAGGGAGTAACCATTTTTGGTTGTTTATTCCCTTGAATTGCTGACATGCCCTCAATAAATGACATTTTATTGTTCTTCAGATATGTGCATTTCCTTGGAAATTAATTAGTTTAAGTCTTACCATCACAGTTATAATTATTGTCATCTTTAACTTGGGGCATTTTGCTGTTACAATTTTTTCATTAACAGCACCTTAGTTGAGATCTTCCCTCCCCTAACGGCCACATCCTTGGGTTCTGGATGGTAAACAGGAGAGACAATGGAAATGTAAAGATGAATCAGCATCCACCTCAGAACATAAATGGGTAAATGAAGTTACCACAGAATGGAAAGAGAGGGTGTGATTGAGGTAGCTCTCTCAGGCTCCGAAGGTGAGAGGGGGGTAGTATCCTCCCCTGCTGCAACAGCTCCTTCTTGGGTATAAAGTGGAACAGTACAATGTGGGCTACCCCCACCCCCCCCCCCCCCTTCCTGTGCAAGGCCAACATGGCTCGGGTGGGTCAACTTAATGTCAAGGAGGAATCACAGAATAAGCACCACCCACAAAATGATGGCATTCATCCATTTTGCTCCCTGCACATCAAGGGCTGCATTGTGATTTTGACATAAATACATATGTATTAATGGGTTCCCCAATAGGAGCGGTCATACATGCATTATTAGGGTGTAAGAACCATGAACCAAAGCCAAGCACTACCAGCACTCTAAGTAAACAAGTCAGGCCACACTTTTAGCCATAAGAGTGTCATCAAAACTAGTGCTATATGGAATTTTAAAATTCCAACAGATCAGAATTCTGCAGAATTTGGGACAATTCCACCTAATTCTTTGGAATTCTATCAATTGCAGAATTCCAAAATTTCAAAAGCAGATTTTTTTTTTTTGCGGATTAGTAATCCGCAGTCTAAATGAGACATGGATTTCTTTTTCGCAATCTGTGGAACATTATTTTGTGGTTGACATGATACGTGGAAAGCTGTTCCACTGCTTACTTGGAAATGCTTTTCAGAATTCAGCAGAATTCGAAAAGAAATTCTGAAAAGTATTTCAGAAGCAGAATTGCCCATTCTGCATGAATTCGGTCTGCGGAATTCTGAATTTGGCACCACTCTAGTCAGGACTAATTAATATATTATAGATCCATAGGGATCAGCGTAATTTTAAACAAAAGTTCTATAAAATGCTGCCATTTCAAGGGAACTTGCACATACAACACTCTTTGAAAAATAACAATGTCACTGATGCTAGAGAACAGAATGCTATGATTATTTGGGAGCGCTCCCACAGTCTACAGTCTGAGTGGCCTATTATTCAATTTCTTGCACTATAGCTATGGTAGTAGCTACTAATGAGCCACATGACAACATATTTGTTTAACATATTTTATCCCCCTAGGTGCCACATTGGGACCTGCCTCCACCATCTTTCCAAGCCCTGATGCTGCTCACCTGAAACTGCTCTACATATATCTGTCAAGCCTCCAAAGTCCACCCGCATCTCACTGCTGTGCTGCCCTCCTGGCTTAGCCCCCCCAGGGCTAGGTATACTTCCCCGCAGTCCACTTGGCCACCCCACAGCAGAGGTGAAGATCCTGGAGAGTCTCCCTGCCAGATTGTGGGAGGAGTCCGGCACTGAACATGGTGGGTGGGCAGGGGCTTCATCTGCCCAATCTGTCTCCTACTTTTTCCCCTTTAGTCCTGCTCCCCCCCAGGAGCATGCCACATCACTGGGTGTTGGTGTGGTGATGATCCCATGTGATTGTGGCACCAATGCCAACATCCCCGTCAGACACTATCCTCTGTGGTTGCCCAGGTGGCAATAGAGCAGCGGATCAATAGATTCCCCTCTCCTGGGAGGAGCACAGTGTCCATTGGAATGCTAAATTCTCCTCCCCTCGGCTGACCCTCCAATGGCCCTGGCTCATTCCCAAACCCGGGTCTTCGGCATCATGAGTGGCATGAGACCATGTTTAAAGTAGAAACTCTGGGACTATATTATATTGCCCTTTGGGGTAACCCTTGCCTCAGTGTTTGCACACAGAGGTTCTTTGTCTTTTAAATAGTTTTTTATTTTAATGGGTCACCACAACATAACCCAGACAGACTGTCTTAGGGTAGCTGGTTCATTCCACTGGGGTGTAAAACAGACGAGGCATACTGATGAGTCCTGGTAGGATGAAACACACGTCTATGTCATCTGTTTGCACCCTTTGCAAACTGTGTGAGAGACCTTTCAACACCATGCAATGCTGCTTAAAGTTGAACCAGCTTAATGTTCTGTGGAGATTTGCATATGCAGCCCATGATGCTTTGCATTGTGTGGGCATGTGTGATTTTGTATTTCCTTGAAACTTGGCTTCCCAGCCAAATGCCCTTTGGAGTAACCCTTGCCTCAGTGTTTGCACACAGAGGTTCTTTGTCTTTTAAATAGTTTTTTATTTTAATGGGTCACCACAACATAACCCAGACAGACCGTCTTAGGGTAGCTGGTCCATTCCACTGGGGTGTCAAACAGACGAGGCATACTGATGAGTCGTGGTAGGACGAAACACGTGTCTGTGTCATCTGTTAGCACCCTTTGCAAACTGTGTGAGAGGCCTTTCGGCACCATGCAATACTGCTTAAAGTTGGACCAGCTTAATGTTCTGTGGAGATTTGCATATGCAGCCCATGATGCTTTGCATTGTGTGGGCATGTGTGATTTTGTATTTCCTTGAAACTTGGCTTCCCAGCCAAATGCCCTTTGGAGTAACCCTTGCCTCAGTGTTTGCACACAGAGGTTCTTTGTCTTTAAATAGCTTTTTATTTTAATGGGTTCACACAACATAACCCAGACAGACCGTCTTAGGGTAGCTGGTTCATTCCACTGGGGTGTCAAACAGACGAGGCATACTGATGAGTCCTGGTAGGACAAAACACGCGTCTATGTCATCTGTTTGCACCCTTTGCAAACTGTGTGAGAGACCTTTCGGCACCATGCAATACTGCTTAAAGTTGAACCAGCATAATATTCTGTGGTGATTTGCATATGCAGCCCATGATGCTTTGCATTGTGTGGGCATGTGTGATTTTGTATATTATACTGCTGCTTCTCCTAGTGTTTAGTGTGGCAGCATGGTGATGTACTGGTGGCACATTCTGTGAACAAGAGACCTAAGGACCTCACCTCACAGCTTGCCAGTGCAACATTTGCTGCATCAGTGGCAGCGTTGTGCTGGCTGTCACTTTAAACCTAAAACAGATCTGTTCAGAATACCAACCAGCTGACAAACAATTTGCATAACTTAATTAAATGTACAGTAATCCTCATTGTATTTATGGTTGTATTGCAGTTCTGAAAGAAAAACAATGAACTCGGTCTCGACACAAATCAATGCAAATGATGAAAGCGCCTGTTTCCGTTAAGCAAATGATGAGGTAGCAGCAATGTCCTCAGTCTAATAATCTTCTCTGAATAATTTATACAGAAACCACAATTACTTTAAGTAAAATAGGTCTGCGTGCGGAGAGCAACTTTAATTATCCAACCACCTGTCAGAAATTCAGAGGCAGCCAATCACTGCTAAACAGAACTTTTACATGTAAACTGGAGTCAGTATAGCTGAGGCATAAGATGAGCTAGGTGGCTTTAAACGAGATCTGCGCTGAACCAGTAATAAGTCAGTTTTCCTTCTAAAACTTGATCTGAAAATACTGGTTCTAGTTCTGTTACTGCTCCATCGATACAGGCTGTTTAGTTATCCTAGTGGGTGTTCCTTATTTACTCACAGGCAGTAAGGACCATTTAAGAACTGTATGATGTAGTTTAGGTACTTTGCTCAGCTCTTTCATCGTTGGCACAATGCACCCATGTTCTGCTATAGATCTCTGTGTTTGAGGCAAACATGAAGTACATCACACAGTTCTAAAATGGCACTTTACACCAACCTGCAGATCATACACATTCCCTGAGGTTACTAATAGGCCCGTATATAATGAAGAATAACAGAATTGGAACCAATATTTAGAGAACAAATGGGTTTTAGGTTCAGTGCAGTTCTGCTTTAAGTGAAGAGTTCAGATCAGCTGCAAAAATATAGATTTTCTTATTAGGCGATGGTCACATGAGGGGGACCTGCTGTATATCTCCATAAGACACTCAAATATGGGGAAGTGTCAATCATACGTTCTGCTTTGGTTTCTGCAAACCTTTTTGTTTAAGACAATGGGTAGGATTTTCAATAGGATTTGCCAAAGATGTGTCTGCTGCTCTTTTCAAAGCAGAAACTCATCCAAACCCAGTAGACCCTCTATTAGATGGAGTAACAGCGTCCAACATTTGGATCCAAAAACAGATGCAAGTGCGTTAATGGTGCTTGGATACCACTCTGCAGGATCTGAGCACCCTCTGATGGCTAACTGCTAACCATGCACTGGATCCGACCTTCATCTGACCAAGCCTGTATTTCAGATCCCCAGTTGGATTTTGGGGGATCTGAGGTCAAAGGGGGTTGGATGCCTTGATGCAAGGACCAGATCTTTGGATCTAACCCTTGGATAATTGTGATCCAATCGTCGGATCCATCAGATCCAAACCAAACCCTTAGGACCTTCCAGTCCCCTGAATCATCCCCCGGGGGAGAGTCCACCTCACCTCTTGGCGGCCAAACTTGGAATTAGAGGGTCAACCCCAGGATTGGTCAATGGGCTCGGGAGAGCCTGGTAGAGGATGGTCTGGCTGTGAGGATGTGAGGTGCAGTCCTTGGGGCCTCCGTTGCCTCCCTGTAGTCCCCAGGGGCTTTCTACTTAGGTTACCCCCTTGGAGCTCAGATGTACAATAATGTCCCCTGGCACTAATGTGCTGATGCCCGCTGCAGCTCTGCCCCCATGTCTACAGCGCTGCACGTTCCTTGCACTGCCCCAACCACCATCAGGGGCCACCCAGGAGTGGCACATACCCTGGATACCTCCCCAGGATGGGTGAGCTGTCCTCTAGACACTAAATCCCTTCCCTCCCCTGCTGACCCCTGGTGGTCCGAGTTTGTTCCCGAACCTGGGTCACCGGCATGGCGCGAGGTGCAGCATCCAGTGCCTCAACCCTCAGCCCCATGAGGCCAGCTCAGCTGTATCTGTTTTATGCCACAAATTGTGACTTTTTGTTGTAAACAGATGCAACTTCTGAAAACAGCAGCAGGGCGGTCTGGGCGCAAGTGGATGGATGTAGAACAGGTACAACGTTTGCGTCTGTGTCCAACCACTTTGACAATCTTACCAGACTTTAGTTGTTTGATTATTTTTTCCATCCCTTTAATCTCTCCGCTGCCCTTCAAGATGCTCTGAGCTGCAATGCCTGCACCAATCTTCAGGTCATGAGGGCGGGTGAGTGGCTTCACAGCTGACATCAGTGCTGCTTCTTGGCCAGCCATCAAGGATTGCGCAAATGTTGGGCATCTCTTGCCCTCCCTCTCATGAAAGTGAGTTCCTCAGCTCCTCCACGGCAGGCCCATGCCCTCATACTCTAGGTAATGAATACCTGTGGTCCTCTGTGGCAGCCCAATGTGATGTGGACAGATCCCTGTCCCACTTTTATAGGGGAACTCTCGGTGTCCGCTCCTAAAGCAAAGAAAACCACCCATCATTATTTCTCTGTTATTTTAGTTCTTAACACCTAAAAAAAGAAAACCATGCATCAATGTTTTCTAGCCCCCCATCCCCTCTCAGCACCCAGTCTCCCTCACTTATCTCACTAAAACCCCACGAAGCAATCCTCAAGAAGCAATTGCCAATGCTCACCCTACTATACTGAGCCACAAACTGACTGAACACAAGGTGAGTCCAATGAAATGCTTTTTAATGTATGTTGAACTTTTATTCCCAATGTCATAATTTTTTCAAGCTGTTAGTTCCAAATGTCCACATTTTTTATACTCCACGCAATAAACAAGACAATTGTAAGTTTGCAAATCCCCTCCAAGACATGTTTTTGCAGCCATTCTACAAAATCACCTTCAGATGGGATTTAAAAAAAAATTACACCTGTCTTGATCATATGGTGGCATAATAAAAAGAGGTTCTACGTCATAAGGGCGATCGCCGAAAGGTGATCGTCATTATGGCGCGTGTACATCGCCGAAATTCAGTTTCAGTGATGTACACCCATGGCGGAAAGCAACATGGCACAATGAACTCAGATTTTTAATATCATGCGGGGGTAGGATTCTCAACTCCAGGAGGGTGCATGTTGTGGGGAGAGGTGCAAAATTGTACAAAATGAAAAACAAATACTCAGGCTGGGTGTAACAAAACATGCCTACACCTGGACCTGAACCCAGCATCCTGGCCACTGCAGTCCAGCAGCTACCCACCATGCCACAGAGCCAGCTCAGCAGCTCACTGTGACACCACGCCTACAAACCCTCCCGTCCCCCACTCAGCGTGCCCTCTCCTCCCCCACACGCGTGTACATATAGTGACATCCTGTCGCTATTCGCGAACCCACCCCATCCAGTCAGCTTTCCTGCTCCCTTGCCCTGTTGACATGTGCTGCAAGTGGGTTGCCTTTTCAGTAGGCACCCAGTTACGAGTAGCGCATGTCACAGGATACCATAAAAAGACTATGTTGAACATTTGGGGGTCAAAATTTCAAAAAAAAAAAAAAACAACAAAGTTATGATGAAACATTGATATTTTTCAACATTTACAGTACACATAACATGGTATTTTTTTGAGATTTTTCACCCTAAATTTTCAACATTGCCATTTTCACCCCACTCATTGGATGAGACTGTAAACAAAAATCCTGTCTGTCTGTTGTAGTACTTGTTCCAGTGTCCATTAAAGATCCCATGGCACTTCTTGAGAACATTGTCGTAATTTCCCCTGGGTCCTGATCAGATTTTCACCATTCATTCCGAATACCACCAACAGCTTAATCTGGTTACATTTTATTTGGTTTGCATCAGTAGCCCCCCCACCCCACACCACCACCACCACTACTATTGGGACAAGGCTGAAAATAGGCGGAATTGTCTATCCCCCTTTTACAGTCAACAAAAATAAATTAATAAACACTAAAATCTAGATGATTCTTTATTTATAAACTGGTAACCGGGAAAGGCACACTGAGCCAAGGCTCGTTTCCAGGTGCAACCCGGGGAAGGGATACATGGGAGACAAGGTTTAGAAGTCCAGAACGCAATGGATACAATGGTAAAAAGAAGAGAGCGCCATGCTCAAAAAATACAAACAAGCAAATAGTCCCAGCCAATGTGCAAACGGTGCACTGCAGAAAGAATGTATACAGTGGTGCTCATATCAGACAATTAAAACGGAGCACAAAAATACAATATGCTGTATTTCAGATGGACTGTTCCCTAAAATAATGCATAACAGTAAATGTTATCATCATAATGCTCAGTTTTCTATAGTCCAGCTGAGGTGCAGCATCTTGTTTTCAGTGAGGTCCTGCTTCTACCCCATTTGACAGCTTGGACAATGTAAGTAAATCAGATAACATGTGACTTTCTCTAGGTCATGCACTGCATCAATGCCTATAATGCGATTTATAAGTCAAAGTAAATATTCATGAGCCTAGCGAGGCTCCTGATTGGCTACTGGGTCAGTCTTTAACGTCTTAGAAATGACTGATCCAGCTGCCAGCTGACGCTGTGCGGCACACGTGGCTCACGCCACGCCACGCCACGCCACTCAAAACATAACAGTAAGCAAGAACAATGGTAAAAATGAAAGTTGTTATTGATACTAGATTTATATTCACAATAACAACCTCAGAACTGGTTATTTCCTTGGGTTAACGACTGGCTGGTGGGTGGTGACCACCCATCCCCCAACCCTGTCATTAATTCCTCTGAAATGACCGGCTTCTAGGTCGTTACTGCTTAATTAAACTTGGTATCTCAGAAATCATCACTCTGTGCTCTAACTGATGGACTGCACTGTTTTATGAGTATAGAAAGTGTTAGCCTCTGCGTACGCTTTAATGGGGAGCTGCAGAGAGGAACTAAGCTCAATATTGAGGCCAGCACCTCGGAGGCTTCACATGTAGCTACACCCCTGAGGGTTACCGAAATGTACAGCACTCATAACATTTACAATTATGCATGGCATCAGAAATCTTTTTTTTTTCTTTAGAATTATGCATCAGAAATTATGCACATACTAGCAAAGGTGTTAGCATAGCTAATGAAGCTTCAGATAATTAGCAGATTCCCCATGTGATTTCTGCCTAAACCTCCCTGACTTAAATGTGACTCACAGAGTGGAACTTAGATGTTAGCCCTCTTCTCAAAGACATTCCAACTTGAAGTGACTTCTGAGCAGAACTGAGCAGAAGCTAGGAGCAAAGCAGGAATCGTTACATCTCACGGGCACAAATGCATCATTTTCTTCTTTATTTACTTATTTCTTTATTTGAAAATTAGTAACTGGGAAAGGCACACATTGAGCCAAGGCTCATTTCCAGGTGCAACCTGGGGGAAGGGGAGCAAAGGATAAAAACGATGTATAGCATAGGCAAATTCAGTGTTACAAACAAAGTGTAAAGTCTAAGCACGCAAAGACAGTAGAAGGTGCACAGTGAGCAGACAAGTCATGATCAGGTAGTAGAACATTACAGCAAGTGTTTGAGGGAACTGTTAAAAGGGGAACAGGAGCAATGGCTGGGGAAGGAGTCTCAAATAATATCTGAGGAAGGCAGGGGAGGTAGTGAAATGGAGGGAAGAGGGGAGCAGGTTCCAAAGTGAGGGGAGATGATGGGCAAATGCTGTGCGGCCAGCTGAGGTATGGGACATGGGAAAACAAAGGTGCAATGTTCCCTGGAGCAGAGGGAGAGGGAACCATGGAGAGGAGTGATGAGAGGTAGGATGGAAGGGTGGGTGATTTGATCCTTTTGTTCTGCATTCTAAGGGTACCTCGCAACAGGTTTCACATTTTGAAGCTGAACTGATGTCCTAAAGCAATCTCTATTTGGGGTTGGGGGTGGGGCTGTGGTGGCACCATCTTAACTGTGATAGAACACACTGTCAAATATCTTTGAGTACCTTACGTTACCTTCCATGTTATCCACTGTTTACGTGCTTTGGCCTCTGGGTTTGGAGAGTTAAACCTTTGCTTTATTACTCTATAGCTTAAAACAACAATGTACATCGGGGTTAAAACATTGTACTACTGCTTTATTATTCTCTTCCATATGGCCCATTTTCTAAGATGCCCTCCCCTCATATTGAGTCTGCATTAGCATTAACTTCTAGATTTGAAATAATTCAAAGAGCGTTCCTTTATGAATGGCACTCCCCAAAACTGATGCTGAACAACAGCCTAACTTGCTTCAAATGTGGAACCTGTCAGAAAAACTTGAGACCTTTTGAGAATAGGGAGCCCCAGTCATTGTGCGATAGGGAAAGGGGATACGGATGGCAGCGGAACATGTATGTGTGTCTGTAGCCGCCTCTTTTGAAAACTCTGCCCACTACATACAGTATGAGGGGGGCAGCACAGTCTGCAGAGTAAAGCAGAGGTCTTCTGAGGGGTGAAATGAGGGATGACTGGCCTTATGTGGGGCAGTTGAGAGGCATAGTATGCTTGAGTATACATAATATGAGCTAGTATAAAAATAAAACACTAAAATCTGTCTGGTTTTAAAATGTATATCCAAAAATAAACCTCCCTTAAAAACGGTTTAACTCACGGTACCCTGGCATACCTCTCAACCTTTTGTCACTGAAATGAGGGACATGGACATTTCTGGGCACTCAAAATGAGGGACAATGAGGGACACAGGCACCCAGAATGAAGGACACATCCTCAAACATGGAGATAGAAGCTCAGAACACTGAAAACCATAGTGTTTACTTGTACAAAGTTTATTTTGGATTTGGTATTTTAGAATATTATGAATTTCTTCTTTAATGTCTGAATTTATGGTACATTCTTTTTGTGGGCAGCACCTTTTTCATGAGGGACGGATGAGGGACAGAGCAATTTTAAGGGGTAAAATGAGGGACACTTCAGAGGTATGTACCCTAGGTGGTCATTTTGTATCAGGAGTAGCAATGATGGTTTGGACTTCAAACAGTGCTAATGGGTACGATGAGTTAAGTGGCTCAAAAGGCAAATTAGTAGTTAGCATGTAATTTGCACATAAACAATATGCAAATGTGTGCCTTAAAGAGCTGATGGAACCAGAATGGACAGAAAGGAAAATGATACAAATGTAATTCATGCTGTCTTGTGTGGCTATTTTGGGTCAGGTTAAGCAATGGATGGTTCTGACGTCACATGGCGCTACCGGTAAGAATGGGTTTTAAGAAGCAGTCAGTTGTAACTTTTTATTTCTGAAGTATTTTCCTTTTTCTTTTTGCTCATCACAAAGCTTTCTATGTCATAATTAAGCAATAATGCCCGACAGGGTGTGTGTCGTGCTGGGATAACGTCACGCCTCAGGTGGTTGGGCACGAGGCCGCAGTTCCAACGACTGAGGCGTGACGCTATCCCAAATGACACACACACCCTGGAGGGCATTATTGCAACTCTACAATGGCTCGTTGTTATACAGAATAAAAAAATAATTTTAAAGATGTTTTTGTGGGGAAAAATATTTTTGTTTTTTAAGAGAAGATGAAACAATCAATCAAAGGCTCCATAAAATGCTCATCTGCAGGTTCACAGTGAGGCTGAGACTAGACCCGTGATGTTGTACTGGGATAACAGCACGGGGCCAGCCCCAGACTGACCAATCAGAGTCCAGGATTTTTTCTTGCCATTGTATAATATTGTGTTGGATGTGTGGAATAACTCTCAGTCTGGCAGCTGACATATCTATCCCCCACACACACACCACTACTGCATCATCAGCACTGGGATCTCATTGCCAATGACATCAAAGATGACTGGTTTGGCAGCTACTGAATGGCTGTTCCTAAGCAGCAGTGATGTCACAGTCAGTGCGGTCACAATACTGATGATGTAATGGGGGAACAGAGCTAGATATGTCAGCCTCCAGGCAGAGTGCTATTCCACACATCACACCTACTAACATCAGGTAACAATCTTCTAATTAAGCACAGGAAAAAGAAAATGTACATCAGATATAAAAGGTAATGGTTGACTGCTTTTAAAAACTAATATTAGTTTTAGGTAGTACACTAGCTCTTTAAAATCAAGAATGTTTTGATCCAGGCAGGACAGCACAGCAGCAGCACTACTGCTTGACAACCAGATGGCCCGGATTTGTGTTTTGAGCCTGCATTACCTACTGCCTTAGGGAGGGAAGGGCACCTACTACCATTGTTCAACTGCCCCCTGGTGGCCCGGGGGAGGTGGTGTAATGTGAAAAGGAACGGTGCTCCCTTATGGAGGGGCCATTCATCAGCAAGCACTCACTCACATGCGCGTGATGCAGAGGCCTCGCATTCCCTGAACAAGGCCAACAGGGGAGTTCCGAAGGAGGGAGGAAGGGCCTCACCCATCCCTCTGAGGTCCCTAATAGGTGTAAGGCCAGGTTGCTCTACTGGAGCACACATGGTAAGTGGGATAAATGGTGGGGCTACAAGGTGAAATATAAGGGGCAGATTTGGAATGGATAAAGCCCCCTTGTCCCACCATGCACAACTAGGCTGTCTGGCACATCTTTTCCTCACTGGCTCCTGCCTCTGGCACCCCAGACATACTGAGCAAGGTAGTCTCCTTAGAGGCCTTGTCCCCGTCTCTGAAGTCCCACCTTTGAGGGACAAGCCACAAGTTACCTGTCCAGAGGCCAGAGTCATGAGTGAAGGAAGGCACGAATGAGACCCCAGGGATTCCAATGGAGGTAAAAGGGACACTGAAAGAAAGTTCCAGGTCAGGTCCACTAATGCTAGTAAACGAAAATATAAAAAGTGAAATCAAAACTTTTTAGACATTTTCAAGATTGGATGAGAACAATTTCCTTCTAATGTAACCTTGTTAGGATGCCTGGAGGTTCTCTTATGAATGTAAGAAAGCCACCTCGCATTTTCTTCGGTGAGAGAATTGCAAACTGAAGGTGAGCTGTTCTGGTGCCCTACAGACACAAGAGGTGACACTTAAATCCATAAGAGACACTCCTAGGATCCCATTAAACATATTATAGATCGTGCATAACTTTTCTGATTAACTTTGTCACTGTAAATATATATGTGTGGTATGACACAACCAGTGCCAGCAAGAATCCCATTGCTGGGGTACACAGCATGAGACACTCTCATGGGGCTAAAACTGTCTCACAGGTAACACAGACAAGCACTGTGATTGGTCAGGAGCATGACATGATGCTCCTGCTGTCTATAATTATGACTGGATCAGGTTCATCCATTCATGCCAGAGATGAGGGTTATAAGTAATGATTTAATTATGATCCCTCCCATCACCCTCTGTGATCACTGACTGGTTTATTAAGTCAAGTCTCTGACTCTAGGACCTGTTGATTCTCTTTAGGCTTAATGTAGACCTAAGACTTTAAACTGTATGTATGATGAATTATTGTCGATGTTCTGTGCTGAATATGCAACATGAATATTTGTAATTTATTGTAAACTATCTGTTTGCAACATATGTCTGTCTTCTGACATTGTTTCACCAGGACACCGCTGTAAATGAGTGATGCTAATGGTTTTATTTATTTATTTTTTATTTGCAATTATTCTAGCCGTGATAACCCCATGAGAGATGCAGCATCTTATTTTCATGGGTGTCCCAGGGAGGACAGGAGCAGCCAACTGTTTAACATGGTCAGGCAGGAATAGTTACCTACAGGCTAAAATATACAAGGCCAAAAGCAAACTGTAAAGGTAAGTATATCCAAACAATTATCAAAGCAAGCGAACAAAGTGGGGTCACAGCAGACAAAGGGCATGAGCACTGAACATGAGCATGGTCGTGGGGAGAGGGATACTGAATCTGAACAAATACAGAGGCTTCTAAGATGGCTGGAAAGACTGGACTTGAACCTTTGCAAGCTAGAAGCATTCCTCAGCTGGCGAGGGTCTTTGTACCAGGTGTCTGGTGCTGCAAATGAAAAGGCCTTTCTTCCAAATTCACGCTTCATCCTGGGGATTGAGAAGGTCAGTGCTGCTGTTGATCAGAGTGAGCAGGCACTGCCTGGCTGTGTGTGGTGGGCTTGGAGATTATTGGGGACTTTTCCTTTTGTACAGTCGTACAAAAAAAGAAATGTGGTTAGTCCAATAAAAGGAATCACCCGCAACATATTTGCTGTTGCTTTTTTCTCTACAGTTGCACAACAAAGAAAGCCAGTGGTAGTCATGCTTGATTGAGGAACGTCTCCAGTTAAGCTGGTCATACAGCAGACAATGATGAGTGGACCGTCCACAGGAGGGGATGAACCTGCATGTCTTGTACAAATGACCCAGGGACAAAAAGTAGTTTTAAATAGAAATAAATGAAATTAAATAAATGTTGCAGTAGTCAGCACATCAAAGATTAGAAAATAAAAACAATATGAAAGAAAAGATGTCACCCTGTAGTAAAAATGGGGTTGGGAGGGTGAGGGACAAGGAACTTTGTTCCAGGAGTAAAATTAATAGTCAGGCTCAGTTCCAGGAGCAAAATTAATAGTCAGGCTCAGTTCCAGGAGTAAAATTAATAGTCAGGCTCAGTTCCAGGAGCAAAATTAATAGTCAGACTCAGTTCCAGGAGTAAAATTAATAGTCAGACTCAGTTCCAGGAGCAAAATTAATAGTCAGGCTCAGTTCCAGGAGCAAAATTAATAGTCAGGCTCAGTTCCAGGAGTAAAATTAATAGTCAGGCTCAGTTCCAGGAGCAAAATTAATAGTCAGGCTCAGTTCCAGGAGCAAAATTAATAGTCAGACTCAGTTCCAGGAGCAAAATTAATAGTCAGACTCAGTTCCAGGAGTAAAATTAATAGTCAGACTCAGTTCCAGGAGCAAAATTAATAGTCAGGCTCAGTTCCAGAAGTAAAATTAATAGTCAGACTCAGTTCCAGGAGCAGAATTAATAGTCAGGCTCAGTTCCAGGAGCAAAATTAATAGTCAGGCTCAGTTCCAGGAGCAAAATTAATAGTCAGGCTCAGTTCCAGGAGTAAAATTAATAGTCAGACTCAGTTCCAGGAGCAAAATTAATAGTCAGGCTCAGTTCCAGGAGTAAAATTAATAGTCAGGCTCAGTTCCAGGAGCAAAATTAATAGTCAGGCTCAGTTCCAGGAGTAAAATTAATAGTCAGACTCAGTTCCAGGAGCAAAATTAATAGTCAGGCTCAGTTCCAGGAGCAAAATTAATAGTCAGGCTCAGTTCCAGGAGTAAAATTAATAGTCAGACTCAGTTCCAGGAGCAAAATTAATAGTCAGGCTCAGTTCCAGGAGTAAAATTAATAGTCAGGCTCAGTTCCAGGAGTAAAATTAATAGTCAGGCTCAGTTCCAGGAGCAAAATTAATAGTCAGGCTCAGTTCCAGGAGCAAAATTAATAGTCAGACTCAGTTCCAGGAGCAAAATAGGGAAGGGCTGCTCTGGTGTAAGATTTAGCCCCTTAAAAGCAAAACACTGACCAAATAAAGTGTAAAACAGCTACATACATATAATAAGGAAAATTATTCCCAGACCACAGTCAGGTATGTTTGATCCTACCTCAAAGGTGGTGGGTTCCTCTAGTGAATTGTTTTCCATTTCCAACACTGATACCAGTAGATAAAACCTTCAGTACAAGATACACTCCTCCTTATTAGAATACAAGCGGACCATGCCTAGTGATGAGTGGAGTGCTTGATAATACTGCAGGACAAAGGAAAATCTTTGAAATGCCAAATAAGAAAAAAAGAAATATTAAAACAGAGTTTGTTTGTTTTTAATTTACTATGGAACTAGAAGGGCACTTCTCTGCACCCCTGTGACAAAAGGAAGTGATGACTCCAGGGGTCTCTAAAATCACACATCAGTTTTCTTGTGTTAGAGAATAGGCGGTAAGTGCAAAACAGTGCCATTTAGCACTGAATGCTGTGAGCAACAGCTAGTGTGGTGCTGCTGAGCAGAGCTGTGCAGGAATGTGGAATTCTACCTGTGGAATTCCTGAAGAATGGCAATTACACTTACAAAATGCTTTTCGGAATTCATTTTTGAATTCCACAGAATTCTGAAATGCATTTCTATGTAAACCACAGAATAACTTTCCGTGGATTACATAAATGGTGGAATAATCTTCTGTGGATAACAAAAGAGGAATCAATGGTTAATGTAAACTGCGGACTACTAACCTATGAAGAATTTTCCGCTTTTGAAATTTCAGAATTCTGCTACGGATGGAATCTGGTGGATTTTTTTGAAATTCAGTGGAATTCCATTCTTTCAGAATTTAAATATTTTTTTCCATTAAAGATTTTTATTATTTTCAATTGCTTTACATACAAACTTATTTCAAATGTATTTATTTATTTATTTTTGTTGACCGGGTAAGTGCAGTAGGCAGATTCTGCCTATTTTCAGGCATGCCCAAGGGGAGGGGGGATACAGATGAAATGCCAACTGACCTTGAACCAGAGTAAGCTGTTGGTGGTATTTTTAGTGAATGAGGGAAATTTGGCCAGGGCACCAGGGAAATTCCCCTACTCTGTAGGGCGGAGTTTCCGTTTGCCAACAGCATGGAGGAGTCAGTTGGAGCTCTGGCTGACTGTGATGCTGACCTTTTGATTTCCTTCCCACCAACGATACCCAATGCAGCTGCTTCCAGGGCTATGCACACCGATACTGACCATTCTGCAGTTCAAACGCTACAGCAAGATGTACCGGATCCTGGCGCTCTTATTCTGGGCTCCTCTCACAGTGCAACAGACGACCCTGCTTCTCTCCGCGCTACTCCGACTGGTCTGCCGGAACGAAGTTCTCAGTGCACGGCGGGAGTAACACCACTCCTTCCCCCAGTACTTTCCGGTTCTACCTCACAGCATGACGGTGAGTCTCGCGACCTACAACCTGAACCTGCTTCATGCTCTGCACTGGATTCTCTTGCTCCTTCAAGGATTGCTGCACCTAGCCTTTTGACTGTTCCCATTTCCAAGACTCCTACTACAATGGATCTGTTAGGTTCACGTTTTGGCTTACAACTGGGAAAGGATGTTTTGGGGACTTCCTGGTCTGCTTCCGGACGCCTTATATAATGCAGGGTGGACTCAATCACCGACGGGGACCTGGATACTGGATCCTACCTGGAACGAAGCCACACACGGTGTTTTATTCTCCCCCAACAGGCCTGCTACGAGTCTGAGCTCCAACGAGGTACCACATCTGAATAAAATGACTGTTAAAGACTCTGTTATAGTAAAACCTACTTCTGCCACTTCTGTACATTCCTGGGGGGATATGATGGATGCTGTTGATCAAGGGTTTAGTCAGGCACCACGAGAGGATACTGACATGCCTCTTATATCTTTACATATGCCACCAGTGGTCTCCCCCCAGGTCCCTCAACCTCTGAGACTGTTTTGTCTCAAGAACCTACTGTTTCCCCCTCCCTTACTCTATTAGACTCCAGACCTGACAACACTCCCTTCTTGGAGGATCCTAAACCAGGCACGTCTACCACACTAACCCCTACTCTAGATAAAAACCCCACCACACAGATAACTGGTGCGACCTCCAATACTTTCTGACCTCTTTAAAAATAAGCTTGAACCAGCTCCTGTAGGAATGTGGACCGTCTTAGATTATAGGGTGGGCTTCCTGGTTGCCTTGATCGATACTATGTAGCTCGGACCCTTCTCAAAGGCGTGCTACATTTTCCAGCCTCTGACATTTATGCCCTGATACATATTTCAGGAGAGGAAACCTTTGATGTCAGTTTTAAAACCTCCGCAGGGTTGGACCATTTCTGGCATTTGTATACCCTGCAGAAAAATGATCCCATTTGGACCCCTTTTTCTGTTGTACCTTTGTCTAAACCTACAATTCGGACCGTGACTATTATGTTCAGGAATGAAGATGTTAGCGTCAGTGATATTTATCATTGGTTGCAAAATCACTGCAACGTCCTTTCTCCTCCTGAAGCTATCCTGGACGATGACGGTCTATGGACTGGTGGCTGGAGGTTTAAGGTGAAATTGTTTCAAGTTAATTCAGAAGTTGTACACCTACCCAACAGTTTTTTTCTTGGTACAGATAGGGGGGTTTGTTTCTACAGAGGCCAACCTAGAGCCTGTTATAAATGTGGTGCTACCACACATCTAAGTAGTACATGTGATCTACTTAAATGTAGTTTCTGTGGGGATATGGACATCCGAGCATGTCTTGCATGAATGTGTTTAAATGTAACTTGTGTAAGAAACAGGACATGCTTATCACCAATGTCCATGGGCCAGTAGAAATAGGTCTGAGTTGGAACTCTGATACCCTAGTACAAAAGCACAAGCTAAAAGCGACATGAAACATGTTTTCCCCCTGACCACTGTCTCGGCCCTCCTTGCCCCCTCCTCTGAACAGCCTATTTCAGTTCCACTGGAACACCAAGCCCCTCTACCACAACAGGACCAGGTTACCCATGTGAAGGTCTCCACTGACCCCCCCCCAGAACCCTTGCCTATCATGCCTTCCTCTTCTGCTACTGTTGATAAAGAAGGTTTTCAGACCGCCAGGCGAGTTACTAGGGCTGCTGCTCGGAAGTCACTCAGACCTCCTGATATCCCCCTGTCCAATACCTTTGATTGCCTGAAAGGAGATAGGGAGGATTCAGACGGGGATTCTGATGTGTCCGTAGTACCCTCTGATGTTGATACCCCTACTATTAAACCTCCTGATGTCACCAGAAAGAAATTGGTGAAAACAAAGAAGGGTGGGAAAAAACGGAAAAACATGACAGTAACTGACGGAAGTAGCTAACATGGACTTTACCAATGGATCTTCGTATTGCTTCTCTTAATGTATGCAGCCTTAAAGGCTTTAAGAAGAGAATGGGTTTTTTGCATTATGCGAACTCCCTTGCCCTGGATATCCTATTATTGCAGGAAACCCATGTTTTGAATTTATATGATATACAACAACTAAAGCGTGGATGGTACAAGGGCCCCTCTTATTGGATGTTTGGGGTTGATTCAGCGGATGGTATAGCTATTCTTTTCTATTCCTCCCAATTTTCGATTACCCACATTGTTGATATACTCCCAGGTAGAGCACTCATCATAGATTTCACCAAGCACACTTTACCCTTTAGGGTTATAGTTTTTTATAGTCCACAAACTAAAGCTGCTCGTATAGCTTTGCTGGATTTAATCAAACCATTTTTTATGTACACGCAAACATTTTGGGGTGGAGACTTTAACTGTTCCATTGACACAAAAAACAGGGTTTCCTCGGGGAAAAAAATCTATTGTGATTCTATAGCTCTATCCACTTTGATAAAAATTGCCGGTTTGGTAGCTGCATACCATTCTCTACACTCAGATGCAGGATATACATATTACAGATCAGTATATCATACCAGAATAGATTATTTTTTTGTTTCCCGTCACTGCACCCCACGTTATATTTCTGTAATCCCAAATGAAATCTCAGATCATTGTCTTCTGATTGGTCACTTTTCCATTGGTTCCCCTAATATATCCATATTGCACCACTCCCTATGGAAATTGAATAATTCCTTATTTGCCCCAGAATCTGTCCAATCTCATTTGCACACTCTTTTTCAAGCACGACTTTCAGTTATGATTTGTTATGATTCTATGTGGGAATGGTGGAATGACACGAAGATAGATTTGGCCATTTATTTCAAGACTTTAGGTAAAAAAACTGCCAGGGAAGGTTACCTTACATATCTAATATATCGCAATCAGTTATATAAACTAATGTCTCTTCAATCCACATCCTCAGTAGATTATTCATCACAAATTTCCAGGATAAAAGCCTGTATGTTCTCTCACCAATATGATAGTGCTCGGTCACTGGATTACATTATGAAAACTGGTACTTCTACTTCTCCATCTGCTGATCCTTTTTTTGCTTTTAAAGACAGACTTCACTCAACTGTCATGCATGGTTTAAAAGATGCTCACGGTACTGTATTGACCTCTATCCCCGAGATGTTATCAGTTACGTCCGATTATTTACAGGCCCATTTTTGTACTGTTCCTAACTGCCCTACAGATATATCCCCCCTTCTGTCAACCCAGTTCCTTCAGCTTCCAAAACATTGCATTCCCAACCTAATCAACCGGATTTCGCAGGAAGAGGTTGCCAATGCTATCTCCCGTTTACAGTTAAAGGTTTCCCCTGGGCCAGATGGTCTGACACATGAATTCTATAAAATGTTTCAAGGACACTTACTAGAAATTTTAACTCAGGTCTTTAATTATATTCTAGATAATATGGACGCAACATCTGGTTTTGGTTTATCTGTCCTGAAATTCCTATACAAAAAAGGAGATATAATCTCCCTGACAAATTGGAGGCCACTACATCTCCTAAATACAGATTATAAGATTTTTTCTAAAATTCTTTGTTCTCGGTTACGACTGGTTGCGCCAGATTTGATTGATACTGCTCAGACCTGCGCTATACCTGGCAGAACCATTCATACAAATCTCTTTTTGTTACGCAAAATTTTGGAAAAAAAAATACATAATAAGATATCTGGTTATCTTTTTGCTTTGGATCAATCGAAAGCGTTCGATTCGGTACATCATAATTTCTTATTACACATATTATCACTATATGGTATCCCTGACCGGTTCATATCATGGATTTCACACATGCTATCATTGGCATTTTTCTTTCCAATGATAAATGGATTTCGAGGCCCTACCCTTTTACAGCGAATTGGACTCCGTCAAGGCTGCTCTTTTAGTCCATTGTTATATGTTTTTGCCCTAGATCCCATCATTCGGCAGATACAATGGAATCCAGACATTATAGGTATTACTCCTCACCCCAGTTTATTACCTATTAAAATCTCTGCTTATGCAGATGACGTAGTCTTACTTTGTTCTGACCTTTCCTCGAGTGATAAAGCTATTCAGACATTTCAATCTTTCACATCAATATCTGGAGGTAAGCTAAATTTTGAGAAAAGTGTATGTATCCCCTAACATTACATCATGACAGATACAACAATAGTACATGGTATTAGGGTCTGTACTACCCCTCAGAAAATCCTAGGGATATGGTTTAATACATCAAATGATTCTACCTATAACTGGGAAAAACACTTAACTCTAGGTGATAACAAGGTACGTCTTTGGAAAACATGGAGATTAAGTAAGAAGAAGCGGGTTGTGGTGGTAAAATAATTTCTATCCCCGATTTTTTTATTTTTAAGTCATGTTTTTTGTCCACTGAAACATTTGGAATCTCGGTTGTTTAGTCTTTTTTTTCAAATGCTATGGGGCAGTCGCTTAAACCCTGTTAAGAGACATGTTACATATTTACCCCCAAATCAGGGTGGTTTAGGAATGATAAACCCTCTATTTTTTTCTCTCTCCTTTTTTTTACACCATATTTTGCAAAGTCATACCTATATATTAACTATATGTGATTCTTGGGTGTCGAAAGCGGTAGATTCTTTAATGTTAGCCTGGACTGACCTTCCACCCATAGCTTCCCGCATACCTTCCTCCATCCTATGTTATTGATAGTTTCCTGATCCTACGATCCTGGAAAGTGACTAAATCCTCTATTTTAGGCCTAACTAGGAAACAGTTGTACATCTATTTTCTACACCTCGATGAACCAATATTAAGATTTCCACTATGCTCTCCATCTCACATGACATCTACACTTAATATCCTCAAAGATAAAAGAATCCCAGCTCATATGTGGGATATCTCCTGGTTATGCTGTCATGGTAAACTGCAAGTTCATGGTAATTTAAAACACAAATCAGCACAAGAGAGATATTGCCCCAAACCGTCCTGCATCAATATAGAGGAATCCATGGAACACTTTTTATTTTCCTGTACAGATGCCCTTTTATTTTGGAAAACCTTAGCAAATAAGTGGAAATGGCCTTTTCTAAGCAGGATCACATATTCAACCCTTATTTTAGGAGTTTTTTTCTGGGTTTTGGGGTACATTCCACCCTAGTACATTGAGGGTGTTATTCGCAGCTTGTAAATATTATATGTGGCAGGCTAGATGTAAATATGTCTTACAACAGGTGCTGACTTGTCCACTGGTTATTATTCAATATATTGAATCCACAATTTTGAGCCTCCAAGACACGGAATCAAAATATCTCTCTCCTACCCAATTTGCATCTTACTAGGCTGGTATTACTTTTTTGACTTGATTAGCTCTGCATAATTTTTGATTGTGACTGAGGTTATTTTTTCTTTTCCCTCACCTATATTAGACTATATTTCATGATTTTTCAATGTATCAAGTATATACTTGTATATTTGTCTACTTGTCTTTCTGTTCCTGTACTTGATGTTATGTACTTATTATGTGGTTGTGGTTGTTTTTATGTGGTTGTTTTATGTGGTGTTTTACTATAATTGCTGCTTGAATCTGTTTGACTGTATGCCAAATATTAGCTTTTGCCATTTACAAGTTGTTGTTTACTTCTGGCCACCACTTGGCTTCCCCTTGATCCCTGTTCTCTTCTCCCCTCACCTCTCAGCCTTCCTTCACTCAACTCCCCTGCTCCTCTCTTCCCCCGACCACATCTCCTGCACTCTCCTTTTCCCCCCCCCTCTGCCTCCTCCTTCCTTTCTCTCCTTGCTTGCCTCGCCTTTACCTCCTCCTGAGTCACCCCTGCCCGTTCGCTCGTCCCACCCTCCCAGCTGAGCATTGTTCCCTATTACCTCCACTTGCCATAAACTTACCTCCTCCTACCGACCTCTTCTTCCCTGCCCTGCCGTCTCTTGGTTCCACTGGCTCGGCTTGGCGTTGTTACCTTCCGCTACTGCGTAACTCTTTCACTTCTCTCCTCCTCTTACAGGCATCATCACCCTTGCCCTGCGGTCTATCGGTTCCACCAGCCCAGCACATTCTGCTACCTTTTGCCCGCTGTTGCCGTCTCTTGCAGTAACCACCTGTCACCCTTTCTCCGCTTGCCGTCTTTCGGCTCAACGACTCGGCTGCAGGTTGGAACCTTGTATACGCCGCTGTCCGATTTAAGCGGCTTTCTTTTAACCTTCACCCCTCCCTCCCTCCTCCCGCCATCCCTCCT
Source organism: Neoceratodus forsteri (assembly GCA_016271365.2). Classification (NCBI taxonomy): domain Eukaryota; kingdom Metazoa; phylum Chordata; order Ceratodontiformes; family Ceratodontidae; genus Neoceratodus; species Neoceratodus forsteri. The sequence goes on along the minus strand of JADMNL010000034.1, from coordinate 118,919,200 downwards.
CTACTCCCTCCTACCTCCCTATTCCTGCCACCGCCTCTGTCCTTATATTCTTAGCCATTTCTTTAGCCCCTCCCTGTTTTGGCCCCTTGCCCTCTATCCTTCCCTCTATCCTTTCCTCACCTCCTCACCTTCCCCTTTGTCATTTTCCATCTTGTTTCTGGCTTACCTACACCTATCCTCTCCCTTTCCTAGGTCCTTCAATGCACTTTATGTATCGCTCAATGAAATGTCCTGAAATGTATTTTGCCTTGTATTTTCCTTTGTCATGCATTGTATCCTGCCATATGTATCTTCCTGTATTTCTGTGCATCATGTATTTTGTTATCCTTACTGTATCGTTATGTTCTGTAATTTTACCTCCGAGTCGTGCCTGAAAACAGTCACTTGCTGGCTAGTGCACTTACCCGGTTAACAAAAACTAAATAAAAATAAAAATAAAATTAATAAAAAATTCCCCTACTCTTTTTGAGAAGTGCCATGGGATCTTTAACATCCACCTGAACTACCACCAGAACAGGCAGGTGAGACCTAGGTTTAATATCTCATCCGAAAGACGGCACCTCAGAAGTGCAGCACCCCCTCATGCTGCACTACAGTGTCAGTATTGGAATATTAACCCAAGTGGCTGGTGTAGGGATAGAACCCACAGCCTTCTGATTTCCTGGCCTCAGAGGCAAGTGTGCTACCTGCTGAGCCACTGACACTGCGTGTGTCAAATAACGCACAGGTGACAATAAATTCTCTTGTATTATCAATAAAACTCCTGATATCTATTGAGAAGGAGCGTACATATGTTGTAGTCTTTTCTAATCAATATTCTTTTGGAATTTGAAAATTCAGTATGGTACTACTGCTTGAGTAACTGTAACGGCAAAGGAGACCTCTAGTGCTGATCCATAGGTTGTAAGTAAAAAAAGTCAATGCGGCAGTCTATGTTCCAGCTTGGGGACAGTTCCCTTTAGATGAATGGTTATATTTGTTGCCTTCAGGACTCAGGGACCCCATTTTGTTTCTCAGAAAGGGTTAGAATGGAGGGGACAGGCAGAACAGTGATGACCAGGATATGGGATGCTTTGCCCTTAAAAAGGGGATAGCAGTATTTTATATGAGAAATGGTAGTCTGTGCAAAGTGGTGACATCTAGTAGTGAAAACCATAAGTGATAGTCAAAGCAGTGCTGAGTAATTATAACAGCAAAAGAAACCCCTGGTGGTGTTCAATGGAATTGCAAGTATATGAAGTCAAATGGATCACTCTAACCTCCCAGCTAGAATGATTTCCCTTTAGCTGAATTGTTAGAAATGTAGTCTTTAGTATACATGATCCCATATTTGACCCCCAGCAAGGACTGGAGCTGTTTCTGCCCAAGTAAATACCAACTACAATGCCAGCAGCAGCACGGCTTCCGTCAACACCATATCACTACCACTGCACTTCTCAAGTTCACGGATTACATTCATAGTGCCTTCGACCAGGGGCACTTGGTGGGAACAACCTTTATCAACCTCACCAAGGCCTTTGATACAGTCAACCATGACCTCCTCCTGGCCCAATTAGAGGTAATTGGACTCTCCTCTGACTCACTGTGCTGGTTCCGCAGCTACCTCTCTGGACACGTTCAGCAGGTAAAAATATGCAATGTACTCTCTGACCCCCTTCAAGTGTCCCTTGGAGTCCCCCAAGGATCCATCCTTGGCCCCCTCCTCTTTAGCCTCTTTCTAAACAACCTACCACTAGCCTGTCAACAAAAAATCCTTCTCTACACTGACGATGCGGTGATCTACTCCAGTCATTCTGACCCTATCGTATTGGAGCAGCATCTTTAACAGGACTTTTACAATACTGAAGCCTGGTTTAGCAAAGCTAAACTCCTAGTCAACCACAAAAAGACGAAGTCCATGCTCTTTGCCTCAGCGTACAGCCACCACAGGGCTGCAACCCTTAACATATAGAATTTATATAAGATCACCATTGAAATGGTCCCCAATTACAAATACCTGGGCCTCACCCTTGACAGTTCCCTCTTATATGCTGCACACATTGACCAGGTGGCCACTGCAGCTAACAGGAAGCTTGGCCTGCTATATAAGCACAGAAGCTGCCTCACTATCAAAGTCCTCCAGCTCTCCATAACCAGCTCGGTGTTCTCAACCATTGATTATGGCCTTGCCATCTACAATGCAGCCTCTGACAGCACCCTGAGGCGACTCGCCTCCACGCTCAACAAAGCCTGCAGACTTGCTCTGGGAGCCTCTCGCCTGTCCCATACCTGCCACCTCTACTAGTAAACCAGTTGGCGAAATCTGTTTGATAGAGCCCGCTATCAAACCTGTCTCCTTGCCAAAAAAGCAACCCTGGGCCTACTGCCTCCAGGGCCCAGCTCCCTCATACACCAGGTTGCACCAACTAGGACTACAAGAACATCCAATAAGATCTCTATTAAGATCCCCTATCGTAGCACCACCCAAGGTCAGCGATCCTTCAAATACTGGGCCCTGCTATGGCTTTCCTCACTCCCAACAGAACTTGCCACAATTAGCAAAACTGACTCGTTCAAATCTGCACTTAGATTCCACCTTTCCTCACAAGGGAAATGTACATGTCCTACCTGACCAACCCACCTGCTTAAAACCCCGACTACCTCACCAATTTGCACTTTGCGAGCACCTAATTTGACACTTCCCTCTCCTTCCCTCCTTCCCCAACCCCTTGCCCCCAACCCTCACTCAGTCATGGACCCTACCTGTTTTCTCCTGGGCTCCATGCCCTCACCATGCTTGCAACCCCAGTCCTCCCCCTCCCCATCCTCTTTCTGACAAGGTGATCCCCTAACCTGTGGTTACTGCAAGATGACCACCCCTCTTCCCCCCCTCACTCTTAAACCCCCACTCTCCTCTTCCCCACTCTCCCATGCTATTGCTCCTGGTGCTCTGTCTGCTAAGGCTCTATCCCTATCCTATGCTCTTTAATAGTTATTTTACCATTGTTAATTGTTTAGTTCTTTGTTACTCTGAGTTTACCATTGTACGTTCGCCTTATTTTCCTGACGCGTAACCTTTGTAAATGAGCTTGTAGCTCAAAGGTTGTAATCCGAGAATTCAGTAAACAAATAAGTAAACAAATAAGAAATAATAGGCTTGTGTGGCATTTCCCCAGAGAGATGGAGGCTTTTATTCATGAACATTACTTCCAGAATTTACACTGCTTGACCTTACGTTAACTAATGCAATTCAGCAATGTGCCACTGAACAACATAGAAGATTGGCAATATATCCTCGAGGTTAGAGCAATGAACTGTAAATGAGCGTGGCAGATCCCGCTACCTAGGTTTAATTCCCACAACTTCCACTTGCATACTGTGTGACCCTGAGCAAGTCATTTAAGTTCCCTGTGCTCCCAGATGCAGCAGGAAACAGGCCTTGCACCCAGTGGACCTTAGCTGGTTACTAGTGGTGCTTGGATAGTGCCCCCATGGATCCGACTGTGCTCCACTGGATGGTGGCACTATCTGGGTGGACTCCAACCCGGGATCCAGCCGAATTCATAAGTTGGATCCCAGGTCGGATCCCATGTTATTCTGTGTCAGATAATGCGGGATCTGACCTGGATCCAGGGGGCTCGGATCCATGGTCAGATAGCTGCTGCTATCCGACTGATCCACTATCCTGCCAAAATGGTAGGTATTTGGTGAGTCCGATTGCTCAGGATACTATCTGAGCAATACTGCTGGTTACCAAAGAATATAAAAAAGTTTGCTGAATTGAGTTACTTAAGGTAAACTATTAAATGGGTACAAAAAAATCCAAAAACCTAATTGGCTGAGAAGCTCAGAACTCATTGTTAATATCACAGCATGACAGCACTGGAATAAGATCTGTGACCTCACTGACTTTGTTTACATGAAGAAGGCAAAGCAGTATCCCTATGCCTTGAGTCACTTGCTTGTATTTTAATAAATGCAGCATCTGCCATCTACTGACCAAACAGCAAAATTACAACAGCTCAGTATGACTACTTTTTTCTTCTTCCCTTCATTTTTTTTTTACTTTTTTACTAATTTAAATTTTTTTTTAATTATTTGTTTACTAACCCTAATGGACCCATTTTCATAATCGCAGTTAAGCACTCTAAGGTGTGCTTTGTGCTAGGATAATGACACTTCTCAGGCAGTGGAAGTACTTAGCCTTCGGCCTTGTGCTTCAACCCACCCAAGGTGTGCCATTTTCCCACCACAAGGCACACCCTGTCAGTCATTACTGTTTCAGTAAAGTAGTGTTACCACTGAAGATGATGGTTGTGAATATAGGCCAGAGACACACACAGACAGTTGGAGTGTCTTTCAAGAGGATTGAATCTGGTGACATGTTTCTAGCAACTGGCCACTTAGTGTCATTTCAGCTTCCATGCAGTGATGAGCTGGCCTGATGTTTGCTGCATCCACACTTACTGTTTTGCACCATTTCAGGAGGCAGTGCTTACCAGCTGGCCAACCACAGAGAGTGTTGAGTACTTTTCAGAGAAAACCTTCTGATGGACATGCAGGCAGTGGGCAGTGTCCACATTAAGACTGAAAATGTTTGCAGTGTTTTGACTCCCTACTGTAATAGCAGCTCAGTAGTCACAAAATGATTCTACTAGAGGGGAATAGGGTCACACAGCTAGGTCTACAGTGGAGCAGGTGCTCACCTGGTATAAAATGCTAAAGAAAGATGAGTCTATAAGCACTTTTGGTCTACTCTGTCCTGAGCCCCCCCAACCAAAGCCCTTTTCTGGTGACCCCAGCTCATCGTTTAACAGTTGTGGGCATCCTAATGCCTTAACTAGGAGCTGGAGGAAGAACCACTTCACTGTGTAGCAGCTTTGTGTCCTACAATACACACTTCTGCAAGTCCAGCTGCTCTGAGTTGGGGAGTATTAGCAAACAGCAGGCTGAGTTCTCCACTCAGCCGATGAGAAACCCAGCAGCGAGTCCAGTTCAGATGGATAATTGGTGGACTGATAATGGGTTTTTGCATGGGATTTTGCTGCATTACACAAAGTAATTCTAGGCTTGGTATTTAATGCTGTACTGCACCTTGAGCTCATTGTTCCCCAGGTGGGGAGAGCAATTCCAGTTCGCCAGTCAAATGTTAAAGGGATTTTGCCACTTTAGTGAAAACTTTGAAAAGCATCATATTTATACACAATCCAGCTGATAGTTTACAGATTTTCTGTATTTTTATTACTTTTATTGTTCATTAATAGATTTAATTTCATGGAAACCGAATTGCTGTCCACCACAGTTCATCTGCTTCAGCTATTTAAAGGGGAACAGTCAGCACAAAGGATCCCACACTCAAGTGTGGGGCTGGTCCCAGTGTGCACTTTGTGGGCAAAAACATTTTGGTTTACTTATTGTTTACTGTGGGATAGCAGACAGTATCAGACTCATTTTGCTTACTTGTATGCTGGCATCTTCTGTTACTACAAATCCCAGAATCCCCTACAGCTGACATCAGTCACTAGCCTGCAGTGCATGTCAGAGCTTTTATAATCTCCAATTAATAACTCAAGTCAATAAATATTGCCACCACCAGCAGGTTTTAAAAATCTCTTCCCTTGAGAGTTCTTTCTGACTGTACATGCTAAATTCATACTGTGGATGTATAATGGTGGTGCTTGTATACAGTTACTCAATCAAGCAAACAATCAATTAGTCGCTCAATCAATCAATCCTTTTATTTACCAAAATAAACAGGATGGTGATAAGTCATATGAGTTGTCAAGCTCATTTCTAGTGACATCCTTAAAGGAGTACCACAGTCAAAATTTGCAAAAACATATGTTGTGCTGAGTGTTTTGATTTCTGTGTGTAGTTCTAGTGTGTCCTTCCCTTTGTTTTTGCTGATAGGAGTTTTTCTGAACTTGCCTACTAGTCTGATGGCACTGAGGATTTCTCTAAGGCTTTTGATAAGGTCTCACATAAAATCTTGCTACAAGAATTCATAAGAATTAATATTCATTCCAATATCATAAACTGGGTACAATCATGGCTGGAGAATATGACCCAGAAAATGTTGGTCAAAGGTTATTTGTCAGATGAGGGTGTGGTGACTAGTGAAGTCCCTCAGGGCTCAGTATTGGGACCCATCCTTTTTAACATATAAGTATCCACAATGTCTGCTATGGACAAAATTTGGGTATCAAAGTACACAGACGATTGTAAGATTGGTAGTCTTGTAAGTTTCTGATGGGCTTCACTTGCAAACCCAACTTAACAGTTTAGCATTATGGGCAAATTCTCATAAAATGTTTTTTTAATGAGGATAAATGTAAAGTTTTACATCTGGGTAGAAATAATATGCTATCTGATTACAAATTGAATAATATACCTCAAAAAAATATTGTTGAGGAAAAAGATTTAGGAGTTACAATCTTGAACAATTTAACAATCGGGCTGGCAGTATAGCCTAGAGGTTAAAGGAATGAGGTGTGAACGAGCTTGATGCATCCAGCAGACCAGACCTGAGTTTGATTCTCACAACCTCCACTTGCATACTGTGTGACTCTGAGCAAGTCACTTAACTGCCCAGTGCTCCCAGGTCACCCCTGAAAACAGGCACTTGTGCCTAGTGGGCCTTACCTGGTTACCAAAGACTAAAATAAAATAAAAAATAAATAAACCTTTGAAAGAAATATGATAATTAAAGTTAAGAAATGTAATAAAATTGTGGGGTCAATCTTGGGAAATATTAAAAGTAGAGACCCTGAAGTTATAATGCCACTGTTCACTAGTTTGGTGCATCCACATCTGGAGCACTGCTCACAATTCTGTGCCCCAACTTCTATTAGGAGCTTGAAATTAGTTGAGGGTGTCCAATGCAGATTCACCAAAAAATAAATTTTTTAAAACATATTAGTTATGAAGATAGATTGAGGAAACAAATTATACTCTACCAAATATCGACAAATAAGGGGAGATTTATGTCTCATATACAAAACATTAACAAATGACTATTTGAAAACAACAATTGGATTAATACTATTCAATAGCACTACATTTACCAGGAGTCACGGCCATAAACTTATAGGTGCTAAGGGTGCCTCAATCAAACGGAGTTGGTTTTATACCCAGAGAGTGGTTGGTATGTGGAACACCTTGCCAGATAGTGTTGTTTATAGTAAGAATATAACACCTTTTAAGCAATGACTAGACAACTTTATGGGGATAGAAAGTATGATTACCACCCCTAAGGTATATGGGTGGTAAGTACAATTAAGGGCTTGATGCCTACTGTGCTCGTAAACTTATATGAACCTATGATCAAATTTTTTATTGCTTCCCATGTGACAGTGATGTGTCCAGGATGACTGATTCACTGAATGAAAGCTACTGGGGCCTGATGTTCTGGTCTCAACTAAACAACTCTTCTAATTCAGTCTTTTTGTTTTCTGGGTGTGTGTGTCGGTAGGTCTAGCCAGCAGGAGTAACTGTTTTGTTTTTAAAGGTTTTTAGTTCAAGTAACTACACCCAGCTATAAAAAGCACGCCGTTTACCCTAGGTCATTAATGTTATAATTAGTAAAGACTCTAGCTGCTTTCTTACAGAACACTCCACCTAAAGCAGCAGTGCATGATAGCAGTGACAATTTTGACCTCTACTTTTTATTCTATATTAGATTGCTCCTTATTCCCTGGCTTGAATGATACCCTGCTTTCCACAATTTGACTCTGCCTTTACAGAGAGGGTTGTGGATACATGGAACAGCCTTCCTGAGGAGGTCATAGAGTCAAAAACAGTGGGTGAATTCAAGAATGCATGGGACAGGCATAAGGCAATTCTAGTGGGGGGTAGGAGGAAGTAGGCTGTTGGTTAGCTAGGATCTGCAGCTTATCCGTTAGGTAGGGAAATGGGCAGACTAGGTGGATCAAGCGGTCCTTATCTGCCGTCAAATTCTATGTTTCTATGTTTCATAGTACATTTTTTCACATTTGAATTAATAAAAGGAGCGCTCCTTTTAATACAGATCAGACCAGGTTTTCATCAGTATCTCAGCTTTTTTGTTTTTTTGCATCAGTTGTTTAAAATAACTTCGGTAGTAACTGAAATTAACTAACATGCAGCAGACACTACTCCCTGACATTATGGGGCAAAAGGTGTTCAAAAATAACGGAGAATACCAATGAAAATTCCTGGTCCAAGTCATATTAAATAGTGCACTCCTTTTATTATTTCAAATGTGAAAAGAAGTACTAAAGCAGACTCAAAATGTAGAAAGAATGGCATCATAAAAGTCAGGAGATAAGGAGCAGCCTAAAATAGAATGAAAACATATGGGTCAAAAATGTCACCTCTAGCATGCACTGGTGCTTTACTTATCCCTCAGGTGTTTGCAAAACTGTAAATGCAGCCTTAATTAGTGCTCACTGGATAAGGAAAGTTCCTTAAATCATAGCTCTACTACTAGAAAATTAGCTCTAAACCAGTACTTGCTGAATCTATGGTCCCGGATGCAGCACTGTCACGTGGGACAGGAGGCACTGTAGGAAAAAGAAGAGCAGCAATGCTTGCTAAGATGGAGATCTCCAGGGGCCATAAAACTACAGTAAGTAGTAGGCAGATTTAGAAAAATCTCCTAATAGTAAACAAACATAAGAACACACTAGGACTACACACACAAATCAAAACACTCTGGACAACATGTGGTTTTGCAAATTTTGACTTAAGTACTCCTTTAATGCCAAGTTTAGATGGTACACAGCACAGCATCCCACAAAGATGTTAAGATGCATACAGGTGGGCATGGCAAGAGAGCAGCAATGGTTGAAATTTTCAAAACCACACATCCAGGTCCAGGAATGAAATAAAATGAGAAAGATAATAAGTATATTGGTCTTTTTGTTTGTGCCAGCTGCTGACTATATTATGTGAAAAAAAAAAAAGAAAATATTGTCACAATACTGCTGCTTTAATGCAATCAGAGCTCTGAGATGGTTCTTCATGATGGAAAGACAGTAAGCTGATTAACAGGATAACTGCAGTCTTCTCTTATAAAATGAAGAACAGATTTTGGGTTGCAGCTCGAGAGTGTAAGACCCTCCCAGGGGGCACAGGCGAGTAGGTAGCTATGGTGTATGCATGGTGGTCACATAAGCATGAAAAACTCAAGATTAATTTTTCATTTCTCAAGGAATAAGAAAAAGAGTCTTTTATAGATCAGTATTTTTTTCCCTTGAATGGCCTAGTTTTGATTTTGATTGTGCCTTAAAACCTTTTTCTCCGGTAGCTGTTGGAACTAGGAAGCAGAACAGCTTCAGATAAAAACTTAAGGAGTCACAGGCATCTCAAGGATGGAGAGGCTTTGGGAAAAAAAAAATTTGACAGAGTTCTAAATATATTTCAGAAACATTTTGGATTTAGTGCCTCCTTTTTCTTTAGGATTATTGACTTTATTTTTATTTCTTTACTTGGGATGTGATCTGGGCCACTGGCCCTTTCTCGGTCATAACTATTGTGCCCAAAGGGGCAGTACAGAAATATAGCATGAGTATTACAACAAATGGAACAGGGATATGCATAGGACATTAGAACAATTAGAGCACTGGTTTATAGGAGGGTAAAACAAGATACATAAATAATAGTCAATAAATTGGACAACCTTTTACAGATTGTAAATAAATATACTTGGGCATGATTAGCATATCAAAAGCATTTGGAGACTGAAGCATGTGTATAACAAATTATCTGATAACACATTTGCAGGCTGAGATGGCCAACAAGTACTGTAATTAGTAAGATGAGCTTTGAAGAGGGAATAAGAGGGTGCAGGGCATAAGTGTCTGGGGAGTTCCAGAGACAGAGGCAGCACCAAAGCAGTTAAAAATGCCTGTCAAGAAGCCAGCGGAGTGGTGTGGTGAGCTGAGGCACTGAGTGCCACACCACCCACCACACACCGATGATCCTGGTTCAAGAAAGGAGCAAGATCAATGGGGGTTGGCCAGGGGAAGGAGGACTGAGCATCCGCAGACAGCTCTCCTCCTTCAGGGAGGGGGGACACAGCAAACCCCTACTTACCTGCTGCCACCTAGTGGAGGCTGGGTGACATAGCATTAGCAGATGCTTCCTAGAGGGTTGGGGGGCAGGTGCTCGAGTACGTACAGCATCTTCACACCATACACCTGCAACATGGCATGCATTCCCAACCTTGGGGACAAGTCTGAAAACAAAGGAGGAAATGCCCTCTGAGCACCAGAATGATGGGGCTGGTGACCCACAGGCTCTGCTCCACCCCCAATGGCACACACTCACCAACTGAGCCAAGCGAGCAGTTGGGGTAAGGCCTGTGACAGTGAGAGCTGGGGCTGGGGATCACTGTCAGAAGTGGGCTGCTGACATGCCTTTTCACATGGAAGCAATACACTGCCCAATAAACTTTACCTACTCTGGCTGCTTGTCCTCACCTGACATTATAATCCTCTACCTGTGATGCCATGCTATTTGTCACAGCGACTGACTGTGATGTCACAGGCAGAGAATCATGAGACCACTGCAGACAAGCAGCCGAAGTAGAGGAACTGCAAGGAGGTATGATGCTGATTTCAAGTTAGCTGGCATAGCTGCAAAGGGAAAAGGAAACCACATACAGAAAAGATATGAAATGTATAGTAAGCAGATTTGCCTAAATATTACATTTCCCCCAAGACGTCAGGGGCTCTTTACGAAAGTACAGGCAGTAAACCCACATATGTGACTAATTCAAGTGATTTTGTCACTTTCAATGAAAAAATTTAGAAACATAATATTTGGACACGATCCATCTTATATTTGATAGACTTTCTGCATTTCTAATACTTCTATTCTGCATTATTACTCCTGCTGTTTATTTCATAAAGGTTGTTATCCGCCTTGGCTGAGAGGGGTGTGGCTTCCTTCTACCCTGTCCCTGCTGATCACCGCAATCTACCACCTCTCTGGGCCTTACCTGCAGTGTGGAAGTATTCAACAGGGTCCCCAATGGGGGAGCATTTGAGGGATAATGCACAGGGCTTCATGCTCACCAGCCTTGCCACAATTTTTCCTCCATTGTTCTCCCTCCCAGTGCTGGGGTTCACATGTCAGTGCACGTGTTGTGGGGTCTGGTAGATCCCTCCCCTTCGTTGCCATTCCTGATCCACACTTCCCCCTAGCCTTCACTTGGTGGCAGTCATTCAGCAGAGCCAGCAAGCCCCCCCCCCCCACACCGGTAGAGGAGATCGTACCAAGTCTCAGGTCACCGGCATGGTGGGAAGTAGCGCTGCCACCATGCTACTGGGCCAACTTAACCCCTGCTGTTTTTGTTGAAGTTATAATCCTCTGTTTGGGACATCTAATGCAGGCCAAACTGTTTATTACACTTGTGAAATTGCTCAACACCACTAATTTTGCATATGTACAAATTTAGGTGGGGGGGGGAGGGTTGCACCAAAATTGTGTTATAATTTTGTTTACCCTTGTATTTAAATAGTGCCATTTTCCTCAAACTGCACATTTTTTAAAAATATTGGTTCTTAACAATGTACCACTTTGGCATATAGCATAAACTTTTCTCAAAATGCATGTTTTTAAAAATGTGATTTTTTGAAAAAGGCACAGTTTCAACCAAAATTGCCCATTTAGAACACACTGTTGTAGTTCATGAAGTTGCACAAAATTATAGAAAATTTGCATAATTTTGCAAAAGTGCATGAATCTGATTTTTCAAATTTCACCTGGCAGTGCTGACATGTCACAATCACCTCCAGAGCAACATATTATGTTGTCTGAAACAGAGGAATATGACTTCTGCAAATGATGAAGCAGCAACAGGAGATGAACTCTAGGCAACAGAGATCCTGATGTCATGCAAATTAACCTAGTAATGAAGAATGACAGGATGATAAATGTAGCCAATATATAAAATATTAGCTGAATTTTGACTAAAAAATACTATGTTTTTCAGTTTTCTCAAAAGTAACAATCTCAATATATGGGCACTGGTGCATTCCGAGTGTGTGTCACTACAGGGTGTGTTTTTTTTCTGAACCCCATGCCCAGGTACATTGTGAGGCTCAAGCCACTTGCATCAAATGGCATCAGTCACCTGGAAGTGTGGATCAGAAATAGAAACCCCCAACCTGGAGTGTCTTATTACACTTATGAAATGAGTACCCTGCTGAAAAATTAGAAGTATGAAGCTGAAAAACATGGCTTCAGAATCCTTTTGGCCAGTCAAGATGCAGAAAATGTCTGACCTATTTTATAAGATAAATAAACACATGTGCAATTACACACACACACACACACACACACACACACACACACACACACACACTCTGAGGGCATGTAAAATAATAAGTAATTCTACTGCCTATTACTTATTTTTTATAATTATTGGTTTTAAAACCAAAGGTGCAATGATAAGTTTAGTTTCCTGTGAAAATAAAACTGAGTTTCACAACAGCTCTATGTTTAATCTAACATGAGAGAGAAGTCAGCTGTGATAAACTCCATAGTACACGAGTTATAATACTTATTCATGTATTATGGAGTTTGAAAATGCTCGGTTATAATATAGTTTACATTAAAAAAGCAATCATAAAGGAATAATGGTGAACAAAGACAGGGGAGCAGTGATTAAAAATGTATGGTTAGTGAATCTCCAGATGGCAAGGTATGTTGTCAAGTGGACTGCTCAGGTTCATTCCTCAAGACCAAATCTCTGCATTCTGGGAGCACGGCTGTGAGTCCTGCCTGAGGCAGGGTCTTTGTCCCAGAGCTTAAGGTGTATGCTGGGCCAGGGGGATGCTTTACACATTCCATTTTGGCGCCTCAAGCCGTGGGGACATCAGAGGTGAGACACATCAAAACAGGGAGGGACACCAAGAGCAATCTTGTGTCAGTGGCTCTGCTTGACTGCATAGGCATTAGGGCTTGGGACCAACAAGTAAACTGGAAAAAGGGGAGCTTCTCCTTTGGACAAGTCTGCCATCAACACCCCTCCTCTCTCTAACCTTGGGTCCTGCCTGGCAGTCTACAGTTCATGTCCCTCCTGCTATTCTGTAGGAGGACCCACTGTGTGGGGGGGGCCACAAAGTACCTTGGCACGGTGCAGTAACGTGGAGATGGCCAGTACAGTGGGATCAGGGTGCAGGAGGAGCTGCATCACAGAAAGAAGCTAGGTATTAGAACTAGAAATAAAAAATGCATACTTAGATACAGTTGGGCAGGAAGAACAACATTTTTCCCCAGGCTCTAGGCACTTTACTGATGATGACAAATGATGAATAATGGTTTTATAATGAGAATTAGGATAAAGAGTGAAATGGAGGTAATGTAGCCTAGTGGTTAAATCACAGAACTGTGAACCAGTAGACCTAGATTCACATCCAACTCAGTCCGCCTACTTACTGTGTGACCTTGAGCTGCCCATTTAACCTCCTTGCACTCCGGTAGACCCAGCAGTAAAACTGTGTTGAAGTAGAGCCCTACTGAAAAGGAAATGTTGCATCTCAGCTGGGCAATCCTGTGTAAAAAAATTGTAAAAAAAATATCTTTAATAAATAAAAAATAAAATGAAGTTCAGTTCCTGTGATTCTCCAGTCTCTCCTTTCCATGGGACCAGCAAGAAACTCTTTCTGGCAAAGCTAGTAACATAATGATTAGTTTCTGTTTGGAGCATGGACCAGTAGGGGGGGTTCTATTCCTGCAGAACCCTATCCAGATGATGCAGGTCTCACTCTCCTACGGAAACAAGATATACCACACAGCTAGATAGGATTTTCACAAGCCCCTGACATGGACATTACAAAATTGTTAAAATCACACAGGATTGTGTTGTGCATATTTTATGGAACACATTCAAACAGAGGTGAGAAAGAAGTAAGCGCCTCAGCTGAGACTTGAACCCAGGCCGCCCAGAATACCATTCTGATTGCACTAACCAGCTGCGCCACTGAGACAATCGGAACCTAGACTGTCACCAAGCACATTACTCTTTCTCAAATGCACAGCCCACTGACAACACAACTATTTACTTGTAACAATCACACAGGAGTGTAATGTGCATATTTTATAGAACACATACAAACAGGTGAGAAAGAAGTAAGTGCCTCAGCTGGAACTTGAACCCAGGCCACCTAGATACCATTCTGATTGTGCTAACCAGCTGCGCCACTGAGACAACTGGAAGCTGGGCTGTCCCCAAGCACATTACTCTTTCTCAAATGCAGAACCCAATGGGAACACAAATATTTACTTGTAACAATCACAGGTCCTTGTTAGTTAAGCAGTGGCCATGATTTATTCCGATTGGCATGCATCTAAACTACTAAAATTTCACTTTTAAAAACAGACCCATTCATGTCAAGAGACACAGGCCCCATGCTCTTCATATAATGTTGTCACAAAACCTGGTAGCGTGGGGGCAGATTGGGGGTGAATCACACTCAGCGGAGGTACCAGGAAGTGGAAGAGATCAGTGCGGCATGGCTCCATGGAACAAAAATACAATCCCTTCCCTTCCCTTCCTAAATCAAATCATTTACGTCTGGATCTGTTCTTCCTAAATTGGAGCACTCTTTGAAGAAACCATTGAAGGGGATTTGATTTGGGGGGCGGGTAAGGGTTCTTTGTGCTTCTTGGCGGGACCAGGTCAAAAGTTGCTCTTTAAATCCTTGAGTGATTGAGCATTCGCACTTGCAGGGCCTATTCTGTGGAAAAGGCTCCCCAATCCCTATGGGAGGCTCCCACAGTGGAGGCCTTTAGGAGGAGCATGAAGTCCTTCCTCTTTCAGGAGGCTTTTAGTTTTGTATAGCAAGCTCCTCCTGATTTGATGCTGCTTAGTTATTTTATGGTTCCCTGCTAATTTGCATTTTTATGATCTTACTTAATTTAGTTATTTTCAGTAAAAAGATAATTTTACTGCTTTTTCATAGAAATAGAATCCTAGGACTTGATGGCAGAAAAAGACCCCATGGTCCATCCAGTCTGCCCTTTTTTTCTTTTTTTTCTTCTGTTCATCATGGAAAGTAGTGATTAGTAGTTAGTAATAGTTCCTGTTCATGAGACCATATAGAAAAGAGTTGATCTATCACTTAATGAAATAGAACGGTGTTGGTTCTCTTTTCAGCTCTCCAGTGGGAAACTTACATTTTATAATCTGCGACTGTTTACACATTACATCTAGACTGACAGAAATGTGTGTGAAAATTTAAACAGTGATAATATTTATCTCATCCCCTTTCAGTTTGAGGGCACTACTTTTTCCTTTTTCAAATGGTACAGCTGCTTTAATTAAATGGAAACATATTGACAAGTAGGATTAATTTTATTTTTTGCATAAAATATCATTCTTATGTAATACTGTTCTTGTATTGCGAATATATCCCTATTGTAAGAATTGTCTGCTTGATAACTTGAATACGAAAATAATAGTTATTATTTTACTGATTTATTGCCATTGCTGCTGTTTTCTTTCTTTGTTTCTTATGTGTATCGTATTTTGTTGCATGGCACCCTAAGCCCCAGGAAGTGGCCTCTTGACAAATACATTTTTACTGACTTACTCACTTACTTTTGTAACTTGTAAATCTTGTAAATTGCATTACTCTGAGTCTAATACAGTGTTGTTTACATATGTACTTGTTTTATTTGCTACTTCTCCACTGTGCCGTGATAATTGCTTGTTGCATGCATCCTGTAAACTCCTTTATAACCACCCCTACCCCCTTGGTCACAACTGGAAACCAGCCTTCTGAGGCTCTGCTTACCAACCTGGTAATATATGTTACAATAAATAAATAAACAAATAAATACAGAACTACATACATATATACACCAAAAAATCAGTAAACAAATAAATAACGTTGACCTACAGCTTTCAAAGTTAGACACAGTTACAGTTTGTTCTTAAATCCAAATTCCATGCAGCACGAAACTGCATCTAGACATAGGCTTTGCCCCTCCCCAAGGTCTCTTGTAAGAAATTATTTCCTGCAAGCAAAGGCTACTGTTTGCTGGCACTAAACAATTACGCTGCATACAGCACCAACATCTTCACTACACATGGCACTTAGTTTCTCATTGCAAGATAGAGAGTGCTAGCTGCTGCTACTTGTTTAGTAGTGCAATTTTCTCCTTTCAAATACTGTGGCACTTTAAGCAGTTTAAAGTAGGGCACCAATGCATTATTTGTTAGAAGGAAAGACAGAGCTGTAAAAACTATATTTGCACTGACAAAGCAATACTCAGGCGAGTCTCTTTTGCTTCTACTAACTCCTTTTCAAGTCTCCCTCCTCCCTGGATACATGTTTGTCAAGCTGCTTCCAGACGACTGCTTTTGCATGCAATAGATTAGGCCGTTAATATGCCTTGGGACACACATCTGACCTGCTTGCTGATGCAGACTGCTTTAAGAAGCTGCCCCAGCTTTATTTGCTATAAAGCTGTTTGAATACAGGCCTCGCTGAGTACAAAAAAGCAGCTTTTGTCAACCTTGCACAGCTTCCAGATTGCTTAGGTAGCACAGCCATCTGAAAGCTAAGCAAGTACAAGGCCAGACCAAATGTATTTCTAGAGGTGCCATCTTTCGGACAAGACATTAAACTGAGGTCCCTTCTGCCTGTTCTGATGGTTGCTCAAGTGGACATTAAAGACCTCATGGCACTTCTTGAAAAGAGTAGGGGAATGTACCTGGTGACCCGGCCAAATTTCCCCCATTCACAAAAAATACCACCAACAGTTTAAACTGGTTCAGTGTCAGTTGGTTTCCATCTGTATCCCCTTCCCCCAGGACAAGGCTGACAATAGACAGAATTGCCTAGTCCTCCTTTCCTAGTCAATAAAAACTGAATAAATAAATAATATTTTTAGGAAGGAAGGAAGGGAGGGAGGGAGGAAGGAGGGAAGAAAGGAAGGAAGGGAGGAGAGGAGGAAGGAGGGAAGGGAGGGAGGAGGGAAGGAGGAAGGAAGCAAGGAGGGAGGAAGGAGGAAGGAGGGAGGGAAGGAAGGAAGGAAGGAAGGAAGGAAGGAAGGAGGATATAAGGAGGAGGGAGGAAGAAGTAGGGAAGGAGGAGGGAAGGAAGGAAGGAAGGAAGGGAGGAAGGAGGGAAGGAGGGATATAAGGAGGAGGAAGGAAGAAGTAGGGAAGGAAGGAAGGGAGGAAGGAAGGAAAGAAGGAAGGGAGGGAAGGAGGGAGGGAGGAGAGATAGCTTTGCTGCCATGAAGTGCACCATGCTATTCAAACAGTACAGAGATAAAAGCAGATTAGAGAGAGAGAGAGAGAGAGAGAGAGAGATAACAGGGAGGTTAAGCAACTTGCCCATAGTGAGTAAGTGGTGATAAAATTCATACTTGGGTCTCCAAGTTCACAGCTTTATGCACTAACGAATAGGTCAAACTGCCTCCCATGCTATAACCAAGAGTGTTTTCTCCCATAATTCTCATTTTGGCTGGCCTCTCTCCAGGAGAAAGGAAAGCTGCCATCCATGTAATGCAATTGCCAAATGGCAAAATCCTCCTAACATCTATAGAAAATCTTTCTATTTCAGGGTGCCACACATGGGTAAACATACACTGGAAAGTGTTCTACAATCAGTACTTACAGTGGTGCCCACCAGAATCAAATGCAGTCTCACATTGTGTCACAGTTTCATGCAGGACAAATTGCCACATAACTGTGATATTTCCTGCAGAAGCAGGTGCAGTATCATAGAGTATCACAGTTTCCTGCAGGACAACTACCACTGAATTGTCCTGTTTCCTGCAGAAGCAGGTGCAGTATAACAGTGTGTCAGGGTTTTCTGCAGGACAACTGCCACAGAACTGTACTGTATCCTGCAGAATCAGGTGCAGTATTACAGTGGGCTGGATTTTCAAAACACTAAGAATGTTGCAAGTTCCAGGTGCATCAAACATAGAGCACATGAGGCTTGCAGCATTCTCCTGGCCGGTATGGGGATTTTCTATCCTCTGCACTGACTGCTGCAAATTAGACCAACATTTTGTGGTCTAACTTGTGGCAACTATGAGGGCCAGTTTTACGGAGCTTGCACAACATATTTGGTGCAAGCTGCCATAAATGGTGGAAACTATTGCAAGTGCACCTGAGATTGCAAAATTGGGAGCAGCTGTGGTGAAGAGGTTTGGTGCACAGACAGACCCCAAACCAGGTGGTGCAGGGCTGGATGCAAGCCCTGCACCACCCTTTGAAAATCTGGCCAAGTGTGTCAGAGTTTCCTACAGGACAACTGCCACTGAATTGCATGGTTTCATGCTGAATCAGATGCAGTATCACAGTGTGTCAGAGTTTCCTGCAGGATAACTGCCATTGAATTGCACTGTTTCATGCAGAATCAGATGCAGTATCACAGTGTGTCAGAGTTTCCTGCAAGACAACTGCCACTGAAGTGTCTTGTTTCTTGCAGAATCAGGTACAGTATCACAATACGTCACAGTGTCCCGCAGGACATCTACCACTGAATTGCCATATTTGCTGCAGAATCAAGTGTAGTATCACAGTGTCACAGTTTCCTATAGGACAGCTGCCACTGAATTGCCTTGTTTCCTGCAGAATCAGGTGCAGTATCCTAGTGTGTGACAGTTTCCTGCAGGATAACTGCCACTAAAATGCCTTGTTTCTTGCAGAATCAGGTGCTGTGTCACAGTGTGTCACAGTTTCCTGCAGCACAACTGCCACTGAATCGCCCTGTTTCCTGCAGAGTCAGGTGCAGTGCCATAGTGTGTCACAGTCTCCTGCAGGACAACTGCCACTGGATTGCCCTGTTTCCTGCAGAATCAGGTGCAGTGTCATAGTGTGTCACAGTCTCCTGCAGGACAACTGCCACCAAATTGCCCTGTTTACTGCAGAATCAGGTGCATTGTCACAGTGTGTCAGAGTACTCTGCAGGAAATCTGCCACTGAATTGCACTGTTTCCTGCAGAATCAGGTGCAGTATCATGGTGTGTCACAGTTTCCTGCAGGATAACTGCCACTGAATTATGCAGTTTCCTGCAGAATTAAGATAAATATTACAGTGTGTCAGTTTCCTGCACGATAACTTCCACTGGCTTGTCCTGTTTCCTGAAGAATCAGGTGTAGTATTACAGTGTGTCACAGTTTCCTGCAGGATAACTGCCAATGACCTGCACTGTTTCCTGCAGAATCAGGTGCAGAATCACAGTATGGCACAGTTTCCTGCAGGACAACTGCCACTGAATTTCCCTGTTTACTGCAGAATCAGATGCAGTGTCACAGTGTGTCACTGTTTCCTGCAGGAGAAATGCCACTGAGTCACCCTATTTCCTGCAGAATCAGGTGCAATATCACAGTGTGTCACAGTTTCCTGCAAGACAACTGCCACTGAATTGCTCTGTTTCCTGCAGAATCAGGTGCAGTGTCACAGTGTGGCACAGTTTCCTGCAGGACAACTGCCACTGAATTGCCCTGTTTACTGCAGAATCAGATGTAGTGTCACAGTGTGTCTCAGTTTCCTGTAGGACAACTGCAATTGAATTGCCATATTTCCTGCAGAATCAGGTGCAGTGTCACAGTGTGTCAGGGTTTCTGTAGGACAACTGCCACTGACCTGCACTGTTTCCTGCAGAATCAGGTGCAGTATCACAGTATGTCATAGTTTCCTACAGGACATCTACCACTGAATTGCCATGTTTTCTGCAAAATCAGGTGCATTATCACAGTGTCACAGTTTCCTGCAAGACAACTGCCACTGAATTGCCATGTTTTCTGCAGATTCAGGTGCAGTGTAACAGTGTGTCACAGTTTTCTGCAGGACATCTGCCACTGAATTGCACTGTTTCCTGCAGAATCAGGTGCAGCATCATGGTGTGTCACAGTTTCCTGCAGGATAACTGCCACTGAATTGTCCTGTTTCCTGAAGAATCAGGTGCAGGGCCACAGTTTGTCAGAGTTTCCTGCAGGACAACTGCCACTGAATTGCCCTGTTTCCTGCAGAATCAGGTGCAGTGTCACAGTGTGTCACAGTTTTCTGCAGGACAACTGCCACTGAATTGCCATATTTCCTGCAGAATCAGGTGCAGTGTCACAGTGTGTCAGAGTTTCTGCAGGACATCTGCCACTGAATTGCACTGTTTCCTGCAGAATCAGGTGCAGTATCATGGCGTGTCAGAGTTTTCTGCAGGATAACTGCCGCCGAATTGCACTGTTTCCTGCAGAATTAGGATAAAAATCACAGTGTGTCACAGTTTCCTGTAGGACAGGTTGCACTGAATTGTCCCATTTCCTGCAGAATCAGGTGCAGTGTCACGGTGTGTCACAGTTTCCTGCAGGACAACTGCCACTCAATTGCCCATTTTCCTCCAGAATTCTGCAAACTTCTGCAGAAATTCTTTCAGCCCGCTGGCACAGTGGTAGCACTACTGCCTGCAACAACAGCGACCTGGGTTCAGGAATGGGCTTTAGCTGCAAGACGGCTGGCAGGAAGAGGATGGCTGAGAGTTCCATGGATGCTTGTCTCCTTGGGCATGGACGGGATTCTGGTCTCCACCTAAATACTGCCTCCTGAGTGACCACAGGTGGTAGTTCCACAGAGTCAGTACGCAGGGAGGGGAGTATCAGCATTCTGATGTCTTGGCATCAGATACAACATCCTTGCAGTGCTTAGTGGAAGGGAAAGAAAAAAATGAAAATCCCCGACTGCACACGATGTTTCCTGCCACTCTGTCGCAGGGCCAGACTGCCCACTGAGGTTTTCTCCCCTTGACCAATACTTCAACTCTAATCAGGGGTAAGGGGTGGCCCCTCAGACAGCCCTTCCCATGGGGGCTTATCCACAGGGAAACATGGGACAGAGGTAAGTATCAAACAAGGTGGGTGACAGGGCTGGGTAGGACAGAGGGGCTGAAGGGGGCAGGTCACTGTCACAGGGCAAAAAGGACAGTAAATAAAAAAAATAATTCTGCAGTATTCTGCAGGGTCAGGTGTCTGATTCTGGCTGCTGCCAGTGTATATGCCATTTGGGAAAAACAGCCTGCTATACAGTAAGGTCGAGTCAAATGCCATTTTGGAAGACAGAGTAGGAAGGTAACATTTTTGAATACAGAATTTATTTTTCTTTTTATCCCCCAGGTGTTTTTTCTGTATTCTCCTACAGTAATTTGTTTTCTCCTGTCTTGATCTGTTCCAGGCCTCTGTAGATATGAATGGAAATGAATCCTTCCCTCCCCTGGAGGATGGGATACTAATAGGACGTTATCATCATCACATTTGGCTGTGTTAGAGGTGTAATACAACAGATGGATTTGTGCTGTCATTGGACCAAGAAAAGACCTTCAACAGGGCTTCCAATGATTATTTGTTTGGTATACTCAGAGCTTGAGAAGGTAGTGGCAGCTCAACTGGAGACCTATTTAACAGCTCACAACATCTATGATCCTCTCCAGTCTGGTTTCAGGAAAAGGCATACTATCGAGCCTGCCCTGGTTCTGGTGCTGAATGATCTCCTAACGGCAAGGGATCGGGGGCAGATGTACCATCTTGATTCTCCTTGATCTCTCAGTGGCACTTGACACTGTAGACCATGGGGTAATGATGGAGTGCCTGTGGGTTTGTTGAGGACTGGTTGGTACGGTCCTCAACTGGTTTAAATCTTTCCTCACTGGCAGGTCGCAGAGGGTGGTGTCGAGGATGTTTTTTTGGCACCTCTGCTCCTGCCATGTGGGGTACCGCAGGGCTCTGTTTTGTCCCCCAAATTGTTTGCAATGTATATGCTACCACTGGGGAACTTATAAGATGGTATGGGCTGAGTTTTCACTGCTATGCAGATGACACTCAGCTATACCTACCTTTGGCACCTGAACAGCAGGAGAAGGTCTCAGTATTTAACAGCTGCCTTGCTGAGATCCAAGACTGGATGAGGGCCAACTGGTTGAAGTTGAATCCAGACAAGACTGAAGTACTGGTGCTGGAACCTGGTCACCGATAGGTGAGAGGGCAACCTGGTCAGGTCTCTGGGCTACGGCTTAGGGACTCCCAGTTGCTTACCATGGATCGAGTAAAGAATCTTAATGTTATTTTGGACTGTGGTTTGATGCTTAAGTTGCAGGTGTCAGCCGTGGTCCAAACCTCATTTTACCATCTGAGAAACATCGCCAGGATTAAGCACCTGATTTCCCCATGTGATATGCCAGCACTGGTTCACGCCTTTGTGACCTCTCGCCTGCAATGCCCTATACCAAGGGCTGTTGGGGGTAGATTTTCCCCCACCTGCAGCTAGTGCAGAATGCAGTGGCCAGGTTGTTGACTGTCCTACCTAGGTCATGTAATATCATACCTGTGCTCTGCTATCTGGACTGACTGCCGGTTAGGTGGCGGATCTCCTTCAAGGTTGGTTTGCTGACTTATAAGGCCCTACACGGGCAGGGGCCTGGCTACCTTCAAGATCTCCTGTGTCCCTACCACCCCCTCCTGGCCACTCCGCAACACAGATGAAGGATTGCTAGCAGTTTCTAGGGTCCTCTTACAAACATCTGGTGCTCGCACTTTTGCATATGCAGCCCCGATCCTATGGAACTCTCCACCTCGCCATATTCAAGAAGGCCCGACCATTGATCAATTTAAGTAGGAGCTGAAAACACATCTATTTAGACAAGCCTTCCCAGAACTGGATTGATATATTTATTGCTTAGTAATAAGGAGTTAATTATGTGTTCTGTTGTATATGTATTGTATTTTAAATGTTTTTAGATTTCATGTAAAGTGCTTTGAATCACAGTGAGAATTGCACTATATAAATAAAGTTGAATGAATGAATAAATGAATGAATTCTGGAATTATTTGTTACGTGAGTGGAAAAAATATACACAGAAGCTGATCTATTCTCTTTTATTAAAGGAACACTTGAAAGTCCATGTTCTAGGGCCGGCCCAGTGGCATGGAGGGCTGAAGCATCAGTGCCTTACCTCATGCCATGGCAGCGATCCGTGTTTGCAGTGCGGGCGGATCGCCGGGGGTCTACCGGGGAGGGAGAGGATTGAACATCCAGAGGGCAGCTCTCCTCTCTTGGGGAGGGTGGTTTGTGCCCAGGTGGAAGCCTGAGGGTAGAATAAGATGGGGCACCAATGTAAGGGTGGGTGCTGCGGGACTCCATAGCATGTGTACACTTCCACGTACACACACTAATGTGTTGCACCCCAGCAATGGGGAGGATTCAGGAGAAAATGACGGAAAATATCCCACAGTGGCAGATGGTGATCGACCCCCCGAAGGCTCCACACCGGAACCGGGCAGCCGATGCTGTGGCCAGAATGGCTAAACAAAGGTAAGATCCCAGAGGAACCAGGTGACGGGACTTGGGGGGGGGTGGTCGAGAGGATGGGGGCAGCCGGAGGAGAGAAGGAGAATAAAGTACATATAGAAAAAAAAGAAGCCCATATTCTATTGAAATTGGGATCAGACAGGTACGTCCTTTGAGCCCTCTCTTGCATGTATTAGGCTATGGTTCTGTTCATTCTGTTTATTTTAACATGCTGAAATTGTGTTTTAATTCAACCAACTTTCTCTGTGACGAACAACAGTGCAGTACAAATCTTGAATAACCTGGTGGTCTAGTGGTTATGGTGGATCCAAGATGCTACAGTGGGGGTGCTGGAGTGGTGTGCATGCTTAATATGCACTTTTTAACATTTTTATTAAACCTTTATATTTTCTGCTGTTATTCTTTTCTAGAATGTTTTTGACAGAACCTACAAATGTAATCCATAGTTTGAATGTAAACATTTGTACAATCAATAAATCAGACTTCTTCAACAAAGTGAAATGCAGCAGCAGCACACAAGTACATTACTGTGTGTGGGGGGGGGTGCAGCCACACCCTTCACAACCCCCTAGAGCCACCACTTTTTTGAAGCAAAGTTCTTGTTCAGTGCAATGTTAGAGCTCATGCTTTCTCAAAACTCAAATATATGCTTGTCTTCTTTTTCCATGTGAAATAAGAAGAAGAAGAAGAAGAAACAGCATTTATATAGTGGTTTTCATACACATTGTATCCCAAAGTGCTTTACAAGCAATACTAGACTGGTAGTGAAGTGACTGAACATGTAGTGGCAGCCATTTCATACATTAATAGCCACACACAGCTTTGGACAATTGCATGAACTGGTTTTATGGGAAGGGGAATGTTGACCAGGACAATGGGGTCAGGTAGTGATCAAGGTGCTGGCAGCCCCACATCTTATTTCTCACAGTAATCTGCTCATACTTCTCTCCTTCTGTCTTCCCCCTTCTCCCTGAATATAGCAGTACCTTGCAAGAGCGGCCTTCTCAGTCCCCCTCTGGTATTCATTCGTCACTATTCCTCTTCACACCGAAAACTGGTGAGCTCATCACCCTTCTGCATCATGAATGCAAGTAGCAGAGCCCCCATTTTATTTTGACATATCAGATATAAACATATCTTTCCAGTAAGTCAGGCTGATAACAACAGGGAAGAAGGGGAATGATGGGCTTTCCTATCCTTAAAAGATCTAGACTACCTTTGATTAGGCACGCTAAATGATGGGTGTGCACACCATTATGCACGTCATTTAATAGTGCCTGATCATAGGTGGCTTAGACCTTACATGGGTAGGAAAGTCTATTTTTCCACTTGTGCAATGCAGCTATCAGCCTGGCTTACCAGAAGATCATGTTTATTATTAATATGTATGTAACCACCCTGTTACCCAGGGTTACTAGAATCCCAGTAAGACCTAGTGGTAGGCAGGGAAGGCAGTTTGTGAAACTCCAGTTAAATGGATTTCACACTGTCTCACTCTGTTCTCAGTCTCAGCTGAGACTGAGGGATGACATCATTTAGAACTGTCACAGCTGCATAAGCCATACTGGAATGCTGCAGTTGGAGATTAGAGTAGAACGCTGGGGAATTTGAAGTCAGTCTGTAGAGTTCAGTAGAGTGTGGGCAGTCTGAAAGAGATGCTCTGCTGTAAGCAGGCCCTCAGAGCTCTAAGCTCTGTCAAAGAGCTACTTTTGTTGTTTTAGGTGTGTGTTTCCACCATATGAGGAACACAAGAAGAGCATATTGAAGTGGTAGAGACTGCTCTCAATGGTGCAGGGTCCCATCCCTGCGGGGATGGGGTGAAGGAATCAGCCTGCTTCCAGGGGCAACCCCCTTGGTCCAGCTAGAGAAAAGAAGCTGCCTGTTTAAGTTCATGCTGAGGCACCAGAAGCTCTGGAAGAGAGTTCATTGAGGAGGAAACACCTGTGGGGCACCTGCAACGTAAGGGTGAGTTCTCTCTGCTAAAGGGCTATGTGTTTTCACCTGCATCAAGATGAAACTAAAGGGACTGTTACTGTGGGGTCAGGAAAAGACAGCCAAATACAGTTTGGAAGATGTGGGGATTGGATTGCTTAACTCTGTGGGGGGGGTAGAGTAATGGACAAAGCCACTTATTAAGTATGTTCAAGTCCAGCACCAATGGGATGTAAAGACAGTAGATTGAATGTGATACACATTAAAAAGAATCTACACAGCAAAGTGTGTTAAAGGATGAGGTGTTACAGTCCAGAGAAATGGCCGGGTATGAATTATGGGAGCGAGAGGTAGGAGACCATCCCATCAGTAGTAACCAAATTCACGTCTATGGATTTGCTTTGGGACACCTATTGCTTTCTCTCAGGTACTTGGCCAGTGCATGAGGAAAGTACCCAGACGTGGGATTGGTGAGGAAGATTCCCTTATGGAGCAGAAGTGCTCATAGGTGGTTTAGGGAGCCACCAGTAAATGTTTCCATGCTATATGGAAAGTATCTAAGTGGCTGGCAAGGGTGCCAAGCCAGGGAAAACACAGAGCAGCGTAAAGTTTGGGCTGTGTGCCCAGTGTGTTTCACAGCCTGAGGGCTAAAGTGATGAGGATGTGTTCTGGTCTCCTTAAATCTGCATTACCAGGAGTGTAGCCCAGTGGGGATTCATCTATGCTTTGTTTATTCTGTTGGATATGAATAAAAGCCACACTTTAGAATCCCACTTCTGGTATTGGACGTTACAGTTATTGCTTCCTTTGTCCGGAGTTACTTGGGTGCCCCTGTTGCAGAGTAGTCAAACCTTGCCTATGTGCCGAGTGACATATTCCTCCCCGAACCCAGCCCACCTGGTAGAGCTGTCAGATAGAAACGGCATACCTTGGGGGGGGGGTTACAAAAATGGAGGCACCGCTGAGGATTTGGGTTTGGAATTTAGGGAGGAATATAAGAAAGGTCGCTTGGACAATGGCTAGCATTTTGGCTATCTGGCAGTGGGTAGCCCAAAAAGCTGAAGCAACTTTTACCTAATGTGCCGCTGTGTGCTGTTGTTCATGTGCTGCTATTAAAATGCCAACTGTGTACCAAGGAGCAGCAAAGCCTGAGAGTGTATGCCCTTGTCCTGCATCAAATTACAGCAGTTTGCTAGCTTTTAAAAGTGTTTGTGACAAAGAAAAGTGTGGAAAACTGTGGGTAGCAAAAGGAAAATTGTGCCCTAGATGTTGGAAATGCTTTCTTGTGAACTGAGAGACTTGTTGTGCTTAATGGCCATGAAAAATGGTTGAAATGGGCTCCCGCCGTGGAGTCAGTTGAAAAAAAAAAAGTGTGGTTTTGCAGTTTAAATTTGCCTGCTCGATGATCGCCGTGAGGAAAAGAGCATTCGAGAGGAAAGAGGCTCATTTGCATGGCGTCGAGTGATTGGTGAGACTGCAATCAGTCCCGCCCCCAAGCCAGCTCTAGAGCGACTGAACAGCAGTCGAGAGGGAAAGTCAGTGGAGTGTGCATGCTGGCTTATCAGGAGGAGCGTCACAGTGACTGAAAGCGCAGTAAAAAAGTGTAAGAAACTGACTTTCTGTTTAAATTCGGGCTCAACCCGCATCTCAATCGACTGGACTGTGAGTGTGGTGTTCAGAGGGACAATCAGCAGGACTGCCAACCCGCTTCTTTCCAGTGGCCTCCAAGACTGGCTGCAGGCCATTTTTCCACCGCAGCAAACAGTTACTGATAACAGTGAGTACCAACAGAAATAATTGCTCAAACTAAGTGATTTTGCCAAAAGCCAGCTGAATCTGTGTGTAGCAGTGTAATCGCTTTGCAAACAAGGACTGTGTTAAGTTTTACCAGCAAAAGCAAGAACTCTAAGCAATCGACTGTGAGCATAATTATAGGTTCAGCGTCTGTATAGTTTTCAAAGCCATGCGAGAGACTGTGAGTTGTTTCAGATACACAGCAAGAAATACAGGCAATCCTGTGCTATGAAATACTGAGGCTTTAAGGGACTGTAAGCTAGAGCAATGTCTTCAGCAAATGAAAAGTCCGTGGTAAATCATATAAATGTGCTAGGAAAAAGAACAGTGCAAGTTTGTGCAGATTGAGCAAAGTTATCAGTAGAGTGTGTAAATCGGATGCGCAGTGGCTTGACCCAATTACAGAATGTTGATGCGTAGGAGTGCTGCCGCCGCCATTATAGGGTGGGGTAGTAATGTAAACACAGCAGTAGAGGAGCCATTTTGAAAGAGAAAGAAAGTTTTCAGTGATGTGGGACTTGAAATAACAGTGAGCATTGTTTGTTTTTTCTCTGCAGTCATGGCCTCAGAACCAGCCCGCTACCCGGATCATGCCCAGGCTGTGATAGCAGTAGAAGTTAACAAGTTAAGGGACATTGAGAGATTTTACTATGGGGGCGACTGCCTCCTCATGTGGCGATTCCTGGATATCCAGTGCAAGTATGTTTGATGTGCTTAAATGCTGGAAGGGACATCTTCATGGTACCTCACTGTTCTGGGTGCCTAGAGAAATATGGCTTGTTTAAAGAGCCCAAGATTCGTTTAGCTCCCACATGGACAAAAGCTCAAGAATCTGCCCAGGTATGTGTAAAAATAACATGGGAGACTGTATTAACCACATCCATGTTGCAGAAGGGTAGTGAACTCACCAGTTTTTGGTGTGGGGTGCAGGTGAGAAAAATGAATGCCAGAGAGGGACTGAAGAGGCCATTCCAGCAGGGTATAGCTATATTCAGGTTAGTTGAAAACATGAAGAAGGACGTTGAGCAGATCACTGTGAGATCTGAAATGTGGGGCTGCCAACATTGTGATCACTACCTGACTGTGGATGAGAGTAGCCAGCGATGACAGATACTTAGAGTGGCAGGGCAGCACCTAAACTGTTACTTGAATTCAGTGTAGGAAGATTACCCTCAGGTGGCTGGGGAGGTGTTGACATTTGTTAGGACAATATTGAGGGAGTTGTGTACAGCTCATTCAAGATTTGGAAGGGTGGTAGCCAGAAAACTCGCATTGTGGAGTACAGCACAGAAAAGTACTGAAGAAGAATTGCTGGGAACTGTCCTGAGGGGTTCTGCAGATCACAGGTAAAGGAGTAGACTGACAATGGAAGTCGGGTGGATTTGCTCAAGGTATTATTATGCCTCTCCTGCTAATAATAACGTTACCCATTCTAAGTGTAGCCTTCATGAGGGCATGACCGGCAGTTTTTCTGATGGGTCATGATGCTTATTGCTTGGCCCTCCAGGAAGACCTAGTTGTTGGTTAATGAGGTGGGAAAAAACACAACAGGGGAACTGTACATACTACCATCACTGTGCAGAAGGGTGGTGATCCACTCAATGTTTACTGTGGGAGCAGAACTCAAACTCTGAGAATATGGACTGGAGAGTGATTTGGGAGGCATTTTTTAACAGTGCCAGCTGATGATGCATATTGGTATAAGTGTGCACAACTCTCTGAGGTACAAGATTACAATTTGAGGTATGATAATTCTCTTCATGAGACCGTAAGCACATATGCGGCACCAGGCAGTACTAAGGACAGGGTATGGATGGTGGGGTGTTCAACAGAAGGCAGGCTAGGTGCAGGGGTTCATATGGAAAAAGAAAGCCTTATTTGTGGATTAACAAGAGAGCATGGGCTTTGGAACTGAACCAGACCAGTACTTTGCTCTGTGACCCTAAGCAAGTCATTACACTTCCTTGTGCTCCCAGGCCACACCTGTAAACAAGCTTTCAGCTTAGTGTGTCTCTCCTGACCAACAAAAAACTAAATTTAGTGAATCGCATAACCACCAGATCATAAGGTAATTGAAGTGTTGTACTGTAGTGCAGTTTGCCAAGGAAAAAGTCAGCTGGATTGCAAAACATTTTTCCACAAGTTAAAGTAAACTAAATGAACAAAATCATAGCCTAACATGTGTACTGATCAAAATAATCCATGAGTTAATATATGGTGTTGATCATTCTGGTACAACAATTCAAAACAAAGAGGGAAAGAAGAACTAGTTAGCACTATAGAAATACATGTGGGTCTCTGTCTTTGGCTCAGATGATGTCATCATGACTCATCACTTAACAGACTTGGCAGCCATCTTAGGGAGAACCCAAGGCTGTTTTTTGAAAGTGAAAGGCTGATGTTTACATTTTTCAAATGCTATGAAACTGCATTTATATTATTTACATAAATGCAGTTTTAGCATAAATGTAAACAGCAGCCTCTACTTCACCTTGTTATGAAGCCAGATTTTGGAGTTTTAAAAAACTGCTTGTTTAGGTACCCTTTAAGCTACCCTCATCCAAAGAACTTCTTACTGCCTCCATCCCTCCCCCTCCCCCCATATCTGGTGGGCATCTGCCTAATTAATCTGCCTGCTTGGTTATCATTCAGGGCTGTTCCCAAAGACAATGCCTCTCCTACCACAATTCATTGCAGGCTCTGTAATTTTAGAACTGTGTCACTTAGTTTATATCCCTTACAATCCCAGAGTTCTATAGTAGAGCACAGATGCATTGTAATAACAACGAAAGAGCAGAGGAAGGACTATAGAGTAAGCTACATCATAGAGTCCTAAAATGGTCTTTACCAACAATGTGTAAATCAGAAGTAAACACAGAGTTTATAAAACTCAAAAGCTAGTAAAGAATGAACAATAACAGAAATGGAGCATGTATTTAAGAAAAGGAAAAAGGACTTCTAGATTTAGTGCAGTTATCCTTTAAGTTGATTAAAGCATGCACGGAGCAGAATGTCTCCATAATTTTTCATTCCCTGACTACAAGCTGCTTGTTGCCGGAAAGTTAAACAACCCAGTTTCTTGATGGCGAATAGTACATGCCCCTGAGATTCAGATCTCTGGAGATATGAGCTTCTAAATATGCAATGGATTTTTCCTCAAAAGCAGCAGAATTAAAACATGTTGATACATTTCACATTCATCAACACATTCAGAGGTGTGCTTGATACTTTCAGCACCTTTAGAAATGCATCGACAGGTTTATAAAGGTGGTTACAGGTTGTGAAACAGCAAGCACCAGACCTGAGAAATGTTCGGATACATTCTGGAGATACATGATCTGCCCAACAGCTTAATGGGTTGAACTGATCTAGTGCAGTTATGGTATGGTTGCCACCTGGTGGCCAAGAGGGAATCAAGCAGCAAGCTCTCTGCTCCCTACTGCCACCTGCCACCTTTATTTATTTTTATTTATTTTATTTATTGAAGAATCAGATTTACAACCTTTGAGTCAGCGACTCGTTTACAAAGGTACCTCGTCAAAATGGGGGGGAGACAACAAATAGTGAGGTTTTAGGACAGGGATTACATACAGGTGAGATACAATAACACCTGGAGTTACAGGCAGCAACTATACAAGTACAAGCATAAGTTGAGTAATATACATGTTAACTGCATATTATACATCATATTACACATCAATTAATAACAACATAGTTACAGACAGTATCCAGTCACCTAAGGGAACCAGGGGCACAGGGCAAGGGCTGGGTTAGGTCAGCTACCTACATTTGCAGCATCGACTGTCAATAATGTGTTGACGGAGGGAGTTTGAACCGCCAGTCACGGGATCTTAGAGATAGCCTCAGGAAGGAGTTAAACCAAAGGGGGCTTTATGATGGAAGGATCTTTGGCAGAGAGAGGTCCTAGCCCTGGGAACTATGAAGGTGGCTGCGATAGAGTTACGGGTAGGCAGGGGCCGGACAGCCAGCTGCAGTGGAGCAGAGACCCCTGGTGGGCAAAGCCCTGACAAGGATTTTTTAGCCAGTAGGCAGGTATGGTATTTCAGTCTTTCATCAAGAGTGAGTAAGTTGGAGGTAGAGTATAGCAGGCAGGTGTGAGTTCTGCTGTTGGCACCTGTAAGGAGCCTACAGGCTTTGTTAATAGAGGTCTGTACCTTAGATAAGGAGGTGGGGTCAGCCGCAGCGTAAATAGGAAGTCCGTAGTCGGCCAGAGACAGCACCGATGAGGTAATGGCTAATCTTAACGCAGATTCCGGGAGGCAATCTTTGTGGCGGTAGAGGAGCCCGATCCTGGAGTTCATGGCAGATGACAGGGTTTTTTAAGTGGGCGTGGAATGTAAGGCCAGGGTCAAAGGTGATGCCCAGGTACTTATAGGATGTTACCTGTTCTAGAGTAAGGAGCTTGCTGGTGGTGATGAGAAGGGGAGTGTTCTTAGCACTGTTTTGCCGGTGTGAGAACAGCATGGACTTAGTTTGCCTCTCTGATGTCAGGGATTAGGGCTAGAGATGGAAGCATTTACTGCAGTTTAGTTGTGTTCCATTAAGGAGACCAACACCCCTCTATATTACTGTAAGGTTTTGGTCTGTGCCAAATATTTTTATTCTGTTCCATGTTTCCATAAGTGTACAGGGGGCCATTGAGTTGTGCATATTGGTATTCAAAGAAGGCAAACATTATTTAATGATTTATTTGTTGAAATGTATTTAAGCTAAGCAGGCAAGAGGAAATTTGATACACAATGCTATCTCCAGCTGTGGCCTGAGGAGTGGGGAGGTGTAAGGATACAGTGACAACAGGTGCAGGAGCAAGAAGATACAGGAACTGTGCAGAATGAAAAGAAAATTGTGATATAAAGAGAGCCCGAGGACACAGGTACTGTATCCCGTGTGTCTGCAACACCCCTTTTTGAATGCCCTATTTTCTCAGCACAGATGAGCTGTTCCAGAAGCTTGTCCCAGTCTGTTACCACTCTTTCCATGAAAACGTGCTTCCTGACATCCTTTCAGCACCCCCCCACACCAGTTTCATGGAGATTCCCCTGTTACTCACGTTACCATGCAGTGTAAACAACTCCCTGCTTTCCACCTTGTTTATCCAGTGGAGGAACTGAATGTCTTGGTCATGTCTCTCCTCTTCCTCCTGTCTTCCAGCGTGTACATATTGACAGCTCCCAAGCACTCCCCGTTAAACCTTCCTTGGTGTCCCTCTATAATTTTGGTGGCCCTTCTCTGTACCACACGCTGCTTATCCCTGTCCTTCCTCAAGCGTGTACATATTGACAGCTCCCAAGCACTCCCCGTAAAACCTTCCTTGGTGTCCCTCTATAATTTTGGTGGCCCTTCTCTGTACCAGACGCTGCTTATCCCTGTCCTTCCTCAAGTGTGTACATATTGAGATCCCCCAAGTGCTCATCATAAGTTTTCCCTTGTTGCCCCAGCATCATTTCTGTAGCCCTTCTCTGCACCTCCTCCAGCCTTTCTCTGTCCCTTCTCAGGTCTGGACTCCAAAACTGTACTCAGTATACTAGATGCAGTCAAAACAAGGATCTATACAGGGGCAGAATTAACCCCCCCCCTTTCCGCTGGTGATCTTCTTACCAATGCATTCCAGCATCCCATTTGGATTTAGGAGAAATGTTTAATATCATGATAATGGGGTAAAATTAAAAAAACCTAGAAAGCACTAATTAATAAACAATTTAATTTTTAGTACCTTTCTGCTCTTAAATTATCTGACTTACACTGGGGATCCCGAGCTTTCAGCCTCCTGCTGGTCCACTTCACTATCCTGGGCCCGACAGGGCAAACCCGGATCATTGGCATGGCACACAACTCCCTAGCTGACATTACCAATGGGACATCAGGCTGGAAGAGTCTTGATTTGAACAGGACACATAGCAACTTTATTAGCCAGTGTCATTTTAATTTCCTAGGCAACGTCAAACTAATGAGCCTCTTTTATTAATTGCAAAATAAAACATGCCCCTTTGATCTTTGTTAGACTCACTGTCTCATACATACTGGATATTTTTTTTTACCATTAATAAAGTCTGTAGTGTTTTAATTTAAATATTATTTGCCTGTGTTCTTTAGTAAGTTATTTGCATTATCTTGTGCTTTCATTTATTTAATGTATTTATTTTTCTATTTACAATAACTAGGGAGTGTTTTTTCCCACTGTCGAAGCCAGTTATAATTAGCCATTACAACCAGCTGGTTATAACAGTGAACACAGACAGCTTTGTCAAGGGGACAGCCACGAGGCACTGAGTGGCTTGCACTATACTGTTTACCCATTCTAGTGACACTTGCTGAGGGAAAAAATGCCCCCCAGAAATTCTATAAAAGAAGGCATGGGGTGGTGTGTAAAACTTGGATTTTACATGACCCTCATTTTGGGATGCTTACATAAACCTCTTGAGCTTTGCTCTCAGGGTTTGTGTACCCTCCCACACCTCGGGTGTGTGTAGAATTCTTGTTATACCCACCACCCCATGCATTCATTATTCTATATAAAATGCAATGACCAAGATATACACACTGAGCTGAACCTTATTTTCAAGTGTGTCCTGGGGAGGGGATACAGCTAGGAGTGATGTAGCAATAACAGCCCATGTACAAGAACAATAGAAGCAAGGTTGCTTGTAGGCTACCGAATCTCCCATTGGAGCAGCTCTGAGCTCACATCAGCTGCAGGGGATTCTGGGATTTGTAGTTGCAGAAAATATCATCTTGCAAGTCAGCAGAGTCAGGCTGATACAATTTGCTACACTGCTGTGAACAGTAAGTAACAGAAATGCAAAGTGAGACCAGTCCCACACTTGGGTATGTGGCTCTTGCTGTTGGCTGTTCCTCTTTAAGTAATAGACAGTTTTTTCAGTGAGGCCTGATAAGTGCTGTCTTCACTATTAATTTCACATGTGTTCAAAAAAAGAAAAGGGTTCACCGTTTACTTTATCTCTAGTATATCAACCCTTCACATTTCACAAAGGCCTGACTTGCAAATTACAAGCTATTAGTCTAAGTGTATTTTTGAGCACAATGTCAACACAATTTTCATATCCTAATTAGTGGAATAGTAATGTTATTGAATATGCAAATTACATAACTGTGAACCAAGTAACAAATGCACACAGTGTTCATTATTGGCTGAAGTTAAAAAAAAATAAAAAATCCCACCAAGTTGCTCTACATAAAGCAGCTTTGCATGCAGAAGTGAGGCCTAATTAGTGTCTTTGTCTGCGTGATGTGTATTGGGGCCACACAGAGACTAGCCTTGCAGGTCTCGGGTATAGAAAGTGCGAACAGTTCCTGCTTGCTGTGTTGACTCTGCGGCTCTGCATTGTGCCCTATTACACAGGAGAAGCAAAAATGGCACTTATGAGTAAGCTTGACAGTTGGCCCAGTGTGAAACCCATTGAAGTGCAGCTCAGTAGATTTTAAAAGCCGCTGATAGAGTGCTCAAGAAATGTTAATGTATTCTGTTCGCCTCCCACTTCTACAGGGAGAGTACTAGATCCAAAGCAGTATAGCTTGGGTTGACGATGGATTATCTTCACTTTCAGAGGCCAGGGGTTTGTGGGGTCAAATCCCTCCCTCTTCATCCCAGTGGAAGCTCAAGCCAGCATTAAAACTGAATTAGCTGAGGTGAATGGGCTTCGTTAGATCTTACATGTAGTGTTAGACAAACTGGTGCAAAGGAGGTTTTTAACAGGATGCAAGAAGGGATGCAAAAAAGTGGGCCTACGTTGTATTTATTTGTTATTTATTTGTAATTCTTGACTAGGAATGGCACACTAAGCTGTGATAGCTGGTTTCCAGGTGCACCTTTATTGCTGCGGTCCCAGACCATACTCTTACCACATGTCACACTGTCCTGTGCTCCGCAGTCCATCAGAACTGGTCCCACAAGGTTTTAAAGAGCACCCTGGTTTCTGGCATTAAAAGGCCCAAGTATAGCCTTCCAGTAAATGCTCACTTTTTGCATTATTGCTGTTTTGGAAGGGAAAGGGTTATAAGAGCCTTGCTGGTAGTGCAGTGGCTTTGAGTTAAATAAATGTCACTCGTAAAAAAGTCTATTAAAATATGGCCCCATTCCCTGCAAGGGGAGCACAGCAGGGCTTTCTAAACAATTTTACTGCAGAACGTCACAGCTCAGGAGTGGGGCTCACAATTGGGAAGTGGAAAGGATGCAGCACTATCTTGTTGCCTTCCTTTGCAATGTGGCAATGATGCAGAAATTAAAGGATAAAACTAACTGGCCTACTGAATGGTAAAGCTACTTGTAACTTGTTGCTGTTCTTTTTTTAGACTTTTCATTTGCAGATTTTCATTGTTGTACAGTACATTAGTATATCATTGAGAAAAGATGAATGCGTACAGCCTGATGGCCCCACGGTAGTGTGTCATGCTGCTGTGCACATGACCGGAGTTCAGGAGGGGGTTCAGGTCACCGTGGCAGGAGGCTGGCCAGGTCAGAGTTGCTGTCATGCTGCAGCATGCCTCAGTCTGAGAGGGTTGGCAGCGGATAGCAGTGCAGCAGTGACCCTGGCAGCTGGGCAAGGGAGCTTGGTCTTACTGCAGTGGCACTGCATGCATGGGGTCTGTGGCAACCTATCGTGTAACAGAAGCATGAGGGTCTTTACAAACAATAGATGTGCACAGCGATCCACTTTGCAGAGTATTTTTTTTGTTTGTTGTTTCACAAAGTGCTGGTTTTCCTGAAAATTGAGCGGTCATACCTCTGTGGTTTGTGCAGCTTTGGTGCAGTTTCAATAACTTGAGTACTTTACATATGTTCTGTGAAATACCCCCCACCTTGTGGGCAATTTGTCATGATTAGACACACACACACACCCGCTACTTAACTATGAGTCTAGCACATTGCTTGTGAGGTGACTTGGGACACAAAGTGTATGGCAGCACAATATAAATGTAAAGTTTTCTTCTTCTCTACCTCTAGCACATATGACATTCCCTGACATTCACAAGGGGAGATACTGGTGACCCAAGTTAAAGTAATGAGACAGTCCCAGCCATCTTCATGTAAAGACAACACTTATATCATTGAGCTAGAGGGGAACACATAGCACTGAGCTAGAGAGGAACACTTATAGCATTGAGCTAGAGGTGAACACTTATAGCATTGAGCTAGAGGTGAACACTTATAGCATTGAGCTAGAGGGGAACACAAAGCATTAAGCTAGAGGGGAACACTTATAGCATTGAGCTAGAGGGGAACACACAGCATTGAGCTGGAGGGAAACACTTACAACATTGAGCTAGAGGGGAACACTTATAGCATTGAGCTAGAGGGGAACACAAAGCATTAAGCTAGAGGGGAACACTTATAGCATTGAGCTAGAGGTGAACACTTATAGCATTGAGCTAGAGGGGAACACTTATAGCATTGAGCTAGAGGTGAACACACAGCATTGAGCTAGAGGGGTACACTTATAGCATTGAGCTAAAGAGGAACACTTATAGCATTGAGCTAGAGGTGAACACTCATAGCATTAAGCTAGAGAGGAACACTTGTAGCATTAAGCTAGAGGGGAACACTTAGCATTGAGCTAGAGGTGAACACTTATAGCACTGAGCTAGAGGGGAACACTTATAGCATTGAGCTAGAGGCGAACACTTATAGCATTGAGCTAGAGGGGAACACTTATAGCATTGAGCTAGAGGGGAACACTTACAGCATTGGGCTAGAAGGGAACACTTCTAGCATTGAGCTAGAGGTGAACACTTATAGCATTGAGCTAGAGGGGAACACTTATAGCATTGAGCTAGAGGTGAACACACAGCATTGAGCTAGAGGGCTACACTTATAGCATTGAGCTAAAGAGGAACACTTATAGCATTGAGCTAGAGGTGAACACCCATAGCATTAAGCTAGAGAGGAACACTTGTAGCATTAAGCTAGAGTGGAACACTTAGCATTGAGCTAGAGGTGAACACTTATAGCATTGAGCTAGAGGGGAACACTTATAGCATTGAGCTAGAGGCGAACACTTATAGCATTGAGCTAGAGGGGAACACTTATAGCATTGAGCTAGAGGGGAACACTTACAGCATTGGGCTAGAAGGGAACACTTCTAGCATTGAGCTAGAGGTGAACACACAGCATTGAGCTAGAGGGGAACACTTATAGTATTGAGCTAGAGGGGAACACATAGCATTGAGCTAGAGGGGAACACTTATAGCATTGAGCTAGAGGGGAACACATAGCATTGAGCTAGAGGGGAACACTTATAGCATTGAGCTAGAGGTGAACACTTATAGCATTAAGCTAGAGGGGAACACTTATAGCATTGAGCTAGAGGTGAACACTTATAGCATTGAACTAAAGAGGAACACTTATAGCATTGAGCTTGAGGGGAACACTTATAGCACTGAGCTAAAGAGGAACACTTACAGCACTGAGCTAGAGGCGAACACTTATAGCATTGATCTAGAGGGGAACACTTATAGCATTGAACTAGAGGGGAGCACTTATAGCATGGAGCTAGAGGTGAACACTTATAGCATTGAGCTAGAGGGGAACACTTATAGCATTGAACTAGAGGGGAACACTTATAGCACTGAGCTAGAGGGGAACACTTATAGCATTGAGCTAGAGGGGAACACTTATAGCACTGAGCTAGAGGGAAACACTTATAGCATTGAGCTAGAGGGGAACACTTATAGCATTGAGCTCGAGAGGAACACGTATAGCATTGAGCTAAAGAGGAACATTTATAGCATTGAGCTAGAGGTGAACAATTATAGCATTGAGCTAGAGGTGAACACTCATAGCATTGAGCTAGAGGTGAACACATAGCATTGAGCTAGAGGGGAACACTTATAGCATTGAACTAGAGGGGAACACTTATAGCACTGAGCCAGAGGGGAACACTTATATCATTGCGCTAGAGAGGAACACTTATATCATTGAGCTAGAGGTGAACACTTATAGCATTGAGCTAGAGAGGAACACTTATAGCTTTGAGCTAGAGAGGAACACTTATAGCATTGAACGAGAGGGGAACACGTATAGCATTGAGCTAAAGAGGAACACTTATAGCATTGAGCTAGAGGTGAACAATCATAGCATTGAGCTAGAGGTGAACACTCATAGCATTGAGCTAGAGAGGAACACTTATAGCATTGAATGAGAGGGGAACACTTATAGCATTGAGTGAGAGGGGAACACTTATAGCACTGAGCTAGAGGAGAATGTATCGCAGCTATAGATGAAGATACAGTGGAGCTTTGAACTCTCCCTGCACTGTACATTCTAGAGCGTTGTTAGGTGATACTGTTTTTCACAGCTGATGCATATCAGGAGCAGTACATGTGGCCTACCTGGATTTCAGTTAGACCTTCAACACCATTCCACACAGAAGACTGGGGAACAAGCTGGCCTGTCTGGGAGTGGGTCAAATAGGTATACATTGTTTAAGAAGTTGGTTAAGCAACATGGGTAAGAAGGTGGTGGTAAATGGTGTTCACTCTGGAGAAGGCAAGGTGACCAGCGGGGTGCCTCAGTGCTCAGTATTAGACCCGGTCCTCTTCAATGCCTTTATTAGTAACATTGCACAAAGACTAGAAGGGAAAGTCTGCCTGTTTGCAGATGACACAAAAATCTGAAACAGAGTAGACACACCAGGGGGTGGAAAAAATTAGGAATGATTTGAAAAAGTTGGAAGAATGGTTAAGGGTTTGGCAGCTGGGTTTCAATGCAAAAAAGTGCAAAATCATGCACTTGGGGCACAGATACCTGGGGTCTACGTGTTAATTGCCAGGGGAAGTACTGGCAACCACCAAACAGGAAAGGAACCTGGGGGTAATACTTTCTGATGACCTGAAGGTGCCAAGCAGTGTGATAAGGCAGTGGGGAAGGCTACCAGGATGCTTGGGTGCATAGGGAGGGGAATCACCAGTAGGAAGAAGGAGGTAATATTACCCCTGTACAGATCACTGGTAAGACCCCA
The DNA here is from genome assembly GCA_016271365.2 of Neoceratodus forsteri. NCBI lineage: Eukaryota > Metazoa > Chordata > Ceratodontiformes > Ceratodontidae > Neoceratodus > Neoceratodus forsteri. The sequence goes on along the minus strand of JADMNL010000034.1, from coordinate 118,880,190 downwards.
CCTCAAGTACTGTGTCAGGTTCTGGAGGCCCTGCTTCCAGAAGAACATTGATAATGTGGAGGCGGTACAAAAGAGGGCAACCAAAATGGTACAGGGCCTGCATCAAAAACCCTAAAAGGAGAGATTCAAGGAACTGAATATGTACTCTGTGGAAGACAGGAGGGAAAGGGGGATATGATAGAAACATTCAAATATCTAACAGGTATTAATAAGGTACAGTAAGGTAGCATTTTCCATAGGAAAAGAAGCTCAAGGAAAAGAGGTCATGGTATGAAGTTGTGGGGGGGGGGTTCAGAGGAAATGTGAGGAAATACTTCTTCATGGAGAGGGTGGCTGTTGCCTGGAACAGCCTTCCAGTGGAGGAGGTGGGTGCCAAACAGTGATGGGATTCAAGCATGCATGGGACAGATATATGGGGACCTTGGTAGTAAGGCAAGGGGAGGAGATGACTGAAGATAGAGTAGGGTCTGCGGTGGCACAGTAGGCAGGGAACACTGGGCAGACTAAGTGGGCCAAGAGGTCCTTATCTGCTGACAACTTCCATCTTTTGATGTTTCCATGTTTGCTGTATGTTTCACCCCTTTACATGCCCATGAAAGACTCATGGGATTATCCTCTGGGGATTGGCAGTGCTGGTTCTAAAAGCAAAGAACCCCCTAGAAACATTTTAGTTCTAAAATCTGTATCGAAAAAGGGCTTGGTCTCTCAGAGACTGTCACATAGCAGAAGGGTCACTCCTGAATCTCACCCCACACTCAGTCACAGCGAATGAGCCACTCATCACCAGACCAGCTGGGTCCCTGTTCCCTCCTTAGGCTTCAAGACCTAAGACTAATTACAAACCTTGGGTGTCTATTGTATGTACACCCTGGTTTGGAACATACCACTCCTTCCTGCCACAATCCCCCCAGTCAAGGGCAACCTGGGCTTACCCAACTAGTAGCCTCAAATAGGGGCCAGGGCTACAACAGCAATACAAAACAATTACATTCTGACCAAGGAAGGGAGGAAAATCAATAAGAAATTTGTTAAACTGAACTGGGATTATCATTTTTAACAAACGTTCTCCAGCTTTCTAATTCATATTTCATGTGTTCAAGGAATGGATCTAAATTTAATTTAACTAACCTCCTATGACCTGTGGTGATTTTAATACCTAAGTAAGTCAAGGAATATGTCCATGTTTTAATAACTATGCATTTATCACTAGCAGCTGTGGCTACACAATGCCTGTGTGAAGCTAGCAGTTCCAACTTACTCCAATTAGAAGCATAGAAACATAGACAATTATGGCAAAAACATGGCCAAAGGTCCAGCTAGTCTTCCCAGAGTTGCCTATGTGTCCCAGGCCCTATTGTCCATACAGGGCTTTATCCCTACAGGTCCAGCCCCCCCCCCTCCTTACTGCTACTGACCTGAGTGACCATCAAACTTTTCACTCTGTCCCAGACATTTTTGAAAGCGTTTACAGTCTCTGCACCCACCGCCACTGCTGGCAGAAAGCCACAGAACTTCTTCACATCCCTTGTAACCCTTTCCTTGCCAGTTGCCACTCATAACCTCAGATTCTTAACTCTATGCTCCTGTTAAATAGTTCACTACAGTTCACCTTGCTTATTCCCTTCAGGAACTTGAATTTATTCCAAGTCCCTGATACTGACTTGAACTTATCTGATTCCTGCATTTAAGATGGCATAGAGTTACAGCGGAGCCAGCAATGGTGCACCACAGTAACTTGCAGTAAATGACATGTCACAGAATACTGCAGTGAAAAAGAGCTTAATTGCCATTGAATTACACTGTTCCCTGCAGCATACTGCAGCATTTTGTGATACGCTGTGGCATTACAGTGTTGCATCCTGGCTAATGCCACTTTACATGGGTCTTGTAATGTTAGCAGTAAATCATCGGCCAGTGCCCCATGGAACAAAGTGGATGATCGAGCAACAAGGAGTGGGGAGGGACTGGAGTAATGGGTGGGGAGATAGTAACCAAAGGGAAGGGGAGGAACTGATGATGTAGAGTAAATAAAGGAGGAGATAAAAACACAGAGGAAATGGGGGAGAAAAAGAGGAAGACTGAACTGGTCTAAAGTTATGGTCATGGATGAGAGCCTCAGACCCAAGCCAAGAAAACAAAAGGTCAGGGCACCAGCTTCTGCCCCCTACTGATACCCCTAAGGGCTCTTTTAACCCAATTCAAACCCAAGTATGCCCATCCATATTAGATAATAGTACAATAGCAGCTCACCAGTGGAACCACATCATAAATTCTACAGGTGTCTATCAGGTTTATTTAATCAGCAAAGTAAAGTAACGGTCTATTGTTCACCTGCTTTGATAAGGATGAGAATTTACCCAACACCGTGTGCAAATGGTTGGCTATAAATGAATTTCCAGATGAATCCTGACTGATAAAGAAGAAAAAACAGAAGTAGCAGGGTACCACAGAAGGAAATGAATGTATCTGCTCTGAAATGTCATTGTATAGAGAGTCTCAGGATAAATGGAGGCTCAATAAGAATTGATGTAAATGTCAGCGCACTGTCTCTGTACCGAAAAGCCTCAGAAGTGACAGACACTGGCTGACGTAGTATGTCTTGCACTCCTGGTTTGCTGCTTGTACTCTGACAAGCTTATTGACACTGATTTAAGGGTCTCTTGTACTTAAGCAAAGTATTTTGCAATATATATATATATATATATATATATATATATATATAATAATTGATGGTCATGCAGAATAACTGCCATGAATGAGGCATTCATTAGTGACAATACATTCAGTATATAAAAATCACATAGAAAACAAAATACAGTGAACGTAATTCAAGACTCTGATTGACATGGTAGTAAGTGATTTGCTGCTAATTTGCAGCCTACTGATCAATGTGGCTATGTTCAATGCATTGGTGCACTGTTATGCTAATCCCACTTCCCCAGGGAATGTGAGTTGGAATCTCAATGCAGTCAGTCACGTAACTGATCAAAATGAAAACAGCGCAAGTGCGGTCCAAGTCTTTGGCGACCCAAACTAGAAAACTAATTCTTGGTGCTCTTGTCACCCAGCAATCCAAGCAACAGTGATATCTTAGTACAAGATCATTGAAAGGGCTATTATGTAATGAATAGGGCAGATTGTTGACTCAACAGTATTTATTTTAATTACTAGTTTTAAAAAATGAGTTGAAAAGATCCTGAAACCTGATTGGCTGACAGCAGTCTCAAGTGGTGCATGTATCAGGCAACAGAGCCTTCTAAAAAAAGAGCCAGCACCACCTCTGCATAAGGACTATTTTACATATAATACTTGTCCTTTAAATGTTTTAAAATACTTTTTATTAATTTTCTTACAGCAAAAGCCCATTTGCTAAGCACAGTAAGACCCTTCAGGGTGTGTGGTGTTAAGGGTTATAAAATGGGAAGAGAAAATGCTGCATTCTGATTGGTCATTAGTCATGCATTAACTAGTATTCTGAACCAAGATGCCATGGAATAGAAATCAATGTGCCACACAGAATGTTCACAGTCTTAAAATCTGCCATTTTAACCTCCTCCTTAGTGAAGAAAAATAGATTGTCCACAAGCAGAAAGATGGACCATCCCACCACAAAATACTGTAAGCACTTTAGAAAACAAACAAAAGTTCTGCGTTATCTTACAGGATAAGATTTTTTGTTGTTGTTGTTAATCTTTTCTTTTGTTTTTTGTGTTTTCTAACACAAACTGATTGGTCCCATACATGCCAGCCTCCCCAGCAACCACTCACTCCCTCAGTTAACAGTAAGTCTGATTCTGGTCCTCTTGCATCCACCCAGACCCCCACCACTGATCCTCACACGCTGAAAATATTCAACAAAGCCGGCCCGGTGGTGCTGAGGGCTGAGGCGCTGGTCGCCTTACCTCACGCTATGTTTGCGACCCGTGTTCAGGAACGAGCACGGGCCACTGGGGGTCGGCAGGGGAGGAGAGGGATTGAGCATCTGAGGACTGCTTTCCTTCTCCGAGGAGGGGGGACACCAGCGGTTTGGTGCTCGACTGACCCCCTGGTGGAGGCTAAGGGGCTGGCACACCGAAAGTTACAGTGTGGGGTAGACAAGGCAGACGTTTGGAGGACCACGTACGGGAGTGTGCACATTCACTCCTTGGGCATCATTGCATGCTTTGTCTAGGGGATCAAAAAAATTACAGGAGGAAAAATGGCACTGACGAGGCATAGTGATGGTCAGTCCCTGCAGGCACCACCCCCATGATAGGCAGTAATCCTTCCAGCACTGGATCCAGAGTTAGGTGGGGTTGAGAGGTTCCCCACCCTTCCACCATGGGGGGTAAGCCATGGGGTAGCTGGAAGGGTAGGCTGCGAGTGGGGGATGGGGCTGCGGAAATCTGACAGGATGTAGAGCCATCAGGGACCAGGCAGATAAAGAAATTAACAGCAAAAAAAGAAAATATTCAACAAAGTGAACAGGGCAGCTCTTCACTGTAGAACATAACCTGCTACTAAGTACACAACTTACTTTTGCGGCACTAATGGATTGCGCCTGATTTGAGGCACTCATGACTTTTATCCCGACTGCTCGCTCAACCGCTCAGCCTTTTCTTCCTGCTTGCACCTGACATATTATTTTTAACTGGGCATTTACATAAAAGAAGCATTTCAAAAGCTTAACTGCAACATTTTAAACTGTAGCTGCCTCCATATGTGTGTGTGTGTATGTGGGGGGGGTGGAACGGGGGCCATGGCAACCAGGTACAACCACAACTATGGTGGCCCGAATAGATCAAAACAGTTAAGGCCACACAAAAACATACTGTAAGCTAATGCAGGTGGAGGAACTAGTTTACATAAAATCACATGACAGATTTCATTCTTTTACTATTTAAACATAATTTGTAATTTTTTAATCCATGTAAAATACACAGAACCATTTTATAAGTGCAATAAAACACTCCGGGGGTGTGCATTAGATATATTGGCTACACGGCCAGTGGCTGAAGGCACTTGAAGTGCAGCCTCATGCCTTACTATGCCCCTGGCTGTGCATTAAAAATGTCTAATGCCCACCCCATCATGTCTTATTGCTTACATATCTGCACTTCCAGGGATTGTAAGCCTGAACCCTGTGGCATCGGGCATCACTGCGCTCTAGGCGTGCAGATATCCCCAACACCCCATACCCTGTTGGGTCTTATCGCTTACTTAAAGCTGCACAGAATGTGGAATTCTGCTAGCTTAATCCTGAGTGTAAGTTGAGAATAGGCACTGAAGTGTGTGGTCTTTTTCTATGTTGACCATGGGTTGAACTTCAGCTAGGTTAAGAAAATAAATTTGCTTATTTTATTCTGTTCTTTTTGGTAACCGAATAAGCCCCCCTAGGCACAAGTACCTGTTTTCAGGGGTGAGCCAGGAGCACTGGGGTGATTAAGTGACTTGCTCAGAGTCACATAGTATGCAAGTAGAGGTTGTGGGAATCAAACCCAGGTCTGCTGACTGTACCAAACTCATTTACAGCTCATTACTCTAACCTCTAGGCTATACTGCCAGCCCCTGCACCACAAAATTATCTGCTTTTAGTGTTCTTATTAATTGCAAAAATAGCATGGGGTATATTCATTTTGAAATCACAGTATATGTTTAGACAATTAAAACAACTGTATTTCACATAATTGAGGCATGTATTGGCTCACTATAAACTTAAAGTGCTCTTCTGTCGAGAGGCTTAAATACTAACCTGAACCCATTGTCAATGTGAGAAGTGAGGACAAAAAGGGATTCAGCACAAGGTAAATCTAAAGAGTAAGAACTGCATAACTGAAAAATATATTTGCTTTGGCAAAATATGCTTCCTGGATAAATGGAGGCAGTAGAAATTAAAGCAGCAGTACAACAAAACTGGGAAAAAATGTGACCATCCCTTTTTTAACTATAAAAGATTCCAGGCATGTTCCAGTTTTATTTGGTGGTAAAATGTTCTAGTTCCACCAAAATTTGAGCACTTTATAAAGGTTTTAATTTACTTTTTTCTCAGAAAAAAAAAGATGGGCATGACATTTGGCTTAGAAATACCATTGTAGACGTGGTAAGTTTTTTGGCTTGAGAAAATAAAAAAACTCATGGTGCACACATAGGAGATACCTAGAAAAGTAGATTTGGTAGGCATGCTAATATTTTTATAAACTGTAGCTGAAACTAGCTTTTTGGGAAAAATATTTTTCAGTGCACTGCTGCTTTCACAGTTTCTGATCTAAGAAGGGATCTTCCTTTCCCTTACCCCATTGTTATGGTGGGTTTCTTTCTGCCGTCTTGTAAACTTATTATCTTTCTTTAATGGGGAAATATTCACAACACCTTAAAATGGTTATAATGTATAGAGTATTCTAGTAAATACTATACAAAGTGAATGAACTGTTACTATTTATTACTAGCCTGTCTTAAATTTTCTGAGATATTTCCTGTATTTTACTACATGTACGGAGTACAAAAAAATGATTAAATATTTATTGAACAAAACAAAATCTAACACAGATGTAAACTGGTTCCACGTCAAGATAGCAACTTTAAACCAGCGACGGCCAAAAATGGCACAAACAATACAGCATAACCACATATGACGATCACTGTTTTTGTGGGGGACTTTGCCCTCCACCCCCCCCTTACTAAATATACCAACTCAGGGAGGGGGGAACCTCTGGCCGCCAGCATGGCACTTGCAAGTTTCCTATGCATTTTTTGCCATCACCATTTTAGAGTCGCTATCTTGATGGGATACCATGTCAACTGATAGTTTAAAGCGTTTTTGATGGAGATATTTTGCAGTTCAGTGCAAGTTAGGAGTTCAGTCTGATATATTTCGATACAGTTGAGCATTCCAGCCTGTTGAATTTGCATGGCAACATTTCAACTTACATTCAGCTACCATTCAAATGACACCTTGAGGGTCCATAGCCGAGCACTCCAAGTGCGTATTCTGTTCTTTTTTTTTTCCTATATGGGTGGTACCGACATTCAAAACTACATTCCAAACATGGCACGCCTTGCACAATTTCATAGCGAGCATGGTCAGAAAACATGAATGAAAAGCATGATCCAACTCTGACTGTCTAAAGACAGACCTGATTTTGATAATGAATACATGGGTAGAATAGCACAAAGATGCCAGGGCCTGTATTTCTGGAAATTGACTGTTGTTTCCTACTCTCAGAATCTGAACACTGTTACTCGCACTGCTGTGCAGCTTTTCATTGGTGCTGCACTCAGCTCCAGGGCTCTATGATGGATTCAGCAACACGATCTAGATGAGGAAGGATCCTTAATTCCTGTAACTTGATTAGGTGGCAATAACGTTTTTACAATCCAAAATCATGTTGATGTGATTTTTGCTGAAGAATTACTGGAAAACAGTGCACTAACAGTCTTCAAGGACTGACGCTGATCAAGCATATGCAAATCTATTTTGTGTGCTAATTGGCTGAAAATTGTTTTTTTGCGCTTCAGTTCTTGTATTCAATTCACTTCTGTGTCTGCAAAGTAAATGTCCACACACTACATAAATGCCCAGCAAAGAGGCTGCCTGAACACGCTTTGGTGATGAGGAAAGAAAATCTTGCAAATTATGCTATGAGCTTGTCAGCATGAAACAAATATCATACAACAGTCCAAAAAACAACCTCCTTAAAAAGGACAGAAAGGCTACACACTTGAATGCATTGGTGGTCAAATCAACATGTTATTAATTTCTTGGAAGGCCCTCTGTTTTGGATTTAAAAGTAATTTTTAGCGTGTGTGGTCCCTCGAAACGTGAAAGCCCATGGCAAGTTCTTTAAAATAAGGTGTTTGGCTTCCTTGTGTGTCAACAGTCTTGAGATATCCATATCTAAATTAACCCTATATTAAATGAAGGTAGCAGTCATGTCATGGAACCTTGAGACAGGAAGTTATGTCACAGGTGGGCAAGCTAAAGTTTAACAACCAGACGTAAACACAATTTGATTGGCATATTATGTATTATCAGCATTTATCTCTCCTTTCTTCTTTGGTGCCATGTACAAAAGGATCCTTTTCATTCACAAGGGTGCAGTGTGCATATATATGGAACCCAAACAAACAGAAGAGAGAATGAAATGAGTGCCCCAGATGGGATTTGAACCCGTGCTGCCTAGAATACTGTTCTGATTGCACTACCAGCTGTGCCACCAGAAACCTGCGACTCACAGAAGCACTTTAGTCTTTCACTATTACATAAACTGGTGCTGCACATTTTCATTCACAAGGGTGCAGTGTGCACATATATGGAACCCAAACAAACAGAAGAGAGAAATAAATATGTGCCTTAACTGGGATTTGAACCCAGGCCACTCAGAATACTGCTTAGATTTCACTACCAGTTGTGCCACCAAGGCAATTGGAAACCTGGGACTCCCAGGACAGGATCCTTGCTTCTTGTCCAGAAAAGGAACCACAGTCCTCAGTGGATAGTTGAAATGTTACTTCAATAAACATTTAAACTATCTAAGGGGAGGTGGCAGAAGAAATCGGGGAGGAAGAAACTGCCCCCACAGACTGAAATAGAGAGTAGGAAGAACCCAAGGGGAGAGGAATCCCCAAGGGTGCAAATTAATAAAGGAAGCAGGGTGCTAGATATGAAAGGGAATGGGAACGGGAACATTAAAAAGAGAGGGAGAAGGAGGGAGGGCAAAAAGGAAAAAGTGGTAACATGCAGAATGGTAGCAAAGTCTGGAAGGCCATGTGTACAAATGCTAGAAGTCTAGGATAAGATTACAGAACTAGAGACCATCATGGCAGAGGCTAGCCTGGATACTGTGGCCATTACTGAGTCATGGTGCACTGAAAACCATGACTGGGACATGGCCATACCAGGCTATACTCTGTTCAGGAAGGACAGAATGGGAAGGAAAGGAGGGGGTGTGGTGCTTTATGTGAGGGACAGCATAAAAACGACAGTGATACAGAGAATACTGGGGGGAGCAGATGTACTGTGGGTAATCATGGAGAAGAGGAATGGGGCCAATATTTGCACTGGTGTGATCTACAGACCTCCATCACAGGGGGAGGAGTTAGATGAGGTAATGGTGAATGCCATTGGCAAAATGGCAGAAAAGGGGGAGGAGCTGCAGGTGGGGGACTTCAATTTGCTGGATGTAGATAGGAGCCTCCCAGCTGCTGCTTCAGTATAGAAGCAGTGGCATCCTGGACTCCCTGTAGGGGGCAGTCCTCAAGCAACTTGTCGGTGAACCCACTCATGTATTAAATGTTTCCACTCTTTTGTTCAGGCATTTGATTTGACTGTGATGCCACTAGGGGTCCTGACCTGTTTATATTTCTACATAATGCACTGCTCATAGCCTTGGTGACTCTATATCTATTTTATACTTGACTGTGTCATTTGTGTAACCGTGTTAACTTACTGAACATGTTATGCCTCACCTGACTCTGTGTAACTGCCTTACTTGTATCATGTCCTCTGTATTGAACTTGTAATTCCTGCACTCTCCTAGGCATATGTTTTGTCTAGAGTACTTACCTGGTTAACAAAAGCTAAATAATAAATAATAATGATGGGGCAATACTGGACCTGGTATGCACTATCAGGAACAGTGTTGCAGATGGCAAGGTAGGTGGCCACCTGGACACCAGGGATCACCGTACAGTGTGGTTTAATACAAGGACAACTGTGGAATCAAACCACACAAGGGGGAGGATCTAGGACTTCAGATTTTATAAAGATTGGTGAATGCCTTAGGCATGAACTGTCAAAGGAGAACAATCTGGGTGGAGTGGAGGAACAGTGGGCAAAGCTAAAAGGGGGCATAGGGAAGGCAGCAAACTTCTGCATCAAGCAAGTCAACAAAAGGAGAGCAGAAAACTAACCAAGGAAAGAATAGCTGAGGAGGTCAGAAAAGGGGACAGGACCTTCCTTGGCTATGTGGGGGGGGGGGACAAGGGAAGGGACAGTGAGAATCAGGAGAGCGGTGTGGACAGCCTTAAAGGAAAATAAGCCATTGAGGCAAGATGGGATTCATCCAAGGGTCCTAAAGGAACTCAGTATAGTGCTGGCTGCCCCTCTGGCAGTGCTTTTTAGCACCTCACTGGAGATGGAGAAGTTCCAGAGGACTGGAGGAGTGTTGCTGTAGCCCCTCTTCACAAAAGCAGCAGTAGAGAGAATGCTAGCAACTGCAGGCCAGTCAGTTTCACATCAGTGGGGGAGAATTTCATGGAGACACTCCTGAAGGAGAGGCTCATGGAGCACCTGGAGGATAAAGAGTTTCAGGACCACTGGCAGTGTGGTTTCTCAGCGGGGAGGTCATGTCAAGCTAATCTCATCGATTTCTTTCACTGGGTTTCCAGGGAGGTGCATTAAAGTAGAGCAGTGGACGTGGCGTATCTGAACTTCAGTAAGGCTCTTGACACTGTGCCACACAGGAGGCTAGTTACGAAAATAAGCAGCCTGGGGGTAGGGGGAAAAAAGTGACAAGCTGAGTATCAAACTGGTTAAGGCATAGGAGGCAAGGGCTGGTGGTAAATGGTAGCCACTCTGGAGATAGGAGAGTGACTAGTAGGGTGCCACAGCATTCTGTGCTGGGACCAGTCCTCGTCAGTGACTTTATAAGCGTCATTTTGGAGCAATTTGAATCCCCCCCCCCCCTTTTATTTCTTTTACTTTGGTGTTCTGCAAATACATAGTGTTTTTTAATCAGGTTTAATATTTACACATCATTATTAGCATTTAAGTAGCCATATTTATATATTTTATTGCAGTTATGCACATTATTTGATACTGTCACTTTTAAAATATTTGCATGCTTTTCACTATAAATGGTGATGTGTATACACATGTGATTTGTCTTGAAAAGTGTCAGAGAGACATGAAACATTGATGCTCATCTGTGACAGTTTTTGCTAATAAAGTGTTTATCAACTCCAAAGTTTCAGGGGACTTCATTTTTGGAGTCAGGAAGAGATGCTGCGTGCGTGTTTGTAATCACTAGAACAAGGAGGCATGCAACAGAGCTAAGGAGGGGAGTTTAGGAGAGATGTGCAGAAATACTTCTTCATGGAAAGGGTGGTGGATGACTAAGAGTTAAGGAGGGAAGTTTAGGAGAGATGTGCAGAAATACTTCTTCATGGAAAGGGTGGTGGATGACTAAGAGCTAAGGAGGGAAGTTTAGGAGAGATGTGCAGAAATACTTCTTCATGGAAAGGGTGGTGGATGACTGGAACAGCCTGCTAGAGGAGGCAGTGAGGGAAAAAACTGTGGGTAGCTTGAAGCATGCATGGGATAGGCACAGGGGCATAATAGGTAGAGGAATGGGAGGAGAGTGGGACACCTAGGACCAACTAGGGTCCGTGGCGACAGAATAGGCAGGGACAAGAAACAGACTGGATGGGTCTAAGGGTCCTTTTCTGATGACAAAGTCTATGTTTCTAAAAACAAGAGGAAAAAGAGACCACTGTGGTTCTCAAAAGAGGTGGGAGAAAAGGTAAAAGGTCAAGACTAGAAGGGTAACATTCAGAAGATATAAGGAGACTCGGAGGGAGGAGGATAGTGAGGTGTATCTGGGGAAACAGAGGGAAGCAGGGAAAGCAGTAAGGAGTGCAAAGATGCCAACTGAAGAGGAAATAGCCCAGGAGGTAAAGAAAGGGGACATGACATTTTTTAGGTATGTAAGTGAAAAGAGGAAGACTGGGGAGTAATGGTAAGGTTAAAAGGGGAAGGGAGGGGACTGTGCAGAGGGGGACCAGGAAAAGACAGACAATCTGAACAAATACTTTTGTTCAGTGTTCACAGAGGATGGAGAAGGATAGGTACCACAAAAAATTAACATGAGCCATAGAAGGAGGGAGGTAGACACTAGTCCTTTTCCAGAGGAGAGAGTTCTGAAGGGACTCCCAAATCTGAAAGTGTACAAAGCAATGAGACCAGATGGGGTGCATCCAAGGGTATTGAGGGAGCTCACAGAGGTACTGGCTGCACCTCTGACAGTCCTATTAAACAGCTCATTGGAAACAGGAGTGGTTCTGGAGGACTGGAGGAGAGTAGATGTAGTCCCATTTCATAAAAGTGGCAGCAATAGGAGGCTGGCAATTACAGGTCAGTCAGCCTGACATCGGTGGCGGGAATGTTAATGGACTCACTGCTGAAGGAAAGGATAGTGGAACATCTTGAATCTAATGGGTTACAAGACACAAGGCAGTAGGATTCATGGGGGTTAAGTCATGTCAAACAAATCTGATAGATTTCTTTGACTGGGTGACCAAGGAATTAGATCAGGGTGAAACAGTGGTCTACCTAGATTTCAATAAAGCTTCTGACTCAGTTCTACATAGGAGACTAGTAAACAAGCTGGGTAGCTTAGGAGTGGGTCCAAAGGTGGTAAACTGGATAAGAAATAGGTTAGGGGATAGGTAGCACAGGGTGGTGAGTTCACTCTGAAGAGTGGAAGGTCACCAGCAGGGTTCCTCATGGATCAGTGCTGGGACCGGGCCTCTTTAATATGTGATAGTGAGCAGCAGCTGAAGGAAAAGGGGTGCCTTTTTCTGGATAACACAAAACAATGCAATAGGGTGGACACTCTAAGTGGGGTGAAAAGGATGAACAGAGACCTGAGAAAACTAGAAGAGTGGTCAAGGGTCTGGTAGCTGGGTTTCAACATGAAAACAAGCAAAATAATGCACTCTGGGCACAGAAATCCAAGGACGGGGTACAAAATGGGTGGAGTGTTATTGATAGAAAATACAAAATCACACATGCCCACACAATGCAAAGCATCATGGGCTGCTTATGCAAATCACTGAGTGTTATTGATGACCACTGAGCAGGAAAGAGACCTGAAAGTAATCATACTGGATGACTTAGAGGTGGCCAGGCAGTGCAACAATGCAACTGGAAAGGTTAGTGGGATATTGAGGTGCATAGGAAGGAGTATGGCCAGCAGAAAGAGGAAGGTGGTGTTGCCTCTCTATAAATCATTGGTAAGACCACACCTGGAATACTGTGTCCAGTTCTGGAGACTGCATCTCTGTAAGGACATAAACAGAGTGGAGGCAGTCTAGAAGAGAGCAATTAAAATGGTGCAGTGTGTGCCTCAAAAGCCTTAAGAGAAAAGATTAAAGGACCACAATATGTACACTCTAGAACAACGGAGGGAGAGGGGAGATATGATAGAGACCTTTAAATATCTCATGAGGTTAAATAAGGTACAGGAGGAAATTAGTTTTCAGAAAAATGGTGCTTAACAACAAGGGGACATGTTATGAAGCTTGGGGGGGTAGATTCAGGAGAGTTGTGAAGAGGTACTTCTTCGCAGACAGCATGATGGATTCCTGGAAAACCTACCAGCAGAGCTAGTGGGGTGAAAATGGTGGTGAAGGCGCAAACAGTGGTGGGGCTGAAGAATGAATGGGATAAGGACAAGGGAATCTTAATGGAAAGAAAGCTGGGGAGGGAGAATGATCCACAGATCAAGCAGGCTCTGCAGTGATACTGCAAGTAGAGAAGAATGGATAGACTGGGTGGGCCAAGAGGTCCTTATCTGCTGACAAATTCTGTGTTTCTTTTTTTCTTGCCATCTAGAGTTCATTGACTTCTGCTGCTTACTCCTTCACTGAAGTCATACTCTTCTGTTTGTGACATCACAGTTTGTTGCTGTTGAAATGATTATGATGTCAGAAACAGAAGGTTAAAGTGATTTTGTACTCATTATATAGTACCTGAAGCCAACAACAGTCCTTCTGTGGCATGTTTAAACATTTCAGCCTTTATTTAGTTTGATGGCACTGTAGCTTGGCCCTGACAAGGTGGTCAGCCAATCCCTTCCTCTTTCCTTTTCATGTACATGCCTCCGCGCTCAGGCACATTATGATGTACAGCAAGGGAGAGCGCACATTGAAATGAATATGACTGAATTTTCATTATTATTTATTATAAGTCTAATTAATTATTCATGAGCCCAGCGAGGCTCCTGATTGGCTACTGGATTGGTCATTGACGTCTTAGAAATGACCAATCCGGCTGCCAGCTGTTGTTGTGCGGCATGCACGACTCATACTACTCTGCTTAAAAGCTTAATTAAGTTAAAAATAAATGGGGAAAGAGAAAGTTGATATTGCAAATAGACTTGTAATCACAGTAACAACCTTGATGCCAGGCATTTCCTTGGATTAACGACCGGCTGGAGGGAGGTGGCCCAAGGCACCATCCTCCCAACTGGTCGTTAATCCCTCTGAAATGACCAGCTTCTCAGTCGTTACTGCTTAAATACATTATGATGGTGAGTTGGAGATTAATGAAAGCCATCACACGACTAACGAGGGCCTGTCACTCAAGCTTTATAGCTGATTCATTGTCCCCCCATGCTGCTGCTGCTGGCTAACATTACGGGGGGTTCAGTGATGGGGGGGCACACATTAGAGAACTACCAAAAAATCAAGACAATTTTGTGTCAATAAAATAAGGCTAGTGTACCCTGGAGACCTCCCTTAATGGTGTCCTGTAATAGAGACAGATGAGAAGCTGAAGATTCTGCACCTTTACAGATTCCACAATCAGGCTGAGGCCTGGGGGCATCTGAAAGCTGAATGGATTTTGAGGTCATACAGTGGTGTGTCCCCAAAGGGTATCCTGTGATGATAGTGACTGAATGTGAGCGACTGTCAAAATGGTGACTCATGTTCAAAGCTATCCCCGTGGGCTACCCTGCAAGGGTAGCGACCCTTCATGAAAGCGAACATAGGGAAGGGTGACCAGAAGGGGGGGATAGCAAGAGGAAGGGGACAGATAGGGAAGGGGGTTGTGGGGAAGAGGTGAGCCTGCTGCAGCGGAGCCAGCCATGTGGTGTGGTGGTGAAGGTGGCTAGCTCTGGCGCAGCAGGTACTGGGTTCATGAGTGAGGATTGTACAAGTTATTTACAGAGAGGGAGAGGGCATTATAGTGTGGCCTATACAAAGAGGTAGCCAAGGGGAGAAACAGATAGTGGTTAGGGGTAGGAATGAACAGGAATGCCAACAGTCATTTAGCAACATAGTCATATACATGGCAATACATTCAGTACAATCCGAGAGGAGGGAAAACAATATATAGTGGAGGTATGTATTATACAAGGTAACTATACTGGGAGAAATAATATAAATTATACAAGTTGTACAAGGTCACTATTACAAGGTGGTGGCTAATAGGAGGAAGGGGGCGGGGCTAGGGCAGAGCACGGTTGGGGCAGTTAGAGCAATGAGCATTGAGTAGGTAGTTTTTAAGGGCTGACTTAAAAGGCTCAAGCCTTTTCTCAGTGGTGACAGGGATTGGAAGTGAGTTATACCAAGAGGGGCAGAAAGACCTCTGCGCTAGGGAGGTCCTGACCCTAGGGACTTGTAGGGTAGCCCGAGAGGAACTGCAGGTTGCAAGGGTGGGGACACAGTGGCAGATGATAGAGGAGAGGCCCAGAGGGGCCACACCTGCAACAATTATTTTGGTCAAGAGGCAGGACTGGTAGGTAAGTCTCTCATCGAAGCTGAGGATGTTTGCTAAAGAGTACAGTCTGCAGGTGTGGGTGAGAGGAGTTGAGCCAGTTAAGAGATGACAG
Organism: Neoceratodus forsteri; assembly: GCA_016271365.2. Lineage (NCBI taxonomy): Eukaryota > Metazoa > Chordata > Ceratodontiformes > Ceratodontidae > Neoceratodus > Neoceratodus forsteri. The sequence goes on along the minus strand of JADMNL010000034.1, from coordinate 118,864,597 downwards.
TCTTTATTGAGTGACAACTTGATTTTATGTATGGCTGTGTTGACAGCAGCCCCGTAGATTAACAGACCACAGTCTACTAGTAACAGTTCTGAGGATGTGATGGCCAGACACAATGCATCCAGGGGAAGGCAGTCCCTGTGGTGGTAAAGAAGACCAATACAGGAGTTGATAGCTGTGCAAAGAGTGCTTATATGGTTGTGGAAAGAGAAAGATGTGTCAAAAGTGACACCGAGATACTTAAAGGTAGTTGTTTGCTCTAAGGGGAGGAGGTTTTCGGCCATGATGTGGAGATGGAAGTTTTTGTGTTTGTTTTGGTTATGGGTGAAGAGCATTGACTTTTATCTTTTTTAGGTTCAGGACAAGTTTGTGGTCAGAGAACCAACTCTCTGCTTGGCTGGAGGAGAGTGAGAGCATGCTTTGGAGAAGGATAGGATCAGGGTGTGAGGCAAACAGAACAGCATCGTCAGCATAGAGAAGGACGGGGCCCTCGCAGGTGGATGGAAGAGTGTTTAGAAAGAGACTAAACAGTAGGGGTCCCAAGATAGAGCCTTGGGGAACCCTCGAGCGGACCAGACATGCACTGGAGATGGTGTTGCCTATCTTGACACACTGGGTATGGGTGGAGAGATAGCTGGAGAACCAGTCCAGGACCCCCTGCGAGAGACCAAAGGGCTGCAGGGAGGAGAGGAGCATGGGGTGGTTGACGGTGTCAAAAGATTTTGACAGGTCAATGAAAACTGAGCCAGCAATGTGCCCTTTATCTAGTGCAGAGTGGAGAAAGTTAGAAAACTCAATGAGAGCTGAGGTGGTGCTGTGGTGAAGCCACAAGCCACGATGAAGCCCGTGCTGTTCATGGAGTAGGATTACCCAACACAGTAAACATAACAAAACATTTAAATAAGTGTGTTAGAAAGCCCTTATGAAGAGCCTGACATTCTTGGATTCATGGAAATACTTTGAAATAGAGTTCCCCAAAAAATGTGGGTCACTACAAACCAAGGCCTTCACCTTCTAGTTGCCTTGACTTGCATCTAAGGACTGGCACGAGGACACAGGGAGGGAGAGGGGTAGCAGCAGTGTGATCAGCATTCAGTGCTGCAGTATGCCCTATTTCGACTACCACTTGTTTTTGCCAGTGCTGTCCTTCACAATGCAGTAAAATGTATTCTGGCTGGCCATTGGTGCAGTAGCAGCAGGTTGGCCGCTCATAACGCAGGTGACCCAGGTTCGTAAATGAGTCAGGACCATTGGGGATCAGCTGGGGGGATGAGGATTGAGCATCCCACAGGAAACTCTTCTGGATGAGTGGGTGGGTTGTGTCTTCCATTGCACTACTGCTCCTGGGTGATCACAGGTGGTGGTGTAGTCAGGACACCTGGCAAGCTTGTGGTGGGGATGGCAGGCACACACCGGCACATCATGGATGACATCAACTGGCAGCCTTGTGACTGCATGTGCTATGGGAAGGGTGTAGAACAGTGGACAAAGCAGTGGCCAAGATGCAGATACAACCATGCCAGCTTCCACTGACTAGCACGGGTCCTTTCTCTGCCCTTTTCTGATCTGGTTCCCATGAACTCTACAAATAGCTGGACAGGTAGAAAAGGGATATAGCCCACCAGGATGCTGGGGCTGGACCCCATCCCAGAAAGGAAAATCTGAGGGTGGTAGAAATAAAGACAATACAGACAATACGGACAGATAAGGATCGTTAGTCCATCCAATCTGTCCGAGGCAACAAGGCTTGTGGGCAAGGGAGTCCAGTGGGACAGGAAGTTGGAAGGGCCCCTGTGAATAGGTAGATGACCATAGGTGTCAGTGGAAGGAAGCACAACTGGTTGGGTCAAAAGAGTGAAAAAGAATATAACCCCTCCCCCCAAATGCAATTTACTATTGTATAGTGCATTTCATAGAAATATTACTTACATCAGGATGGCGGCTGGGGCAGGCATAAGATCAACTAGATAATGTCTCAAAATATACAATACAAGCAAATTAATTACATATTATTTTCAGTTTGATTTTGCTAATTGGGCTCCCCTGGTCTTACTGCATAGACTGGTGGTTCAGTTTCCTTCCCTTAAAGAGTGATATTTGTATTTCTAGCTATAAAGCAGTCTAATTGAAACAACCAATCAGCACTCAGAAATAGACTACCTCTTATCTCTCGTACAGACACCACCGTGCGCTGACTGCTCACCTGCTTACCACTGTGCTGATTGATGCTGCCATCTCGTAGTCTTTCACTTGCAGTCGCATCTGCCAGAAACTGGCTCAGCTACACTTGTCACAGGGCAATCTCAGATCACCCATCTACAGTCCACTATTTAACTTAATTAGTAAGGGAAACCTGGACAGCAATTCCAAAAACCTAAACATTTCACTCCTTCACATAAAACCACCCATTAGGATAGCAGTCGGCAACTCAGGTAAATCTCACTACCTACTGTCAGTCTACATACCCCCTCACAACCAAAAGGAGGCTTTCTCATCCATCCTAAATATCATCGCCCAACTACCAAAAAACTCGGAAATCATTGCCCTAGGTGATTTCAACACTAACTGGCTTGCCCCCCAAACATCCTCCATCAGGTATGCAGCCGCAGCCCAAAATCTAACACAAATGGTCCTTACCCCTACCAGAGTAAACCACCACAGGGGCACTAGTTACCTCATTGATCTCATCTTCACGAACTATCCTGACCGCTTACAGGATGTCCAGGTCCTCCCAGACTCACTCAGTGATCACTCCCCTATTACCTGCTGCTGGTCAAATAGCTGGAAGCCCCCCCCGAGGATCACCATGTATAGCCAGCTAAAGAAGAGGTCCCTGGCACGCCTCCAAAACCATCTCCTCAACCTCGACTGGTCTCCACAAGATCACCTGTCGTCGGTGGATGCCGCCCTGCCCTTCTTCATCAGCTCCTTCCAAGCCGCCTGTGATATCTTTGCCCCCTTTGTTAAGCGGACTGAAAAAAATAAATCCTCCCCCTGGGTAAATCGGTCCTATCTTGACCAAATGAAAGCCCTTGATAACCTATGGCACTGTGCCCTTGAGTCTGGTCACCCCTCTGATCGCCAACTGTATCGTGCTGCCCATAACTCATGCACCTGGGCTATCTGCCAGGCTAAGGCAGCTTTCTATCAGTCCAGCCTTGCTGCCACCTGGGGAAATGGGAAGAGGTTCTGGGAAAATATGAAGGAGCTTAGTGGAAAATCTCCCTCCATGCTTATCATCGACGGTTTTTCCACCCAAGACCCTAGTAAGATAGCTAATGCCTTCAATGCATGTTTCTCTGACCTCAGCTCTATCCTCCCTCCTGACTTCTTTTCTGCATCTACTGGACAGTTCCCGCCATCCTCCAGCGCTCCTCCTTTTTACTTCAAAATGATCTCCCCTAGCATCGCTCGCACATATCTCTCCAAGTTCCTTGGAAAGACAAGGCAGAGTGGTGACTCTCTCGATGCAAAACTGCTCTCATTAACCCTGGATGCAGTCCTAGCACCCCTAACAAAAATACTCAACATGTTCCTGTGCCTAGGGCAGTTCCCTACACTATGGAAAAGGGTGGTTATCACTCCAGTTCATAAAATGGTGACCGTTCCTCTAGTAGTAATTATAGGCCCATTTCCATATGTCCTCCCCTCTCTAAAGAGCTGGAAAAAAATAGCTGCAGATCAGCTTACTGACTATTTAGACTCGCACCATCTATTGTGCCAGCAGCAGCATGGCTTTAGGAAAGGGCACAACACAACTACTGCCCTGCTTGAGCTTACCTCCTTTATCCATGATGCCCTTGACCAGGGAGCCCTGGCTGGATCTGTCTATATTGATCTGTCCAAGGCTTTTGATACTGTCAATCACAGTATGCTGATAAACTTCCTCCTCTCTGTTGGTGTATCCCAAGAGACAGCTGACTGATTCGCCAACTATCTCCATGGCCGTACCCAGCAAGTAAAAATAAATAGCACCCTTTCTACTAGCCTCCCAATCCAGTCGAGTGTCCCACAAGGGTCCATCCTTGGCCTGCTCCTTTTCTCCCTATACCTAAAGTCCCTCCCTCTGGCCTCGTCTGGGCACCTGCTCCTTTATGCCGATGCTGCTGTGATCTTTTAGCCAGCATGCAAACCCTACCCAGCTCCAACAATCCTTGCAGAGCTCCTTCACAGAAATAGAATCATGGTTCTCCTCCCACAAACTTGTCCTCGACTACAAAAAAAACAAAGGTCATGCTATTTGCCCACCCTCAACATAAACACAACACGACCACACTATCCATACTGAATTCACAGGGTATCACGCCAGAATCAGTTGCCAGTTTTAAATATCTAGGGGTCACCCTAGACTCGGCCCTTACCTTCCGTGAGCATATAGCATCGACCTGCTCTGCAATAAATATTAGAATCGGACTCCTGTATAAATATAGGCCCTCTCTCCCTCCTGATGCCCTCCGTTTAGCCATCTCTAGCTCCATCTTTTCCCTGGTAGACTATGGCATAGTCATATATGGCACCGCCTCCGACACTGCCCTGACCAGCATTAAGTGCACCCTTAACAAAGCCTGACGACTGGCCATAGGCTGCAATCGCCTCACTTATACCTGTGACCTCTACCAGCAGTTATCATGGCTAAACTTTCAGGGGCGCCTACTCTATCAGACCTGCTTATTGGCCAGAAAAATTCAACTAGGGCAAGCTCCCCCCGGCTGTCTCTTGCTCCTCCAGACATGCTTGCCAACAAGGACCACAAGGCACTCTGTCGCCACTGCCTTTCGCATCCCTTTTGCAAGGACCACTGCCAGCCAAAGGTCCTTTTGCTACAGGGCACCACTCTGGATGAACTCCCTCCCTGTTACTGCCCTATCTATCCCCAGGCTGGGGCCTTTTAAATCTGAGCTACGTACCCACATTATGTCCAGCTCTAACTGTGATTGCAGATAAACTCCTCTAGCAATGGCTAAGTTCCATTGCTAAATTTACTCTGATTCTGATTTATGATTCAGTTACACACCTTTGGTGTTTGCTATGTATATGTATTATCCATTTTGTCTCTGTACTTAGTCACTGTACTTATCATACTCTGTATTTGTCCACATTCAATGTATGACGTGGAGCCTTTGTAAATGAGTCCCTGACTCAAAGGGTTGTAATTCTGAGACTTTATATAAATAAATAAAAAAATTGTTTAACCAGGAGAGGCATACTAAACCGAAACTTGTTTCCAGGTATGACCTGTGAGCACAAGGAAGTTAAGTGACTTGCTTAGGGTCACACAGTATGCAAGTGGGGGGCTGTGGGATTCAAACCGAGGTCTCTAGGTTTGCAGTTCAGAGCCTTAAACCACTACTATACTGCCTCCTATTAAGCGCCTTCTGAGTGGTGTCACCACATCCTGCCGTTTTTGGGATGGGTCATACCATTAGTAAGTGTAACTGGGGAGCTGGGCACAAAAACAATAAAAAAGAAACTTCCTTTTAAAAGCTTCCAAACACCTCTCTGAGACTTTCTTTTCTATGACAGCAGTTAGACTGCTTCATAATATATCAATATATATTTGTGTGTGTTTCTTACAGTATAAGAATGTTATATCTTGTGCTGTTTGGGCAGACAGAACCACTCTGCTTCATTGCCTTCTTGCCTAAACAGCACATGATAATGTTCTTGTGCTGTAAGAAACACAAAAAAGTATACATATTAATAGTACTAGTACTGATCTGAGTGTATTTATGCTGAATCATATCTCTGTTGCATAGCCCTGGTCCCCTTCCCCCAGTTTCAAGTCATTACTACTTCTGTGTTTTTATACTGTTGCATATAGAAAATGTTCCCTTCCAAGAATGGTATTCTTTCATTCGCTAATCTTTTTCCACCAGGACTTACCTTTGTGCTAATGCAGCATGGCGTGGGTACTCTTTGAAGTAGAGGGCTACTGGGTGGCCAGGGCCAACAGCAGTTTGGGAGACCATTTTTCCATTTTCTCCCAAGGGGTGGCATGCAATGCCATGCAGACATCCCCGCGCACACTTCTGTGCATGGCGCATCTGCCACCGCCCCCTTCTCCTAAGTTGACAGTCCCAGATTGCCTTACTCTCAGCCAATGCTAAAGGCCACGCAAGTGCCGGGCACTGAAACCCTCCCTCCCTCCACGGGAGAGGAGAACGGTCCTCTGGATGCTCTATCCTCTCCCAAGTGTCTTATTCCCAGAGGACTGATTAATGACGGTAGCCCAGATTCTGAAGTGCTTTAATATTGTCAATTTCAAATGTTTTGATATTTTTAAATGATGCTTTTTTATTGCTTAAATTCTAATTGTTTTATTATATGCAAGGGTTTCCAGACATTAACATAATCGATGGAGTTCAGTCAGCCAATAAGATTGCTCCATTCTCAGCTACTGTTTTATAATAGGCAAGAGATATAACTGGGAGTGGCATCACATGATGATTGACATATCTGCTAAAAAACACACTTATTACCATCTTCCTGTCACTCCTGTCACAATGGTAAGGAATTAAAATTATAAAAAGAGAAAACTATGCTCGAATGATGGGCATGAATCTCAGAAACAGACAGCTCTTTCTTGCAAGTTCTTCCCACCAGCAGTCTGGGAACTTCTACATGATTATAAGTCTCCAGGCTTGAGCAGTTTGGTAGATAACAAAGTGACTTTAAAGTTCATGTAGTCAGTTATAAATGATTTTTTTTCTGCACAAGGTTTTAAGTTACCGTGAGGCTGCACAAAACGGTTTTTAACCACTCGATTTAGTTTTCAAGACTCTTAACCTTACTATGACAGCATGGACTTTTCAAGTATTTGAAATATCTTTTTTTTTTAACAGAAGGATCTTAAAGAAGATAGTATAGTGTAATGTTAAAAAATAAATAAAAAGAAGAAAGAATAAGGTTAGAACACTGAGCTGTGAATCTGGAATCCCAGCAGACCTGAGATTGACACCCACGGTTACTACATGCCAACTGTGTGACCTTGAGAAAGTCACTAAACCTCTATGTGCTACCATGTCGCACCTGGAAACAATATTTGACTCCATATGCCTTTCATGTATAACAGTTCTAAATGAGTAAAACTTCTGAATGAACAAAAACAACTAAAAGAGACAAAGAAGTCATCTTTGAAACTGTATAGTAATCATATCACAATGCACCACACAGGAGCAAAGCCCCAACTGGCAACACACTCTGAAGCGGCACGGGGTCATAATGTTGTAAGACATTATGCCACAGCAATATACCGTGCCACCAACACAGCACAATATATTGCAAGCGGCATATGTCTTTCTTTTGTGGGGTGCTCTGCCCCATGCCCCCCGACCCCCCAACTAAAATAACCAACTCTGGGGGGGGGAGGGGGTTACACTTAACATCGCACAAAGTGCGAAAAATAAAAAAAATTCCTTGCGTCTGGGACCGGGAATCGAAACCCAGTCCAAACGCATCACCTCCCTCCCTTGCTGTCTGTGGCTCATCCCATTGAGCCACAGCAGCCACTCGCTGGACCCACCTCCCAGCACTGGTCTCATCCCCTACCTGGGAAGAGTGAGAGGGTGCCCTACCACATATACATAACTGTCATGTTTTTGTACCCTCTTGCTCTACCCTACTATGCTGTTCCTGTTGCACAATTTTAACGTGCGCAGTACAGAGTACAACATAGGGACCTGGTAGGCTCTGGGGCAGGGGAAACTCAGGGGCTCAGAGAAGTACATTGAAGAGAAGTGGTTATCATAGGGGGCCATGACTGTCAACTGCAGCAGCCTGGGCAAAAAAAATGTGTGATCTCCAGGCAAAATGAGGAGCACGGGAGGAGGAGGAGTGGGCCATATATAAGAGGAAGGGGCCTGTAGGAAGAGGAAGCCCATCAAGCCCTGAAGGGAGTTCATATCAAGTGAGAGGGCAGAGACGGAGATGCTATGGATGTAGATGGAATAGGAGAGGGGTTGAAAGGTGAGACAAGGTGTGGTCTATAGATCCTAAAATCAAAAGGAAGGGGTAGATAAGGAACTTGCAGATACAGTCAGAAGGGTGGAAGCACAAATGGAGGTAGTGGTCCCAGGTGATTTCAGAGCACTCGGAGGGCCTACAGCATCAGAAGCCAGGCACTCTTTGGTACATTCCACAGTAAGTATCTGATCTGGGGGTTAGGGAGCCAGTAAAAAAAAAAAATAAAGAACCCTGGACCTGGTGCTGACAAATAATGACTATGTCAGAATTATTAGAACTGGAAAACCTCTAGGTACTAATGACCACCTGTGTGTTTTGCTATTAAGCTTGCCAAGGAACACCCACATTTCCAAAACTATGTCCTTGATTTCAGACAGGCCAATTTTGAGGAAATGAAGCGGAAACTTAAAGCTAGAGTGAAGGGAATGTGGGTGGGAGGAAGCGAATAGGCCATGATTAGGGAAATCCTGCAGGAGGTCTCCAGCTCCTGCCTAAGGCAGGTTTGGGAAAGGAAAAAGCACAGAAAACTGATATGGTTCACAAGGGAGCTAGAGGGTGTAGTGAAGGGGAAAACTGAGTCTTTTAAGAGATTTAAAAAGAGTCCAAAAGAGAGGGACAGGGATGAAGCCTTTGTTATAAGGCAAAGTGCTGGGCTGTTCCAGTGTTCTCTGAGACTGACCCGGTACCTGTATGTCTTCCTGCTTGAATTTTGCATGTCTGCCACAATCTAGCCCTTTTTTGTTGTGCATTTTAGAAGTGCAGTAAATTTTGAAAGCAGAGCCTGTGAGTTCCTGAAGTTTTGTAAACCTGTGCCTGGTAACACTGAAGGAGAGAAGGACCAGGACGTAGACCTTGTTAAGCTGAAGGAAGCCAACAAGGAATTGTCGATGGCTGAAGCTGGTGATGAACTAAGGATAGTGGAAGGTGTTAAAGACAGAGGCTACTTCTTCATTAGCTACATCAGGAGAAAGATTAAAATGAAGGAAGGCAATGTCAAGTTGAAAAAGGGGGAGGGTGGGTGGAAGACAACAAAGGCAAGGTGGAAATACTGAATGATTAATTCACCTTAGTATTTACAAGGAAAAAGAAGGGACCTCTGCCACAGGGTACCGTTAGCACTAGATTAGAAGTGAGGCTGGAACTGTGATGGGACATATTTCCATGGATGGGGATGCTAAGGGGGGCTTAAAGCACTGAAGGTAAATGAATCCCCAGGGCCTGATGGACTGTGTCCCAGTGTACCAAAGGAAACAGTGCAGGTGATGGGTGAACCCCTAGCAGACCTCTTCATCTACTCTCTAGAAAGGGAGAGGTGCTGATGGCTTGGAGAACAACAGGCATGGTACCCCTGCACAAAAGCGGCGGGAAGGATGAGCCAAGAAACTACAGGCTGGCCAGTTTGATGTCATTCATTGACAAAACTACTGGAAGCCAAAATAAAAAGAAAGACTGGTACAGTTCCTGGTTATTAATGGGCTGCAAGACTGTAGACAGCATGGTTATGTCACAGGAAGGTCTTGTCAAACAAATTTGATAGACTTTATTGACTGGGTAGTGAGGCCAGTTGATAGAGGTAAGCCATCTGACATAATGTAGCTTGATTTGAGTAAGGCATTCAATTCTGTCTCAGGATGCTCTTAAAAAAGAACTAGGGAGCTGGGTTTGGTGGACAAACTTTTTTTTTTGTAAACATTATTTCATTCAAAAATGTTCAGTTCCAGTATTATAATATTTGCAGCTGTAACACATTAGTACAGAGTGTTTATCTATTATCACAGTTTTAAGAGGAAGTAGAACATATGCTGACAGCTTGAAAGTTTTACAAGCATACCTACAGGTGTAAAGTAAAACACAAAAAAAGTTTGTTAGAACAGAAGTAACATCCCTGGATTCAGGGTTTGAAGCCACTGGGAGTTTGCAGCAACTGTCGCTAAAAACTGGGCCCTGTAGCTCCACAACAAATGAGCGAGCTCCTGAAAAGTCAAGTGGTAAGTTACTCGTCTGTGAGTGTTATTCCTCCCCACTGTCCTCTGCAAGAAAACCAAAAAAAGAAAAAGCTGAAGACTGAAAATAAGTATTCCTGGGTAAAAGCCTGGCTATATTCTAGTTAGGGGCCTAAAAAGTCGGGAACCAAGGTGATGTCAGGGCCTCCTCAAGGCTGCCCCATAAGAAGTTATACTTCTCTACCTGGTTGTTAGTAGAATATTGTATATGCTGTAATTTCATACACTGCTACAATGACCTAATCCAGTGGGATATTGTGGGTATTCCCACAGACCCCCAATGTAATGCCAAAACAAGTTTAGCCAAGGGAACACCTATTTTCCACAAGGGGTGCTCAGTCCCTATCTGTCTGCCTTCCACACTCCTGGATAAGCCCAGCAGAATTTACAGAGGTTCTAGTGTCCATGGTCCTCCTACTATCTCACTCAATATAGAGACGATTTCCTGCCAAAAGCCTTGTACTAAGCGACATTGCCATACCAGGTGAAAGAAGGTACCTACCGGTTTGGGTCTTACATTTTGGGCACAAGTCTGACTTTGTCAGGTCGATTTTATTTGCCAAGGCAGGTGTGGTGGACAAACTGCATGAAGAACTGGCTGGGGGGTGTAATTAATAGGGTATTCTCAGGAATGTATGAAATCACGAGATGGGGCCCCACAGGTGTCAGCGCTAGACCCATGAAAGCTTTTTTTTCCCCTATAGCTATACATTGATCCCCAAGTCACCATCTGCACCTCATGATCAGGTTTGGCTCCAGCAAACCCTTAGCCCCATCTGTGGCTCCTCACCATTGTGGCCAGAGGGAACCCACGTGGGTTTTGAGGGTGCCGGTGACCATCATTAAGATGGCGCAATGCACCTCAGACCTTGCCCAGCTCTCATTCAGCACTAGGCAGTGCCCCCTGCAGGCCACACAAGCATGCAGCATTACCCTGTGAAGAGGCAAACTCACCACAGGGGTCACTGCAGCAGCAGAACCATAGCACTCTCCATCCATGACTGGGAGCCCTGCAGCTCCAGCCCCCTCGGCCACCCAGTCTAGCTCCCAGGTCTGCTCTGAACTCGAGGCACAGGTGTGGGAGCACAGTGCACTACACACTGGGTCACTGGCAGCCCCTAGCTATGGAAGTTTTTTTTTTATTTCCCTGAAAAAAATCACTAAACCTTAACCTACATTACTATAAACTCCTCTCATTGCAACAGATGGAACTCCTCAATTCCCATGTGGAGGAAACTCAGAAACAGAATTTATCAGAAGAAAAGGACTGTTTGCCCCACCCTGTCTGCCCAGTTTTTTCCCTGTCAATACTGTCCCAGCAGACCCTAACTGGTTTTTGGTGACCCTCCTTCTCCATTTGTATTCACTAGAATTCTTTCTCTGAATCCCATGCATATTTAAAACCCTTCACAGTTTTTGCCCCTACTCCCTCTTGTGGCAGGATGTTCCAGGTGTCCACCACTCTTTCAGTGACACCACCTCCACACACTAGATCCATTCTGCGATGGAGCTTGGGGGACCTTCTGCTGTCCCCACCAGAGGGGTCAAGCTCCAGGGGAAATACAGAGGTGAAGGTAAGTCCTGGGAGATGCCAGGGTGATGAGGCAGGGGCATCTAAACAGAGGGGGGTCAACTGGAGATGAGGGGGATAAACAGCAGTAGCTGAAAAAAAAAGGCCCGGCCTATGCACCTTAGTATCTTGCTTATTCTCCCATACTGTCTGTCTTACTGAACTGCACTGCTGTCTTGAGGCTGTCCCTTATACTAACCCCTAGGCCCCTTTCCTCTAAGGTCTGGGCTAGTCTGACCCCCGAATCCAAAATTGTGTTCTGGGGTTCCTTTTCCCTGAATTCCCTGAAGTATATGACCTTCTATTTTTTTGCATTAAATTCAAGTTGCCAGCTCTTGGACCACTGTTCCAGTTTCTCTACGTCCTCTTTCATTTCCCTAACCCTTCCTGACCATCCTCTCCCTCACATAGATTAGTGTCGACAAAGGCACAGACCAATGTCAGGGAGGTGCAAGGATGCAAAAGGAGGGGTATAAATCATGCCATCATCATGAAGACAGCTACAGACAGTTTTGGGTCCCGTGCCATCGCTCCGCCACTTTTTTTGTTTTGTAGACACTTTTTATCTCCTGGATGATGAACAGGGGGTACACCTCCCTATTCAGTGCCTGGGCTTGCCCTCCTGGCATCCCCCTTCAGGCTGCCTGGATTGGGTGGCCTGTAGCTTGCCTCGATGGCTGGGCTCCCCCAAGGAGGGGGGGGGATTGAAATCCACCACAGGCCCCAGCCAAGACTTACACCCAGGGCAACATTCAGGAGGCAGTCCAGGGACTTCACAGTGCTCTGTGACCAGGGGTTTTCCTGCTTGATTTCCCTAGGAATCACAGACATGCAGTGACTTCAGCGCAGGATGGGTGCACTCCTGCACCCGTCCCACAGACATCTGCCGACAACCCCGTGTGCCAGGCGGTCCTGGCTGCTGGACACTCAGTCTCCACTGGGTATCACTAGTATGCTGGGAAACCAAAACCACCCCCAGAGGTGGAGAGGCATGTCCATGGGACGCTCATCCAACCGCCCTGCAGCCAACCCTCTGACGCACTGTTCTCACTTCCGAACATGGGTCGTCAGCACCGCAGGCATTAACTCTACTGCTGTGCCGGCGGGCTGGCTTTAGCTCCACCACTTTGTTTCATGTAGGTGAGGGCTAGCTTAGAGGGGTCTTGTATGTGGTCACCATGGGAATGCGATCCCAGGCTGATGACCGGGGGGATGATGGCAAAGGATTAAGCTCCATGTGAAATAACAAATACAGAATGGTCCATTACATCAGAAAACAGGCCTACAGTCAGCCCAGAAAATACAGGGAGGTGGTTGAGGTCACTGGCTTAATTCAGCAGAGAGGGCTCTGGCATGGCTGGACACTGTTCGACTGGAAGGGGGCACTTATGAAGGGATGAGACATGGGTAGGAGCCATCCATTAAGCTATGGCTCTACCAAAAATGTTTATTCTACTTCAGTATGGAGATATAAGTGCCAGAGCCAAGGCAAACCACGTCTTGTTGTGGCAGTTAGAATAATTGTCTGCCACCTGTAGGGGAAAATGGTTTCCAGTCAAAACTGCAACATCAAATAGCACGGTCAAAAACTGTGCAGTCATAACAGTGCCACATGGTTTCGAAGTCAGTATATCTGATCTAGCGCAGTTTTGGGCCACGCGGTTTTGTACTGACCATGCAGTGCGGTTATTGACCACGCTGTCTTTGACCGCATGGTCTTGACATTGCGCCGGGGAAACATTTTTAGAAAAATAAAGTGCTATACCATTCTATATAGTATCTTACATAGAAACATACCCCCAAAATATTTTTCACTGGAGACAGGAAGAGCAGGAATTTGATACAGAAATGTATATGTCTGTACAACAGTAGCTTTGTGAGGCATAGCTAAAGACACTAGCAAGAGATTCACACCTACAACTTGGATATTTTTCAGTATCCAATGTTTCTAACACAGAAATAGCACTCTCACAGGTGCCACTGCTGGGCCTATCTTTAGAAAATTCAGAAAGTTAAGTATTACTTAGTTTGTGGCAGAAATTGAATACACAGTTTGGTCCCCGCAGAGAATCATAAATCTTCAACTCATGACCTAGCTGTAGAAAGCCATGTGGTTCTGAAGGACACTCTGCTTGCTGAAGATTTATGATTCTCCGCAGGAACCAGTTGCAGATCCTATATATGCCTATATGCATACAAATGACTGCAAAGACATGACCTTTAGGGAAGTGCAATGTAGCCATAGGCAGCTGCGGTGTGTGTCATTCCCTCCCCAGGGTGTATGGTAAGAGGGGGGAGAAGAGAAGCATGGGGCCCAGGGCTTCCTAATTAGGAGGAATAGATGTGTAAGACAGAGGGTATTAGTAAAGTTTCTCACTGTACTCTAGCACGGGTTAAGAAGTCACCCATGGGAGCAGTCTAATTAAAGCAGAAATGCTGTACTGTCTGGCCTAGTCAGTGGGAGGACTCACCAAGAGCCCTGAGCTGGAATCAAACCAGGAACCTTGAGTCCCCTAGGCAGCCCTGACTTTCAGCAAAAAGGTAACTGTCCCATACCTGGTAGCTAGACAAGAACATTCAACCTTTGCTATAGCTTTTATTAACTCATTCAGCTCTAGGCAGCCATTCTAAATAAGGTTAAGCATAAAATGTTTCAACTCATGTATATGCAATGGGAGGTTAAGAACAAAGGGCGTAGCTTGATTTGGTAAAATATAATTTTTGTTACAGCTCTGGCAGAGTTCTCAGCAAACATGCGTGCTGCCTTGGGTGCGTAGCATGACCCCCACTATCCCGTTACTTTATGAATCCTGGGTAATCAGTCTTCCCCCTACATTCCATGAATCACAACATGTAAAATAGAAACCATCTCCATTGCAATAAGAACTGCAAGTTTGTTCTGAATTTTTCTACCTATGGTGACCCGTGGCAGTCATCTCCCCCCCATTGTATCCACTAGTGCCCCGTCAAGCATGAATTAATTTACTTTCCTGTTTAGTCTTATCTCCTGCTGACTGATACATACTGCACACCAGCATCAAATCTGAAAGGCAATAATTGGAGAACAAACTGCAATCAGGAAAGGTTTAGTGTTTCAGACATTCCTTATTAATTTTTTTCCCTTGAGGTTTAGTAAGTAATCCATCTTTTAAACTATATGAGTTCATTCCTTCTTCCAGCTGCATCAGTATCTATCTCAGAAACAAATATCATTGTTCAAACTTTTTTTTTAACATTTCAAATGCTAATAATCTTGTACTGAAAAAAAAAATGTACCTATCCTAAAATGTTTGGTCCCTGGGTGGTGAGCTGCTTTCGTCTTGAGCTTTCAACTGGCACTGTCTATTGACTTTATTATTCTGTTATGAAACAAGTTGGAAAGAATAAATCCTGGCTCAGTATTCAAGATCAGGCAGTGAGAACACGGCTTCAATACTCCCATCTTAATGAGCCAAAACTGACCTAGGCAAAAACACACTGGATCTCCCACCAGTGCCCACAGCAAAGTCAGCCATGGGGACTTCAGCTGACCTCACACCACTGGAAATCACGGAGACATTTGGTAAGAATAACTCATTCGTTTATCTTCCTGGCACATACAGAAATTGGCATAGTTATCCAAAATGCAGACACAAAAGGTAAAATAACAGCCAAACAGCAATCCTCGAAAAAACCGGCCAGACGACTCTAACCCTATGATATAACAACATCTTTATCTCTATTATTCTGCCTTTTGGAAGTTGATTTAAAAAATCAACTTCCTGTGCTGTGACAACAGTTAAAAGGTAGACAGTGACAGTATTCCTGCTCCTTCGGTGTTAATTAGCACTCCAAAGTTTACACTAACCTTTACAGGTTTTTTTTTCTCTTTTTTCTTGCATTGCTTGTCCTTAAACAAACAGTAATTCAGCAGGATAGCTCCATAACAAAGCCTATATGTAAATAGTTTCTTAACACCTTCACTTATCTCCTGCGTAATGCAAATCAGCATTACAAGGCTTGTGTTATCCAAGTGTCTTAGCTATTATGGGCTAAAACATTAACTTCTGCTTGCATTTATAAACAACACCTTCCGGTTTTTACTGGGACAACAGCTAGTCTATAAATAGTGACTTTATGCCATCTGCTTTGATATTACCAGCACTTCAAAGTTTCTGCACATTTTTACTTGCCTTTTTAAAAGAATGAAACCCCTCTTACTAGGTAACCTTAACCTGTACAATAAGTTCATTTTTAAAATGTTTCAAATTCCCCATCTGCTGATTAAGCACTTTGGTAATAGTCCACCGGCTGCCTTCCTCGCTGTACTGCCCTCAGACCACCAGACTAAGCTTCACCCTTGACACGCGTGCCTCTGCTGCTGTAAGCAGCCGGGCGGGCCTCTTCTGTCCGCCGGCTACCTTCCTCGCTGTACTGCCCTCCAACCACCAGACCGAAGGTACTCTGCTGAAACTTGACTGGCCAGAACCATTGTCTCTGCCTGCTGACAGGCTGCTGCAGTTCTTTATATTCCTTGCTACTCCATCTCCTTCTGGACTTTAAGCTAATGTTACTGGTTGTGGTACTGGTTAAGCCTCTCCAAATTGTTCTGTGAATCCTAATCTATACGTGAACCTAAGCCTGTTTACAACAATTTTGCACTGCAAGGGTAGTTTGAAGTGTAAGTTCTTTTAGGCTGCAGGTTTGTAGATTTAAAAGTATTACAGCTCTCGTTGTTTTAAGGTCCAGTGCTAATCCACCCTGGAGCAGAGACTCACTTTAAAGTGATACAGTGTTTTCTGTTTAGACTAGATTTCATTTGGGTCACAGTTGTAAGCGTTGCCCTGTAAATAATCCAATTTCTGCTTCACTTTCTCTCCTACTGTCTCCTCCTTGCTTGAATTGTTATGCCCACCCCCACTCCCCCACCTCCAGCCTTTATTAAATACTCTCCCTCCCCCCTTGGCACCACTCCTATGCAATCTTCTTCCTTCCTTCTCACTAACATTGTAACTACACTTAAAGACACAGAGTGCAGCTATTAGGCCTAACACTTGTCCTGTCCTCCCCTTAAAGACATCTTCCTATTTAGGTCACCGCCAAACTGTGTTGGTGTAGGTTATAAGCCACCTCCCCTCTTAAAGAGATACTCCTCTCCCTGTACTTGACTGGCACCGCATGCCCATCCTCCATGCCTACTGTGTCACCTCTAATCTAATGGCTTCACTGACAACTATTCTTTCCTCAGCTGCTTCCTTCTCCTCCCTTATGACCTCATTGTTAAATGTACGTAGAATACAGTCCTGCAAGACATGCCCAATTACCAAGAGCTACATGGTACGGTGTTAGCTCACTATCTGTCCTACTCCAAAGGTACTGACCTCCACACACTCACTGTATCTCCCCTCCAGCCCAGATCTTCCATCCATACCCACTTATCGTTCCTCCTCCTAGTTAGAGTGGCGATCTGTGCCCTGCCCCCTCTCATTGTTTTGCTACCCCCAGCAAAGCAAACCGCAAAACCTTGCACACTAAGCATCGAAATAAACTTGCATTGAAAATGATTATAAACTGCCTTAGGAAACTATTAGTTCTTCTTCTACTCTGCTCAGGGAGTGTGGAATTAAACCCCAGTACACCCCTTTTTATAGATGCACCCTCAGACCTCCCCTGCTAAAAGGTCTCAGCTTTCTACATATGAATATCCGTAGCTTGCCTAAAAGATTGGACAAGGTCCAAGCCTGGGTACTACATACGGCTCCAGATATCACTATGTTTTTGGAAACATGGCTCACAAACAACATTCCCGACAAAACTGTTAACATTCACGGTTATAATTTATTCAGGTGCGACAGGCCAACAAGGGGCGGTGGAGTTGCCATCTATACCAAAACCAATCTCTCTGTCTCTGATATTGTTTGCACCTCTACACCAAAGGAATTTGACTGCCTAGCTGTGAAATTGACCTTATCTTCTGGAGTGGCCCTCTTAATATCTGCTTGTTATAGGCCCCCTTCTGCAGGGTTTGGCATACTGGGTCACCTTCACTCCATGTTGGAAAAAACAAACTCAGAATGCATAATAATGAGGACTTTAATCTCAATTGGAATGATGCCTGCTCCAACAAAATTAAGGAGTTCTGAGATGAGCGTGGCCTAACCCAGATTACCCCGGAGAATACCCGTCCTAACAAGAAATCCCCTGACCGCAGCTCATTACTGGATCTTATGCTGGTTAATAAGCCACACAATATCTCTCACACAGGGGGTTTCCACAGCGACCTGAGTGACCACTGTGTTACTGCCTGTATTAGAAGCTCCCCTTACCAGCCTCCTACCTCCACTTTTAAACTAAAATGAAGTCTAAAACACTTCTGCCGACCTGCCTTCCTGGTAGACCTAGGGAATGTTAACTGGCAGGATTTTTACCTGGCACCCTCTGTCTCAGAAGCCTATAATATCTTCCAAAACCTGGTACTGAAGGTGATTGATAAACATGCACCACTTAGAGAAATCAAATCTAGGAAAAGGTCACCCAACTGGTTTACACCCACCCTAAAGAAACCTCTGAAGGACAGGGATGTACTGTGGAAAAGGGCACAGAAAACAAAATTTGATTCTGACTGGCTGGCCTTTTGGGTTGCCAGGATCGCTGCACCAAACTTGTTAGAACTGAAAAATCACATTATCTCCAGTCCACTCTTGAAGAAAATAAAAATTGTTCCACTAAATTCTGAAAAGTTCTTAGAGAGGTAGTAGGTCACTCTTCAGCCTCACCTTTGCCTGCCAAGATTGTGGTAGGAGACGTTTCCTACACGGACAGGGTGGACATCCTAGAAAAGCTAAATAGCCACTTTGCCACTGCAGGCCTTGCATTTAATGCCTCACCCGCCAATAAAGTGAGCGTCTGCAGTGATGACAACGATGGACCTAGCCCTGTCACCACAGCTATCTTGGGGTGCTCCTCCTTTAGCTTTCATCCAGTAACCTTTAAACAGGTGGAGGACCTTCTGCTAGCCTTGGACACTAAAAAGTGTGCCGGTGCTGACCTCTTAGAACCGTTCTTCTTGAAACTTGGCTGCTATCACCTGACTGCTCCAATCGTTCACCTTTTTAATAGTTCCTTGGCTCATGGTGAGTTGCCACCACTTTGGAAAATAGCGCACATTATTCCTCTTTTTAAATCTGGTGACCCAACTGACCTAAACAACTACCACCCGATTTTCCTTCTCCCAATCCTATCAAAGACCCTGGAAAAAATTGTTAACTCTCAACTCAGAGATTTCCTTGACACTGAAAACATCCTAAACCTCCCCCAATCAGGATTCAGGCCCAAGCACAGTACTGTATCAGCCCTTGCCAAAGTGTCCAACGAATGGGAAACCACCCTGGTTACTAAGCAGTACATCTACGCCCTCTTTCTAGATCTTAGCAAGGCCTTCAATACAGTGGATAATCATATTCTATTTAACATCTAGAGCAGCATCGGGATAAACAACACTACCTTAAAGTGGTTTGATTGTTACCACACCAACTGAATGCAACAAATCAAAGATCAAGGGGAACCGTCTCAGTTAAAGTCCCTGCTGTGTGGTGTGCCACAAGGCTCCATCTTGGGCCCTATTCTCTCTGCTATCTATATAAACCATATAGACTCCTATATATGCACAAGTAACGTTCATCTATTCGCTGATGATACCGTGCTCCATACTACTAACACCTCCCTAGACGTAGCCCACAAGGAGCTTCAGTTAGACTTTGACATCCTTCAATGCAACTTAATAAGGCTCAAGCTTCTGCTTAATGCCAAAAAAACCAAAGCTATGATTATCTCGCCTTGTGCTGGCCACTACATAGGACCATTTTCGAGCCTCAAGATTTATACCTTGCTTGGCAAAGCCTTGGAACTAGTAGAAAAATTCAAGTACCTGGGTGTTTGGCTGGATAACAGGCTCAACTTCTTGGCTCACCTTAATGAACTATCTAAAAAGCTAAGACAACATCTAGGCATATTTTATCGGATAAGAAACCTCATTACTCTTGAAGCAAAGAAATGACTTGTCCAAACAACTTTTCTACCGCTGCTTGATTATGCTGACTTTCTCTATAGTCACTGTCCTATTCAGGCGCTATGTAAACTTGACCCCTCTGCCATAGCGCGCTGAGATTTATCTTAAACATGCCATTATGCACCCATCACTGCCTGCTCTATCAGGCGCTAGACTGGCCCTCCCTCACTCTGAGGAGGCAAAAAAATTCACTCATGTGGACATACTTGGCCCTAACCGATAAACTACCGACCTATATTTCTATGCTGTGTCAGTGTACTGAGGGAACGTATGGTCTAAGGAGTTTGTCTCTTGTCTCTCTTAAAGTACCCCAAATAAGGACACGGCATGGCTCAGAGGCTATCATCTTTTCTCTGTCCACCCTTTGGAATGTCATGCAAAAAACTCTCAGGCTGTCCTCCCTCCCGGGGTCTCACTCTTTCAGGAGGCTGCTCGCTCTCAAACTGAGATCACTGTGTGTATGCCGCAAATAACCACCTCCTCCATCTCCAGTGGCTCCCCAAACTCTTGGCACTTACATGTATTCCCCTAGCACTTCTCTTCTTCTTTCCCCCTTGGGATTATTCTGCCAACTCCCACCTGTTTGTTTAACTACATCTATTTCCACCCCTCACTGACCCTTTCCTTTGTTTTTCCCCCACCCATAAACCTTTGGTTGTTGTTCCCTCACTTACCCTACCTGGTATCCCTCATCTTATTGTAACGTTGTGACCTTTGTCTGAATAATCCCACATCTTGAGGGAATCCTTTATATATACAGTCAATTATCAACCCGGATAGTTTTCACCATATGTACTCCCCAGCTCTGATCTTACTTGTTTCTCTGTAACTGTCTTTTATTTGCTCATTGTGTGTACACTGCTTATCTGGTAATTTTGCTGTAGATGTATATGTCCTACTTGTCCAGGACCATCTTGCAAATGAGCTTGCTCAAGGATAATTTTGACTGGCTAAATAAAGTTTGATTGATTGATTGATTAACCAAGAAACATTTCTTTATGATCTCCAAATCCTAGCATGGCAATCTCATACAGTTTCCCAAATAAACAATTACTCGTTTCCTAAACTTTTTTCCAGAGATATCAGGTCAGTTAAATGTGCGGTCCTCTCTGTTTTCTAACTCCAATTTTGACTGGGAATGTATATGGTTAGACCTATATACTTACATGTCCAACGACAGATTACAGCTCACTTAATTCTATATTCTACATATCTATTATACACCTCTTCATTTGGTTAAAATGGGGAAGTTGTTTTCTCCTGTCTGCACTCGCTGTCGGCAGGCAGATGGAACAATCTTCCACATTATGTGGGAATGTCCTAAAGTTCTCCCCCTTTGGAAGAACATTAAACAGTATATCAACCCCATCTTGGGACTAGAGAACTACTTCGTACCTGAGATTTGTCTGTTAGGAGACTACTCCAAAATCTCAGTCAAAGAAAGAAGGCACCATAAGTCTACGATATTCCTCTCAGTCAAAAAAGTGGTGCTTTGGCACTGGAAGGACCAGGAAGAAGTCTCCTATCTTGAATGGTTTAATGAAATATTATGTAACTTATGACTTGAAAAGATGATTGCTAGCAGGCGTAACCATATCTCAGCTTATAAGGCAAAGGTGGGAGAAGCTACATGTATTACTTGCTACAACAGTGTCTTAGCACTAAGCAAGTTATCACATAACTTTTGTGAAGTCCCTGTAACTTGCATTGTGTAAGTAGATGTTTTCTTTCTTTACTAGTATACCTGCATTTTATTTTCCTTGATGTTCTCACTTACGGGTGAGCACCCAATGTGGTACAAGACACCTCAGGTCACTATGGGCTGCCTTTTTATTATAATTATTTTTTATTATTTTCTTATCTTTATTATTATTAATATCTATTAGTGTATTTTCTTCCTTTTTAGGGCTTTACATCCTATGAGGCGGGGAGGGAGAGGGGAGCGGTACAGTTTTTTGGGGGGCCTAGTGTTATAAGGTGTTTGTTTGTCATAAGGTATTTGTATGTTGTCTGTTTCAGATTTATTTGTATAATGTGTAGTGAAGTTTACTTTTGTGAAACTTAATAAAATAAACTCAATTTCAAAAAAAAAAAATGAAACCCCTATAAAAAGCCATGTTTACATAGTCACTCAACTAACTATGCTGTCTCGCTCCGCTAGTCTCCCGACTTGGTACAGTGCTGCCAGTTTCGGTTCACATGGCCCCTCTCAGCACTGATGCAACATGCACTGGTAAGGGGTTGTGATGGGGGAGGGGGGTTCTCCTGTGACATGCACTAACTTCCAGCCAGTTGCAGTACTGACCGCCACCCGCAACATGCCATGTTACATCAGATCAAATGGAGCAGCCAGTCCACATGGCTGCTTAAGATTCTGATTTCACTCTTGCTCCACTCCGCATCCCCAACTTAGGAAAGGATCTGGGAGTGCCATATTGATCGACTTATCGTGATCATGTAAGTGTCTACACAGAAGCCTTTGCACTGGAGCAATACATGCACTCAAGCTGTTCCAGTGCAAGCGTGATCGTGTAAATGAGCCTTAATGTGCTTCAGCCTACATTGTTTAATACACCTGAAGAAGAGGCAGTGCTTTAAGCCTTGGGGCTTGTATCGTTAACTTTTTGTTAGCCTAATAACGATATTGGGCCAGATTTTCAAAGCGTGGCACACGGCTTGCGTCGAGCACTGCGGCATGACACTTAGGTTTGGTCAGTGCGCCAAACTTCTTCACTGCAACTGCGCCTGATGTTACAATCTTGGGTGCAGTGGCAACAGTTTCCACGATTCACGGCAGCTTGTGCCGAATATCTGGTGCAAGCTCTGTGAAAAAGGCTCTCGGGATTTCCGCAAGCTAGACAATAAAAAGCTGGTCTTAAGGCAACTGCTGCATGGGATAGAAGATCCCAATCGCCAGCCAGGAGAGTGACACAAGCCCGGTGCGCCATATGTTCGGCACACCAGGGGCTTGCAGCATTCTCAGAGTTTTGAAAATCTGGCTCCTTGTCTTTAGCCAGCAAAAATATTCTCATTTTGTTTCTCTCCTGATTGAAAAATACACAGATAAACAAAGACAATACAGACAAAGATCAGAGAAACACAGATAATACAGACCGATAAAGACAGAGAAACATAGACAACACAGACAAAGACAGAGAAACACAGACAATACAGACAGAGAAACACAGACAATACAGATAAAGACAAAGAAACACAGACAATACAAATAAAGACAGAGAAACATAGACAATACAGACAAAATACAAAGAAACACAGACAATACAGACAAAGACAGAGAAACATAGACAATACAGACAAAGACAGAGAAGCACAGACAATACATACAAAGACAGAGAAACACAGACAGATAAAGACAGAGAAACATGGACAATACAGACAAAGCTCAGAGAAACATAGACAATACAGACCAATAAAGACCAGAGAAACACAGACAATACAAACAGATAAAGACCATTGGTCAATCCAGTTGCTCCAGTCCATGCCTCGGTCCAGGAGCCAGTCTAGTACTGGCCTAACCGTATCTACTACATATTCCCTTTGCCATTGGTCCCTTCACTTCATTCAAAGGTTAAACCCACTGAGTTAAAACTTATTTGCAGTGGGGACCTTGAAGCATAAAACAGTACAACGCCCCCCCACCCCGAGTGTCTTTTTGCAATTATGAATTGGATGTATTTTTTAAACTTATTTTTGTTGTGCTACTTTTAGCCCGGCTGTTGTGCTGGGATAATGTCCCTGCTGAAAGTACCTTTTGGCCAATCAGGGGTCAGTATTCTTTCTACCCATTTCATAATGTTAAATAGCATGAATCAGGTAATCTCAATTTAAAGAGAACAGTTACAACTTCCAAGAGAAGAGGTTAACCAGAATTTTAGAGCAGAACTTGAGGGACGCTTAGTGTCCAATTAGTAGAAATGGCCTGGGAAGGAGTTCCAGATCATGGGAACAAAATGACTGCAAAAGTGCTCAGACCAAATGTCTTAGCACATGGGGATGCACATGTGATCCCTTGCCGCCCCCCTTGTAGTTCTCTCCCACTACCCCTCACTCTGCACACCCAACCCGAGGCCCATATATCTGCTCCATTCCTGTTTGAATGCATTCACCATGTGCACACTAACCAGTCCCTGTGACAGGCGGCTTCCTTTGGCCACCATTCTCTCAGTGAAGAAGTGTCTCCTAGCATCCCTTCTGAACTTGCCTCCCTCCAGTTTCAGGTTGGGCCCCCTGGTAATGTTGCTGTCCTTGAGCCTGAAAACCCATGGCAATCAACTCTGTTGATACCCTTTAAATATCTGAAGGTATCAATCATTTCCCCATGCTCTCTTCTTGTCTCTGTACTACATCACATTAAGTAAAGGATGTCTTACTATGTAACACTAAGCGTCTGTCTGATGTTTACTAGTGTCGCCATTTGTGATCCTCGTGGAGGGCCCCACTGTCCCCACAGGTAGCAGAGTGTTTTTCTGATAGCGCATGCACCAATCATGTGTTTTAGGCCCTGGCTCACCTGGGAACATGATGCATGCCCCACAGGTTTACTGAATCAGGAGTTGCCTACAACCACATGAAGAGTGCAAATAACTAAATTAAATAAAACTGAGAAAAAAAGCTTCTCGAACAGCAAGCTAAAATAAAACTCTAAATGTCCTGGAAAACTGATTCCTGAATATAGGCAAGTCAAGCCCAGCATGAGCACCAAGTCATATATTGCAAGCCCTGTTCATTGTTATTAGCACTGCTGTATCATTCTGTTCTGTATTTTCTCAAAGAACATTAACCACTAGATGGAATGTGTATGTAGGATGCTATGTAAATTAAAATTATACTGCATTATGATGTATAGAGAAGAAGAATACAGTGGTTGCATATATTCTTATTTATAAAATAGGAAGAAAAATTGCTGGACTCTGAGTGGTCGGTATTGACTTTCAACAGTGATGTTAACCCTCTACAACATCATGCCTATTCAAAAAGCAACTAAAATGTATCTTAAAAAATGCATTTTTTCACCTTTTTTCTTTCTTTTTTTTTCTGTTATAAGCAAGTAATTTTATAATACTGACATGAAACTTTGTAAATGAGCTTCCAGCTCAAAGATGAAATCCTAGATCTCAATAAATTAAAAAATTAAAAATAATTGCAATAAATTACTTCAGAATATGTGTCATGGGGATAATGTCACTTCTCGGGTGTTGGATGCACTCGGCCTCATGCCCAGTCATCCAAGATGTGATGTTATTCCAGCATGACGCACACCCTGTCATGCATTATTGCTTAAACAACTATCACTTCTCTTTCTAGTGTCATCATGCTGTTACACTCCTTTCTGTGCGTCACAGTCTTGCTGCAGTCTCCCTCTAGTGGCATAGTGCTCATGCTGCAGCTGTGTTCTGATTCGGAACCTCTCAGCTGTTTGACAGAAAACAGAATGTTTGGAGAGAAAAAAACATTATTTACAACCACAACTGCTTTCATGTGTTATACATACAATAATCAACTCCCCTTATTTGAGAACGAGATTCTCAATGCTGAGTTAGTTTGGTGACATCGAGGGACAAGAGAAAAGCTCGAGTTCCTGCCTTATGTCACCAAAGTAACAAGGCATTGAGAATCTGGAGAGTTCTCAGTGAAGCGTGGGTTATGTTATTTTTTTATAATACAATTTAAGACTGTTTTTTAACATCGGAATGGTATGTTTGTTTCATAAAAATGAAAGTTTGAGATTCAACTACTCTTCTGGTACACTTGTACTACACACAGATGGCAGATTGTGATGGGAATGCGTTAGAAAGGTTCAAATTGCTGATTCTGAACCAGTGCACGGTGCTGTCTGCATCCGTGACAGCTCATCTCATGTTTCCACAGGACTACTGGTGATTTCTGCTGTAATTGGTGTAGGAGGCAACCTTGCTCTTCACATTTAAAAATGTTAAGAACAGCAGTTTCTGCATTCTGAAATGTGAAGAACAAGGTTTTGAAAACACCAGAAAAATGGGTTCAATGTGTTATATAGAAATAACTACCCCCCCCACCCCCGTGAAGAACAATCTGGCAACTTCACACCGAGTCAGTCTGGTGACCACACTAATGAGGTGTGAAGTTACCTGCAACTTCTTCATGGAGTTTTTTTTTATTATGTATAATATAAAGTCAGTCTGTTTCATAAATGCGCTTTTTGTGCAATGCAAATCACTCATGAAATGGGCTTACTTTCAGCTGCCTAAATCTGCTAGCACTCCAAACCATGTGTCTGCCTGGCTGGAGCATGACTCTGATAAAGGCAGCAGTGTGGAGATGTAATTCACATTCTAAACCATGAGTTATTTCTCCAAACATTCCAACATGTGGATTATCAGTTTTCCAAAATGCTGATGAAACAGGCCTCTGATCGTATATTATAAAGTGGCAGAGAGAAAAAGAAGAAGGGTGACGGACTGAACCACCTCATATGACCATGCAGTAAGATTTGTCTTACTGCTCAGCTGTCACCAATCAGTAACATGTTTTCTTTTAAACTTATAAACTATCTAATTCCATTTTAATTTTTGCTTGCACGCATGTGCAAGAAACATTATGTGGCAGCTTAGGAGAGAAGCAGGTTGTGGAGCTGCGGCACTGTGGCGGCCAATGCCGGCACTGCATTTTTGGGCTTGGCAGTGCTTAGCCAATGCAGGCCCAGTGTCCTGATGACACTGGTTCTGCAGAGTGCCACCAACTTGTAAGGATTTCACCGCTGCAATCATGGGCCTCCTTGTCATTGCAGCATCAGCCATTCTGCTGCAATGAGCAAGCGACCCGTCATTGCAGGCCGGTACCTTGCTCGGTGTAACATTACCAGGCACATGGCGGCTCTATGTCGCCACTTCAGAACCCCATGAAAGCCAATGGGGGTACTCAATCCCCCTGTTGGTATGCCCCCAAGCAAACTTCATTTGCCGACGGGGGATCTCACTCCCCGTCGGCATAATGTCCCCACCCTCAATTTTAGCTGTGTGCCAAGGGGGTGCCCAATCACCCTCGGCATCATGCGCCCCCCAGACACACATTTCTGTGCTTACGGGGGGCCCAATCCCCATTGGCTTCAGTCCCCCCTTCCCAGTTCCAGTTGCCAAGGGGGTGCCCAATCCCCCTCGGCATCATGCGCCCCCATTGTTTCTGTGCCAGCGGGGCACAGTACCTGTCGGCTTCAGTTCCCCCACAAATGCCAGTGGCACACGAGAGCCCACCCCAGTGTACCAAAAACGCACCTGCAAATGTAAAAACTGACCAGCGTTGTCTGTATGTTTTTAAACCAGTAAAATGAGAAAGCGATCCCTCGAAATGTCGGTGCCCTCCCCAACCGCCCACCCTCTGTGTACCCCACCTCTAAACACCCCCCTCACCCCATACTTACCTCCTCAGCCCTGTGCGACTATCTTCAGTGGACCGGGAACACGTCTGCACTCTTCAAAGCCGACCACGAACTGAAGAAATGTCGGTAACCTGTATGATGACATAAATGTTTTTTTTTTTCAACTTTGGTGCATATCTCGGGCATTCTGGGGAATTCTGTCTCCAAATTTTCAACATGGGATTATTGGGACCCCTCCTCATGAACTCAGTCACTGTCATGGCGTTATCCGGTCCAAAAGGTGATTATGCTGTCACTGCGTGGAATCACCTTTTAGGACTGACTAACAAAATGACAGTGCCACTGTTCATGAGATTGGCTCTCAAAAAGCCTATGTTGCAAATCTGGTGAAAAAATTCCCCAAAATGACAGTTTTACAAGCGTGCGTTGCGAAGTTTCCATGCACGATCGTAACTTCTCGAATTTGTAATATTTTCACTCCAGATTTTCAACATTGGCATTTTTCCACACCTCCTTACAGCTGTCATTTTACATATCCTGGCCAAAATGTGTTTTCTCACTTCTGGCGCAGAATTGCACAGTCACTGTGGGAAATCAGTTTTCGGGACAGATGAAGAAAATGACAGTGATGAGCAGAGGTCCTAAAAACGCCTATGTTGAAAATTTGGTGATGAAAGTCCATAAAATGACTGTGTTACAAGTGTGCATTGCGTAGTTTCCACGCACCCTCGTAACTTTGCAAATTTGTAATATTTTCATGCCAGATTTTCAACACTGCCATTTTTTCACATCTCCTTATGAACAGTGCAGCTGTCATTTTTCACATCCTGGCTGCAATGTGTTTTCACAATTCTGGCGCAGAATAACACAGTCACAGTGGGAAATCACTGTTTGGGACAGATTAAGATCAAGTGAATGAGAGAGGAGGAGGAGTGAGCGAGCTCAACTGAGCTCTGTCGGGACTGCTGCGGATTTCCTTGTGGGCAGAAAAAGGTGCCAACGCAGGCAGGAGTCCAGTACAAAAGGGCAGTTTGCAGCGCCAGGAGAAACAGAATGAGTGAGTGAGAGAGGGGGAGTGAGCAAGCTCAGCAGAGCTCTGTCGGAACTTCTGCAGATTTCTTTGTGGGCAGAAAAAGGTGCCAATGCAGGCAGGGGCCCAGTACAAAAGGGCAGCCTGCAGCGCCAGGAGAAACAGAATGAGTGAGTGAGAGAGGGGGAGTAAGCAAGCTCAGCAGAGCTCTGTCAGGACTGCTGCAGATTTCTTTGTGGGCAGAAAAAGGTGCCAATGCAGGCAGAAGCCCAGTACAAAATGGCAGCCTACAGCTTCGGGAGAAATAGAATGGGCGAGTGAGAGAGGGGGAGTGAGCAAGCTCAACGGAGCTCTGCCAGGACATTAGAGATTGCCCACCCTCCTGCCCAGGGTCCTCTGTGGTCCTATGTTACAGCAGGGTCTCTGGGGTGGAGACAAAGCAATGATTGGATACTTTTAGGATTGCTGTAATAATACAGATGTATTTGTTCTTTTTGTTTCTCTAACTGAGCTGAGTAATACTTGGAGTGCAATAGGATTTCTAACTGGGCTAAGTGAAACTATATGAGAGCTGAGAACAAAAAGTACGGTAGCTGAGGGGTGAAAAATGGACAAGGAGACTTTAGGATTGCTACAGTAATACAGTATCCAACGGATGAGATCTGAGACTGAATTAACCCAGTGGGCAAGGAGGCAATAGGGGGACTAGTGTGTGTGTGTGTGTGTGTGTGTGGGAGGGGAAACAGGAATTTGAATAAATAGGGGCCTAACACTTGTAGTAGGGTACAGAAACTGGGAGTGAGAGCCGTAACATAAGATGGGGGCCAAAATGGGGCAGGTGCCACATGTCAATAGGGTGGGCATCTTTGGAAGGGTGGTGGGGTGTACAGGGTGTGGGTCTGCCATGATCCTGGACTGGGCTTGGAGGATGGGGGGTGTATGGTCTGCAGACAGCTGGCTGGTTTGAGGAGGAACTGTGGAGGTTAGGGAGGAGTCTAAGTGGCAGGGCAGATGAGTGCAGTGAGCATCCTGGCTGGGGGATAGGGGATGGCAAGGGGACGGAGGAAGAACAACGAGGACGAAACGGCCCCAGTATCAGAGGCACTAGCAGAAAGGGAGAAGGGAGGGGTGTCCAGGCGAGGGGGACCTTTGATGGGGAGGAAGAGACCACGAGGGTACCAGGGAGAGAGCAGATGGCTGCGGGTAGGGAGGGACCTAGGGTGGCACGGAGGGAACAAGTAGGAGGGAACCAATGGGGAAGAGATGTAGGAGGGTATCGACTAGGAATAGATTCGAGACCCTGTTATGGGAGAGAGGGAGCAGGAACATACTGAAGGGGAAGCAGGGCACGAGAAGGATGGCAACTTTAGTGAGGATGAAAGGTTAGAAGGGGGGCTAGTAAGGAAGGAGGGGTGACTGGAGGAGAGAAGGCTATGGGAAGGGGGAAGGATGGGAGGGGCATCACTATCGGGATCGAAGGGAATGGGGGCTCTAAATCTACAACAGCGGGGATAGGAGAGTAGTTGGAAATCAGCAGGGGAGGAGGCGAGGTTGACATGGGAAGCCCAGTAGGAAGTAGTCAGGCTGGAAAGGGTTTCAAGTGGGATGGGAGGAATAAGGCAGAGAAAAGGAGTGAGGTGGAAGTAGGGGGTGCAGATACAGAAGTTACAGAGGGTGCAGCTGGCAGGAGTAAGGGGCAGGGAAGAACGAATACTGGGGTGGTGGCAGGGGCATTAGATGGGAAAGGGGGTAAGGGATGGGGGAGGTACTCATCCTGAGGGATTCTATACTGAAAGGGGTGAGATGAGGTGGAAGGGAGAAAAGGCACAGCCGTATTTGGGTTGAAGCTATCCCCAGGTTGACTGCAGGAGGGGCAGGGCAGGCACTGCTCAAGTGTGCAGCAAGGGGGAGGAAGAAATCTCATTTAGTGTTGCATGTGGGTACAAACAACTTGGCGGAGGAGACTGTGTAACTAGTGAGGGGGAGGTCTGAGTAGTTGGGCAGGCAGTGTGAGGGGATGGAGGAGTCAGTGGCATTCTCGTAGGTACTCCCGGTACCATGTGCAAGCATGGGGAGGAAGGGTAGGGTTGAGGAGTTCAACAAGTGGCTGAGGGATTGGTGCCACACCAAAATTTATAGGTTAGTGACTAACTGGGGTAGGGTCTGGGGGTGGGACTTGTATGCGGGGGGCAGGCTACACTTGAGAAGGAAGGGGAGGGGAGGGAGTATTAAAGGCAGGATTAGAGGGGTATATCTCTAATAAGGTGGATTTAAACTAGTGGGGGGGGGGGCCAAAAGACTGAGGTTGGTAGAAAGGTCTGGACAGGAAGGCTAATGAGCTCACCCCTCCTAGATATAGGTAAAGACGGAGGCCTAGTAACCCTGGGAGGGGGTGGGCAGAGTGGTCTGAGTGTAATACAGAAGGCACCACCACCTGGTAAGAATAAGGAGGAGAAAGGGTGCGGACTACCAGGAGGAGGGACACAGGCCAATGACGCGAAGAGTGAGGAGAAGGAGGGGTATGGGTGGAAGGTGGTCTCTCTCAACGCAAGAAGCCTGGGAAACAAATTTGCAGAGCTCCAGGCTCTCCTTTTAGAGGGGAAGGTAAACATTGCTGCAGTGACAGAGACTTGGGCCACAGAGTACCATGATTGGGACTTGGCAATCTCGGAATACAGAATATACAGGAGGGACTATGGGGGTTGGAAGGAGGGGGTTGCACACCATGTGAGGGAAGGGATTAAATGCATAAGAGAGGGGAAAAAGGAGAGGACAGAGGCACTTTGTATGCAGCTCCTGGACTCCAAGGGCAGAAAACTGAGGCTGAGAGTAGTGTACAGACCACCAGCTCAATCCGAGGAACTGGATGGGGAGTTGGCAGAGCAGATAAGGAGGGTGTGTAGAAGGGTTAGTGTGGTGACAGTGGGGGATTTTAACCTACCATGGGTTGATTGGAGCACCCCAGCCACTTGCAGTACCAGGGAGCAGGTGTTCCTTGATGCATTCCAGGACGGCCTTCTGACACAATTGGTAAGTGGTCCTACAAAGCTTGGTAGCACTCTGTACCTAGTACTGGCAAATGGGGAGGTGGTGAGGGAGGTAAGGGTGGAGGACCCACTAGCAGGTAGTGACTACCAAACAGTGTGGCTTGTTGTCACGCTGGTCACAGAGACAGGCAGCATGGGCACTAAGTTGGTGGACTTTATTAGGGTGGACTTTGTGGGGATGGGAGCAATACTGCGTGGGAGACTCTAGGATATAAGGCTGGGGATGGATGCAGAACAAAAGTGGGGAGTCATAAAGACTAGGCTAACAGAGGCATAGTAGCCTGCATGGGGCCAGGAGTAAGAAGAGCAGAGGCAAGAAACCATGCTGGCTGAACAAGGAAGTGCTGCAAGGGGTGGGGGCAAAGATGGCTGCATACTGGAAGTAAAGGAGAACAGGAAAGGGAGAGGATAAGTAGGCTTTCGGGAGTTGGTCAAGGGAGGTTGCCAGGAGGTTAAAAAAAGCTAAGGACTCCAGGCAATTAAGGTCTGTACAGGGCATAAAGGGAGAGGAAAATTACTTTTTATGTTTGCTTGCATGCATGTGCAAGAAACATAGTGCCTTCATCAGAGATTTCGGAGGTGTGTCACCTCCTCCTCCAATCCAGTCAGTGGGCTGGCAGGCGCGGCCTGTAAGCCAATGCATTTTGGGCTGTCTGTGACACGCTCAAAATGCAGTAACCTCTGATTGAAAGGGAGCTACGCTTCAGTGAGCACCGATAAGATATCGGCTGCTCACAGCATCCCCCACCTGAACAGACGTGCAGCGCCCCGTACTCTGTAGCGATGGGGTGCCCCAATCCCGTCGGCTGAGCTAAATCCCCACCCCCAGTTGTAGGTGCCACGCTGGGGCCCACCCCAGCGTGGCAAGCCTCAGTCCTTGGCGTGAGGGTGCCCAATCCCCCGTCGGCTGAAACCCCCAAGTCCTTGTGCCACGCTGAGGCCCACCCCAGCGTGGCAAAGCAATGCTGCGATTTTTTTTTATTTTGCGACAGGGTGCCCAATCCCCGTCGGCTGAACGCTCAGGTCGCATTACGCTGGGGCCCACCCAGCGTGGCCAGCGTCTGACGTCTTTTTTGTTTTTAAACCTGTAAAATAAAAACTGTCGCAGCGCATCTCCCAACCCCTCCCACAACCTACACCCACCCTGCTTTTAGCCTCCCCACCCCCACCCCATGCCACCTCCGGACTCCGGCGGCGATCTTGGTGCACGGGAACACGTCTGCACTCTTCAAAGCCGACCGCGAACTGAGAAATGCCGGTAGCTTGCATAATGGGTTACATAGCGGGTTTCAACTTTTGCATATCTCGGGCATTTTGGGAATTTTGCCAAATTTTCAACATGGGGTTTTGGGACCCCTTCTCATGAATTATGTAACTGTCATGGCGTATTGGGGCCCGAGGTGATTTAGCACAGTGACTGCGCGGTGACTGCGAAATCACCCTTCAGGCTGGGTACCCCCACCATGACAGTGACATCATTACGAAGATCCACTGTGATAACAGCTCTAAAAAATGACTGTTTCACAGTGCGTTACGCAGTTCCTACGCGGGCGTCGTAAGTTCGCTAAAATTTCAATATTTTCCTCCAGATTTTCAACATTGCCATTTTACCACACCTTCTTATGAGCAGTACAGCTGTCATTTTCATATCTCACACCAAAATGTGTTTCCACCCATGTAGCGCAAAATGGGCGCCGATCGGTGTCTTGATCAATGTATGGGACAAGTGCAAAATCACAGTGACACTGTTCATGAGCAGAGTCTTAAAATGGCTATGTTGAAAATTTAGTGAAAATTCTAAAATGACTGTTTCTGTCGCGTTGCACAACTCTATACTGCGCTACGTAAGTTCACAATTTTCAATATTTTCCTCCAGATTTCCAACATTGCCATTTACCACCTTCTTATAGTAGTATAGCTGTCATTTTCACATCTCACCCAAAACATGTTTCCGCCATATGGCGCACAATGGCACAGTCGGTGTCGCGAAATCAATGTCGGGACAAATTAAGAAAGTCACAGTGACACTGTTCATGAGCAAAGGTCTTAAAATGGCTATGTTGAAAATTTGGTGGAAAAATTCCTAAAAATGGCTGTTTTACGAGGGTGCATTGCGCAGTTCCTACACACACTCGTAAGTTCGCGAATTTTCAATATTTTCACTCCAGATTTTCAACATTGCCATTTTACCACACCTCCTTATGAGCAGTATAGCTGTCATTTTTCACATCTTGCCCAAAATGTGTTTCCACCCATGTAGTGCACAATGGCGCAGTATGTGCAAAATCAATGCATAGGACACATTAAGAAAATCACAGTGACACTATTCATGAGCAGAGGTCTTAAAATGGTTATGTTGAAAATTTGGTGAAAAAATTCCTAAAAATGACTGTTTTTCGAGCGTGCGTTGCGCAGTTCCTATGCATGCTCATAAGTTTGCAAATTTAATATTTTCACTCCAGATTTTCAACATTGCCATTTTATTACACTTCCTTATGAACAGTACAGCTGCCATTTTTCATATGTGGCCAAAAATGTGTTTTCACACATGTAGCGCACAATGGTGCTGTTGGTGTGCGAAAGCAATGTTTAGGACAGATTAAGAAAATCACAGTTACACTGTTCATGAGCAGAGGTCTTAAAATGGCTATGTTGAAAATTTGGTGACAAAAGTCCATAAAATCACTGTGTTAAGAGTGAGCAATGCGCAGTTTTCACACACCCTCGTAAGTTCATGACTTTGTAATATTTTCAGTCCAGATTTTCACCAGTGGCATTTTTTCACACTTCCTTATGAACAGTACAGCTGTCATTTTTCACAACATGGCTGAAGTGTGTTTTCACCTTTCAGCGCTGAGATGCATGATCGCTGTGAAATCATTGTTCGGCAGAGATAAAGAAAATCACAGTGACACTGTTCATTATCGGAGGCACCAAAATGCCTGAGTTGACAATCTGCTGTAAAATATCCCCAACCTAATTATATTACGGTGTCGTTGCACAGTTTCTATGTACGCCATGACTTCACCATTTTTTAAATATTTTTACTGCAGATTTGCAACATTGCCATTTTTACACCTCCCCATGAACAGTACAGCTGTCATTTTTACATCCTGTTCGAATGTTTTGCACCTGTGGTGCTAAATGCCAGGCTACGCTGTGCATAAGCAGCTTTTGGCTAACAAACTGATATTCCCCTGTTCATGAGGTGGGTCAAAAAAAAAACATGTTGAAAATTTGGAGTGAAAATACCAACGAATGCCTGAGGTATTAGGGTTTCCAACCATAACGCCAACCCTGTAGAGAATGACAGGCATCAGGGGTGTGACTTGGGATTCTTGCCTGTAATGCTCATACCATTCACACCCTGCAGCCACTGAGAGGCATCGAGGTATGCCTTGGACTCTTCAGCCCCAAAGTTCACCCCATTCTCCTATATCGCACCCATCTCACCGCATTTCCTAATGAAATGGGGTGCGCATAAGGGCCAAAGACCCCAAGGAACACTGTGACACTTGTCAGTGTCTGCAGGATGGGGTGTGGTGAAATGGCGAGGCCGTTATTCCTGATGACCCAAATGCACACCCCAATGCCTGTCACTCTCTGCAGGGTGGTGGTGGGGTTGGCTTCAGTTCATTACTTCACTGCCATTCCTATTATGCAGCTCTGTAACTTCTACATTACCACTGCCAATGCCAGCAAGCAAACATTCGGCATTGTCAAATGCTTGTTTAGGTATGTCAGGGAAAAGAGGAAGTGCAAGGAACATATTGTGAGGATAAAGTGCAGAGGGGATTGGTTGGAAAAGGTGGAGGAACAAGTGGAAATTCTAAATGAGTACTTCTGCTCCGTTTTCACTAAGGAAAGGGATGGTTCACTACCAGAATGGGCTGGGAGGGTGGGGAAAGGGGAGTAGGTGACGGACAAAGTGATCACAGGGAGTAGGGGTGCTATAGGGGCTGGGGAAGTAAGGGTGTACAAGGCACCAAGTCCCAATGGCATCCACCCCAGGGTGCTGAGGGAGATGGTGGAGCTGTTGGCTGAGCCACTGGCAGATCTGTTCAACACCTCCCTGGAAACGGGGTGTGTTTCCCAGGACTGGAGGGTTGCCCATGTGGTGCCCATACACAAGAGTGGGCCTAGGAAGGAGCCAAGATATTATTAGCCAGTAAGTCTCACATCCATAGTGGGTAAGCTTATAGAGGCAATACTGAAGGAGAGGCTGGTGGCATTCCTAGATAGTAATGGCCTCCAAGATGGGCGGCAACACAGGTTCATCTCAGGAAGGTCTTGTCAAACCAAGCAAATAGAGTATTATGACTGGGTAACAAGGGAGTTGGACAGGGGCCATGCAGTAGATGTTCTGTACTGGGACTTCAGTAAGGCCTTGGATACAGTACCTCATGTGAGATTGGGGGGGAGCTGACGGCAGTGTGGGTAGGAAAAAAGCTGACTAAATGGATAGAGAGCTGGTTACAGGGGAGGATGCAGAGGGTGGTGGTGGGGGGGGAGCTCTCGGCACCCAGAGCAGTGACAAGCGAGATGTCACAGGGGTCAGTGCTGGTTCCAGTGCTATTTGGGCTCTTTATCTCCGATATAGCACATGGAGTGGGGAGCAGGGTTAGTCTGTTCGCAGATTATACCAAATTGGGGGCAATGGTGGACAAAGAGGACGGATGGGAGAAACTGCAAGGGGACCTAACCAAACTAGAGACATGGTCAGTGAAGTGGAAGCTAGGATTCAATGCCAAGAAGTGTAAGGTGATACACTTCAGGGCTAAGAACCAGAAGAGGGACTATTGGTTGGGGATCACAGAGGAGGAGAAGGACCTAGGGGTGTTGGTAACTGGGAGCATGAACAACTCAGCCCAGTGCAGGAGAGCAGCAGCGAAGGCAAACAGGATGCTGGGGTGCATCGCAAGGGGGTTCTCATCCAGACACAGGGATGTGATCCTTCCTCTCTACAGATCATTGGTAAGACCACAACTAGAGTACTGTGTGCAATACTGGAGGTTATACCTGAGGAGAAATATAAAGTTACTGGAGGGGATGCAAAGGAGGGCAAAAAAATGTTAAAGGGGATGGAAGGAAAGGAATATGAAGTTAGGCTGAAGGAGCTGAACATGTACACACTGGAGGAGAGGAGGGATGGGGGGATATGATTGAAGCATTTAAATATCTGAGGGGGTAAATAAACCTAGCACCGAGGGGTGTTTAAACTGAGAAGTGGAAGAGAGACGAGGGGGCACGGACTAAGGTTGGAAGGGGAATGTTTCAAGAGGGAAATGAGGAGGCAATACTTCTCTGAGAGGGTGGTGTCTAGTTGGAATGTGCTGCCAGAGGGGGTGGTAACATGTAGGACAGTCAATAGCTTTAAGAAGGAGTGGGATAAAGCAAGAGGAAGAGTCAGGAGGTCAGGGGCTGGGACAAGCGAGGGAGGAACTGAGGGGAAGGAGGCTGGGGCAGCTGCAATCTAGGGTGCTAGCTGCACACTCGGGCAGACTTACTGTACATAGACCAATTGGTGTGTTCTGCTGGCAGATTCATATGTTCGAATGTAAAATCACAGTGACTCTGTTTATGAGCAGAGGTCCTACAATGCCTATGTTGCAAATTTGGTGACAAATATCCATAAAATGACTGTGTTACGGGCATGTGTTGTGTAGTTTCTATGCACCCTCATAACTTTGCAAATTTGTAGTACTTTTACTCCAGATTTTCAACACTGGCATTTTTTCAGACCCCCTTATGAACAGTACAGCTGACATTTTTCACATCCTTCCCGAAATATGCGTTTCCATATCTGGAGCAGAATAGCGCGGTTGCTGTGGGAAATCAATGTTCGGGACAGATTAAGAAAATCATAGTGACAGTGTTCATGAGCAGAGGTCACAAAATGCCCGTGTTGAAAATTTGGTGAAATAATTCCATTAAATGACTGTGTTATGCGCATGCATTACAGTTTCCACGTACGCTCGGATGTTTGAGCATTTTTAATATTTTCACTACAGATTTTTTCAACATTGCCATCTCTTCATACCTCCCTATGAATGTTATAGCTGTCATTCTTCACATCCTGCCTGATTTGTGTTTTCATACATCTGGTGCAGAATGGCACGGTCGCTGTGGAAACTCAAATTTCGGGACACATTGACAAAATCACAGTGCCACTGTTCATGAGAAGAGGTCCCAAATGCTTTCATGAGGTGGGAGTCACAAAATGGCCATGTTGAAGATTTGTAGTGCAAATACCAACAAATGCCCAGGGTGTTAGAGTTTCTAACCATAACGCCCCACCCTGTACAGACTGACAGGCATCAGGGGTATGCCCTTGGATTGCCGACTGTAATGCTCATGCCATTCCACCCCCAACCCCCACCCTGCAGCCAGTGACAGGCATCAAGCTGTGCCTTGAACTCTTCGGCCCCACAGTTCATCCTATGCTCCTATATTGCACCCATTTCAGCGTATGTCCTTATGGAGTGGGGTGACTGTAAAGCCGAACACCCCAAGGCACACCTCAACACTTGTCAGTGTCTGCAGGATAGGGTGAGGTGAAATGGCATGAACCTTATGAGTGACAATCCAAACGCATGCCCCAATGCCTGTCCATCTCTGCAGGGTGGAGGTGGGGTTGGCGTGAAGTTCAATACTTCACTGCCATTCCTACTCTGCATCTGTCTAACTCCTGCATTTCCAATGCTAATACCAGATTATGCAAAACATTATAACAGTATATAACTAGAGACGTTCCAATACATGTGACATTGTATAATGTATGCCAAGGTGCGTAGCTGAATAAAACCTGGAATTCAAAGGGTTACATTAGAGGGAGTGGGGTCTTATGAAAAGACCGTTTACAGGAAAATGAGAACAGACTCAGCCTAATATCTAATAATCATCAAGGTAAGGGATGGCATCAGAACCAGGGGCCTCGTCAGAGGTGAGAAGGTGTGGGACAAAGCATTTTAAAGTGAGCAAGGGAGCTCAGGAGATATAATGGGGGAAGGGAGGTTGGGGAAAGCCATAGAGGGGTGAGGGGAAAGAGTGGAAGGGATCAAGAGGAAATGTGAAAAAAGAGTGATTAGCAACTTAGAACAGTTATTTATATACTGAGAACAGTTATGCATAAGGTCAGAATAGCATACGGTTAGAATAAGTGCTGGTCACAAGAAGGAAGGTTATTGGAAGCAGTCACAACTGGCATCAGCAACTAGCTGTTGCTTAAGTTTAACCTTGAAGGAGCCCAAGGTGGATGCTGAAGTGATGTCATGGTGCAGCGAGTTCATCCATAGTGGGGCATGGTAGGCAAAGGACCTTTGTCCAAGAGAAGTGCGACAGCAGGGTATATTAAAAATCTGGCTAGTAGAGCTTCTGGTGCAACAACGGTTGATAGTGGGGGTAATAAGCGTTTGCACTTGTGGGGTCATTTTGCCTAAGCTTAATTTTTTGGACAGTAAACATGTTTGGTACATGAGTCTACCTTTGAATTGGAGCCAGTTAGCCTGAGCGTACATGTCGCAGGTATGGGACAGATGGGCTGAGTTGGTAAGGAGCCGGCATGCTTTGTTGAGTACAACTGTGATGCGGCGAAGAGTTGGTTCAGTAGCTGATCCGTAGATTGGTAAGCTGTAATCAATAAGGGAGACAAGAGAGCTTTGAATGGCCAGATTAAGAGCCTCTGGGGTCAAACACTGCTTATGCCTATGAAGAAGCCCAATGCGGGTGTTAACAGCCTTAGCAGTGTTGTCAATGTGATAGGCATAGGTCATCGCGTACTGTCAATAGCAATCCTCAGGTAGTTAAAGAGCCAAACTAGCTCCAGGGGAGAGCCTTCTTTGTTGAAGATAGAAAGAGGGTAAGTTCTGTGCCTATTTTGGGAGCTGGAGAACAGCATAGTTTTTGTCTTGTTATAATTCATAACTAACTTGTGCTTATGGAACCATCTTTCTACGACTATGAAATTACTCTGTAGCCTGGATTCAAGAACCTCAGGGTCTGGATCACTGGTAAACAGGACAGCATCATCATCATCATATAAAAGGATGTGACCCTGACAGGAGTATGGAAGGTTGTTGAGGAAAATGGTAAACAAAAGAGGGCCCAAGATGGACCCTTGAGGAACTCCAGATAAGACAGGTCTGCTATCCGAGAGGATGTTACCAATCTTCACTTGCTGTGTACGGTTGTGCAGGTAACTTTCAAAATCTAGGCAAATGGTGGTAAGCTGTTCGACCAGAAGGGCATGATTCACTGTGCCGAAAGCTTTGGTTAAATCAATGAAAGCAGCACCAACCAGGTGTTCTTGATCTAAGGAGTGGTGAATAAAGCCTGTGAACTCCAGAAGGGCAGTAGTGGTACTATGGACATTTCTGAACCTGTGTTGTTGTGGGCATTGTAGCTCATATTTTTCTAAGTATTCAACCAATTGGTCAGCCACTATATGCTCAAGAGCTTTCAGAGTGGGAGCAGGATAGAGATAGGCCTGTAATTCCCAGTAATTGTGCAATCCCCAGACTTATGAACTAGTGTCACAGTGGCAGATTTCCATTTCTGAGGGAACTGAGAGTAACTAAGTGACATGTTAATAATATGTGTTAGAGGTGACAGAATTTCATCCAGCGTAAGGGCTACAAGCTTAAGATCCAGGATGCCACCACTAAATCTTGATTTCACTAATACTTTGAGTAGGTAATTTCTGGCTTCATGGGCTGAGAGTGTTTTGAAGTAGAAAAGAGGATGAGAAGGGTGCTGAGTCTCGTTCCCAGAGTAGTCACTTGTGAGGGGGTGAGAGAATTAGCCAGGTGGCAGAACACCACTCAGATCTGTGAAGGCATTATTACAAGTGTTAGCAATAAGTTTGGGGTCGAGTGAGGGTACACCATCAATGTTAAGCATGGTAGGGGCAGATCTGAGGTCTCTCCCAGTGACCTCTTTAAGATTAGTCCAAAATTTTCTGTCATCATTCCAGGTCCGAGAGAGCACTTCCTTATAATATTGATTTTAAGCTGCACGAATAGCCCTCATGCAATTGTTTCTAGCTGCTTTGTACCTCTGGATGTCGACCTGGTTACACAGGGACCTAGACCTGTGCCATAGATGGTCCCTGGCATTCAGAAGCTCAAGGAGGTCTGGAGAAAACCAGGGATTACAGCATCCTTTGATTTTACGCTTTTTATGGGGGGGGGGACGTGCCAATCACATATAGTGTTGAACTGAAGAATGAATTGGTTGAGGGCAATGTCGATATTGTTAGTTGTGTAAACTAGTCCTGATTACGCAGGTCGGCTTTTAGCGATTCAAGATGCCCACGGATGAGTGCCCTGGTGGTAACTGTTCTAGCAGGTGGTTTAGAGAATTTGTTCGCCCAATGAAACTAGACTGGGGAGTGGTCACTGAAGGCATCTGGGAGTACGGTTGTGTCTGATATATGATCAGGGTGGTTAGAGAGCACCCAGTCCAGTAAGGTACCTGTCCCAGTTTTATAGCTGATTCTAGTGGGGGACTCGACTAGCTGGGTGAGGTGAACTGCTGAAACTGCATCTTTGAAAGAGCTTGTTTCTATTGTAATAGCTATACTAGCTGTAGCAGTGGGGGTTAAGCACGGTAATAATTGTATCTGGGACTTCATCAAGCAGCTCAGCCCGCAGCCTTAGGGTTTATGTTGTCTCAGATATGGTTATTGCTGCATTAACTTCCACTGCTATACTATTATCACTATAATCGATCTCCCTGATGTTTCTGCAGTTTTGCCAAAGAAAAGAGATAATTCAAGCTCGATTTTATCACTGTCACAAAGAATTCCAATGGTGATTTATTGGTGTTAGGAAAGAAGAAATTGTTCTTAGTGATAATACTTTTTCAAAGAATAGCACAGTGAAATGCTGCCTTTCAGGTCTACCATCTTAGTGGTCAGCAGCCCATGTCTCAGTACAATACTACACAACACAACACAACATAAAAACACAGCACCAATACAATATACTGCATAGTTTGTTTAGTATCTTTTATACCAATTTGATCCCAAAATGTGTCATACAACTCATAGAGTTAAAAATTAAAAGAGTAGAAACATCAGTGCAGTAACTTTCGTCAGTACGTTACCCATATAAGATATCCATTTCAGTGAATCAAGTTTACTTGCCCCTCCCTGCCATGCAAAGGCTATATATAAGGTATGCAATAGCTTGGGATATTGTCCTGCCTCAGGTGTGTTGTGAGGTAAGAGGCCATAGTCCGAATGACTTCAACCCCCTGAGAAGGGATGACATCGCATGATATTACACACCTTGGAGTTCATTATTACAATTATGAAATGGATCCATTTTTGCATTAATGAAAAGACTGCAAAAACAAAACATCAGTGATTCTGCTGACTGATGACATTTCCTATTTTCAGACTGGGATTATGTACTCAGATACCATTCATGCTGAATGTGGTCTCAGCCAATCAGAACTGAGGATTTTACCCATCCATTAAAATTTTTTTTTATTGTTTAACCATGAGTAGCACACTAAGATGAAAGCTTTTTTACAGGTGTGACCTGAGGGCACAGGGAAGTTAAGTGATTTGTTCAGGGTCACACAGTATGCAAGTGGAAGCTGTGGGATTCAAACCCAGGTCTGGTCTGCTCGATATCACCAGATGTGCAGCTCAGAGCCTTAAACCACTGCACTATACTGCCTCATATCATGATACTGTATATCTAATGAGGAAATCCTGCCATCTGTTTTATGTAACTTTAAAATAAATAACTCGGTAGAATATGGCCTATTGTGCATCTAACTTGCACAACTTATTTATTTATTTATTTGACTCTCGGATAACACCTTTACATGAGAGGCTCTTTACATAGGTTCCACATCAGTAAATTAACAATAAAAGAGCAATACAGTTACAGAGGACTGTAGAGTCAAACAAAGACAATGCATGTACATTTATTAGCAGTTAACAAACATAAGGCAGGTACAAAGTTTGCAGCTGGTGCGGAGACACATATAGTGTGATAAGGAGACAAAGAGATGAACAGACGTGAGTAGACTAGGGCAGAGAACTACAGCCAGAGGCCTATGTCAAGTGTGTACAGTTAGAGAAGAAACAAGAATACACTATGTGGAAGGAATAAGCAGCCCAGGGGGCCTAGTCTATGCTGGAGAGGGAAAGGTGGGTGAAGTACGGAGCCAGAAGTGGTGAGGCATAGGGGAAGAGGGGGTCAGGGACAAGCAAGTGCTGGGTTGGTAGTGCCAACATGGTCTAACATAGTCAGCAAGGGGAAAGAAGAAATTATACCAGGGACTGTAGCTGAGGGAGAAAAACAGTTCTTTGATTCTGAAGTTAGAGGGTGCATCACTGCAGCAGAAAGAGGCAAGACAGAAGGGCCAGGCTATGGTCATAGAATCTGAGTAGGCTCTGCCACCCATTGTGATAAGGTTAAGTTGGGATAGGAGAGACAGAAGATGGGAGAATGAGGATCGAAGAGAATGAAGTATGGGGTGGGGGAGTGGTCCAGAGATTGGTGTTGTCATTGGGATAACCACTACCAAGCCAACAATCCCATACTGAGCCCTTGGGAAACTTATGGCCAGTGGCAGTCTGAGAACAGGTTTGGTGTGATCTCATTTACAGATGCAGATGAGAAGGCTGGAAGCAGCTTTTTGGACAAAATATTAATGCCTAGAGCTGTTCAGATTTTCTGCACTTTCCCAACTTTCCAAGAGAAATGCACTTAACAAACTTGGTACTAAAATTCTTGCAGTTTCCTTGGTACAAATTTTTTTACAAGTCTGGCAACTGTCTTCACATGGCATAATAGGGACCATCACAGAATTTCACCGGCAAAGCAAGAAAGAGCCACATAGCTCTAGTTGTGATTAGGGATGGACGGGTCAGCTCTGTGACAAGTAAGGGAGTCTTTGTAACTTGACTCTGATTTAGCCAAATACAGCCCATTAATCAGGTTTGGATCTATCACTGATCCGGTTCTGACCCAGTCTAGATCATGTTGTGATTTGGGAGTTTTATTCTTGCTGAATGTTAGAAATTGGTGGGAAATGCATAG
This sequence comes from Neoceratodus forsteri, assembly GCA_016271365.2. NCBI lineage: Eukaryota > Metazoa > Chordata > Ceratodontiformes > Ceratodontidae > Neoceratodus > Neoceratodus forsteri. Next base: position 118,821,507 of record JADMNL010000034.1, on the reverse strand, counting down.
AATAGCTATGTTAAATATTAAATGACATTAAGAAATGTGATAGCAAGGGGGTAGGATGAACCTGATTCTGTTATTTGACTCATTCTGGATTTGTCTCTCATCCAGTTCTGGTCTGTCTGGACAGTTTACCTGTTTCTGATAACCACAGTAACTCAGAGTAAATCAGAACATAGAAACATAGTGACAGCAGAAAAAGGCCAACGGTCCATCTTGTCCACCCAGAGTTCCATATCTGCCCCAGGTCTATTGTCCATATGAGGTTTTATCCCTCCTTGTCCACCCCCTTGCTCCCCTCTTTAATGCTACTGAACTGAGCAACCACCAAACACTTCACTCTGTCCCAGCTGTGCCTGAAGCCAAAAATGGCACCCACTACCTCCACTGTTTCATGGTTCTACCACCTCTTCCATAACATAGAACTTCCTTACATTCCTCTTAAACCTTCCCCCTGCCAGTTTCCACTTGTGAACTCATATTCTTGACTCTGTACTCCTGCTAAATACTTCCCCACAATTCACCTTGTTTATTCCCTTCAGGAACTTGAAGGTCTCTATTTTATCCTCCTCACTTAGTCTCCAGTGAGTACATGTTCTGTGCCTTCAGACGATCTTCATAAGATCTGCCCCATTGGCCCTGAATCATTTTGTTCACCCTGTGCTGCACCCTCTCCAACCTGTCATTTTTCTTCCTTAGGTGAGGACTCCAGAACTGAGCATCGTATTCCAGATGCGGCCTCACACGTGACATATATATAGGTAGTAGCACCTCTTTTTTCCTGCTGTCAATACCCCTTTCAATACACCCCAGCATCCTATTAGCCTTACTATAGGCCTTGTTACACTGGCTTGGTTAAGGGAGTCACCAATGATGACTCCCAGGTTCCTTTCCTCTGCTGTAAGGCTTAGTTTAACCCCTCCCATCCAGTACATTGTCCTGTTAGGTGCATAACCTTGCATTTTTGGGCATTGAATTTCAACTGCCAAACCTTCGACCACCTTGTGATAGGGTGAGGATGCACCTATCACAGGTTATGAATTGGGAGTGGTTGGTGATAAATGGGATCACCATGAAAAGGACCCTCCCCCCATGATGCCAATTAAAAAGTTAAAAATATTTTGTTCTGTCCTGTATCTGTACTTACTGGCCTTCCATTTCACTTTCCTGTCCTCTCCTGTTGACTGTGTCTTCTTTCCTTCTCTGAGTCCTCCCACCAAAGAAACAGACAAGTAGTCTGGTCAGCTCCTGCCCTGGTGGCCACTAAAATGGCCTGGCAGGAGTGATCAGATTATTTAAATATGGTCTCCCTACTGGGAGAATAAAACACAATATGGTACACTGTGCTCTCTCCTACTCCCAACCTGCATTGCTAGGAGGAGGAGAAAAGAGAGAGAGAGAAGGTGACACATACAGTATGCCGCAGAGACTTACTTTTACATTTTAAAAAAGCTGTCCCGTTGGTCTACCAGCTTGGTGCATGCCCAAGTCCAGGTAGCCAGTAGGGCACAAGAATGAAAATGGACCTTAACCTTGGGGTCCTCAACTGTCCATGCTTCCTGACTTAAATCAGCAGCAGGCAGAAACACTGCAGGGATTGTGCTTCACTTCTTGGGGCCATAATATTAGCCAAAAAGGGACTGATGCATACAATTAAAGGTATATATAAAAAAAAGAATTTCTCCTCAAACTGGCTATGCCAGAGCTGGGTGTAGGGCAGCTGGATGAGAAGGTAAAAGGGAGCTTTGTGCTTCTAGTTGGTATCCTACCCCCCCACCACAAGCTTCACTAGGGAGTGATGGTAAATGCCATTCACTTAGCAGGCCAGCCAGAATGCTGAGCCTCCCAAATGCAAAATGGACTGCAGTTACCCAAAACAAGACCGACACTCTTAGCCCAGAAGAGAGGAGCGCTGCTGTCCTGAGGCCTGAGTGGTGGTTTGTCTACCCTGAGTGTTCATATAAAATGCAAATACAGCAGGAAAGCTGACATAAAATGTGTTTGTTTACATTTCTGGTACAGCTCACTATGTATATATGCATAGCACTGCTCAGCTATAAGTAAAGACACAGACTGTTTTACGAAAAGGATTTATTGACTGCAAGACCTGAAGAAGTGAAAAGAACAAGACAATTAGAACATGGGGTCTCTCAAACGTACCTGCACCAAGCAAATCCAGCTTGCATGACAGCCGAATGGGTCTTTACTCACCAGTTTTATATTATGCAATCCGGCAAGATATGCACCTAGGTGGAGCTATAATACAATTAGATGTTCTAAGTAAAAGCACTGAAAGTCTTGCTTGATTTCTGAATAACTTTACTAAAATTATTAGTCATATGAGAATAAAGTATGTACTTACTTAAATGTATAGCTGTTGACAATGAATGAAAAAAAAAACATGCTTGAAGAAATAAATGCCTAATCGTTTTAAAGTGATGTAATAATCATGTGACAAGTCCATCAAGTGACCCTTAGGAGGGATATAAAAGGGAAGTGTTTTTTTAGCTGAAGAAGTCAGTTGGAAGTGAAGAGCTAAGCTGACAGGTGCTGAGAGTTATGCTCTGACCGGAGAGAAGGACCAAAGCTTTTTGAAATAACAGATGAAGAGGCCTTGAAACCCTGAAAAGACCTTATGCTTTAAAGAGGTAACATTATCTGTTAGAAGCAGCCCTAATGCTCTAAAAGTTTGCCTGCCATTGAAAGAAAATTGCTTGATGAAAGACTGTCACGGTGGTCTGAACTGTTCATATTTTCAATAATTGTAATGAACATACGCTGCGCCAAAGGTGTCTAACCTGACTTTTGGGCCTGTCTGACTCTCTACACCCCTATGACACACCTCTGCAACCTTTGTAGATCCCGCTGCATCTCTCTGATCCCTTCATCACTATCTACCTACCGCAGGGCTTTGTGTCATCTGCATAGAGACACAACTTGCCTGCGATGCCCTGTCCAATGTCACTAATAAACATACTGAAGAGGACAGGACCCAGGACAGATTCCTGCATCACCCCCTGATGACCTCCCTTTCTTCCTGTTTGACCCCATTTACCACCGCCCTTTACTGTCTCTCCTTCAACCTGTTTCCTACCCATCTAACTATGTCACTAGCCATGCCCAGGTCCTCCAGCTTCTTGAGCAATCTTCTGCTTGGCAAAGAGTCAAAAGCTTTGCTGAAATCAAAATAGAGTAAATCCACAGCATGGCCCTCATCTACTACATTAGTTATCCAGTCAAAGAAAACTTTCAGGTTGATCTGACAAGACCTCCCTGCCACAAACCTTTGCTGTTTACCGTCCTGTAGTCTGTTGCTCTCTAGGTAGTCAACAAGGTCCTCTTTGATCAGTGACTCCATCAGTTTACCCACTACAGAGGTAAGGCTGACAGATCTGTAAGTCATTGGTTGCTCCATGTCCCCCCCTCAGGGATTTATTTAACTCCAAAAATTGATTAGCGTTTTGCTCATAAAAGTGCTAAAACATTGTGAAAATGCATAGCACTTGCCTCACTGTGTTTAACAAACATAACACTTCTAGAAAACCTATATAAATACTTTCTGTACAGTTAGCATTGTCCCCCCAAAAAACTGCTAATCAATTATTTAAAACCCTGCCCCCTTTGTGTTGCTGGAATATGTCCACTACCCTCCAGTCTTTTGAAACTACCCCATCTGAATTGAGCTATTAAATAGCCCTGCTAGGGGTTCAACCAGTTCTGCAGCCAATTCCTTGAACACCCTTGGGTGCAACCCATCCAGTTTTTGGGTATTATATACCTTTAGGGTTTCAAGGTCCATTCTGGACCCTTTCACTGGTGAATACCAGCTGCCTCATTTCAGGAATGCCACTGACAGCTATCTTGATGCCCCTCTCAGGCAGGGACCCACTGCCTTTCCTTGTAAAGACAGAGTAGAAGCAATCATTAAGGATGGCTGCTTTTTGTTCATCTTAGAAAGAACCCTTTGAAAAAAGATTAGAGTCAGAATCAGAACCGAGTCACAGCCAACCCTCCCTAGTTGTGAATTTGGTTGACCACAGAGTATAGAGGATAATAGAATGGGCAACAGTGAACAACAGCACTGTGTTTGGTTCAAGAGGTTGTCATGACAACCATTAAACCTTGAGAGTGAAGCTTGAGAGTTCTCTGGTTGTCATGACAGCCTTGAGAAGTAACCCAATGCTGTTGTTCACAGTTGCCCATTCATTGTCTTTTGTAATATAGGGGCAACTTTGAACAACAAATGCGAGTTTAACAATTTCAGTTACTCTGTCATTTTTTCCTTACTTGGTAGATGAATGCATTCTGTTCTGACACCATGTCCATGGGCCCCCGGCAGGCACAATCCGTCATGCAGATCGTTTTTCTTTTGTACTTCAAAAAATAGAACTCAGACTGAAAAAGTAACTTGTTTTAAAACTCAGTTGTCCCAAGTGCAACAGTAAATAGATTACATCATGTGACATGATGGGTGGTTTCAAACAAGTACCAGAAATGTCACTTACAGAACAGGAACAGTCATTTCATGTAGTTAACATTGTAGTAGTCCTCCTCCTGCAGACATTTATTGCGCTCAGCTACTACCGACTACTGTCTGCGTTAGAAAAGACTGCAGAAGCTACTGCCGGTCACTCATATTTCTCTTCACAACTGACTGCTGAAACTGACAAGAAAAAAAAAAGAGTGATTGATGATGCTAAAAGGGAAAAGTGGAGCGCACAGGTATTCTGTATTGTTGTACCCTGGTGGTGATGTAGTCAAAATTGTACAACAACAATCTGATGTCACTATTTTTTTTTTTCAAATTAAAACAACTTTATTGTTTTAAGGAACACAACATCCATCAACAAGACAATGGTACAGAGCATTGAAAAGGGATCCCAAGTACTCTCGCCCATCCCTACTCCCTAACCCCTCTCCCCATATGGAGTGTGTAATGTCCAGAGCAAATAGATAACACAGAGAGTAATATATGAGGTGAAACAATATGTTAAAACTGTGTATGATGGGAGACCAGAGAAAGCCCAGAAGGAATCCGTTCAAATAAAGGCATACAATTTGCCCCATTTCTTATTAAAAAGGAGGAGGCGATGACGTAGACTGGCAATCAGACGATCTATCCGGAGAGAAAAGGAAAGTTCATGTAGCCATTCACAGTATGAAATAGAAGATTGGGCCAACCAGTGTCTAAGAACCCATTTTTTGACAGCCAAGGAGATGGAAGCCATGTGGAATCTCCTCTCCTTGACCTGAATCTGGGAGTAGTCACCAATAATGCATACTCCAGGAGAAAAGGGGCATCCTAGCCCCAGGAGGGGGTCAATCTGCTCCTCAGTTTGAACCCACAGGGGAGATACCTTCTCACAAGACCAAAAAACATGCAACAGAGTACCACCCACTTTGCCACATCTGGTACAGGTAGGAGAAGGAAGGTGACCCATCTTCGCTAATTTAACAGGGGTATAGTATATATTATTTAGGACATGGTACTGGGTAAGTCTTAGCTGATCCTGAGTTAGGTAAATGTAGAGATCTTTCCAAAGATGTGGCCAGTTAAAGGTAAAATCTGGCATCAAAGACTCACAGACTTTGGAACCGGCCGGGGAGGATGGTTGAGAGGTGGTAAGCAAATACAAGTATAAAGAGAAGACACCATGGGGCTTAGTTGCTAGATCTTGGATCTGGTTAAGGAGGTCACTGAGTGCAGAGGGTTTTAGGGAGGGACTGAATTGTTGCACTAACAGATGTCGTAATTGGTAAATCTTGAAGATGCTTGTTGGGCCCAATCGAAGTTTCACTAGTAATTCTGGAGAGGGGAGAACAGAGGTCTGAGAATAGAAATCTGACGCTCTGAGTTTGGGAAGAAGAGGAAGCCAACCAGGAGATAGTGGATGGTCCCCAATCTTGATGTTTAAGTTAAAAAGGATATGTTGTGAGAAATCCTTGGAAGAGATACCTTCAGATAGCAAAAAAGTTGTAAAAAGACTTTGATATGGACACCGATTGGAGAGGAACCCAGCACAGCCGGAAGAGATTTCCAGGGAGAGAAAAAGGATGGTAACGGGAGACAGATTGTGAGTGGAGATTAGGTGGGATTCTATTTGTAACCAGATGGGGGTATAGTTGTCTTCGGTTATGGCTTGAGGTGTGGAGAACCATTTACCGCACTTATAAAGGTGGCTTGCCCAGTAATAGAGTAAGAAATTGGGTAATCAAAGGCCACCTAATTCTTTTGGGAGCCCCAATTTGAGATAAGAGTGCCTGGGGGATTTATCTAACCAGATGAAAGAAGTGATAAATGAATGAATACGTTTAAAGAAGGATAGAAGAAGCCAGATGTTAAGCATATGTAAAGGGTATAAAAGTCTAGGGAGGACATTCATTTTAATAATATTAATTCTACCCCATAGCGAAATTGGAAGGTCCTTCCAATGTGATAAATCGTGTTGTATAGCACCCAGGAGATCCTCTAAATTCAGTTTCTGCTATACAAAGGGATCAGTGGTTAAGAATATACCAAGATACTTAATAGAATGGGGAGACCATCTCATACCAAAGGGGTTGAGTTCTTGACTACATATGAGATTGTTAAGGGGGTATATTTCAGTTTTATTGAGATTCAGTTTGTAGTTAGAATAACTACTGAACTGGTCAATTACTTTCAAGGCCTCAGTAAGAGAAGAAACAGGGTTAGAGAGATGGAGTAAGATATCATCCGCATAAACTGAAAGAGATGGTGTCAAGTTACCAATAGGGATGACGCGTACAGTATATTGGAAGAGAATTTAATGCATCTAATAACTGGTTCCAGGTATAAGTTAAAAAGGAAGGGAGAAAGAGGACAGCCCTGATGGATACCTGTATGGAGGGTGAACGAAGAGGAGAAAACACCATTGCAGTAGATTTTAGCCGATGGGGAAGAGTAGATCACCTGAAGCTATTGTAAGAGAGAGGGGTGGATGCCCAACTTCCGTAAGTTTGACCATAGGGAGGACCAATCAACTCTATCAAAAGCCTTTTCGGCATTGAGAGAGACCAGAGCCATAGGAAGAGGAGTGGAATTGGCTACCTGGAAGAGATGGCATATCTCACAGAGGTGATCAGCAGAGGTTCTCCCAGGAACAAAGCCAACTTGTTCTGGGCTGAGTAGGCATGATGACACCTTCCTAATTCTTGTAGCTAGGATTTCAGATAAAATCTTGATGTCACAGTTTAATAAGGAAATAGGACAGTAGCTCGCAGGACAAGTGGGGGCTTAACTGGCTTAAGAAGAAGAACAACAACAATAGTAGCTTCTAGGACTGAAGGGTCTAACGATTTGGCAGACACCATGAAGTGGGAAAGATGAAGTAGAAGAAGGGCTAGATCCTTAAGAAAAAGTTTGTAGAAGTTTGAAGGGAAACCATCTGGTCCGGGAGCTTTGTCAAGTGTTAAACTATTAATAGCAGATTCCACCTCTGCCAAGGAAATGGGGGTGGATAGGAAGGCATGGTGATGATCCAAAAGGTGGGGTAATGGGGCGGAGTCTACGTAAGATGACATTTCCTCGGTGGATGGTGGGGATGAATGTCAACCATATAGAGTAGAGTAAAAGTGCTCAAAAACAGATACAATGTCTCTGGGGAGTGTTTTTATGGAGCCATCTGGGACAGAGAGAGGGAATGACTCTTGCAGCCTCCAACTTCCATAAACAGAAAGCAAGCAGCTAACCTGCCTTTTCACCTTGTTCAATATATTCGAATTGTGTCCTTAGGATGGAATATTCTGCTTTTTCCTGCAAGAGAGTAGAATACTTATCCCGAAGGGACAGCAAGGCCTGCAAAGAATCTGGGGGGGGGGGAGTGGGAGAGAGAGAGTGCTCCAAGGTACAGATTTGGGTGAGTAAGGAAAGGGCCTCTGATTCTCTACAACGCTTCTGGGTGGAAGTTAGATGAATAAATTCACTGAGCAAAAAACATTTTAAAGTGCACCATTCATGATCCACTCTCGGTACAGTATTCTGGTTAGAGGAGGTGAAAGACTGAATGAGAGATGAGATCCTGGAGACGACATGGTCATCCTTAAGAAGTTGGGTACTTAGTTTCCACATGGTATCTCGCTGTAGATCTGTATCAGGGGTGAGTAATAACCAAGCCATTACGTGATCAGAGAGAACAATGGGTTCTAGACCTGCATTACACAGACTGAGAAGAAGAGAAAGACTGGTAAGGACATAATCCAGCCTGGAAGAGGTGCAATGTACCATTGAATAAAAGGAGTAAGTGGGGGACAATGGATTAAGAACTCTCCAGGGGTCATAAAGACCCACTAAGTCCATAAACTCTTGCAGGGCTCGCTGTGCTGCTGAGAGAGGTCTGAGGGGATACTTAGAGCTTTCGAGGTCTTCAGTGGAGGGGAGGTTCCAATCATCTCCTAAAACCAAGGGGAGGGAGAGGCACAGGGTCAGTTTGTCAGCTAAGTCCATAAAAAAAAGATAGGTCACCTCCCAATGGTCCATAAATGCTGCCCAGAACCACTTCCCGGCGATCAAGTAGGCCCTTAATGCGGACATGTCTTCCCAGAGGGTCGGTAATAACTTGGTCCACCTGAAGGGAAACTGTATGGTTCACAAGAATAGCTACTCCTTTGCTTGAGGATGAGTCTCCAGAGGCATACACTTGTCCAATACCCAGCCTGCGGAGTCTGATCCCCTCATGGGGGAAAAGGTGCATTTCTTGAAGAAACGTAAAATGAGCATGAAGTAGGGAAATATGCTTTAAAACCTGATACCTTTTGAGCTGTTCCCTTATTCCTCTATCATTCCAAGTTAAAAATTTAATTAGCTTGTTAGCCATTTTCACAACCACTAAAAAGGTTATTAAGGTAATTGATATTGGAAGAACACACTCCCCCCCCCCCCAAGATCCCTCAACCCCCTTCCCTCAGGTATAACAGTCCTCAGATATAAACAAGTAACGAGTAGGCATTGTAACATAGAGAGCCAAATAATATTGAAATTGGTAGCCCCCTCTGAGCCACCACAGAGAGGGGGATGGAGATGATGTCACTATTAGGGTACAACAACACTGGAAAGTCATTGAATTCCATAAACAATAGCCCTTACTCATAAGGAATTTAAGTACTCAAGGTATGAGACCACAAACACATGTGCAAGGCTTTCAGTTGAGAGGAGGCCAAGGTAAGGGCAGACATGGGTAGAGATGCAGCGACATTGCTGTGAAATCAGCAATTTCGCCGGGTGAAATGTTTCACCAAATTGCGGTGAAATTTCACAATTTCACCTGCAATTTCTCCAGTCGCCGCCGGCCACGACATTAGTGTGCTATGGGTCTTCTTAGGGACCATTTGATTAAACAGGAGGAACAAAAATGTATAGTGGTCCCAGGGAACAGTATGTGGGAACATGGGGAAACAAATGTTTACTTAGGACAGTCTGCCCACACTAGTATCCCCAGTAGCACGAATCACCCCTTAAGACCCTTACAAACCCACAGTTGCCAACAGCCCCAGATAACCCCTGCAGCACCACAGTAATCTCTCTCTGCAGCCAGTCAAACCCCTGTAAAGCCCATGCCAGGGTTTCAGTTTAAAACATTTTTTTCTTTTTTTCTTGCACCTGCTTTCGCTCTCTTTGAACCATTCCTCTGACAGGCATCAGAACAGTCACCCCCCCACACACACACACAAAAGTTGCCCTGTACCCCCCCCATATGGTTTATTTAAAAAAAATTCACCCACCTCCTCCACTCCCTGGTGTGGTGTCTAGTGCCCCCCGCTGTCACTGGCCATAAATATTAATAACCACCCCCCAAAGTTACCCCTGCCACCACCGTTGTTTGTTTTAAAGAAATATATATATATCATTCACTCCCTGGTGTCTAGTGGGACCCCTCACCCCATCAGTATATAGCAGCACCCACCCAGCTCCCCTTCAGTACTCCAATCGGGCCACCGGCACAGCCCTCCACTCACCTCCACAGCCGGCATCCTAAATGAGCATCACTGAGTGCTTGAATGAATGAGCGTGTACCGTGCTCATTTATTCATTCAAGCGCTCAGTGGTGCTCAGTCGGGCTGCCGGCCATGGAGGTGAATGGAGGGTTGTGCCAGTGGCCCGATTGAGGTACTGGGAGGGGGGGTGGATGCTGCTATATATTGATGGGGTAGGGGGTCCCACTAGACAGACACTAGGGAGTGAAGGGTATATATATTTTTTTAAAACAAACGATGGAGTCGACAGGGTAACTTTGGGGGGGAGTGCTTATTATCGTTTATGGCCAGTGACGGCCGGGGAATACTAGACACTAGGGAGAGTTTGAACACATCTCGCTGTGGAGGCAAAATTATTTTGCAGGTGGTGAAATTTCACTTGATGGCAAAATTTCTCCTAGGGTGTGAAATTTTGCCCACAAGCAAAATTTCGCTGGCTTGGGGGTGAAATGTCGCTCACAATCGTGTGCAAAATTTCACATTTAGCCAAGCGAAATATTTCGTGTAATGCATTAATTATGCAAGATGTTTTGCTCACCAAAATATTCCAATTTCGCACAACACTAGACATGAGCAGTTCTGCAAAGATGTTAGTAGGCAGTTCTGTGGATATTAGAGATGTGAGAGTAGAAAGAGAGCTCAGGGTCACAGTAAATTATCAGACTATCAACATAAGAGGCAGAAGAGAGTCCAGAGTCAAGGAGGAAGACTATCTGTTTAGGGTGCTCCTCCTGCCCAACAGCAAGTAGTTTAATCTTTTGCAGAAAGTTTAATCAGAAATAAGAGCTGACCTGATTAAAACATGTAGACAGTAAGGAATCTGCGAATGAGTCAAAACGTGTAGGGTTCAATGCAATCTGCAGAACAAGAATAATTAAAGATGAAAGCAGAGCTGAGACGACCCACAATCATATTATATATATATATATATATATATATACACACACACACATATATATATATATTTGTTAATTGCATTTTATTGAACACTATAACTATAATACATGCATAGTCTTCTATAAATGCAAACATCAGAACTAAGAACAAGTATACCTCATTACAGCAAAATATATAGCTAACAGGAAAAAATCTACTGAAGCAAAGTGTAACTACTATAAATAAACTGTCAGCCAGAACAAGCAGGAATCACACTGATATGGGGTGCTCACAATAAATTCATGATTCAAACTGTTTTTGCTTGCTGAATCACATTCTCCTTATATCAAAGCAGCTAGGTTTTCAGGATTAAATGCTTTCTTCCATCTAACACCCTTCATTAAAAAAAAATGTTAAATTGGAATGTGGATGTAAAGGGAAGACTAGAATAATTCAAAATGTTAATCAAGCTGTAATGAGTTAGAGGTCTGGTGTCACATAGGTTAGGGCAATATAGGTAAGTGTGATACAGAAGTGGGTCATGCAATGTGATTTGTATTTATGCAGCAATGGTTTGGATGTTTTATTCATGTATTTCTTTATAAACATCATTAATTTATGATGTGTCTGCTTTCTTAGAATGTTAAGACATTAATTTAATGACTGCCGTGACAATGTATGAGTAAAACATGCAAAAGTTTTAAGTATTTTTGATGTGATTGAATATAACTGTGAATGCTGGTTGACTGGTTGCAAGATATGTTTTTTTTAATTGTGAAGTGATTTTTAATTGTGAAGTGATGTAACTGAATGATGTCATATAGTGTGTATTTAACATGTTCATCACTGTTGCTATCTATGCCTTTCATAAAGGACAATCACATCAGGCAGCATAGACCCTGATATGGCACTTAAATAAAATGTAAAAAACCTTTTTAAAACCAATGGCATGGGGTGGATTTTGTTAATTATCGAGGTGGTAAGTGCCCGTTTTTGTACAGTTTGAACTATAAGTAAATTATTCTCTACTACAAATTTCTAATTTTTGCTATTACAGGAATAAGTCAAGATATGAAAAACCAAATAAAGAATAGCTGGAATAGAGACGAGAGAAGAAATATGGAGAGAAACAAGACCACTGTAAATAAGATAGCTTAAGAATTAAAGTTCACCCTTAACATATTGAACTTCATGCAAGACAGGAGCAGACAGATAAAAGAAGAGGAACAAAGAATAGAAGAAAATATAGATGAAAGGAAATGGTTAAGATCTGTAAAATGAGTTAGATATATCACATGTTGGAAGACGGAACTAGATGCTTGCCACTGTATTTGCATTCCATGCAGTCAGATCCAGAACCCTAAAGTAGTTAGCACTGGGACGGGGCAGGCGGTAAGCTGTACACTGATTTTTGACTCCAGGATGTTTGTGTAAGGCAAAAGCATGGCCATACAACAGTAATCCCAGTTTGAGATGGGCAAAGTTAGCAAAATTAACTCTGTAAATTAATTTGAGAATTTCACACAAATTCGTGAAATTCTCGTGATTTGTGGAGTGTGGATCGACTGCGAAGTTTCACCATGAAGAGTGAAATTTCACAGGCAAAATTCTGCACTTCGCAGCAAAATTCCACACTTCACAGCTAAAACGTCATGATTCAGGTGAAGTTGAAGTTTCTTAGGTCTGGGGAAGCTTCGTGAAGCTCCACGAAGTGTGAATTTTCGCCACTTCGCCAGTGAAGTATTACTTCATTATAGCTCTAATCCCAATGATCTACAGTAGTTAAGGAGTTTAGAAAGACTTTGTAATTTATGGGTGGTCAATTTTTCTCATAGGGAATCAGTGGCATCAAAAACTCACAATACCATCGATCTGACATCAAAAAAGTCATAATACTACTGTTCTTCATGAGAAAGTCATTATATAGAGGATAATATATGGGCAGTCATGGACAGAGAGCCTATGTTTACATTGAGAGGTTCCCTGGTTACCATAGAAATCTCAAGATGAAGACACAGGCTTGTCTGTGTATGGATGACCATACATTATCTTTTATAGTGTATGGGCATCCATGCCCATTTCAGACACTCCACTTCCCTTCAGTGAACTGGCAGCTGGGGTTCACTTGAGGGTTGGTGGTAGGCTCAAGTTACTCACTCAATGTGCCATTAGCAACTGCAGTTGTTCTTGTAAGTTCAAGTTTAAAAAAAAAAAGCTTCCAGCTCAAATGGCTAGAGGACAGCAGCTGTGTGGTGGCATTCTAAGTTGTGCTGCAGTAGTCATATCACTGCAACAGTACAACAACCCTATCCTAGGCATGGGTTTCCATACAGAACACATTACGCCATACACTATATCATTGTTCTGACATTAGAAAGTCATAACAGCATTGCTCGGTCATCAAAAAGTCATAATGCCATCACTCTGACAACAAATCAACATGGTTATGAGAGCGAATGTTCAGAAAGGTCCATACATCACAAAACATAACAGATAGGAAACCATCAGTAACTAGGCTTGCCATTCCATCTCAGAATTCCTGTGGTATCCTAAATCCCTTGACCTTCACTTGATTGGTTTATGATGTCACAAGAACTCCTCGAAAGAATTACAGCCTTGATACCGAGGATTTCCTCTCTATTATTCTATTGATAGTAACAGGTTAAATGTGTTTCTAACTGGTTTTCAGAAGCTATAGATTGTCATTATGTATGGGTATGACATCACAAAGCCTGTTATGCATCATTGTGATGTCATACTCCTCCTGCATAATGACATTTTTGGAATGTTCAAAAAGTGGTCCCTTTAGTTCCTCCTTCTGTCACATATTCAACATTAAATTGCCCAAACCAAATCCCCTTCCCCCGCTGCAAAAGTTGGAACACTGTGCTCTGTAAATGTGATTTTTGTAGCACTATTTGTTATTTTGAACACTGAAAAAACAATTAGTATACATAAAAAAAATATGGGAGCAGTGTCAGCTCTTTCTTTTTACATGCCCTCAGTCTGTGATGACTCGGCAAACCTTTCTAGCTTCACTCTTGTGGTTTTTAACGTCATCACAAACTCGGGTATGTGAAAATACCTTGTTATACATGCACAACCATATACTATTCTATAGTAATTACTGGTTAGGATTGATTACAACTTTAAACCAGTACATAACATTCTCTGTTATGTACTCTGTGTTACACATGGCCATGTGTAATGGAGATTCAAAAGTGCATATGCTGAGCTCTTTTCATAGGCCCACTAATCCAGCAGTCCCTCTCTTGCTTTCAGTTCCCTAGTTACCATGGAAACCACTCCCTGCAGTGCAGTGCAGTACAAAACTAAACTATTTCTTCACCCAAGTCTCTTCCTCAACAGGTCAGAACCAGTAACAATAAACAATAAACTATGAACAATAGTGCTAAAACTCTTTGTTTTACACATCCTTGATCTGTGATACCTTAATAAATCATGGTTCATATGGTGTTACACACCTCAAGGGTGTAACAAAACTCATTATACACTGTTGTCCATACAGTATTCTCCATTTTACTGCCAATATGCCCCCAAAACATGTTGATGATAGCCTCCCAATGGTGAAGGGTAGAGGATAGCTGAGCATAGCATTCCCTTTGTTGTCCATTGCTCCAAGTCCAGTGGTGACAAGTCTCCTTGGGTTAAATTAGGAAAATGTCACTCAGGCTGTACTACACATGGAGTGCCAAAACAACAGCAGTGTATGGTATTCAGAAATACCCTTTGCTGCCCACTGTCCCAAGCTTGATGAAGATATAGGATGTCCTTCTGGGTTGAAGGTTCATGATGCCACTGAAGTTACATAGCATACACCGTCTCAAGATGGAGTACAGTAGAGCAGAATCACAACAACCCACCATTTTTTAACTCATATTTTATTTGATTTAAAAATAAAACAAAAAAAAATCATAAAGATACAATATAGTAAGACCATAGGTGGTATATCAGTGTAAGTCATATAATCACAGATATATTAAAGTAGTACATTGTAAGCTCTTACAAATGAGAGAATTCTTAGAAGCAATTTAGAGCTGTATTTCTCCTGTATTTGTGACAGAACACTCCCATAAATTGGACCAATATTTAGACAATAAAATAGTTTTATGATAACCAGACAGCTGTAAAGAAGGTTGCATTAGGATCCCATTAAAAATAAGATGTTGTATCTTGGCTGGTTAGATTGGGCACATAAAATGCAGGAAGGAGGAAGGAAGGGAGAGAGAGAGAGAGAAAGAAAGAAAGAAAGAAAGAAAGAAAGAAAGAAAGAAAGAAAGAAAGAAAGAAAGAAAGAATCTAAAGCATTTTCCCGAGATGGCCCAATACCCTCTCTCCACTTCAAAATATACAGGAACTGTTTCACAGGGAAATCACTATTGTTAATGCTCTCCTGGAGACAGTGGTGAGTGAAGTTTTGTTTGACGTATTTGTCTTTGTTAGTGTTAAATGATTTTGAGCAAAAAAATGGAAGAAAAACTAAAAGAAACATAATAGGCACTGAACAACAGGGGGGTGATGAGAAATTTGGGATGCAATCATTTTACAAAGTTCAACAATAACTAGGCAGGCCCACCACCTAGTTTCTGATTAATACTGAACCAGTCCGCGATGAAAAACAGGTAGACATTAAAAGGAAATTGTTATTTTCTCCCACATGCTGACGTTTGCACGCTGTGAAAGTGGGTGACGTTAGCTTTGCAGTAATTTTCAATTACCATTTCAATTTCTTCAATTTGTGCTGGAAAAAAATCCCACTCAAATAAACTGCAGCAGAAATGAAATAGCATGCCCAAACTGGGAATTGAACCCATGCTTCCTAAATAACATCCACATGCTTTTTCCAGCAGAGCTGAGCTATGCCGCAAACTGATTAGGCTGTGCTTTCCGTGGTGACTTTCTTTCTCCATCTTCAAATCCTGTAGTTATGAATATTCTTATTGGTAAGGAGCCAGGCATTTAGTACACTAAGACGTAGCATCCTAAAGAGAGATAGTTTGATAGAAGAGCAATGTGTACTACAGATGATCCGGATGCTCCATTAGCACTACTGGAGGAACCCAGATTTCACAATTTTGGGCTGAAGCAGGTACATTATTGATATATCATGGACTCTTCATTGGGCCAATACAGACTTTTATTACCAGAATGGCTATAGCATCCAGTCTATCTGCTGCATCTAACCTTTAATTTGTGAATGTTCTGAGTTAATATTGTCGCGCATTTTGGGGTACTCCTCACCCTTGCTGTTTTTGTACCTCTTATTATGAATATTATATAATTTTGTATATCATTTATAGTACTGTACTGTCTTTGTACACCTACTAGACTTCTTCATATTGTATTCCTAGCCTTGTAATCCATCCCTTCCCCCAGGTCCCACCTGTAAACAAGATCCTGCTGTATCTACTAGCTCACTTTTTTTCCAGTTAATGCTGTTTATTCTGTCCCAGGCTGGCCAGTCATCAGGGACTAACTGCCCCAGCCCCATCACCCCAGCTACATGTGTACTTGTCATCCAACTTCCAAATTTCCCATGGCTCCCCCCGGTGGTGGGGCAGCTCAATGGACGCAAAGTGGATCCTCTCGTGGAAGACGCACCATACAGTCAGGTGTGGAGCCTGTGAAGCATTGGCCCTGTCATGCTAGCTAGCCCTTTTCTCCTCTTTTATTGGGTCCCTAGGAGGATGGATGTGCAATGCCACCTAGACGATCCTATGCACACTCCCGCACATAGGACATCGACAACCGCTGCTCCTACCACCCCAGATATGCTGTCCCTTGGTGCCCGACCCCTAGCCACTGCTAGGGGTCAAGAGTACACCGGCCACAGCATCCCTACTGTGCTGGAGTTAGGCTACACCTTCGGCTGTGACTGATGGACCACTTTTCTATCTCCTTATGTCCTAGCTACCAAAACTTCTGTTGTGCAACAGTTAACGCTTTTCTCTTTGCTTTTCTTCTCCCCCCCACCCTAAGTTGACCACCTAGCGTAGCTCTTTACTGTCCCTACTAAACTTCCTACTAGTTCTCTCCTTTCATTCTTTTTCCATTTCCATCCATCCAGTCCCTGGAAGGATGCCAAACACCCAGAGAGGTATTGTGTAAAGTGCATAAGTGCATTTTGTGTACAAAACGCATGAAGGCTATTTTAAATAGGAATGAATACAGTTAGTAAAGCCTTTTTAAAGAAAAAGGATTCAAAAGTCATATAAAACAATAATAATACCATGATTATTACAGGTATAAGAAATCCTTAAGGTATTTTCATAAATTCACACTACAGAACTGTTACTGTATAAGGTTCTATGTATGAGGCCGAATGATATGCTTTATAAAAGTGCTTAGTCATTGTGGATCAGAGCTATAGAGAGTCAATATCTGTGGATATATACACTATACCTTTAACTGAACCAGGAAGTCCCCTGACACAAACCTCTTCCCCATTGGTTTTGAAACAACATGTTCAGACATGAAACAATATGTCCAGACTTGTAAATACAGAAAGGGCTTAGTCAGGTGACCCTACCAAAAAGATATAAAAACCTTTGCACAGAGTTTATTTCAGTTCAGTCTAGTAGAGTTCAGTCTTGAGAGTGAAGGAAAGAGGTGCTACTGTGGACAAGCTGTTGAATGCAGATGAGAAGGGTCTTAGGAGCTCTAGAATCCAGGACTGTATTGTGTGAGAAACGACTGATGTTAAGTAGTGATTTTCTGTGCAATTTTTTTGTTTTCATTTATTATTTTTCAAACTTTTGAAAAATAAATATTACACCAAGGTGTGTTTTAAGCCTGCAAATTTGCCTCGTCTGAGGTTTATTCCCTCATGCTGTGACACCTACCTCCCCAGGAAAGGAGACCAGTCTATTGGGTGCTCAATCCTCCTCCCCACAGCAAACCCTCTGATGTCCCAAGTTCACTCCCGAACTTGGGTTCCCTGCACTGCAAGTGGAAGTGCTGTACTGGCAGGCCGGTCTTGTGAAAACTATTTTAATAAATACATACTCTAGAAGAAGTGTCCTGGATAAGGGCTGGAGAGTCCCAGATAATTCAGCAGGATTATTCATTTAGAATTTTGTGACTAGGAAAAACACATTGATCTGAAGCTCATTTCCAGGTGTGATCCTGGACCAGTAATCACCAGGATCCCTCCTTGGCCTTTCCTTTTTTTTCACAGAGCTTTTTCTTCCTTTGCCACTTTGTCAGAAATATACCTTGATCCCAGGGATCTACCCTGTTCAGGTCGGGAGCTCCCCCTTCCCCCCCCGTCCAGCTGCCACCTGATGGCTCCCACAGCTCCCCTCCATGATGAGGGTCTCTGGGGGAGGGCCATCTCCCCTGATGCTGTCTACCAGATAGACAGGATACAGTTTTGGTGGCACCAAGATGCAGGGGAGCCAGGAACCCTGGCTGTTATTTAGACAGTATGTGGGCTTTTCTCCTGCTTTTCTCCCCTGTTCACCCTCTTCTCCTGGTGTGAGCGGAGCCTGTTAATGGCCTCAGATGCATGTAGTTATGTCCTGTGGAGGGAGCAAGCTCCTCTGGCCCACCACAGGAATTGCTGTAGTGACGGGTTCCCAGTGCCTTCTCTACTGAACGCAGCACACTGCCAGTCGGCAGTGGTTTTAGTCTGGCCTCCCTCCTGATGAAGCTTCTCTGTGGGTCATCAACATATCAGCGCAATGTGCTGCTAGTGGGCCAGCAGGAACCCCCCCCCCATTATCCTTGCTTGAAAAAATCTTGCCTAAAATTGCAGTTATCCGTAGTATCCATATCAAAGCATCCAGTGTTTGATAGTGGTAACTTATCAGTATCAGTGGCTCAATAGGTAGCAAGCTCACCTCTGAGGCCAGAAGATCAGAAGTCTGGTGGTTTTAACCCCACATGTCAGGTACTTGGGGTAATACCCATAACTGACACTATAGGGGTGCTCATTACAGAGGTGCCATCCTTCAGATGAGATGTTAAACCGAGGTCCCTTCTGCCCATCTCTGGTCACTATCACTCTGATGATGATGTCAGTCAGATTTTGAAACATTAGCATGCAAGCACAACCATCATTGCATGGGCTGGCATGTCCGTATGTGCTGGGGCTATTCCATTGTTGCTATTCTGGAGTGGTGTTACAGCAAAAAATTGTCTTTCTGTAAGCTGTTGGTAGTATGGTTGTCTTCAACAATTTGGCACACTTGGCATATCGAGGACTGAAGCTGATCTCCACTTGGCAGGCCTCCCCCTTCAACCAAAAACTACAGCCACTACCTTGTGTGTGGGGAGCCAGTTTTGCACTGCCTGAATTGCACTAAAATGCTGTATATTGAAGAATAAAAGCATTAAACAGGAGTTCAGCATGTCTGTAGTTCATTTGCATCACCAGGTAAAGAAAAATGTCCGGCTCCCCATACAATGAGCAGGGTAAACGACGGACCTCGCCCAACAACTAACACACTGAAATCTGGCCAATGGAAAATCATGTTCACAAATGCCCACAGTCTGAGAAACAAGATCGCAGACCTGCAGGCAACAGTGACAGAGGCTAAGTTGGACATAGTAGCCATTAGCGAGACATGGTTCACCAGTAACCACACTTGGGAGACTTCAATATCTGGCTATGTACTGTTCAGAAGAGACCAAGGTGCAAAAAGGGGGGGTTGAGTGGCCCTTTATGTCAATGAAAATATCAAAGCTACAGAAATTCAGAATACACATAAGGAGCCAGAAGAACTGTGGGTCACCCTGGAAATAGGAAATGGGACAGCCATATGAACTGGGGTTGTCTACAGGCCTCCAGACCAGGTGGGGGACGTAGACACATTACTGTTAGAGGATATACAAAATATGACAGCTAAAGGGGAGGTTCTGATAATGGGAGACTTCAACATGCTAGATACAGATTGGTCATTCCAGCAGGAACATCGCCAGAACTAGACACATGGTGGATTCCCTGCAGGGGGAGGGCCTCAAACAACTGGTACAACAGCCCACAAGAGACAGGGCTTCCTGGATCTATTATTGACTAATGGGGAAAGGATCACAGATCTCCAGTAGAAGGTCACTGGGGGGCCAGTGACCATCACTTGATATGGTTCAATTTGGCCACTAGAACTAAATCATCCCATTCCAAGGCAAGAATATGAAACATCAGAGGATCTGACTTTGATAAGATGGCCAACAGAGTTAAGCTAGCCTTGTCAAGAAGAAATACAGGTGAGGGGGTACAGGCAAAGTGGGCAAGCATTAAGGATACAGTACTTGAAGCAACAACCCATTGTGTTAGAGAGAAAAGCAAGAGCAAAAGAAGGAGGAAACCATTTTGGTTCTCCAAAACAGTAGCAGAAAAGGTCAGAGCCAAAAGGCTGGCCTTCAAGAAATACAAGGGAATGCAGCGGTACGAAGATAGGGAGGCATACCAAACTTCCCTAAGGGAAGCAGGGAAGGCAGTAAGGCAGGCAAAGGCCCAAACTGAGGAAACACTAGCATGAACAGTAAAAAAAGGGGACAAGACTTTCTATAGATACATTAGTAAAAGGAGAAAGTCCAGAGGAGCGATTGCTAAGATCAAAGGGGAAAAGGGGGAGTGTGCGGAGGAGGACCAAGGAAAAGCATCTATTCTAAATAGATACTTCTGCTCAGTATTCACTGAGGAGAAAGTAGGGCAGGGCCCACAGCTTGGCACCATGGACACAGAGGGGAGGGAGGGAGGTGTGCACTAGTCCCTTCACGAAAGAAAGGGTTCTACAAGAGCTTGCTAAGCTCAGGGTGAACAAGGCAATGGGACCTGATGGCATACATCCCAGGGTACTAAAGGAGCTAAGGGTGGAACCAGCAAAGCCATTATCAGAACTTTTTAGTGAGTCTCTGAGCACAGGAGAGGTCCCAGAAGACTGGAGAAGGGGTCATGTGATCCTGCTCCACATGAGTGGTAGCAGGGAGTAGGCAGAGAACTACAGACTCAGTAGTGGACAAGATTATGGAGGCACTCCTTAAGGAAAGGATAGTGCAACACCTGGAATCCATAGGAGCACAGGATCCAAGACAGCATGGGTTTACAACAGGAACGTCCTGTCAAACTAATCTCATACATTTCTTTGACTGGGTAACCAGAGTAGTGGACCAAGGGGGTGCAGTTGATGTCGCCTACCTTAACTTCAGCAAAGCTTTTGATACTGTTCCACATAGAAGATTGATTAATAAACTGGGTAGGCTCGGGGTGGGTCAGAAGTTGGTCAACTGGGTGGCAAACTGGTTGGCTGGTGGAAAACAGAGAGTGGTGGTAAATGGTATACAGTCAGAAGAGATGCAAGTCGCAAGTGGGGTACCTCAGGGATCAGTCCTGGGGCCAGTACTCTTCAATATCTTCATAAGTGACATTGCAGATGGACTGGAGGGTAAGATGTGTCTGTTTGCAGATGACACCAAGATCTGCAACAGAGTAAATGATCCAGATGGGGTGGGACGGGCAGAATGAGAAGAGATCTGGATAGACTGGCAAAATGCTCAGAAGAGTGTCAACTGTTTTTTTTTTTTAGTTGTTTCACCAGGAGTAGCACACTAAGCTGAAAGCTTTTTTTACAGGAGCAACCTGGGAGCACAGGGAAGTTAAGTGACTTGCTCACGGTCACACAGTATGCAAGTGGAAGCTGTGGGATTCAAACTCAGGTCTGGTCTGCTGGATGTCACCAGATTTGCAGCTCAGAGCCTTAAACCACTGCACTATACTGCCTCCCTTTAACATGAAGAAGTGCAAGACCATGCACATAGGGAAGAGAAGCCCCGAAGCCACCTATAGGTTGTGAGAGGAGTTTCTGGCAATCACAAGGGAAGAAAGAGACTTGGGTATCATCCTCACAGATGACCTGAAATCATCCAAGCAGACCACTAGAGTAGTAGGTAAGGCTAGAGGGATGTTGGGGTATATTAGTAGGGGTATCGCAAGTCATAAGTGGAAAGTAATAATCCCTCTTTACAAGACATTGGTTAGGCCCCATCTGGAGTACTGTGTGCAGTACTGGAGGCCGCACCTGCACAAGGACATTAACAAAATGGAGGCAGTACAGAGAAGGGTAACCAAAATGGTGCAGGGACTGCATCAGAAAACATATGAGGACAGATTAACGGAGCTCAATATGTATACTCTAGAGCAAAGGAGCAAAGGAGGGATAGAGGTAATATGATCGAAACATTCAAACATCTTAAGGGCATTAACAAAGTGAAAGAGTCTAACATGCTTCAATATAAGAAAAATAGCAGGACAAGAGGACACAGCATGAGTTTAGAGGGAGGCTGATTAAGGGGTAATGTGAGGAAGTTCTTTTTCACAGAAAGGGTGGCAGATGCATGGAACGGCCTGCCTCAGGAAATGTTGGATACAAATACAGTGCAGGGTTTCAAACGGGCATGGGATAGGCATAAGGGAGCAATGCAGATGAGTATAAATAGATAGGCCATTGACAGAGTAAAGGCCTATGGCACATTCATAAGGTACAAAAATGGGCAGACTGGATGGGCCTTGCGGTCCTTATCTGCTGTCAACTTCTATCTTTCTTGTAAGAATGTCTTTTAGTACTTCCTGTAACCATGCTCCATGCTGAGTGGAATTGTCTTATGAATGTATTGAACTGCTCTTCAGGGTTGGTGCATTGACTGTTTGTGAGCTTCCTTCTCTTCTGTGCTTGCTGAATGCAGTGATAATTATCAAAGAAGAGTAGGGATATTTTTATTAAAATAAATATCAATGACAATTGCAATGACAACCTTGAAGCCAGTCACTTCCGTGAATTAACGACCGGCTGGAGGGAGGTAGCCCTCGGCACACCCATACCCCCAACCGGTCATTAATTCCTCAGAAATGACCAGCTTCTCAGTTGTTATTGCTTAAGTGAGTCTATTGCTTCTGATGCCTCCCTTGCATCATGTCCTGCACATCATCAGGCAACATTGGGAGGCGCAGTGCAGCTAGAAAATCATCCCAGCTTTCAGATGTTCCAGCTGCTCTATCAAACACCTTGTTAACATCAATTATTCTATTTATACCTTCAGGTGTATCACGAATGACTCCTGTCACATTTTTTAAGTTGTGAAATACCCTTTTAGAGACCCACTCTGAGCAGTCATTAAATGGGTTAACCTGGGCTTTTCAGCCTTGGGTACCAGCCTTCTATTCCTGTAGTAAGGAGTCTGTCCTCTGATACTGAAACTTACCCATCTCTTTTTTTATCCGATTAATTTGTGTTGTATAATCTAATTGAGAATCTACTACTCAAGATAATAGCTTTTATAGGTGGGCCCAGATATTCAAAAGGGTTGCGCCATGCGCAACAGGGTTGCGCGTGCGCAACTCCAAAAATGCGCCATTCTGCGATATTGAGAAGGGGCCAGTTGCGCCACCGAAAACACGCTGAGCCACAGCGCAATGGAAATGAAGGCATGCGCAACCGAAGGGGGCGGGTCCATGCATAAAGTGCGCAATGCGATATTTGAACACTTGCGCAATGCGCAAGAGTGGCTCAGCCGGAAGCTGGGCAGAGTACCGGATTTGGAGCCAAAATAAACGGCTCAGGGGAGCGCGCAAGAACCTCGAGCAGGCCGCAAACCGGGGAGAGAGACAGAGAGAGAGAGAGAGACAGAGACAGAGACAGGAGCAGGAAGGACAGAGAGGGACAGTGGGTCCTGGAGGACAGAGAGGCCAGTGGGGTGCCGGTGCAGTGGAAGCAGCAGTGGGGCAGTGGGGGTAACACAGGAACAGCAGCTGGGGGCAGAAGCCAGGAGATGGACAGTGTCAGCTTCACATGGAAGCTGTAATGAGGGGTGAGACAGCATGCTGCAGGGGCGTGGCCGTGGAGGGCCCGTCGGCGGTATGCCCCGACAGGCGTGTCGTGCCGCATCAGCTATGAGCTGTACAGTGATGTTGAGATCGTGGCCCGTACCGCCTGAACAGGGCAATACTGGGGCGGCTCAGTGAGCTGTGCAGTGATGTGATGCAGGCACCCTCACGACGGAGTCACGCTCTGTCCGTGGAGACCAAGGTGACAGCCTGCATGTGCCTGCTCGCCACGGGCACCTTCCAGAGGCCGACAGGGACACCACAGGCATCACGCGGTCGGACCGTCCGCATCCTCACCCAATTCCTCAGCGCACTGCTGCCTCATGCTGCGGAGTACATCCATTTCCCCAGCACCGTGGCAGAGCGTACAGCAAACATGCAGGAGTTCCACAGGGTAGCACAAATGCCTGGCGTGCTAGGTGCCATAGACTGCACCCATGTGGCCATTCGCACGCCACCTGGCCCCGACGGGCAAGCATATCGGAACCGAAAGGGCTACTCGAGTGTCAACTGCCAGGTGGTGTGTGATGCCACTGGGCGCATCATCAATGTCTGTGCCACACACCTGGCGGAGCACATGATGCCTTCATATGGCACCAATCTGCACTGTGCCATCGATTTGAGAGTGGGAACATTCCCACGGGTCATCTAGTGGGTGAGTACACATGTATGGAATGCAAACTCTGTGCAAGGGTGGGAATGAACACAGGTGCCATAGTAGTAGCACACAAGGATATGGGCAATATTTACCTGACCTAACACTGATCTCCACTATCTCACACAGGTGACTGTGGATACCCCTCCGTCCCTGGCTGCTCACACCATGCAGCGCCCGACCCCCCCAGCGCAGCACGGTTTCAATGAGGCACAGCGCTGCAACACGGAACATCATAGAGCCGGTGTTCGGGATACTCAAGGCACGCTTCGATGCCTGGACACCCCGGGGAGCCCCAGTACAGCCCCCAAAAGGCCTGTGGGATATTCCTGGCCTGTTGCATCCTGCACAACATGGCCAAAGACCATGGGATAGCCGTACAGGTCCAGAGGGGACAGCGATGGGGCGCCAGTGGCGCGGTGATATGGGTGATAGACGCCCCCCTAGGGACGGAGGGACCCCGACTGACCCGGCAGGCCCAGCTGCACGGGACACCATTGCAGAAGAGCACTCTCGCACAACACAGGTAAGTCAAGGGGACATGTGCAGGCAACACTGTCTGTCCAAACCACAGGCACACAGGGAACACACCGTGCATGAAGGTCAGGAGTTGAAGGGTCTCGCATACCAACACATTAGCAGAGAGGGTGAGCACTCAAATAAACACACACACACACACCAGGCAGCATACAGGGGCAGCAGCACAGCAATGCGGAAATTACGCTATCACAGCACCACCAACCACCCTCACCACCTGGACTGTCCACGCACGTGTGTCAGGACCTGGGCAACCTGCACCTTGTGTACAGTGCAATGCAGGCATCATCATCCACACGCACCTGTGGACAGCAGTTGGGAGAGTGTGCAGGTGGTCCGTGTGTCAGTTTGGTGAGCAGAGCACCCAGCAGTGCACTGCCCACCATGCACACACATTGCACACAGGGCAGCACCAGACAGGGCCTGCATTGGGAGACAGCTCAGTCAGGAGCACTGTCCCAGGCCACCGGATGCATGGGCGGCCCCGCGTGGCTAGCAGCACTGGCAGGCTGCGCAGGGGGGCCCATGGTGCACTGCACTACTCAGGGGTCCCAGTGCGTGACCGCGACCTTGCCCGCACAGGGGTCTGCATCGCTGAAAGAAACTTGCACCAGGGGTGCTCGGGATGCCACAGCAGAACCGGCGTCGACAGGCCTGGTGTGCCATGCGGCGCCGGGAATGGGGAGTGGAGTGCGCGCACTGTGGAGTGGGTGGTACAGGGTCACCAGACAGTGTGGTCAATGCAGTCGCCACAGAGACCACTGCCTGGGTCAGCCTGTCGATGGCAGCGGTCACATCCGTCCGCATATGGACCATCTCGGCCCGGTCCGAGCACACTCCCTGCTATGCGCGCTCCACGGACACAGTCAGTGCCTCCACGGACCTTGCAACCCGCCCCTGCAGCTGTACCGACTCCTGCAGCAGGCAGGTGTGCACGTCAAAAGGGTACTGTGCCCCAATGGCATCGTGACCCCAAGGGTGTGGATGGTCCTGGTGCACAGCACCCCTTGAGGGTGGCCGCTGTTCACCAGGACCAGGTATGGGCTGATCCAAGAGGCGGTGGACAAGTGCCACTGCCTGACGCTGTCCCCCAGGCCTGGTGTGCAACTGCTGCTGCTTCCCTCCAACTGCTGAGCCCCCAGGTCCACCTGTTTCCACCCTGTGCTGTCAACAGTGCCAGACACCTGCTCAGCCACGGTGCTGCCCACCGGTGCTGACAGGCCCAGCCTGTGACTGTGCCAGCATGCTGGTACACAGGTGTGGAGCTGGGCGGCCGGGGGCACCGTGCTGGCCTGCCGTGTGTCCTCGTGGGACACACCTCTCACTAGCCGTTGCAGGCCTGCCATCATCAATAGTGCCAGTGCGTGCCACTGCCATAGGCACAGCATGCTGGCACACCTGCATACCAGACTGCTGTGACACAGGCTGTGCACCCCTGCACCCGTATCACTGCCGGCGCGGGTTGTCAGCCCAGCGGCCTGCTTGCTGCAGTGCGTGCAGGCTGCTGGCGGAGGTGGAAGGTCCCTCCTCCTGGTCCAGCAGGTCTGCCTCACTGTCAGCACCCACCACCACCGTCTCCTGCAGACGAACAGGATCTGAAACAGAAAGAAAGTACATGTGAGTGCATGTGAACAACAGCCGCCCCCCCCAACAACATCACCATGACATACCGTGCAGTGATGGGCTTCCACCTGTCTGGAATCCTCCGCCAGGAACACCCCAATGGCACTTTCGGCTGCATGGCGCGACCAGTGTCTCCTCGGTCGGGGTCAGCTGCAACACCACTGGTGGTCCCCACCAGTGGCAGCATCCACCCTGAAGGCTGCCACCTTCTCCTTCAGCCTCCTGTGGTCAGTCCCCATCTTCTTGCGGCACTCCTTCACGGGCGCTGGTGGCTTCGTGCAGGTTGGCGGCCAGAGCTACCCCTCCCATGCAGCTGCAGCTGCTGAGGGTGCCCTCCGCCCACTCCAAGCGGCTCATCCTCCAGGTAGGCCTGGAGGAGGGCCTCGATCTCTGCTGTGGTGAAGTGGCCTCCTCCTCGCCCGCCGTCACACCCTCGGCCTGGTTCTGCGTCAGTCATGCTGATCTGTATGGGTGGAAGTGGACACCTGTCACACTGCAGTCCACAGCATTTCCCCATGAGCATAGCTGCAGGCCGGGGGGGGCAGAAGCCCCCCCCTTTCCTCGCTGCCTGGGAGATACTGATGGAAAGGGTGCCCTCTGCCCCCTTCTAAGTGCCCTCATCATGCTCAGCCCCCTCATCCCGTGACACCCTCCAGCACCCCTGCCCATGTGCATTGTCCTGAGCATCACACAGCATGTAACTCACCTCTCAGCTGCAACAACCAAATCTGGCCGCCACAACCCAGTGTCGTATTTTATAGCGCAACACATGCAAATGAGGTGTGGCGCAACTTTAATAGACATGCTAATCGCGCCACTGCGCACTGAATGGCTGATCGCCTGCTTTGCATATATCGGCTGAATATCGCGTAAATGCGCTTAGCGCGTAAAGGAAAGGTCTGGCTGAGCCGATGGCGCATGTTTGTGGTTGTGTGCTACACTGCATTGCGCATGCCCAGGCGGGTTACGCATGCGTCGATCGGCGCTACCAGAACTGCTGATAGCGATAGGCTATTCTGGACATGGCCACCATTGTGCCAGTGGCGCTGCAGCACTGGGCACTATATGGTGCTGTGGCACCTCCTGGCGATAGTCCCCTGTGGCACTGGTGCTGTGCTCGCGGTCGCGAGGATACCTATGCATCCTATGGCTGTGCGTAGCCTTGCGTCATTGCCGTGACCTTAGGTATGCCCTCGGCCCCTGGCGCTGAGTGCATGCCATGTATGCGTCCCTATTCGCTGTCTCGCTTCACAAGCGCCATGTAAAGTAAGCCGGCGCTGTGCGAACAGCGCGATAGGTGCCTGTGCTGGTCTATTGCGCAACAACTCCACGTGGGGTCACAGCGCAGCGGGGCGCCATATTGCCTGCTGTAAAGTTGGTGCCATGGCTAGGAGGAGGGCGGTGCCGTGGAGCCAAGTTGAGGTGGCCAACCTGGTGGCCCTAGTGGAGCCCCACTATGACCAACTGTATGGTGAGGCCCCCCTCACCGGACCGAGGACCCATGTGTGGCAGCAAGTGGCCACTGACCTGGTGGGGTCACTGGCGGGGCGGTCTGCGAGCAGTGCCGGCACCGGTTCAGTGATCTCCGCCGGAGGAACCCGGAGCTGTTAGCGCGGCTGCGTTCCCGTGCCAGGCGGGGCCTGGTGCCTAGGCCACGTGAGTGTACCATCTATTCACCTATATTCTCTGTAGGGGTGTGTGTGTGCCTGGGTGGCTGTGCATCGGTGTGTCAGTGTGTGCAGCTGTGCGATGGATGGTTATGGCTGTGTGGGCAGGCAGTCTTACTGGGGCAGGGGGCACTCTGCTTTTGAGTCACACTGATGTTTGTCTCACCATATGTCTCCCACAGGCCGGATGGTGATGGCGCCGGACGCGGCTGATGTGGGCCATGCCAGGGCCCCAGTCCCACAGGCCGTCTCGGCCATGGCGGCAGCAGCATCAACAGCAGCAGCAGCAGCGGCAGACTGAGCTGCTGGAGGAGTGTGAGTATCATTACGTCATGGATGCTATTGCATGCTGGGGGGGCAGGACCACCAACCATGATGGACACAACCAGATGGGTGGTAGTAGTTCCACTATACGTAACACTGGTGAGTCCCACACTGGAGTACAGTGTACAGTTCTGGAACACATAGCTGCGTATGGACGGGGACTGGGTGGAGAGTGTTCACAGGAGGCGACATGGATGGTGCATGGATTGCATCACATGTCCTATGCAGACAGGTTGGACGGAACTGAACATGTACTCCTGGAGGGAGGAGGTGTGGGGATATGATGGGGTCATACGAGTATTGTACAGGGGAACAGTGTGCAGGAACCAATATTTGTCAGCGTAGAGGATGTTCCAGGTGTAGAGGGCATGGGATGCAGTTGGAGGGGGTTTAAGGAAACATGCGAATATGTTTCCTCACATTATGGGTGGTGGACGAGTGGAACACCCTGCCAGAGGATGTGGTGGGGGCTGACTTGGTCACGGGAGATCTGTATGTGTGGGCTCGCCATGAGGGACTTCTGGAGGTCAGGGGTGAGGGGGAATGGACTTATAGGACATGAGAGTGATCGTACAAGGCCAAATGGCCAGACTAGGTGTCCCATAGGCCCTATCTGCCGACACTGTCTATGTATCCATGTAGGTAGGTGACTGGTGACCTGCATCACAGTGCAGCATCACGCGTCTGTGTGTATGCATCACAGGTGGTCCAGGCATGCACTGGGCACATAGCTGTGACTGGCATCGCACCACGTTGCAACATCACATGACAGCCTAGTTTGTACTGTGATTGGCGTGGGCAGTGTGTGTGAGCGGTGGTGCGCATGGCTGGTGCCGCCTGTTTGTGATGGCCATGTGCATGTTCACTGTGGGTGGGTGCATGCCATCCGCCTTTGATTGGGTTAGCTGGGTTGCAGGTTGGGTGGTGTTCAGGGTTGTGGTCAGTCTCAGCCATTGGCTGTGTTCCCATTTTCCCTGAGCCTCAGTGTTAGCCGAGCATGGCGCCGCGATGTCCGCGCCTGACACAGCTGGCGGCGACAACAGAGCTCCTGCAAGCCCTACAGCAACAGGGGAGCATGGCACAGACACAGGAGGGGAAGACGGCAGGGGAGGAGCAGGAGCCTGCTGGGCCGTAGCCCACCTTTTATTGCCCTTCCCCATCCCTTTCACCCTGACTTCCCTCTCCAAGTTGTTTTCCTCCCTTGCACACCTCCTTTTACCCGTCCCCCAACTTGTACATAGTTTTAGCTGTTTTGTTACCTCTTTTGTTTGAATATAAAATTCTATTTTGGTACAACTGCTGTGTTGTGTCTGCTTTGCAACTGGCTCTGGGTGCTCCGTTGCAGGGTGTACATGCCATCTGGGCTACTATGGTCCTGGATATATGTGTGTGTGTGTGTGTGTCCATGGGGAGGTATCACCAGCATAGCATTGCCTTCTGTTGCTCTCGCCATCTGCTGCCACCCACTGATGGGTGCACAGGGTGGGTCTGGGTGGTCTGCTTCTCTGCAGCATGGGGTTGACGTGTGGCACGGGGTGCATGGTGTTTCCTGCAGTGCCTGTCACTGCACATGAGCGGTGTCTTGGGGCACGGTGCAGCTGTGCTGTGCGTACAGGGGGACTGATGTGCACTGTGGTTGTCAACCCCTGGGTGTGGCACTCTCTGCCTGCCAGTGGTTGTGCTGGGCGTCATGGCTCTGCTATGCTTTGGTTGGTTTGTCCCCATGGGCACGTGGATCAGCCGTCCCACCCCCAGTGATGCTGTGCTTGGGGTGTGCCAGTGTGTGTGTGGGTTCTGCAGTGAGTTCCTGTGCCATGTGTGGCATGGCTGGGGTGGGCCCCAGCCTGCCTCCCTGGATGTGCAGTTCCATTGCTCTGGGGGCTGTGCTTGCGCTATGGCAGCTCTGCACTGCTCAGCTGAGCTTCCATGGTTGCGCCATAGCGCAGCATTTTGGCTCAGCTTCTCCTTCCTGGTTGCGCGATGGCGCAGTATGTGCGATATTCAGACGTTGGTTGCTTGCGCAATTTGCTCTGCTCCATGTTTGAATATCGCACCTGTTGCGCATTTGCACAACTGGTTTGTGCTTGCTCCTGCTGTTGCGCCAGTTTTGAGCGCAGTTTGAATATCTGGGCCGTGGTGTCTTAAATTTAAATACTTTAAAGTGATTTTCTTAGATTCCAACCTGACACATTGTTTTATAACTTATGTCGGCAAAATTCATTCTGTCCCTTTTTCAATATTTTATTCAGTGTATGAATTAAGATAGACATGATCATACTTTGGCCCAGACAAGGTGGCCAGCCAATTCCTTCACTTCCCAATTGATGAACATGCCCGTGCACTATGACGTCCAGCAAGGGAGAGCACAGGGGTGTGCCCCTTTGAAATGAATGGGACTCGAATTTCCTTCCTATTTAATACCTTATGATATGGAGTTGGAGATTAAGAAGGCCACCGCTCTACTAACAAGGGCCTTGTAGTCAAGCAGTGGCTCCTAAATTGCCATACATACTCTACAGGAGTTTCAACAGGCAAGACAGATAAATCCTCTATCTTGCCTGTTGAAACTCCTATATATATGGCAATTTAGTCAATGAATAAAACTTTACAATTTGTATCGACAACAGCACCTGTGAAGATGATACTCTCTCTGGAGCACTTGTCCTCCCTCAGGGGCCAAAAAGGGGGACCACACAGTCACAATCTCTTCACTGTGTCCACCTCCTGAAGTATATGGATACGTGTGTCCTGGAGGAAGACAATGTCGAAGTGAAGATCCTGTAAGATAGAAAAGGTAGTGAGTTTCTTCTCCATATTGCAAATACTGTTCACATTAAGGGCAGTGACCAAAAAATCTTGTATGAGAAAACTGCTCATACAGAAGAAAGGATGAAGGACATATGCAACACAAAGCATCATTTTTGTTTTCCACCCCTTTTCCTGCTTCTCAACAGTCTAGGGCAGATTTTCAAAGGGTGGTGCAGGGCTTGTATCAAGCACTCTGCCACATCATTTTGTTACCGCAGCTACGCCATTCCGGTTTGCTGCAACAATGCCTGATTTTCCAATCTCAGGCCCAATTGCAACAGTTTTACTGCTTTATGGCAGCTTGTGCCAAATCTTGGGTGCAAGCTCTGTGAAAACAGTCCTTGTTATTGATGCATGCTAGACCACAAAAAGATGGTCTAGTGTGTGTGTCAATTGCCGGAAGGGATACAAAATTTCTTTGATTTGCTGCTAGCTCAATATGCCATGTCTTTGGTGCATCCAGGGCATGCAGTAATCTTGGACGTTTGAAAATCCAGTCCCTAGTGTTTTTCCTCTTTTTTGATGTCCCAGGTTCAGGACACAGATATTCTGTGCCAGAAGCTGGCTCTTGCTGTGAAGAAGGGATGTATGGGTCACTGTTTTAGCCCTTTATGGAGGTCACTGTTATGTGCACTCGCTGTTTGTGCACTCGATATTTTGCAGTCGCAGTTTTTGTACCATTATTTTCACACTGTTTTGACATGGAACTGTCCTTCATCTGAGGGTTTCTCTTCAATTTCAAATCTCAGTCTCTCTCTAACAAAAGATTGCTCTTTTTATAAGAAGTCTGTGCCTGGCAATTAACTTCAGCATCCTGAACTCATTAAGATATCTCCTGTTACTCACAAAATGTATCAGAACTTTGTCAGTTTCTTTCCTTGCAAGTGCAACAAAATAGAACAGTGTGTCCCAGAACTAATCTCCTGTTGACAACTCTGCAATAAGAGTTTGTGGAGGTCAAACTGCATCTCAAAGAGAACCCCCTGAGTTTCCAATAGCTTTTTTTTTTAATCATTTCAACAATATAACTCTATATACACGAACCAGAGAACCCAGTTTCACATAAAGATCCACATATATTTTCATAACCCCAGAGAAGCAAGGGGTAAGAAAAGATAGAAACAGCAAGAAACAGCAAGTGGAGGCAGGGAGACAGCAGGGGCGGAATTGTGAGACTGTCAGAGTGATCAGTTCCTAGGTCTCACAAGAAAATATGATTGCGCAATCAGACAGATAAGAGACAAAAAAGGAGAGGCTAGAACAGATACTTGCTTTTAACTCTTGCTGCATAACAAATGGAACAGGGTCTTATTCAGCCCTGTCACAACAAGAATTAAGTCTGTCAAACACAGGGGACCATCCAATTGGTAGAAGCTGCAGCATCACTGTAACAGTTAAAAAATATATAATAGTGATACTTGGCAAAGTTTCACAAGTGGATAAATCCTGATGGTAATAACTCCTGAGGGCCACATCATCATTCAATATATGTACATTTGTACGTGACATGTCTTTTTTAGTTTTCTTGGTACTTTCTATACTATCCCTTCCCCTTTCTCTCTGCAGTACTGTGTTTTGTTTCATGCTCTTTATTTTATATGTCATTGTTCCTTTGTCTCTCTTGGTGTTCTTTATTTTTCTCTCTCTCTTCTTTTCTGTCTTTTGTTTAGCTTTTCCCTCCATATTTTGTGCTTATTGGCTTTACTGTTGCCAGGCCACTGCAGATATTAAAACACGGGTAACACTAAAAAACATGTTAGCAACCAGTACTAATTGATAGCATAAAGATCCTTATAGATGTCTGAATATAATTTGAACCCATAATTTGCATAAATATGCATACTAATCATATGCAAACTACATGCAAATAGATCGTTTTCATTACTGAACCACTTAAACTATTTTTAAGGAAGGGTGGTCCTTTTGACTTTACATTTTGGAACTGACCAAGTTCTGGGAGAGGTATTTTTTTAGGGCTGCAGTAGGCAGAGCCCTGCAGAACTCTTGCTATTAGAAAAGCACTCCTGCATTCTTTGTGACTGAACAACATGTTGAAGTGTGACCACAGTCACCTCCGCGTCTGTGAAGCACTCTGCTCAATGTCTCTATAGGAAGTTGCACTGCACTGTTTGAAATCCTCGTACTGCCCCCCCATCCACTACTGCACATGCATGATTATTTGTACAACTTTTTTTTTACTTTAATTATTGTTTCCTCCCCCCACCTGACCCTCCCTCTCAGCACCCACCACCCTACACCCCTCCAGAAACATAATAGTGACAGTGGGGGTGCCCAATCCCCCAGTGTATCAATCATGAAATCATCATATGCCCCCATCCACTACTGCACATGCACGATTATTTCTGCATTTTTTTTTATTTATTTATTGTCCTCTCCCTCTCAGCACCCACCACTCCACTCCCCCCCCCAGAAACTTAATAGTGACACTGGGGGTTCCCAATCCCCCAGTGTTCTGATCAAGAAATCATTGTATACCTCCCCCCGATCCACTACTGCGCATGCGCTGTTATTTGTGCTGTCTTTTTTATTGTATTTATTATTTTCTCCCCAACCCAAACCTCCCTCTCAGCACCCACTTCCCCACTCCCCTGCCAGAAATGTAACAGTGGCACTGGGGGTGCCCAATCTCCCAGTGCAGGAATCCTCATTTGTTTTTTGTTTTTTTGTACCTGTACAAAGAAAGTCCATTAATGTCTTTTGCAGCCATTGCACTCCCCCCCACTAGACCCTCCCACTTAGCACCCACCACCCTGCACCCCCAAGCCCTTATTTACCCATCGGTGGTCCAGCACCATAATCCTCTTGAACCACAGACACGTCTTCACTATTCAATGCCGGACCGCAAACTGAAGAAACAGGTATGCAGTTCAATGTATTTCAATGGGGTTTGGAACTTAGTGACATAACCTAGGCATTTTTCCATATTTTTGGCCCACAGTTTCAACATGCTTTCCTTGGGACCCTACCTCATGAACTGTTGTAAGGCAGATCTGTCCCGAAAGGGGATTTTGCGGTCCCTGTGTGAATTCATCTTTCAGGCAGGAGTTGAAAATCTTCTCTGCCTTTGTTCATGAAGTGGGGTCATAAGAAGGCTATGTTGAAATTTGGTGTAAAAATATTGACAAACAACAAAGTTATGAGCCTACATTGAATTTTGCGAAGACAGGCTTGTAACTTTGGTAATTTTCAATATCTTTACCCCAATTTTACAACATAGCCATATCTTTACAGCACCTCATGAATGTGACAGCTGTACTTTTTAAAATCCTGACCAAAATGTTTTTTTCACATCCCGAAATGTGATTTCACTGTCCCTGCATGTAATTACCTTTCGGGCAGGAGTTCAAAATGTTCTCTGCCCCTTTTCATGAGGTGGGATCATAAGAAGGCTATGTTGGAAATATAGTGTAAAATATTATAAAACAAAAAGGTTATGAGCCTATGCTGAATTTCGTGAACACAGGCTTGTAAATTAAGTCATTTTCATTATCTTGACTCCAATTTTACAGCATAACCATTTTTTACAGCACCTCATGAATGTGATCACTGTCATTTTTCAGCTCTGGCCAAAAATATTTTTTTGTGATCCCAAAGGTTGACTTCACAGTCCCTGTGTGAAATCACATTTCAGACATTAGTGGAAGCTTTGCTCTGCCCTTCTTCATGAAACAGGATCATAACAAGGCCATATTAAAAATTTGGTGTACAAATATTACAAACCAACAAGTGTCAGCCTACATTACATTTTGCTAATGCAGGCTTGTAACTTTGGTAATTTTCAATATTTTTACCCCAAATTCCTCCCATGCAGCCCTATCGGCTCTGGCCAGAGTTTGTTTTTTTTAGAGCTGGCTCTGCTCAACCCTGTACTGCTCTGTATTTCTGAGTATCACTTCCAGCAAGACTGACACTTTTCAAGTGTAAATGTGTGCTGCACTAGGGGTTGGGGATTGAGATGGGAGAAAGGAGGTCTGTGGGTTGAAGGCTGAGGTGGGGCACATATGCTGCTATGAAAAATGAATGAGCAGAGAGAAATTGTAGCTCTGCCTTTATGATAAACCTTTTGTCAGTGTCATTTACAAAAACCTGTGAGCTCATAGGTCAGGTAAACATACACAGTCAGATAGCAAATGCCTGGAGAATGCTCCAATAATACATATAATTCTACAGAGAACCTAGCAACACCTAAAACTGTTTTAACAGTTACAATTTAACAAATAATTTAAAAAGTTTATTATAACAATGAGACTCTCATTCTTGGTCCTTTCTTGGAGGATAATGCCTGTCGGGAGGTCAGCCTCCCACCAGGTAGTATCTCCCTAGTGGTGCTTTTACCAAAGATACCCTGTAACATAATTAAGAAAATCAGTTTTACAGACACCCTGTAACACAATTTATGTATGGGGATAAATATTTCATTAAATAATGTCTCCTTGATCTGAATTTAATTTGTGAGGTTTCCAATTTGAGATAGAGTTAACCTTTCCTCTGTTAACTGGCAGGTACTTTTTGCCTTTGAGTAGCTGTTGCTTCTCAAATACATTGGCAGGCAAGTCTCAGATCCCTCTTAAAATATTTAGATTATGAAATATATTTTGTTCATGCTCTGTTATTAACTTTGCACAGCCTGTCTATCACTAGCATAAGAGTAATGTTTGAAGATGGAAAAGGAACATCTGAAAATGCCACACATTTTTTTTAAGTTCTGAATTAAAACATTGCCACTGAATGTGATCAAAAGTAAACTAGAGTCATTATACATACATACATACATACATACATACATACATACATACATACTGTACATACATATTTAGGGGAAATGCAAGAAAGACCATTAGCCCATCTAATTCCTTCCTCCCACCTGCTCAGCGGGAATACCCTGTTACCCCATTTTCTTGAAAATTCCATGTGGAGCTTGAGCTTGAAAGGTCATTATGGTTTCAGCTCTACTAGTCTATTCCAAATGTTCACCACTCATTGTGTTATGCAGTTCTTCCTGAGTTTTCCCTTGATTCTTCCTCCCATCAATGACATTGGTTGTCCCCTTGGCCTTTCCTCCTTGTGCATCTTGAAGATCAGCACTTGGTTTGATTGTGTTGCCCTTTTTAGATATGTGAATACAGTAATCACATCTCCCCAGAGCCTAGGTGACCACAGGTGGGGTGCAGGGGTAGGAATTTGAGGGAGGGATGATGTAACCTGGCTCTGGAGTGCAATGATGCAGTTGCATGAGCATGCACATCAGTGAACCCTCACTGGCTGCATCCTTGAGGCAGGCAGAAACAAAGTGAATTGATCTTAGAGCATAGCAGCATGATGCTGGCACACTTGGGCCTCACCATTCCAACTTACCTCTGTCCTCTACACTTGTGGGCCAAAGGGGCACCCTTATCTACCAGGTTTCCTGATGGAATTCACCATGGGTCAGAATACCCTGTGGACTGCATGATGACAGGTAACATAGAAACATAGAATTTCACAACAGAAAAAGACAGCTTAACCCACCTAGTCTGCCTTTATGTTTCCTACCTATTCAGCCTTCACTAGACCTAACTTGCCTCGGTCAACCCTCCAACCTCCCTGCATCCTAGTATACCGCTGTGTCTTTCCAATGCATGTTTGAAGCCCCCCACTTTTCTTGCCTTCACTACTTCTGCTGGCAGTCTATTCCAGGCATCCACTACTCTTTCAGTGAAGAAATAGCTCCTCACAACACTCAAATTTCTCCTCTCCAGCTTCATTGCATGGCCTCTGGTCATGGTGCTTATTCTCATTTGAAAGAGACTCCCCACCTATATGCTATTCACCCCTTTGAGGTGCTTGTAGGTCTCTATCATATCCCTCCTCTCTCTACTTTCTTCCAGTGTGTGCACGTTGAGATCCTGCAATCTCTCTTTGGAGGGCTTTTCGTACAATTCATGTACCATTTTAGTTGCTGTGCTCTGGACCGCCTGTAATTTGTCTATATCCTTTCTGAGGTGCAGTCTCTAAAACTGAACACAGTACTCTTGGTGTGACCACACCAGCGAGTGATACATGGCAACACCACCTCCCTCATCCTGCCAGGGATAACACTCACTATGCAACCCTGCAATCCACAAGCCCTAACCACTGCCTCATCACACTGTCCTGCCACCTTCAGATCTTCATATATGATAATCCCAAGGACCTGACTCCCTTTCCTGCCTAGTGACTGTTAGTATCCCCCCATCCTATACTCAGCACCAGGGTTTCTATGTCCTAGGTGCATTATTTTGCACTTTATGGCATTTAACCCCAACTGCTATGCTTTTAACCATTCCTTGAGTTTCCCCAAGATCCTTGTGCATTTTTACACCTCTTCTAGAATCTCCACCCTATTGCAGATTTTGGTATAATCTCCAAAAAGGCATACCTTCCCTTCCAGCTCTTCTGCAATATCCCCTATGTAGATATTGAAGAGGACTGGTCCCAGTTCCAAGCCCTGTGGTACCCCACCAGTCACACTCCTCTATTTAGAATGAGTTCTGTTAACCACCACCCCATGTCTAATATTCTTTAACCAGTTTCTAACCCAATGTACTATTATGGCTCCCACTGTTAGGTTGGTCAACTTTCTAATTAGCCTTCTATGTGACACTGTGTGAAAGGCCTTGCTAAAGTCTAAAGAGCCTAGGCCACGTCCACTGCTCACTCCTGATTGATTTTCCTGGCCACTCAGTCAAAGAAATCTATTAGGTTCATTTGGCATGACCCCCCCCCCCCACAAATCCATGTTGTCAGTGGCCTTGCAGCCCACTGGATTCAAGATATTCTATCAGCCTTCCTTTCAATACTGTTTCCATCAATCTCCCCATCACTGAAGTGAGACTGACTGGTCTATAGTTGCTATCATCCTCCCTGCTGCCACTTTTATGCAGAGGGACAAAATCAACCCTTCCTCAGTCCTCTGGAACCACTCCTGTTTCTAGTAACCTGTTGAACAAGACTGTCAGTGAGGCATCCACAACCCTCCCTAAGTTCTTTTAGTACCATGGGGTGAATCCCATCCAGTCCCATAGCCTTGTCCACCTTCAGGGCTGCAAGTCCTTTCAGCAATCTTTCCTCTGAAGATGGAACTATGCCCATCCCCTCCCCACCCTAGCCCTGCTTGGAGGACCGTCTACTCCACCCTCTACTGTGAAGACTGAACAAAAGTATGGTACAAGCTCGATTATCTGAACTGCTTGGAAGACATGAAATTAGTTTAGATAATCAGGACTTTGTAAACCTGTAATTAAAGTGTTCAAAGTGCATTCACTTGGGAGACATGCTATCAGTTTATTAGACAGGGATGTCCAAATAACGGGGGCCATTAGATCGAGACTGCGCTGTATCTGTTTAAGATGTCATCTTTTTCTTGGTCTGCTTCTGCACAGTCTGCCACTTTCACCCTTCTAATTCTTGCTATCCCTACCCTTGTTTCCCTTGTCTCACTTATGTACCTGAAGAAAGTTTTATCCCTGGTAGCGACCCCTTTGGCAATCCTTTCTTCTGTCTGTACCTTTGCTCCCCTCATTCGCCAGGTAAGTGCCACCACAGTCAAAAAGTGCCAGGGAAAAGGGTTGGATAGGGCTGGGTAGGCACCTGGCAAAGATGGGCAGCTTCTGTGGCCAGGGAATGAACAGTACTAAAACATTTAATGGAAATGAACCATGACTTAATAGACAGCTGAGCTCCTGCCATGGTGACATCACAAAAGGAGAGGGCAGGGCACATAATGTTTTAACTCTGTTGGGCCTCTACAGACATGTACTTGTATGTTGCTGCATTTATTGTCAAAACAGCAACCAAATTGTCAGCATAGCCTTCTTATTACCCCACCTCACAAACCTGGTAGTGAAAATTTTCAAATCCCTGCCAAAACATCAATCTGCAGCATTGAAATGTTACTGTGTGCCACAGGTGCAAAAATAAATTTTGGTCAGGATTTGAAAACTGACAGCTGTCATGTTCATGAGGTGGTGTAAAAAATGGCTAAGTTAAAAATTTGGGGTCAAAATATTTAAAATTACCAAAGTTACGAGTGAGTGTAGTAACATTTCAACGTATGCAGATAACGTTACCATTTTTGCATATTTTGACCCAAAATTTTCAACACAGCCTTCTTATCACCCCACTTCATAAACAAGGGCAGTGAAAGTTTTCAAATCTTGACTGAAAGGTGTTTTTGCCAAGTGACTGCAAAATAGCCTTTTGGGCTTGATTGCATAATTCCACTACCATTGGTCATGAGGTGGGGTCCCAAAAAGGCCATGTTGAAAATTCAGGGTCAAAATATGCAAAAATGACAAAGATATGCATCAAAGTTCAAAACCCCATTGAAATACATTGAACCACACTTACCTTGGTTTCTCATATTGCGGTTGGTGGTCCCAGCAGCAAGATGTGTCTTTGATCGGAGAGTGGGTCTTTACCCTATGACCAGGTCAGGTGAGTGAGGGTGTGTGAGGGTGTACTGGGGGCTGTGGGGTGGTGAGTGCTGAGAGGGACATGGGTGTGTGGGGGGGTCAGATTGACAAGGGACCGTTTTCTTTTTTTACAGATTATAACAAAAAAAACATTGATTGACTGTTTTCTTTATTTCAGATAGGGAGGTTAATTGGAGGGTGGGGATGCCACTAGACACCAGGGAAAGAGAAAAACATTATGGGGGCAGTGATCAGAGGATGGAGGTTGCCACTAGACACCAGGGAAAGAGAAAAGCATTATGAGAACGGCAATCAAAAAGGGGTGCCACTAGACACCAGGCAAAGACAAAAACATTACAGGGACAGTGATCAGAGGGTGCAGGGTGCCACTAGACACCAGGGAAAGAGAAAAACATTATGGTGACTACAATCAGAGGGTGGGGGTGCCATTAGACACCAGGGAAAGAGAAAAACATTATGTGAACAGCAATTGGAGGGTAGGGGGTGCCACTAGACACCAGGGAAAGAGAAAAACATTATGTGAACAGCAATTGGAGGGTAGGGGGTGCCACTAGATACCAGGGAAAGTAAAACATATAACGAGGATGGAGCTCAGAGGATGGGGGGTGGGGTGCCTCTAGACACCAGGGGAAAAATGAGTTATGGCCAAGGCCACTGATTTACGGTGATTAAAATAATTAAATTCCGTTTTCAAGACTTAAGATTCCGGAATTTCACCGGTGATTGTTACTCTAATTTCCAGATTTTACCGGGATTCTGTTATCATTCTTTTAGTATGTGCATAAATAATCAGAATGAAAGAAGGCTTAATATACAGAGCATTAAATAAAGCAAACTGAAAGTAGTACAGGAAGGAATTAAAAGAAAAACATTTTTTATAGATTTACTGATCTGATAGAAAATGCCAGATTCCATGAAATCTTCATTTTAACCGGTTTTCAGGCAGCCCTAATTCCGGAATTTTACCGGATTTTCCGGTAAAAACCGAAAAACAGTGGCCTTGGTTATGGCTTGTTAAACTCCCTATGTTATACTATGGGAATTTGCCTTTTTTAATGTTTGTGCTTTTTATATAGCCCATAGATACAGTATTTATGGGGGAATTATGGGTTATTCTTGCAGTACTCATTAAGACCTTTGGCTTGATACATAGATTGTCCCTTACTTCCAAACATTGAGGGATTTATGGCTTGTTGAAGTGGAAATGTGTAAAAAAAACACTAAGTCCAAATATTTTTTCTTAGAAAAAAATCCTGAATCTGAAATGAAAAAAAACATATGAAAAAGGATCCCGTCAAATGAAAAGAGAATCACAAAAAAAACGAAGTTCAAAAATTGTTTTTGTATGATGGGATCCTTTTTTCATATGAACAAAAAAAGCATATGAAAAAGGATCCCTTCAAACAAAAAAGGAATTGGAAAAAAAATTAAGTCCAAAATCTTTTTGCATATGAAAGATCCTTTTTTGTATTGCCAAACTCCTTTTTCATACGGCCATAAGAAAAAAACGGAAGCAAGTCACAAACATAGAAACATAGAAGTTCATGGCAGATAAGGACCGCAAGGCCCATCCAGTCTGCCTATTTCTTTTTCTACCTAATGAATGTGCCATCGGCATTTGCTCTGTCAATGGCCTATCTACTTATACTCATCTGTATTGCTCCCTTATGCCTATCCCATGCCTGTTTGAAGCCCTGTATTCATATCCACCACTCCCTGAGATAGGCCATTCCATGCATCCACCACCCTTTCTGTGAAAAAGAACTTTCTCACATTACCCCTTAATCAGCCTCCCTCTAATCTCATGCTGTGTCCTCTTGTCCTGATATTTTTCTTATATTGAATCATGTTAGACTATTTCACCTTGTTAATGCCCTTAAGGTGTTTGAATGTTTTAATCATGTCACCTCTCTCCCTCCTTTGCTCTAGGGTATACATATTAAGCTCCATTAATCTGTCCTCATATGTTTTCTGATGCAGTCCCTGCACCATTTTGGTTGCCCTTCTCTGGACTGCCTCAATTTGGTTAATGTCCTTGTGAAGGTATGGCCTCCAGTACTGCATGCAGTACTCCAGATGGGGCCTAACCAATGTCTTGTAAAGAGGGATTATTACCTCTTACAACTTGTGATACCTCTACTAATACACCCCAACATCCCCTAGCCTTACCTACTGCTTTAGTGGTCTGCTTGGATGATTTCAGGTTATCTGTGATGATGATGCCCAAGTCTCTTTCTTCCTTGTGACTGCCAGCAACTCCCCTCCCAGCCTATAGGTGGCTTCAGGGTTTCTGTTCCCTATGTGCATGATCTTGCACTTCTTTGCATTAAACCCCAGTTGCCACTCTTCCGACCATTTTGCCAGTTTATCCAGATCTCTTCTCATTCTGCCCACCCCATCTGGATCATCTATTTTGTTGCAGATCTTGGTGTCATCTGCAAACAGACAAACCTTACCCTCCAGTCCATCTGCAATATCACTGATGAAGATATTGAAGAGGACTGGCCCCAGGACTGATCCCTGAGGTACCCCACTTGTGACTTGAGTCTCTTCTTAGTGTATACCATTTACCACCACTCTGTTTTCTGCCCGTCAACCAGTTTGCAACCCAGTTGACCAACTTCTGACCCACCCCGAGCCTACCCAGCTTATTCATCAATCTTTTATGTGTAATAGTATCGAAAGCTTTTCTGAAGTCAAGGTAGGTGACATCAACTGCTCCCCCTTGGTCCACCACTCTGGTTACCCAATCAAAAAATCTGTATGATTAGTTTGACAGGACCTTCCTGTTGTAAACCCACGCTGTCTTGGATCTTGTGCTCCTATGGATTCCAGGTGTTGCACTATCCTTTCCTTAAGGAGAGCCTTCATAATCTTGCCCACTACTGAGGTAAGATTGACTGGTCTGTAGTTCCCTGCCTCCTCCCTGCTACCACTCTTGTGGAGCAGGATCACATGAGCCCTTCTCCAGTCTTCTGTGATCTCTTCTGTGCTCAGAGACTCACTAAACTGTTCTGATAATGGCTCTACTAGTTCCACCCTTAGCTCCTTTAGTACCCTGGGATGTATGCCATCAGGTCCCATTGCCTTTGTCCACCCTAAGCTTATCGAGCTCTTGTTGGACCCTTTCTTTTGTGAAGGGACTTGTGCACACCTCCCTCCCCCCTGTGTCCATGATGCTAAGCTGTGGGCCCTGCCCTACCTTCTCCTCAGTAAATATTGAGCAGAAGTATCTATTTAGGATAGATGCTTTTACATGGTCCTCCTCCTCACATGCCCCTCTTCTCTTTGATCTTAGCAATACTCTCTGGACTTTCTCCTTTCACTAATGTATCTATAGAAAGTCTTGTCACCTTCTTTTACTGTTCATGTTAGTGTTTCCTCAGTTTGGGCCTTTGCCTGCCTTACTGCCTTCCTGCTTCCCTTAGGGCAGTTTGGTATGCCTCCCTGTCTTTATCCCACTGCGTTCCCTTATATCTCCTGAAGGCCAGCCTTTTGGCTCTGACCTTTTCTGCTACTGTTTTGGAGAACCAAAATAGTTTCCTTCTTCTTTTGTACTTCCTTTTCTCTCTAACACAATGGAATGTTGCTTCAAGTATTGCATCCTCAATGATTGCCCACTTTGCCTGTACCCCCCTCACCTGTATTTCTTCTTGCCAGGGCTAGCTTAACTCTGTTGGCCATCTTATCAAAGTCAGATCCTCTGACGTCTCATATTCTTGCCTTGTAATGGGATGATTTAATTCTAGTGGCCAAATTGAACCATATCAAGTGATGGTCATTGGTCCCCAGGTAACCTTCTACCTGGAGATCTGTGATCCTTTCCCCGTTAGTCAATACTAGATACAGGAAGCCCTGTCTCTTGTGGGTTGTTGTACCAGTTGTTTGAGGCCCTCCCCCTGCAGGGAATCCACTATGTGTCTAGTTCTGGCAGATGTTCTGGCATGTTGAAGTCTCCCATTATCAGAACCTCCCCTTTAGCTGTCATGTTTTGTATATCTTCTAACAGTAATGTGTCTATGTCCTCCACCTGGTCTGGAAGCCTGTAGACAACCCCAGTTCATATGGCTGTCCCATTTCCTGTTTCCAGGGTGACCCACAGTTCTTCTGGCTCCTTATGTGTATTCTGAATTTCTGTAGCTTTGATAGTTTCATTGACATAAAGGGCCACTCCACCCCCCTTTTTGCACCTCGATCTCTTCTGAACTGTACATAGTCAGGTACTGAAGTCTCCCAAGTGTGGTTACTGGTAAACCATGTCTCGCTAATGGATACTATGTCCAGTTTAGCCGCTGTCATTATTGCCTACAGGTCTGGGATCTTGTTTCCCAGACTGCAAGCATTTGTGTACAAGATTTTCTATTGGCCTGATTTCGGTGTGTTAGTTGTCGGGCGAGGTCTGGCATTTCCCCTGTGCATCATATGAGGAGCCGGATCTTTTTCCTTACCTAGTGATGCAAATGAGCTACAAACATGCTGAACACCTGTTTGACCACTAGCTGAGGGGGGAGGGGTGTTCTTCCCATTCAACGTATCGGGTGCTGAACCCCCTCCCCATT
The DNA here is from genome assembly GCA_016271365.2 of Neoceratodus forsteri. Taxonomy (NCBI): domain Eukaryota; kingdom Metazoa; phylum Chordata; order Ceratodontiformes; family Ceratodontidae; genus Neoceratodus; species Neoceratodus forsteri. The sequence goes on along the minus strand of JADMNL010000034.1, from coordinate 118,777,156 downwards.
TGCTAGTTTAAATATTCTGCAAAGACGTCAAACTTCTGCCCCAATGCACTGACTCCCTCCTTAATCAGATGCAGTCCATCAAATTTAAAGAACTTTCACTCCCAAAACTGTTGCCAGTTCCTACCAATTGTGTCCTTTTTCCTGGCACCAGCCCTTGAGCCACATGTTTAGCACCTATCTCCCTTCTCTGACCTTCTGTCCATCTGCCCCCCTCTCCCAGACTGGCAGGATCTCAGAGAAGGAGATGCCAGACGAAATGGATGATAGTTTGTTACCCAGCCTGGTCAGGTGTTCCTTGGTCTCCACAACTGACCGGCTGGCGAGATCATTAGTCCCTATGTTTACCAGGATGTCAATGTTTTCTCCTGCTTCCTGTACAATTTTAGCAATGCGGTTAGTGTCTCTCCATACTGATGTACCTGGGAGACATCTGACCATAACTCTTAGCTGGAGATAGGTATCAACTCCCCAAATCATGGAGTCTCCTATGATCAGAAGTTTTTTGGATTTCCTTTTTGCTTTTTTTGTTTTGGTTCCTGTTTTGGGCGAGATTTGTTGTGCTAGCTCCTGTGCTGCTGTGTCCTGCTCTGCAGTGTCCTCTACCCCTTTGTTTGATTTTGGAGATAGAGGCAGATACCTTTTTATAGTTTTTATGTGGTTTGTGGAGGTGATATGTTGGAGAACACCAAGTGATGGGGCACCTGATTTGCCCTTCCTAACCACCTGCCAACCTCCCAGACCAACTATCCTCTGCAGTCGCGGTGCTTCTGTTGGATGTTGGGGAAATGGCAGGCAGTTCTTATAATATATTTCCTCCTGAATATGCCATTTGAGGTGCACAATCTCTGCCCATGCTGCCTGGTGCTGAGCCCTTAGATCTCCAATGGCCCAGCATGTAGGACAGTGTACTAAATCCTGTAAAAACTGCACTTTTGAAAAGTGTCCCACAGTACCTGTAGTTAATAATATCCATTCCAGATAAGCTGCTGGGTTTATAACCTGGTCAGAGTAAATAGAAGGAGGAAAATGAAAGCAAAAGTTTGATTTTGTGTTTTGTTTGTTTGCTTGTGTATAACTTGTTATAACAAGTTAAATTACTTGTGCCCCTGTAAATGAGGTCACTGTGTGGATACTCCTCTGATCCGCACCTTCATGCTTTGCTACAGGAAATGTCACGACTGTGCTACCCTATAAAAGGAGTGTAGTGTGGGGTGGTTGGGGTGTGTTACCCTATAAAAGGAGTGTAGTGTGGGGTGGTTGGGGATGGGGATGGGAATGGGGTGGGTGGCTGGGCCCTTCCCCTGCCAAAAAAAGAAGATCAACGGATGAAAGAAACAAGGAAGTAAGAGCAGAAACAATCAGCCAGCAACAAATGCAGTAGCCCTGAAAGCTTATCCTAATGATAGATAAAACTGTAAAACCTGTAAAGCACCACCTGTAATAAATTCAAAGAAGATATACCCTGTAAGAAACACTTTGCTGCAGAGAAAAATAAAGCAGTAACAGAAGATATACCTTGCAAAAGACAATTTGAATCAGAAGATTACAACAGTAATCTGTAAACACACACACCTGTAGGCACATCCTGTAATAATGCAGCAGAAGGTATACCCAGGAACAACAATTTGAATCAGAGAAAAATAAAGCAATAAAATGTTAGCAACAAACAGTAACAATCCCTGTGAGTGCAAAATAAAAACAACACACAGTAAATCTGCCTAGCCAAAAGAAGCCTTAATCCTTTTCCTTGCTCTGGAGGGTCTTTGCTCTGTCCTTTCAAGCAACCTAGAAGAAAAGAGCTCAGGTGAAGCTAGGTGCCTTTGCCAGCAAACCTAGTAAAACTAAAAAAAAAAACACATTTGGGGGTCAGTGTTGCAACAGTTAGTGCAGAATCCACCTAACGGGGTCCCGATGAGCAAGACACATGTGTTGGTCTCTCTGGAGGATGTAATTTTTTTTTGTGGGGGTGAATTTTTTTTTAAATGGAAACAAGATGGCAGCCAAACGAAAAAAGATTTTTTCCTCACAAAAAAGATTGGCCCCATACAGAAAAAGATCCTTTTTTCGTATGGCCTAATTCTTTTTTTGTTCCAAACATATATCCTGAAGTGCCTACTGAGCATGCTCAGAACCAAAATTTTAAAATTTAATAACTCTGGAACGGATAATGTTTCCACCAAATTAGCGAAAAGCACTACTGTGGGCCAGGGCCAAGGAATACTTGGCAGTGGGGGGAAGTATCTGACACTCCACAATAGTATCAGGTAAAGAAAGCCAGTGGCTGCAGGCACCCAGTGGCTTTGAGACTTGATTTTAAGGTAGGGGACCCCAAGACAGGTCAGTGGATGGCATTCCTACCATTTACATGAAAAAGCTACCATATTGAAAAAGCTAAGAGTAAATACTTCCAGGTCCTGAAAATGATCTGGACCCCCTGATTAGAAGACTGCACTGTGCTCACTCAAGACTCTCTGTGGTGTAATCTGCATTGAGATGCAGGCTAAGCAGCTTCATGTGCACAGCTGTTTTAAGATCCTAATTCTTTGATAAGTACTTCTGATAGGGATTCGATCAGGCGGACGTGACTGTTCCGCAAACAGAGCCTTCACATAACAAGCACCCTCATGGCGTATCATTAAATCTCAGCATTTTTTGAAGAAACAGTGGGAGGCCCGTATGAATAAATGGCGCAGTCTGAGGGTCTGAGATTCTTCACACATCTGAGTCATTTCTCCAGTGTGTGAACTAAATGAGATTTTTCTTAGTCCATAAATGAGCGTTTTTGATGAGTACCATTAACTAAAACAGAGAAACAGCACAGTTGAAAAATAGCATGGTATTTTGCTCCAGCTGTGCATGGTTAAACCACAGGATCAGAATGCAGGGGAAATTAGACTAAAATAATACTTTGTCCTGTGACAGCACGTGCATTTTCTAGGGCTAGCTGTTTAATGTTAGGAAGGATGTATGGCATTATTCATAAGGCATTATTCACACCTATGCAGATTAATTCCTCAATGTATCCTTTTGCCTTTTTATCATATTAGAGTATTCACTACGGTCTGCATTTAATAAAGAAAAATACACAATCTTTTTTTTTTATAATTTCTTTATTTGTATTTTCCAACAAAAACAGATGTTTAATACAAGCAAGGAGCAATTGTTCACTAACAAAATAAGTTATGCATATATCTATACTTAAATTTAAAACAAAAGATACTTTAACCTACTCAGCAACTTTGTAAAATGTCTGAATCATAATAACTAGGAGAGGTCTGGGAGGCGGGGTAGTCAAAAATACACAATCTGACAGCTATTTTTTTTATTTTACTTAGTCTCCCTAAGGGCTTGAATCACATTGTCTTGTCAATGCCCAATGCAACCATGAAGTCATTACACAAAACTTTATTGAAGTTTTTCTGATATCATAGTGTCCTTCATTATGACATCACAGTCCAAGTCGGTCTTAGGCCTTGTAAGACCCACCTAGGCCAACTTGTTATTGGCACCCCCTGGTTCTTCCAGCACTGTGAGGGTCTGGATGTCACGCTCACACACTAACAACATCAGGGAGGCAGTGGTGTGGAAACTGTGTGTCTCCTGATATGAACACCAAGACAGTTGAGAATGAATGGGGTGGCATGTTACAGCAAAATGCAAGTCGTTATTGAGATTGCTTCCCCCTCACAATCCACACTCCAGTCAGCTGCCAAGTTTTTTAAGACCAGCCCTGACCACAGTCCTTTCCATGACAACAGACTGATGTCACAAACTCTGTACAGACACCATAAGGTCAGCTGCTGGCAAGTGGACAGTTTGCAGTGCACAGTTCGCTCATTCTGTTTATTCATGAAAGGATTGGAAAATCGTTGAGCCATGCCCATGAGCAGTGGCTAGTACAGGGACTCTATCTGGGAAGACTTGCCTGTCTGTCTGTCTATTTACAAACAATATCTATCTGTTTGTCTGTCTCTCTAAAGACAGTATCTATCTGTCTGCCTGTCTGCCTGCTTGCCTGTCTATCTAGAGACAATCTCTATGGTATCTATCCATCCATCCATCTATCTATCTATCTATCTATCTATCTATCTATCTATCTATCTCTCTCTATCTCCATCCATCCATCTATCTATCACCCCATCAGTTTAACATACAGAACACAGAATGCTGAGCGCAGAAAAAAACGCATGGCCCATCCAGTCTTTCCTGCCCCTGCCTAATGACCCATAACTCCATCCAGCTACCCCAGATTGGCTCTCCCTGTAGCCCCCCCCAGCACCCCTTTGAATCTAGTCCACCCCGTCCTGAACCTCGACACCCTATCAGTGTTTACTGTCTCATTTAGTAAGCCATTCCAATCCTCAAACACACTCGCTATGAAGAACTTCCTCACATTTTTGTGAATTTTCCCCCGATAACATATAGCTCAAGATCTTTAACATGTCCATGCATGCTGCTGTATCCTGAAGACCGCTGACCATTCTTGTCACCTTCCCTCTGGACTGTCTCCAACCTGTCACTGTCTTTTTCAAGGTGAGAGGACCAGAATTGGGCACAGTACACCAGGTGCGGCTTCACCAGAGATCTTACTGTAAAATAGGTCTGTATTGATTCAGATCCTTTTTATTAAGGACATTTTCATGAAAACAGGCCATGTGTTTCTTAGGAGTTCATCATCTGCTGTTACTTGTTCCCCACCTGAAGTAATAATACTGTACTTATGACATCACTGCCATTTCCATGGCAACAGACTGCAATATCACAACAGAGAATTGTGACTTCTGGTGGGGACAGAGTTGCCAAAGCTGATGAACGGTAAGATATAAAGATCCTGTTTTCATGAACATGTCCACAATAATTAAGACCGAGGAGGAGAGAATTATAGAAAAATATATGAATTCAAAGTGGAGGTGTGTCTAAATATTAGGTTTTCTAATGTTTTCATTTAGGTCTTAACAGCTCTTTGAAGCCTCATTTAAAAAACATGAAGAGATTACCCATTAATTTCCATTCATTTTTTTTTCTTTCTTGCTCCTCCCCCGGTCAACCCTCCTTCCGAGGAGCGCCCCATCCTCATCCTCATCACCCTGTTGTTAGCCAGTACATATGTACGTGCTGCCATATTTCCCCAGGGCTTGCAGGGTTGGTGAGGTTTCCCAAGCATCACTACAGAACGGATCCGGTTCTGGTGGTGTGCCCAGCTGGTTGGGGGCGGGGCCTGCGAGGTCTCCTCATCACCCAGCCGCTGATACTTTTCCTTCGGTATTCTTCCCTGGAGACATAACATGCAATGATGTTGTGGTGCATGCCACTCACTCCCGTGTGATGTTCACCAATGTCTGCCACGTTCCCCGATCATCCTGGCACCAGGCTGCTGTTCCCCCAACTTCCGCCAGGGGCCAGGTGAGCTGCGGGCTCTGCCCACCTGGAGGAGGAGAGCAGTCCTGCAGAAGCTCAATCCTCCTCCACCCAGCCAACCCTCTGACAGCCTGGATTTGCTCTCAAACCTGGGCTGTCGGTGTCACAAGCAGTAGCAGTACCACTGCGCCGGTGAGACGGCAACATTTATTTCCATGAATGAAAATCTGGGACATTTATTTATTTAGGAATTGTGTTCGGGAAAGTCACGCTGAGCCGAAGCTCATCTCTAGCTGCAACCTGGGGTGGGGGAGGGTACATAAAGAATAATGAAATGGGACGGGTGAGCAGCAAAAACATAAATGCAGAACAATATATAACAAAGAAGAAACAAACGTAGTTGTGTAAAGTGATACAAAAGAAAAATGGGAAAGGGTTAAAAATGAAATAAACCAGTACTGTATTAGAAAAATAAAGTAATGAAAACACAGAGAAAACAGTATCAGCAGCTGGCACTGGGCTGAGAAAAAAAGCAGGGATAGCAAGGGGGATTAATGCAAGGTCAAAGGGAGTAGGGGGAAGGAATGTCGTGGGAGGGAGAGGTAATGACTGTTTACAAGTACAGGTGTGAGCCTAGAGTTTGCAGAGTACATTTTTTTTTCCAATGATGAGTTTATCCTCCATCATTGAGTAGCCCCGTTCTGATGGTGACCCCCATCCCCGTCACCCATCATCCTGGGCCTTACCCCAGCTACTTACATACCACTATGGGTTAGTGGGTGCCATGGGCAGTGGAGGGGAGCCTACAGGGCTGTCAGCTGTCATCCTACTGCTCAGAGCTCCTTAGGGTTGGCAACACATACCATGTTCTGGCCAGACAGCGGGAAGTTGCTGGACATTTTCAGCACCTGTGCCTGACCCTTCGAGAGGCAGCTGCTGATGTTGTGACACCCAGCCTCTGCTGGATGTCTAGCAAGCAGTGGCTTGCACTGTCCCTTCCCCCTTTCCAAAGGAGGAGAGCTATCTGTGGGTGAGCAATCCTCCTTTTCCCCGCTGACCCCTGCACAACCCTGGTCCATTTCTGAACCAAGATCACCAGTGTAGTGGGTGGTATGGTGTCCAGCACCTCACCTTAACACACCACACCACAGGGCCAGCTAGTGGAGTAAAAATTTAGGAAAAGTTAAAAGAGAAGAGGGAGGAGGCCAAGCAGAGTGAAGAAAGATGGTTCCAGAAGTGAAAATCATTTCAAGAAAGAAGGAAGTAGGAGCTCAGTTTACAGTCTTTTGTGCAAAATAAGATTTGTCCATTCAGAGCAGTTAGTGCTGACAACACAGCATGGGACCACATATATGTTCCAGTGGCTACACTGTGAGGGCTATAGATTTGGGGGGTTGAGAAGGAACCTTGTTCTACAGCATGCAAGTGGGGGACTGTGTTTTAACTGAATACGTTACAGTGAAGAGCGTGGAACTCCGCACTCCGTTTACTTCTTGTTCATTGTCAGCGTTGCTACACTAATTGGCCACCACTTACATCACTGATTGGGAGAACAGCTTTGTAGACCCAGATGAAGAACCTAATTAGCTCTTAATAATGTAGAGAATGATCCTTGAGATATTCTGTGCAATACAAAACAGTTGCAAACTGGGTATCACATTACCCAATGTCACCATTAGCAGAAGCTTAATTGGTAGCGATATGCTGTGTGTGATATGTATCTTTACTTTGCTTGAAACTTTGTTTATCTTTATTTTTAATTTTTTCTGGAAATGTTCATCTTAAGGAAAGAGAGCTCAGAGAAGGATCAAACAGAATTGGATTTTCCTGTGGTTTGTGACTTTAGTGCTCCATTAACCAAAACCATATCCAAAGTGTTACCCTGTGTTATTCTATTACTGAGACATTTGGCAGGTTACTCACCACGGTGATGTCTTGGATCAAGTCTCATTTGGAAGCTCAGAGATGGTGTAGATTTTTATTTTTCTTTGCTGTAAAAGCACCAAAGCATTTCATGACATGACCATAAGGAAGAAAACTTCAAACAGTAGTATGGTGAAAAAAAAAGACTTTTAAGATAATACTGCCCACAGTTAGCAGCACAAGCACAAATGTGGCCACGCCCTGTTTCTTTTCAGTTTATTTTATTCCAGAGATAAGATATGTGGTTTTGACATGTTTGAAAGTTTCTGCTCCCTTTCCATGCTCATCTTGATATACAGTAACTAAGCAGAAATTGAGGGGGGGAGGGGCGGGTCCCTCAATAGATGCTAAGGGATCTGCATCTTTTCATGAGGTGCTGTGTGCATATGTGCACTTGTAGTTCTGTGTGTATCTAGATATGTAGGCTTTGTGCATGTCTATGTTGTGTGTGCTCATGTAGTGGTGTGTGTGCATGTCTGCCTGTAGTAATGTGTATGTGCATGTGTGTCTGTAGTAATGTGTATGTGCATGTGTCTGTATGGAGTGCTGTGTGTGCACATGTGTCTGTAGGGCTGTGAATGTGCACATGTGTGTATGTAGTGGTGTGTGTGTGCATGTGTGTCTGTAGTGCTGTGAATGTGCACACGTCTGTACGTAATGCCGGATGTTTGTGCTCTTTGCATGTGGTGCCTTGTGTATATGTGTGCTTGTAGTCCTGAGTGTATCTAGAAATGTAGTGCTTTATGCATGTCTATGTAGTGTGTGTGTGTACGCACGCATGTGCATGTGTGTGTGTAGTGGTGTGTGTGCGCATGTGTGTCTGTAGTACTGTGTATGTGCATGTGTCTGTATGGAGTGCTGTGTGTGCTCATGTGTCTGTAGGGCTGTGAATGTGCACATGTGTGTATGTAGTGGTGTGTGTGTGCATGTATGTGTGTCTGTAGTGCTGTGAATGTGCACATGTGTGTATGTAGTGGTGTGTGTGTGCATGTATGTGTGTCTGTAGTGCTGTGAATGTGCACATGTGTGTATGTAGTGGTGTGTGTGCATATATGTGTGTCTGTAGTGCTGTGAATGTGCACACGTCTGTATGTAGTGCCGGATGTTTGTGCTCTTTGCATGTGGTGCTGTGTGTATATGTGTGCTTGTAGTCCTGGGTGTATCTAGAAATGTAGTGCTGTGAATGTGTGCATGTCTATGCAGTGTGCGTGTGTGTGTGTGTGTGTGTGTGTGTGTGTGTGTGTGTGTGTGTATCAACCACCACTTACACATAGATGTGATATTAGGAGGAGGTGAAAAAGCAACCTGTAGACCCAGATACTAATCCCAAAGCCAACACTTACTGTGTGACCCTGGGGGAAGAGAAAAGTAGAAGGAGGCAGAATATTTTTAAACTGTGTATGCCTTAATTTCACTTTTAGCTTCCTTCTAAACACTATCTCAACTACTTTATACCATTTATTCTCATTAAACAATTTCTTCTGTTTTTATCAGATAGGGTGGGAGAGCAGTACCAGTACACTACCAGGGAATGAACATAACAATGAAATCCTTATTTAATCCAGATCTGTGGTGAGGGAGGGGCTACTACTGTACTAGACTACCAGGGACTAATATAAATTAAATCTGTAGTGAACTTGTGAATTGGGGGGCCACTAGACTACTACATAATAGAAATAAATTACATCTGTGTTTGACTCTGAGATTGAGCAGGAGGGGGTTACCACTAGATTGCCAGGGACAGCCTAGATAAGGATTGTGAGAGGGTGGGAGGAATGACTGAGGCACTGCACAATGCCTTCATGCATTTCTTCATGGAGGAGCAATGCAGAGGGTCAGTGGCCGCTTAACAACATACAAGAAGCCTCTTAGCACCATCTACACCATATGCGATCATTAGCATGCCGGTCATTGAAAATGGCTCCCAGGAGTGATGGCACTATCCCACATGAGACATGCTGTCTCTCTTCACTCCATGGAGTCTCTTGTAAGCAGGAGGCTATGGTACTGCCATGCATATACACTTTGCATTATTATTTTTGTATCAGTATTTTGTCATCCTGTCACTTGGATCTGCCCAATGGCACCCCATCCCCATCAACGACCTTCTCATGGACTTACTGGATATCCACCACTGGACCTTTAGTTTTGGTAGGTGGCCAGCTGTGTCAGTCATGGTAGAGCCTGTGGGGGGGGGGGTTGCTTGAATGTAGCAACCTAGCATTTTCCTCCTGGATTTTCTCTCCTGAACTGGAGCATAAGGATGTGTGCACCAGCAAGCCATGCTTCAGGTCATCCCTTCTGCTTGCTGTCCTGCCATGCTGCCAACTGGCCTCTGCAAGGTGGCAGTCTCTGCAATGGGAACTGTAACTGGTGTCCCCCCCATCCGAGGAAAGAGAGCTGCTATCGGGTGCTCAATCCTCCCTCACTCTGCCAGCCCACTAAGCAAATCTTTCCATTCTGTAACCCAGGTGGTTGGCGTGGGAAGTGGAAGTGCAACCACTTCTCCAGTGGACCACTTCGCATTGTGCTATCGCAGCTCAATATTTGTACAGGCAGTGACTGACAGACTGGGCTCGCAGTCTCTATGAATATCCCTCCCTGACAGCTCTCTGCTATGTTTTGCGCAGCACAGATATAGTGTGGTGCAAACTACCGTGGCTGAATGTGGGGGAGTCTAAATGCTACATTTCAGCTGTGCTATCCTGAGTAAAAAAAATGCAATGAACTAAAATCTCATTTTCATTGGTTGTCTAAAGCACAGGTGGGTCAGCTGACTTGCCTATGGTCACAGAATAAGTATGTGGTTCTGGTGGGATTCCCACCTACAGTCTCCTGAGTCCCCATTCCATGTTCCAAACCACCCTACTGCAACACAACTGCTTTTCAAGTCTTAATTGTGAGAACATCTGTTGCCTCATCTGGGAAAAAAATGTAAGTTCTTTGCAGCTTAATTTCTCTTGAACTGGAAGAGGAGAGGAGACAGAATCATTTAATCCAGCTAAGTTCTGGAAGATTCTTTTTTGAATTTATCACTGCTGGGAATACAACATTTCATTAACATCACTTGTCAAAAGCTTAGAATAATTTTTAGAAACAAATTGCAACAAAAATGTGAACTGTATTAAACCGAGCTCTGACACTGAAAGCCATTTGGTTTGTTTTTAATATCCAGATCAACTCCTATTTTGCTCAGGCGTGAAACAATACCCTGAAGAATTTTCTTCATTCACAACCTAATTATTGGTACTCTACCTTCACTATGTAAGGTTGGTGAACAGAATTTCCTTTATTATCAGTGTTGTAATAGTGCCTAACACTGCTTATTTACATTTTACAATATGACAAATTCCACATATTAGGAGTGCTGATGACTTCCATAAAGGTCAGTCGCCAATGCAGAGAATCAAAAATTTATATTAGGTGGGGATTGGCTGAGATATCTTTAAACAAAGACCCACCCCCCAGAAAAAAAATACACCTGGATAGTTAAATTTGCAACAAAATGAACAGTTTAATTTAAAGGGAGACTGTCAACTCCCCTGCCTCAAACTGTATGTAGTCCAAAAAGTACATTTTATGGTTGCTCACCTTTAGAACTGTGTAGGGTGTGAAAAATCACAAATTTGACTGGAATGGCAATTCTGCTTCCAAAATGCTTCTCAGAATTGTTTCTGTAGATTATGCATTTTTTTTACACTTTTTTATTTATTTCATTACCCATCCAATACAAATTTTTCAGCCACACTCCATGTAGCATTTCTTAAAGTTATAATAAGACTGTATAAATGAATGAAACTCATTTTGTTCAAATCCACTGGCAAGTGACACGTTTCCCTTTCCATTATGCACCTGTGTCTTATTATGGTTCACCCACATTAGGGTGAAAACAACTGCAGCGTGGTAAATGAGAGCGTTGTCAAAAGGCTGCCAGGAAAAACACCGCAGTCAATACTGGTAGCAGACATACACTGTGCATGTAAATCCTGGTCATCGATTCTTTATGCGAATGATCTTGTTATTCATACAAGCTCCTCTAACATAATGAATATTAACTCATCCTTGTCCTCTGATATCAAAAATGTCCAAAACTGGCTGAACGCTCATAAGCTGGTACTAAACACCAAAAAAATGAAAGCCACGCTTCTAGACTCTGTCCAAAATCTCAAGGCTTGTCCTACATCCCTGATGGCAGGTGATTCAGGGAGCTCACTAACAGAATGTGTAACATCTTTTAATTACTTGTGAGACCTGCTTGACCAATCCCTTGATTTCAGTCTTCACATACAATCCACCTGCAAAGCTGTAAATGCTAAACTGGGTGTTGCCTGCAAAAGTAGCTACATGTTGACACCCTCTGCCTAGTTAGCTATTGCCAGGGGTATCCTGCTCCCTGCCCTCACTTATGGTGCTCCCATTTTTGTTGCTGCTCATAAAACTTCCCTCCGTAAATGGGACATCACCTACAATAATATTTGTAGGTATGCCTCCTCGTCTCAAGCACCACTGTCAACTTTACAGTGACCTGAAATGGCTCTCTCTCTCTGCAAACAGGCAATACTCTCTTGGCTCGCTCATCGATTCTATTATCTGACAACAAACTCCATCCTCTCTTGTAGCGTTGCTGGCTCCCCAAACCTCCTCCCATGGTTTGCGGTCTGTGGATAAATCCTTCCGCAATGTACCTAGGTATCACACATCTAAAGGTACTGTTGCTTTCCAATATGTTGCCCCACAGCTATGGAACTCTTTTCCCTAGTCCTTGAGCAGAAGAAGTCCCATCTCTGCTTTAAAAGAGAGCTGCAATGATATCTATCTCTTGCTGACTCGTGCACTTGTTTTGACCCGCTTGATGGCATTAGGCCCCTGCCTTTCCCCAATCCTGCAATGCACCTCTGCACTCCCTCTACTAATCTCCTACCTTTCTTACCTCCTCCCCATTCCCTATCAACCTTTTCTGCTACTCCTTGGCCCATCCCTACTCTCCCTCTAGCTAAGACCTACTTTACTCGTTACACTTACTTTTGTCGATCCATGTTGTACTATTGTAGAGTGCTTGCCCTTACTGGTTCTTTCTACTCTGTCTCCTTACATTATCTACATCATGTCTGCTACTCTTGCTGAATGCTATCCCTGTACAATCTGTGTTTGTTTCTTCTTTAGTGTGAAACTGTTTCTCTGAAGCCTTACATTATGTTATACTGTTTTGACTACCTGTGTTATTGATTATTTATGCTGATTTGACCTACTCTTTTTGTAGCTGTCCTGCACTCATGTAATGTTTACTGAAATGCTGTTTAACTACTTGTATTATTTGTTTATACTGATTTAACCTACCCTGTATGTAATTATCCTGCTGTCATGAATGGTTACCTGTCTGTTATACTTTGTTGTACTCTCCCAGATCGTGCCTGAAAATAGCCATTTTTTGGCTAGTGCACTTACCTAGTAAACAAAAATTAAATGAATACCTCATGGATCCTCACCGTCCACCTTGCACCTGTGAGGGGGCTCTGACCCCCCCAAGGTGATGCATACAGTACACCATGCCCAAACTTCCGAACGCCCAAATGAGTCACGCGCTGTTACAGGCGGCCAGATTACAGAGCCCTCTTTCCTGTGCCCCATCAATGGGATACTGTCTTATTACACCTTCAGTGCCTTATTCAACTTTTTTCCATGTTAAATATTTTTCATGGACAGCAAAAAAAAGAATCAGTTGTTTAAGTAAACCACCGACAATCGATCCACGAAAAATATTCCACTTTCAAAATTTTAGAATTCCGCTACTGACAGAATTTTGTGGAATTAGGAGGACGTTTCTGAAATGCCACAGAATTACACTCAGTTGGAATCTGGAAAATTTACTACACTTCAACTGCTTATCCCATGGAAGATGTCACTGAACTGGTCGGGCAGAGAATTCTTTTGTTTTGTTTATTCTTTGGTATCCAGGTAAGGCCCACTAGGCATAGGTGCCTGTTTTCAAGGGTGACCCAGGAGCACTGAGGAGGTTAAGTGACTTGCTCACAGTTACACAGTATGCAAGTGGAGCTTGTGGGAATTAAACCCAGGACTGCAGGATGTATCAAGCTCATTCACAGTTCGTCAGTCTAAACTCTAGGCTATACTGCCAGCCCCATGTTCCTCCCCTAGTGTCTGAGTATGTTGATTTGCCAATGTGCCCTAGGCTGCAACAGCCCGATGTATAAAATCTGGATCATCCATGAAGCAAGCTCTGACCAAACCACACTAATGCAACAAGCTCTTTCCTCACAGTTTTTTTTCTTTATTAATTATGTTTATTTCCCTTGTCACTCACCTTCTCCCTTCAGCTGGTCTTAGTCCCACCACCTGCCTTCTCCTGAACTTGATTTTTTTTTTTAATTAAGTCAGTTTATCTCTATGCTCAGGCAGGGATATACCCCCATTTTATTCCCATGTGCCCCCCCCATCCAGCACCCATCAACAGCTGCCCAGGACAGAGACCTAGTAGCTTACTTCCAACAGTGGAGCTCCCAAAGGAGAGACCAAGATCCACCTTTGATCTGCCTTATTTTTAGGCTACGGCGTCATTCAGCTGGGAAGAGGAGGATTTCATGTTGCTGCTGCCGCAGAAGACTTTCTTTGCAATAGTTGCCCCCAGAGGTGTGGATGTGCAATGTCATCAGCGCACAGGCAGGGATGCTCCCAAGCATGCCCCACAGACATCTGCCACTGCCTTCTCCTCTGCTGTGTGGCCCTGGCTTGGTGTACATCTAGCCACCACTGGGCATCACTCAAATGCTGCATGCTACCAACCCCCCCCCCTTGGAGGTGGAAAGCTGTCCATGGGACACTCATTCAACCTCCCCCATTTGGCCCTCCAATGCTCTGGGCTCACTCGCAAACCTGGGTTATCAGCGTCATAAGTGGTAGCTTTACCGCTGCACCAGCAGGCCAGCCTTCCAAGCTTACGTTATTAACCGATCAATGTCACACTTCAACCAATTAGAACATTTCTTTTTTGTTTCTTTTAACATGAGCTGTCCATAAAAATGTTGAACTTTAAAAGGCTTTCATAACTCCAATAAACACACAAAACATTAATAAAATAAAGAGCAAGCAAATTATGTTTTAGAAACTTTGAGCATACACAGATTCTGGCTGAGATCTACCGTGCATAGGGATCCTCCAGCAGTCGCAGGGATATAGACAGTATAATGCAACTTGTCTGACTTCATTTGAACACGCATCCTTATCTGTTTGTCTCTCAGCTACAGCAACCAGTTTGACATTGTTGGCTGCACAAAGAGATAAACAAACAGCCATCTAGAAACCATTACTGGAAGAATCCTGCTGGCACGCTGACAATGAGCTCTTGATTCTGCGATGATAGCTCTGAAAGGGAGGGAGAACTCCGCAGCTGCACCTCTTGTGCCCATGGTCCTATCTGTGAAGCTTTTTATCATATTCTTGTGCATTACAGTCCACTGAGCAACCAGATCCAACAGCAGCTCGCCTTGCGGACTACTAAAAGGAGAACATAGACGAGTTTGGGCTGAGGTGCTAAGGGAGCACAAGCCTTGAAGCAAAAAAACTCCTCTTTTTGCACCACAACTCTGCCTGCTGTCTCTGTTTAGACCTGGAGTGCTTCTAACAGTTGTGGTATAGATGAGTTTACATGACATGAAACAATTTTGGTTTTATATCGTGACATTTGTATGTAAAGTATCTCTAAGCCTTTTACAAATCAAGGAGTTATAGATACCAACAGTACAGGAACTGCATACACTTATCTGAAGCCAGCAAGCATTTGATATCCACACATAGATGGGTGATATATTATAACCTGTTTTGTGCATAAAGCTCATGTTGGCCAGGAGCCAACTAATAATGTGTGTGTGTAAGTTAATTTATAAACTGGGTAATGAACATCTTGCAACCTCATTGGTTGAAACATGTCACATGATGTTGATTATTTTTCTGACAGCCACACGCCTCACCTGAACTACGTATTTAACAAATAAAAACCCATTTTAATAAATGGGACGGCACTCTTCGGGGTGAGTGTCCCTACTGGAATAATGTACTTCTTGGGTGTTTGCAACATTCGTCTATATCTTGTGCCCAACAACCACTCAGGGTGTGTATTATTTCTTATAGCTGCACACCCTGTCTTGTTTTATCCCATATGCATAATGTAATGTTGGAAACAGACACACAGACAGTCAGTTTCAGACATGCTCCCTGCACAACTATGCATCTGAATAGTGTATAACAAGGGTGGAACGTTATACAATGACTTTTAAAATCTCACTATCTGATTGGCTGACTGGCACCTCACAGCCATGGTAAATTTTGACATCACCCATGGGATGAGGTGCCAGTCAGCCACATTTTAAAAATCACTCCAACCACCAAAACCAGAAGCGAGAAACCACCATATTGGCTCGCTAGTAACTCAGTAAATTTAAACATAGACTTATGAGTATTTTTTTTTTACTGCGAGCAGTCCCCAAGCAGAGTAGAGGATCAAATTTATTTTTCAAATACAGCTGCAACTGCCTCTGTAATTCAGATCCTGGCTCTCTCTGTACTCGGTGCTGTGCCCTGTATTACAACCCCCTGCCCACTCGCTCCCTAGCTCGCTCGCTCTCCAGTCTTCTGTGGCTGGTGTTCAGAAGTGCAAGAAAGTTGGATAACTGTTCAGATACCTGTCACCTCCTAGCACAAGTCCACTATCTTGTCACCTCCATAAGATAAGTGCCTTACCAACGAGTGCCACTCTCTGAACCGCTCCGAAGAAGAAGGTGGAAAAAAAACAAAAAGTGAGCCGTGTTAATAGGCATGCACTTATACATATGCATACCTCAGTGCTCATGCATATTCATAAGCGCATGTCCAGCTTCACGGCTCCCCTTTTCAAACAGGTTTTCAATAACGTTCAACACTCAGTTTTAAAACACTTTCCCCAGTTCAGCAATCATCAAAGTAATAAAATATTTGTTTAGCTGAACCTGGGATGGTGGCAGGCGAGCACGAGGGTTCTAGAGTTTATCGCTGTGGGGGAGAGTGATTAAAAAAAAAAAAGAAAGAAAATTTGCACTGGTCCCTCACATGCTCTTCTCTTTTGCTGAAACCTGGGTGGGTAATTACTCTAACTAGCAATAGAGAACTACTTTTTGTGGTGCAAGAATAAATACTATAAAACATTTTTAAAAGGGCAACAAAATGTAATTTTCTTAAATTTTTTTTTTTTTGGGGAGACAGAGATCGGGTAATAAACATTCAGGGTGTAGGGATGCTGGGATTTCACCACGCCTGGTGAGGTTTGCTACTTGGCCTGCAGTCTTGTGACCAAACCAGACCAGGATGGGTAAACCCAGCATCACCCACACCTTGTCATGGTTTATTGCTTAAATATATGATGATGGTGCTCTCTGTAAAGTCTTTTGCACCATTTTCTACTGCTACTCTTATGGGGCTGATATTAAGGGACTGGCTGTAATAGCTTTCCTCGCTGAACTGTTACCCATAGGCTCCCTTTTCTTCACATGTTCTGGGGTATTGCTCCCTTGTGTTGTGGTTGTCCAGTGCTGTCCCACAAATTCACCTCTCTTGACGTACCTTCACTGGACATGTCTTCAGTGACTCCATGATAACCGTGCTCACTCTAAAGTGTTTTGCACAATGTTCCACTGCCCCCTGTTATGGGATTTTTACCAAGAGAATGGCTTAACAGGCTTTCTTATCTGCCCTGATACCCATATGTTACCTTTTTGACTCACTCACTCACTAAGGTATGACACCTTCGTTGAGGTTACCCAACAACATCTTGCAAATTCTCTCTTTAGAATGTAATACACGTACCGTTAATTAATTGCTATGGCTTGGTATCCTTTTCCCACTTTCCTAAATCCAGTCTCTCCAAATGGAACACAGCATGCAACAATGTATGCCATTTTGCCCTCACTGCTCCTCACCTCATGCACCGATGTGAGCTATACTCACAGCTGGAGTGGCTTCCTCTGGAGAACCACTGCACCTTTGTCCTTGGCAACTTCATCGACAATATTGTCAGAAATGTCATTCCTCCTGCACTTACCTCATCCCTCAAACCTGCGAACCCCACCTACCATCTAAGATCCAGAGACTCTCAGGTCCTCTAGGTTCCTAAAACCCACACCCAAACGGGGGACCGGGCCTTCCCTGCCTACACGCCTGAGCTGTGGAACTCCCTTCCTGCTAGCAGTCGCTCCACCACCTCCCACCTCTGTTTCAAAGCTTCCTTATGGGGCATCCTAAAATTGGCCTCCTCCTGCCTCTGCACCTGAGCCACTTTACTGGGCTTGACTGTCTGGGTGCAGTGTCTCTGACCTCCACTAGCACTTCATCCACCTGGCAAGCTTGTTGCCATCTGTCCCACCTTCAAATGCGGTGCTGTTCCCTGCCCTACCTGTCCCTAAAAGAGTGCCTCCATCCTGTAGTCCCCCCACCACAATCTGTTGCTCGTCCTGTGTAACTTGCCTCTTAATGCACTCTTGTGGATATTGCCGACTTTACCTGTAGGTGTATGGCTGAAATCGATGAGGCTGATGCTCTTGTATGTACCTGGCTAGCTAAATGTCTGTTGTAATGTACCTTTGTTAAACTCCCCATGCCTGTACTAAGTTTGCTATTCTATCTCTCGTTCTAATCAATGTTCCTGATGATTTTGTATGCACCCTGTCTGCCTGATGCTCTTGTATGTACAACTGTAATCCTCCAGGGTCACACCTGAAAATAGGCACTTGGCTGTCTAGTGTGCTTACCTGGTTAACAAAAGCAAATAAATAAATAAACAAACTAGTAACACCCAAAATAGCAGGCAGCACATGGTATTTATTTTAAAAGTTGTCAGTTCTTAGTTTTTATTTCTGAAGTATTTTTTTGCTTTTTCCATTTGCGCATTAGAAGATTTTACTACATGGTAGCATTGGGTGAACTTTAAAGAGCCGTCCTTTACCTTGAGACGGACATATCTAGTTCTGCATACCTCTCCATACCTCATCAGGATTGTGACCTCACTGTCTCAAGTTGCTAGTCTCATGGCAAGTGATTGGTTTTTCTTGGTCAGCTGTGATGTCACAGACTGTGAGGTCACAGGGCTGATGATGTAAGAGGAAGAACAGAACTAGCCATGTCTGCTTCCAAGTAGAGTACTATTCCATGCATCACACCAAGTATCGTAGGTAGCAAATCTTCTAATTACCAAAAGGGAAAAGGGAAAAAATTATTTAGCGACGAGAAGTAACAGTTCACTACTTTTAAGTTAGCATTCATTTAAAGCTGTACTCGAGCTCTTTAAAAAAATCTCTGTCTTACAAGAAGTGCTATGGGGTATTTTTCCTCCATCTGAACAACCACCAGATTTGGACAGAAGGGGCCTCAGTTTAATTATCTCATCCAAAGGATGCCACCTCCAGTGAGGTGGTACTAGACTAGAGCTGCACTACATTGTCACCAGCAGAGATGCGCCCACCTCCCTGGCATTGGTTCTGAACCCTCGACCTCCTGACCCTGAGGTGAAATTACAACCGACCCAACCAAACTAACCTAAAGTATGTATCTAACTACCTACAATATCTGCTCACATTTTAAAAGGCCTGTAGTGGTCTGACACCATTGATACCTGAACTGTGTATATGTACGTATGTTGGGGTGTGTATATAAAAGAGAGTGCGTCGGGAAAATATCTTGCAAACTGAGAACTTCTTCCTGGTTGTTTCAAGGCATTATTTTTTTTTTATTTTCATAATTTCTTTTTATTTATTCTTAAAATCATGTTATTTGAGAGTGTAGTGTACAGTTATGATGTTACAACATATAATTATGCCATTCATACTATAGTTTACAATGGGTCTTATAATTCCTAGGACATCTCCTTATCAATTTATATTTACTAGACCATCCAATCTAATTTTGATGCTGCATCACTTTTTCTTGTCACAGGCGTCCACCACCAAGCTGCGGTCTACATAGTGCTATGAATAGGACTTCTCATCTGCTATTTCTAACAGTCATCTATACTTCTCATCGAACAAACTCCTTATCATGCTGCATTATATACATTATCCACGTTTGCCATTTCTGTCTAAATTTTTCAAGTGTATCATTGAAATCTGCAGTAATTCTTTCCATACTATATATATATATATCATTAACAATATGTTGCCAATCTTTTCTTGTAGGAGGTTGGGTCTGTTTCCATTATTCTGTTATAGTTTTCTTTGCAGCTAGTACTAAAACCGGAGCCATGGACCTGGGAGTCAGCCTAGCACCTCCCCGGGGAATGCCAAGTAATATCATTGCTGGGGTTAAGAATCCTGGGTCAATCCCAGCTTGTTTCATTTGTACTTCCAAGTCACACCAATAGGCTTGCAGACTCAGAGAGTAAAAAAATATATGTGCCTGATCAGCTTGTGTTTCTCCACATCCCCCCCCCCCCAGCAGGTGCCCGCATTTTGCTGGAATAGTCGAGCCAATTCTGCTGGTGTATAAAAAAATCTTATACAACACTTCCAGGCAAATTCAAGCCACATATTTGAAGATGTAATTTTTAATGAACTATCCATATATTTATACCAGTGATCCCCAGAGACGGTACCCAGCAAATCTGCATTCCATCTATAAAACACAGAATTGGTGCTGTCAGACAGATATTTCATCAACCCTGCATAAAAATAACTAATAAGCTTCTTTCGATTTCTCCCCATCTACACATCCATCAATAACTGCAATATCAGTGGGGTGGGTTCAGGCAATTTTGTCCTGTCTTTAGATTTATGTAAAAGGTATGTTCTCATCTTCAGATATCGGAAGTGTTCTCTACCCACCAGGCCATATATTGTCTGTAGGGTCTCAAAAGGGACTACTCCATATTTATCTAAAAATTGGTACATGTAAGTTAGACCTGACAGGTGCCACCTGGCAAAGGTGAGGTCGATGCGGGGTGGGAAAAAATCTGGAGTAGTAGATAATATCTTTAAAAAATAAAACAGGAATGCTAGCTTTTTATTTTGAAATAGGGATTTCCAAAATCGCAATGTCACCGACGTATATTGACCAAAGTCCTCTTTTTTAATGGGTTTGGTGGGGATATTAAATAGGAAGTACCCCGTATCAGGTAAGTCATACAGGACCAACTCAATGTGCTCCCAATGGGTGTCCGTTATTGGATTTAACCAGTGAAATACCAGTAGCAACTGAGTTGCCTTAGCATAATTACGCAAGTCCGGCAACCCTGCCCCCTCCAAGTTTTATTGACAATTGTAAAAGAGTATATCTAATTCTGGGTTGATGCCCAGCCCAAATAAAACAAGAAATAATTTTATACCAGTACTTAAAATATATCTCGCATGGTAGAAGAGGGACAGCTTGAAATAAATATAATCACCTAGGAAGTATATTAAATCTAATTATCTCTATATGTGAGAAACATGGGAGCAGCAAGGGGTTCCAAGTTGTCCGGTCCCTCTCTATTATATGGGTCAGCGGTTTATAATTCAGCAATTCCAAATGTTGCAGTTGTTGTGGAACAGTGACCCCTAGATATTTCAGTGTAGTCCCTCACCATTTAAAGGGAAATCTATCCTGGATGTTCTTAGGTGGGTGATAATCACATGCAAGAACCTCTGTTTTAGATAAATTTAATGTAAAACCGGTTACTAAATCCTGAATCCTGTATCAACTCCCATACCCTTGGTATGGATTCTGTTTAGTTTATTAATGTAAGGCAGATATCATCCACAAATAAGGTTATTTTAAACTCTATACCTCCTGTGGGTATTCCTTATATTCTGGTACATTGTCTAATGGCAATGGCTAGGGGCTCAATATACAGGGCAAATAAGAAAAAATTACTCACCGCAGTAATCTTCTTTCTTCCTGGGGTCCTTTAGCATCAGTAACTTTAACTTTAGCAGCTAGGTGCAACTGCCCCGGGGGTATGCCTTTAAGAGAAAATTAAATGAGCTTTGGGCAATAGCCAGTCAAAGACTAGGAGGGGGAGTGAGCTGAGTGAGAGCTGTCTTCAGAATTTTTTTTGAAGGAAAACGAGGGCACATGCATCGAAAAAAGAATCAACAGGATTCAAAAAACATGCAAATGTCCACAAAAGTGGAAACAGAAACAGCAACAACACGATTTAAAAACTCATCAATAAGAAACTCCAAATTTGATAAGAGATGTGATACAGAGTCCTTCTTCAATAGGTGAACTGGAGAGGAAGGGTGGGAGCTTACTGATGCTAAAAGACCCCTTGGAATGAAGAAAGAAGACTACTGTGGTGAGTAATTTGTTCTTCTTACTCCAGGAGTCCTTTTGCATCAGTAACTTTAGCAGACTACTGAGCAGTACCAAGTGGGAGGTGGGCAGAGAACCTATTTAGGAATGAGGCTCTGCAGACCCGCCCTGCAGAACCGCACTGCCAAATCTGACATCAGATCTGGTCTGCATATCCAGACTGTAGTGTTTCATGAAGGTGTGCACAGATTTCCAGGTAGCTGCTTTGCAGACATCCAAGAGGGTGCCCCTGGTGGAATGGGCCCTGAACCCCACTGGAGGTTGGGGACCAGCTTTCTCATAGCAGAATCTAATACAAGAGACCAACCAATGGGAAATAGTTCTCTTGCTAGCTGGTCTTCCTCTGCCTACATCCTCGTAGGTGAGGAACAATTGAGTGGAAGAGCCTCTGGACTGTCTAGTATGCTCTACGTAGTAAAAGATGGCTCTTTTGACATTCAAGCTGTGGAGCTTTTGCTCGCCAGGAGTGGATTTCTCAGTAAAGAAGACAGGCAGGGTAATGGACTGGTTCAAGTGGAACTCCGAAACCACCTTTGTCCTGAGCTCAACTTTATCGTTATGAGGGATGAACTAATTTGGCTCAGTGCACAGGGCCTGTAGCTCTGAAATCCTCCTGGCAGAGGTGATAGCTACCAGGAAGACTGTCTTCCAAGTTACAAACTTGATGTGAGCAGTGGACATAGGCTCGAAGGGTGTCTGTGCAAAGGTTCAGGCTCCAAGGAGGGACCATCTCCCTGATTGGAGGCTGGAGGTGCAAGAGGCCTTTGAAAAACTGTTTAAATATGGCATGGAAAAAAAAAAAGATTTTGTCTTTCCCACCAAAAGACAGGCTGAAATTGCCGCCAGGTGTAGCTTGAGGCAGGATGATTTCAAGCCTGACGCCTGTAAGTATACCAGGTAGTCTAGCAGCTGAGGGTCTGAAGCTGAAAGGGGTTTGACCTTTTTGCTTTTGCAGCAGAGAGAAAACCTTTTCCATTTGGCTGCATAAGTCTTCTTAGTGTTTGGTTTTTAAGCCATCCTCAGTACTTTAAGGACCTGTTCAGAGTAATGTGAGGATGAAAACTCTTAACTCCTCAAGAACCAGGCCTTGAGGTGAAGACAGTGTATGTCTGGATACTGCACTCCCGTCTGAGGAAGGGTCAGCAGGCAGTGATCTGGAGGCTGGCAAATGGGCCTACTGCAGGACATTGAGAGAAGGAGAGGGTACCAGGCTTGCCTAGGCCAATCCAGAGCCACCAGGATCATTGATGCAGGCTGTTGTGTGAGTTTCAGTAAAACCTTGAGTGTCAGGGGAAAGGGAAGGAATGTGTATAGGAACCTCCCTGATCAGTCTAGGATCAGGGCATCCAGAGGAAGCGTTCCCGGGACTGGGGGTTTTCAGCAATACTGAGGAAGCTGAAAATTGAGGGGCAAGGCAAACAGATCCACTTCTGGTGTGCCCCACTGCCTGAACACTGTGGTTAGTACTTGCTTTTTCAGGGTTAATTCGCTCTGGCCTTGACAGATGCAACTCAGAGCATCCGCCAGGGTATTGTGTTTGCCTGGGAAGTGAATAGCTGAGAGGCTGACTTGCAAGGAGAAGGCTAGAGACCAGAGCTTGAGGGCTTCTGAACAGAGTATTCCTGATCTGGTCCCACCCTGCTTGTTTATGTAAAACATTGCAATGGTATTGTCTGTTTGAATTTGAACCGCCTGCCCTTTTATGCTGGGAGTGAAAGCTTTGAGAGCTAGAAAGATTACTCTGAGTTCCAAGAGATTTATGTGCAACTGTGACTCTTCGAGAGTCCAGGTGCCACTTACTGAGGTACTGTCCAGATGTGCTCCCCACCCCAAGAGGGAGGCATCTGTGGTGATCACCTTTGTGGGAAGCGGAGCTTGGAAGGGTACCCCTGCCTGTAGATTTGCAGGGTTCTTCCACCACAGCAGGGTTTGTAGGAACTGCTGCATCACAGGTATCAACTTTGAAAAATTGTTGCTTCTCTGAGACCAGCGAGCTCTGAGGTAGGCCTGCAGGGGTTGCATCCTGTACCTGACTCCTGGGACCACTACAGTCATTGAAGCCATGTGTCCCAGGAGTTTGAGAAAATGTCTGGCTGGTCTTGGTTGTCCCTGGACAAAAAATCTGCCACTGAAAGGAAACTCTGAATTCTTTCCTGCAGGAGGAAAGCATATCCTTTCTGAGTGTCCAGCAGGGCCCCTATGAAGTTGAGCAGGTGGAAGGGTTCTGGGTGAGATTTCTTTAGGTTTACCAGGAAATCCAGGGACTCCAGAGTGCATTCTGTAAGGGAAAAGGACTTCCTGACCTGGCAAGGGGACTTTGCTACTATGAGCCAGTCATCCAGGTAGGGGTAGAGAGTGACACCCAGTCTCCTGAGGTGTGCTGCTACCACTGCGAGACACTTGGTAAAGACTCTTGGGGCTGAGGACAGACCAAAGTGCATTGCAGTGAACTGATAGTGACTCAAAGGAAGTTTGAATCTGAGGGACTTCCTGTGAGATCTCCTTATAGGAATGTGGAAATAAGCATCCCTTAAGTCCATGGAGGCTAGCCAGTCTCCCTGCTGCAAGGACTGTATGACCAGTGACAGACTGACTATTTTGAACTTGTTTTTTTTCAGATGTTTGTTTAGATATCTGAGATCTAAGGTAGGTCATCACTCCCCAGTTTGCTTTTGTGTCAGAAAACACCTGGAATAGAGGTCCTTGCCCTTTTCATAGGCAGGACCCTCTCCACTGCTCGTAAAGCCAGAAGGTGCTGTATCTCCAATTCCAAAAGTGGGACCTGTGTTGGGACAGAGGTCTTGATACCTGGGTATGCTTGAGGTCTGGTTTCTGCTTCAACTGTAGTGCCAGACCCTTCTCCTCTATTTCTAGCACCCACTTGTCTGACATAATGAGAGACCAGTGCTGAAGATAGTAGGAGAGACTGCCTCCCACCCCAAATGAGGAGGTGACCTGGACACTCACATCAGGACTTAGACTGTGAGGCAGATGGCTGGGTAGAGGTGACTCTTCTTTGGCCCCTTCTTCCCCTGCCTCTGAAAAACCCCATGTACTGACTGAAGTCAGATTGAGAATAGGGACTGTAAGGCCTGGGAACAAAACGTCTG
Organism: Neoceratodus forsteri; assembly: GCA_016271365.2. Taxonomy (NCBI): domain Eukaryota; kingdom Metazoa; phylum Chordata; order Ceratodontiformes; family Ceratodontidae; genus Neoceratodus; species Neoceratodus forsteri. The sequence continues at coordinate 118,752,440 of JADMNL010000034.1, read as the reverse complement.
CCCCTACTGGCCCTGGCATGGGATCTCTGAGGGGTGGTGTGCTTAGGTTTGGACGAGTGGCTCTGCCAAGAGGCCTTGTACTCATCAACTTTTTTCATGTAGTCAATGGTTCTGTAATCAAACAATATGTTTTGATCACAGGGAAAATCCATGACCTAGGTCTGTGGTTAGACTGGTCATTCTAAGCCAGGCGAAGTGTCTCAGAGAGATGGCATGGGCCATCGCCCTAGAGGCTGCATCATTGTTGTCATCTGCCATGTGGAACTGGTACTTGGTAGCTTCCAGGGCAGTTTTTGTCATATCCACCAGCTCCTGCACCATAGAATCAGACCCATTGTGAGCAACAGCCAGGACAGACTTCCAAAGGGCTTTCTGATATTTGGCTGTGAATGCCATGTATGAAGAAAGTCTGAGAAAGCTGTGGCATACATTTTATTTGCTATAAAGTAAATTTTCTTGGAATCCTTGTCTGGGGTGAAGGGGACAAGGAGACTCCAGCTTTCTCACAAGCTGCAAGCTACATTATACTCTCATGGCTAGGGTGTGCAGACAGGAACTCGGTACCATTTCTAGACAATCTATATTTTCTCTCAATCTGTTTATCAACCTCTGTCACTGAAGTGGGGTGTTGAAAGGACCCATCTTTTGTATGGTCTGAAACAGTTACCATGGTTTTTCCATATCTTGCACAGATGGACGATTCTGTGCAGAGTTTGGTTGTAAGTGTTTTGTTTTTTCTGTATGCTTTAAGCTGCCTGTTTCGCTATTGGCTTTCCCAGGAGCAACAGGAGCATTTTTGTCTTGACAGAGTTTCTTTTTAGCCACTTCATCGGTGACTTGATCAAGCTTCCTTTTTTCATCACTTTTATTATTTTTTAATTTGTGAGGAACTTCATCTTTGGAAGCTTTATTTTTTGGCTGGGATCTGGAGGGTTCTTCAGCACCTCTGCTTAAATTTTCATTCTTAGTACTTTTAGATGGCCCCTTATCGGAAGCCTTTGATTTATCCTCAGCCATAATAATCAAAGGTTTGTCTGCTATATAGCCAATTTAAGCAATGCACACCAGTCCTGGACCTTACAACCGAGTGCAGGTTTCTGTGAAATGCCACCATCCAGTCCTGCTCCAGTTAATTAACTCTATTGTAAGTGCTCTTTTTTTTTGTAGTGCTGGGATCTATACCAGTGCCAATCTTAATAGAAAACCCAGTAATACTGGTCAACTGCGTACAGGTTGCTGTTGAATGCCTCCAGCTATCCCTGTGACAGATGATACTCTAGGTCCAGTTTCTTCATATATCCAAGGGTTTCTCTGTAATTTCCAATCCTGAGAGAACCCCCCCAGGCACTGTTGAGGTTTGAATTTTAATGGGGTGCCTTGCGGTGAAACCCATGAGGTCAGAAGTAAAAAACAAGACAACTGTCCCTAATTTGATGGTTCCTTGAATAATTAAGTTTAAAAAGGTAGGAACCATTGAAACTAAGCACCTGTGGTAAAATTAGCATAAAAAATGAGCAGTCGCTGTAAAAATAAAGTCAAAATAGTGCGGTTGCACTAAAAAACGGAAATTAGCATGGCGCTAACGAAAATGTAAAACTTTCACTCAGCCCACTAAAAGAAATGAAACACGAGGAAAATTTTACCTAGATAAGCACTAGGAGGCTGTCAACAAGGAAAGTTGAGAGGCACCTCAGGAGCAGTGTGCTCAGTCCAGCAGAGAAAAAATTCTGAAGCCTTGAGGCAGCTCTCACTCCGCTCACTCCCCCTCCTGGTTTTTGATTGGCTATTGCCCAAAGGGAGGTAGTATAGCGCAGTGGTGACATCCAGCAGACCAGACCTGGGATTAAATCCTACAGCTTCCACTTGCATGCTGTGTGACCCTGAGCAAGCCACTTAACTTCCCTGTGCTCCCAGGTTGCACCTGTAAAAAAACTTTCAGCTTAGTGTGCTACTCATGGTTAAACAACTAAAATAAACAAAGCTCATTTAAATTTCTCTTAAAGCATACCTCTGGGGCAGTTGCACCTAGCCAGCTAACTGCTAAAGTTAAAGTTACTGATGCTAAAGGACTCCTGGGGTAAGAACAAAGGGGAAAGGGGGCAGCCCTGCCTGGTCCCTCTCTCTAATGATATTAATGGTGTTAACATGCCATTTGCCCTAATATATACCCTGGAATTAGCATATAGATTTCTCAGTATGTCACAGAAGGTCTGGGGGAAACCAAAGAACTGCGTCGTTTTCCAAAGAAATGGCCAGGACACTTTGTCAAAGGCCTTCTCAGCACCTCAACTCAAACACAACTCAAAGTTACCAGGGGAATTTTCCTATGTATAGAATGATCAATCAGCAGAAGGGTTCTCCTATATTGTTCAATGTTTGTCTCTTTCAAACAAATCCTGATTGATCTTTATGTATTAATTCAGGAAGCACGCCTTCCAATCGGTGGGCCCAAATGGCTGCATAAATTTTATAATCTGTATTAAGCATGGAGATCGGCCTGTAAGAAGAGATTACCCGAGGGTCCTTTCCTGATTTTAATACTGCTGAAATTGTGGCATATCTCTAGGTATCTGGTGGCAGGGTGCCATCTCCTACAGCCAAGAAGGCCTTCTGTAATAAGGGGACTAAGTCTTTTTGGAAGGCTTTATAGCACTCGGCCAAGTACCCATCAGGGCCTGGACATTTTTGTGTTTTTAAATCTAATATGGTTGTATGGATTTCATCCCTTTTAATGGGGCGCTCCAAAGATTTTACCTGGTGTATCATTAATTTAGGGAGCTGTAGTTTAGAAGAATCCCTTCTGGGCGTCCTGCGTGGGTAGTGTTCCTTCCTTATATAAGTTTTGATAGTATTGCTGGAAAGTTGCCAGGATTAAAGCACTCATTTTAATTTAACAATTGAGGCCTTCACTAGTTTTGAAATTGAAACAGCAACACCCTGGGTTCACCTAAATCCAGATAAAAAAAGAAGGAAGACTAATTTCCAACTTTAAAACCACGAGTTTTATTTAAATATTGTAGCACCCCTCTCACAAAAAACATCTACGTTTCATGTCGCGCGTGACGCTTTTTCAAGTTAACAATCATTCATTTGCACATGCCTTAAATAGTGCTCAATACCAATTAAAAATGCACTAATTAATGTTTTAACAACACACGGAAAACTCGTGATGACATATAAAAAAAGACTATGCCCCTAATTAAATCTCTCATCTTCAATTAACTATCGTAACTACTAAATAATTATTACATCCAAATTGCCACTCAACATCATATACAAAAGCTGTCTTTAAATAAGGGAAGAACCCCTATTTCAAATACATTTCTAAGAGAAACAACACATACAAAATACCATTTATACATACATTTATTTTGCATTACCCATTAAAGCATAATACACCTGCTAAGTTTCATCACATAAATAACATAGAGGCACATACAGAATATGTATAATACATTCATTACAAATACACAAAAAATGTATATGAAGCTTCACAATTAATCATTTAACCATTTTTATTCAACACAGAAAATGCATGACAAATCATCTCTTATTTACTTAGTTTTGTCTACTGAAGTTCCTTTTTAAATATGGGGCCAGCTGAAAATGACCATTCAATCCTGGAAATGCACTAGCTCGAAGTTTAAATTGACAGTAAGTTTCCTTACACATTAATTTGTTGTTTAAATCCCCTCCCAACGATTATTATCATTTAGCTTTTCTAAGCCAAAAAATGTAAATCCAGGACAGGCCCAGTGGTGCAGAGGGCTGAAGCGCTGGGCGCCTTACCTCGCCTGCGCCAGTAGCCAGGTCCGGGGAACAAGCAGACCGCTTCGGAGGCTGGAGGGGAGGTGCAAACTGTTAGAGTGGCGAAGCAGCTCTCTCTCTGGGAGGATCTGGTGCATCCCTCAGTGCAGGTCTGCCTCCTGGTGGAGGCCAGGGTGCGAAACGGCTGAAGGGAGCATAGGCATTAGGACGTGGGGTGGGTGGATGGGGCTGTTACCGGAGCTGTAGTATGCATGCGCACCTCCACGCATATGCGTCTCTACTCCTGGGGCCCCGAGTTAAAGGGGAGAAAATGGTGGAGAAAAATTCCCCAGCAGCTGGATGAAGCCTGACCCTCCGCAGGCACCGCTGCCGGGCATAAGGTAAGCCCTGGTAATTCTGGGAATCAGTGCTGGGGGGGCGGTTGGCCAGTGGGGGCTCTCAGGAGAAGGTGCATAAAATAAAAATAAAAAAAGTAAATCCTTGCTGATTTCCTTTCAACCGAATATGATTTGCCAATGCATTCTCAGGTGAACCTAACCCTATACGTCTCTGATGTTCCATTATTCTAGTTTTAAATTTCCTTACTGTTTTACCAACGTAAAAACATTTACATTGACATATGGCTATGTACACAATCATTTCTGTACTACATGAAATAAAGGCATTTGGCCATATCTTTTCTCCAGAATGAAGCAAAATAACATTGCTCCCAGTGCCCATATAATTACATGCTGTGCAGTTGCCACATTTAACATTTCCTCTGGGTAAATGTGACTCATTTTCCATTCTTGGTTTTTTCGCTCCAACTGTTTTGCAAAACAAACAAGACCAACAGAGTTCCTAGGGGGCCACTGACAGAGAGCCTTTCAATATTTCAACAGCTCTACTCCTGGAGCCCGATTCCAGAGTGAATGTCGTAACTCACTGGCGTATGCGAGTTGCAATGTTTGCCGCTATGCCAGGGACCTTGCACCACATTCCAAGAGTGGCAGGGTCCCGGCACTTACGACATGTGGGTTGCGACATGTGGAGGCTAACGCTATGGGCATGGCATAATAGCCCCACATATCATAAGTCGCAGCTGCAACTGATGGCCCCCTGGAGCCCCCCCATCCCGGAACACCATGGTACATACCAGGGGGTGGGGGCAGGACAGGTGGCACAGGAGTCCTGGGGGCACAATGCAGAATGGACCCCCAGGGTCCCCAACATTCAGGGGGGTGGGGGCATGGCTGTGTTTGTGGGGGCATGGGGAGCTATTTGGTTACCACTGCTGCAGCACTGCAGAGTGGGCATCTGATGGCCGGCACCATCGGATGCCCCTTAGGGCAGCTCCAAGCTGCTCTAAGTTCGCTCCACCAGTGTGGCTCCTGGAATCATGGCAGCAGGTTATGGCAGCCACCCTCTTGGAATAGGGTGTGGTGGCTGCCGTAACCTGCCCTTACACTATGTCATTGCGGGCTGCATCATAGTGTGTAGCATAACCCACAGTTGGTGCAGCCTGCAGCTGACATGGTGCAAGGTGTCTCTTGGAACTGGGGCTGGCGTAACACCTGGGGCAAGTCCCAGGTTACACCAAGGGGTTTGGTGTCTCTCAGCTTGTGCTGGTATAAGCCAACTTGGAATCGGGCCCCTGGTCTTCTTGCCTATCAAAACGTGTACATGTACTGTGTATCAGTGACTGAATACACATGCACTTCCAGCCAGCTTCTCCTAGTCCACCCTCTATTCTGATAACTAAATACTGGACCAATTTTCATCCTGCATTAGTGCAACCCATTACAAACCTAACTTCCCCCAAACGTTCTTTGTAAAATATTTTATTTTATTTTATTATTTATTGGTTGGTTGGTTGTTTAACCAGGAGAGTGGACTGGGTCATTTGGCTAATTTTTAGCCATGCCTGGAGGATAAAGGGTACATACATCTTTTGGATGAAACGTTAAACTGAGGTCCCATCTGGTGGTTGTTCAGGTGGCTGTTAAAAATCCCATGGCTCTTCTGTAAAAACATAGCATTTCCCAAGTGTCCTGGCCAAATTTCCCCCATTCACTAACACCAATAAAAGCTTAATCTGGTTCAGTATCAGTCAGTTTGTGTCTGTATCCCCCTCCTTGGGGACGAGGTTGAAAAGAGGAAGTACCAATATTCTTATTTCCTTTGTTTTCTTCACTGAGGGTAGCTTCTCATGGGAACGCTTTGCATTTGTGAAGAACATTTTGGGGAAAACTTCTCTTCAAAACAGGTAGGGAATCTCTAAACAAAATATATAAATAATACATGTTATTTCAATGTTTTTTGAGAATTGTTGTTTAACAGTTTATTTTGAATGTGTTATTACACTATGTTTGCGGTATTTCATACCTGGTTTATATAGATGTTTCATTGCTGTATTGTTAAAAAAATCAATAAAAAATTACTGGAAAAGAGGAAGCATTTCCTAGCCTTCCTTTCCTGGTTACAAAAACTTTAACTAGCTAACTAACTAATTACTGTAACTAACTAACCTACCAATTAACTTAACCAGCTAACTACTGTAATTAACCAACCAACTATGGTAACTAACTAAATAACCAACTAACTACTGTAACTAACCAACCAACTATTGTAACTAACTAAATAATCAGCTAACTACTGTAACTAACTAATTAACTAACCAACTAACTAAAGTGTAAACTCACATGTGTCATGCATGGTGTCAGTTACATGGATGCAATTACAATGTCAAATTAATCAATAATTAGATTGCTTTTGCTAGCATACAAAGTATGAGGAAGACCGTCAGGATGCATAGTATCTGCATTCACTGCTGCCTGGTCAAACAGCATTCTCCTAGGCTAAACAGTCAGTAAGGAAATTACGAGGGTACCATTTCAGGTTTTAATTCACAGCCGAGGGAGAAACTGCAGATAATACAAATGTTTATATGTCCGTCTGTTCATCTGGTTCTCTACATCATAAGTTTTAAAGATGGCCCAAAATCTATTTATTTCAGAAGCTATTCTTAAGTGAGGTTTTTATCCCTCTCTGCCCACACATCTGACCCCTTCTAGTCCTCCACAACTGCCCAGCCCCAAGCCTGCTAACTGTTGCTGCAGTCCTCCACAACTCGACCTCTGTGGCAGGCCTCTGGGAAGGGAATCACCACCGCAGGATAAAGACCAGCAAGGGGGCTCCTTGATGGAGGGGGGAACCTGAACATATGGGGTCTATCATGAAGATGGCAAACAGGGTTTTTCTCCATACTGCCCTCCACCCGCCTTATGGTACTGCAAAGCCTAGTGCTGGCATTGAACACCACAGCAAGTACCCTGGGGGTGGCAAGCCACCTGGCACATCACGGGGGTCACTGTGGTGCCCAAACACAATGCCATCACCTCCCAGACTAGGTATAGCTGCTATTGTCAATACTATCTCCCAATCCCCACCACTCACCCAGAGAGACATTGCAAAGTTTTACTTCACCACAGAAGTTCTGACAAAGCTGCAGAATTCACCTTTGTGAAATACTTTGCAAACTGCCCACTTTGCAATGAGTTTTCTGAGAAGGTGGCACTTTTTCAGGTGAAGTCAGGCAAAGTCGGGGCAAAGTTGCAACTCTGTTGGCAAATTTGCATGACTTCACTTGAATAAGTGCCATTTCACCTGATGAAAACTTTGCAAAGTCAGCACTTCGCACTTCATGAATTGGGCAACCTTTGTAAATGAATTTGCGAAGCTACATTTGTCAACTTCATACATCTGTACTCACCCTCACACCTTAGTCTGCTCCCAAATCTGGATTGCTGACATCACACTGCAGCTGGACCAACTAGCAACCCATTTCAGAAGGTTCAACACGCTACTGCTGTTACAACTGGTTTCATTAAGTACTTGATAGTATTGTATAAAAATTCCCTATACAAGTTCAATAAACAAATTCAATTAAACCAGATACTTTAAAACCTATGAACAGTTGTAGCAGGCATTAGAAACATAGAATCTGATGGCAGATAAGGGCCACTTGGCCCACACAGAGAGGCTATGTGAGACTGAGGAAGGTCAACACAAGTGAAGTAGGTTAACTACAGAAAGAGAATGAACTTTCAATTTATATTGTTATATACAAAATGTCTGATTTTGCATTACTATATCTTTGTTTTGTTTTTTAAATAACCAATAACATTTATAAAGTAAAAAACTAGAAGGAGGGTGAGTGAGCAAGAGAGCGCAAGGAGGCTATCTGATTTATTCAAGGTCATAAGTGTCTTTGGTGGGATTCAAACCTAGATCTTCAGGATCACAGCTCTTCACCATAACACTAGGCTACACTGTTTCAGCTCTTGGAATTCCCATAAAATCATATCCCTATGCCTAGAGTCACAGACATTGCTGCTGCTCTTCTGCATCTCCTGAGAGAACAAGATGGTGCAATACCACCCCAACCTGTAGCTCCACACCCCATTGTAGATTATCAGCGTGAACCCCAAAGCTGGTAAGCTGCATGCAGTATCAGAACAGCCCATTTGGGTTCCCCTTTACTGTGACCAACCACCTCCTGAGAAGAATCAAATAACCCCGTGATCCTTGGTGGCCTAGATGGAACCTTGAACTCAACCTGTGTGTTGAACCCAGATAGCAAATGGCAATGCTCAAACATCGGAACTCCCTACCTCGTGATGCAGGGGGTTAAAGACAGTAAATTAAACTTTCTCTTGATGTCCTAATCATTGCGACAAATGTGACTTTTTTACTAAAGCTTTTCATTGTTTCTCTCTGGGGAGTGCAGACTTCATTAGCAGCGCTTTAAAATTCATATTATAACTTGTTAAAATGCTAATAGTCGAACACCCTCTGACAGCAGCTAAACCTGATGAAGGCTCTTCACCTTCTGAGATAAAATTGCCTTTCTGAACAGTCGGGGATCTCCACTAGCAAATCTGGGAGGAAATTGAAGTGAGTGGACTGAAAACAACTGAGCTCCACTTAGCGTTATGCCTCAACTACACACAGGATGGGGGTTAATCCTACTGTCTGGCATTCCATGGTCAGAGGTGGGGGGGCTACCAATGGTAGTGCATCCTGGCTGGGGGAAGGAAGCAGCACATTCTACTGCCACAGCTACTGTGGTGCACCACAGAGCTCAACTTCCTTCATGGGGGTGCAATGCATCTAGTGGTGGGTGAAAATAATAAAAAAAAGATTTGTCAAAGTTTTCACTAAATTGCACCAGTTTAGTATAATTTTGTGCAAAGTCTCAACCTAGAACTGTTTGTTTAAAAATAGTCAACTTTGGTTGAAACTGTGCATACATTTTTTTTAAATGCACAGTTTGGAAGAAATGGTACTATGTACTGAAATTGCACATTTTTAAAAACTTTTTTTAATAAAGCAGTGGCAAAATTATACCAGATTTTGGGACAATTTCATGAAAATTGCACAAATGGGAATCAGCAGTTTTGCAAGCATTATAAAAATTTTGCCCAGCAATATACAGATCTTGTATCATCCACATTGCCAGCGGGTACAGGGGGAATGAAGGGTGGACTGAACCATGCCATCAGTCCGATGACTGCTAGTGTGCTTAGGCTCCCCATTGCAAGTAGCGCTACAGTGCCACGTTGGGGCTGGGATGTCACCAGTAGCGCCCAATGGGGGGATAAGCAGAAATATATACAGACAAAATATGGTCTTTTTCTGCATGCATTTTTTTTCCCCGCTGGCTCCAGTTCCTTGAAATACTAGAATGATGAGTACGGATACTCGCTAGCTGCTAGCCATGCAACAGCATTTCCGTCATATTAGTTTTGAAGTGAGAACACTGTGATAGGAGGGACTCCAAAAAAATATTTTTAAGTAAAGCTTATTGTAGCTTCTTAGGATCTTTTTTCTAAATCATCAAATTGCACAGAATAAGCAGTCCTGACACAGCTGAGCAGTGTTTTAATTTTTTCCCATAAACAGTATTGCTGAAATAATGCCTTGTGTAACATGACACTGCTAAGAAGAAAAACTAAACAACAGTGAATGTGAGCATTGAGGAGTGAGTTGTTATTATGCGTGCTGGAGTAGTGATATCATGTTTGTGATCAGATTCAAGTTCCAACTTGTGCAATTCTACTTATTTAATAATGTGCCTTTTGAATGCTTGGAACCCATCAAATAGTGGTATGCAAATTGCTGTATCTATTTTGTTATAAATCATGACATCAGTTTTAGTAAATCAGAACAAATAGAATAGTTTATGGGATTCGATCTGTTGTGGTGTTGAAACAGCTTTGAGAGGTTTCATGAAGTCATCCCCCTTGACAGCAAACCTTGAGAGGTGCTTGACATCATGGAACCCCAAGATGGAGGTATAATACCGGAAAAGTTGATTTCCCATATAGTAATTTTTTCGAATACCTAGTTTCAGTATTATGTTTGCGCAGTTCATTTTTCCCCTTCATTTTCCAGTTCGCATACATGTGATATCTCCCTCTTTATGCAGGAGACTCCTGCTTTTTTTGACTGAACTCTCTCCCTCCCTCCCTCCTGGGAAACAAAATCTCCTGCTTAAGTAAAATTCTGTCCAAAATATCCATGTTTTTTAGGCAGATTAAGACACATAAAAATTTAATTAGTGATGAACAATGTATCTGATAACTTTATATAACTAGTTGGTTATTCTTTTTAGTGCTTATTCTTGACAAAATGAAATACATTCAATTTTTGTAATGACTTTTTTCTTATTTTTTTTGATGCCATTTAAGGACAAACTCACAATGTTACGGCATCTCCCTACTAGCAGGCCAATCTCCCTCTTAATTTGACCCAAATCTCCCTCTTAAGCAAGTTGGCAGGTCAATATCCCTCCTAATTTGACCCAAATCTCCCTCTTAAGCAACTTGGACATATCACATGTATGAGTTCACTCACTGCCGCAGCTTTTGTCCATTCCACTCATCGCCGCAGCTTTGTCAGTCTCACATTCTCTGTGATCACCATGACAATGACAGTTGTCACCACAGCAACGACATAGAGAAGTGCCACTTAATTGCCATCATGATTGGGATTTCCTTGCCGCACTTTAAACTACTGACGCACATGATGCTGTTGTAAGGTTCTATGTCATAATACCAATGATCTGATGTCGGATTGATGCTATTACATTCTAGGACCTTAGAAGGCAGGAGTGAGTGTTACAAGTTTTCAGATGCCAGTATTCTCCATGGGGAAATGCTGAAACCCAGCATTACAGTTTATTTCTAGACATTCCAGGTACAGTACTCCTATATAAGTCAGCAGGGCCAGTGAGAGATGTCGCTTATTTTGTAAGACAGATATCTTGTGAAATTTTGATATGAGACCTGCAAAACAAAGCTGAGCAACTCTGGCTACCCAAACGGAGTGAGAGTTCTCCTATTCAAAGAAAGACATCTCTCCCGGGCCCTATCAACTTTTTCTAGTATCTCTATAAAAGTGATACACAGACACTCTTTAATTTGAAATCAAAATAAATTTAGCAAAATAATTTAAGACATAAGTTTTAACCCCCAATTCCACTTTTCAGTTGGCAGAATGCTGCAGTCCAACAGAGGCTAGCTTCACAGTCATGCAAGTGACTGACACAACAATAGGAATGTGCATGCACGCTGCTGGTAGTCATGTCGGCAAATGGAGACCCTAGTAATTAAAATGCTTTTCATCGTTTTGTTTCATCTGCCTCAAAGATGAGACATTTATTTTCTGACCAGGAGAGAGTGAATGGCTGACTTGACTCGATGCTGAGTGGAACAGCAGGAAGGAGCAGCTACCCGGAATGTTGACAAACAGCTACCAGCATGAGACGCCAGCTCTATCCTGTAGCAGAGGTAAGTGATTGCTCACGTACTGTATTGTACATTTTGACTACCTCGGGATGATGTCATGATTTGTATTAAACATAGAAGGGTGTCTCAAGCTACTGCATCAGTTCCAAAATTCTGACATTCTAAGCTTATTTATTTATTTATTTATTTATTTATGACTTTGTTAACTGGGTAGATGCACTGATCCCAGGGACCATTTTCAGGCATGACCTGGGCCATGTAAGGTGGCACGGAGTAGAAACATCAGAATGACAAGAACATAACAAGAGCAGGTAATACATAGTGAAAGGTTACAGTTATTACATTTGGCAATACATGGTAGCAGTAGTTGAGAGACAAAAAAATAACAAAGCAAAGCAAGGCTCATGGTGGCACAAGCTTACTTGGATTAGCCTAGGGTATCTCTCTTTTTATGGAGTCAGTGGATAGCTTGATACCTTTTATTGCACCAATGTAGTATGGCTTATACAAAGACGGTAACGTACACAAGCTTTCAGGACCCCACAGGTCCCTCCTTCAGGTGAATAGCAAACTAAGCAAAATAAGCAGAATTTATATACACTGTGATGAATTGTTTCAAAACAATTTATGACAGGATAGTGAGAAGATGTAAAAGGAAAGGTGAGACAGACTTAAAAGCAAGATTGGATAGGCAATAAAAGAACAGGTCTATAGCTGTCAGGGGATGCTTAGCAGGAAATGCTAAGATATTTGTGAGAGAGGCTGAATGGATGCCTTGAAGTGTTAATTTGAAAGGCACCCTGACAGGAACACAAGATAGTAATGACCTAAGATGTAAAAAGTGTATGTGTGTGTGTGTGTGTGTGTGGAGGGGGGTCACAGAAAGAAAAAAAAATTATATGCAAAAACGTATTCATATAAAGTAACGTGCAGTATTAGAGTTTTCCATAGTGTGTCATGAATCCAATGTTACAACTGAGCATGTTACAGTTTGAGTTAAATTGTTTGATATATTTTAATTCCCATGTCCTTCTCTCCGGTGTGTTTTTGTATTTGTCGCTTAGTATTAGGACAGACAGGTCCAAGAGGGAATAGTCTGGTTGGGAAAATACTGTACTACTGGTGTGCTGATAATCTGGTTTACTATGCAAACCAGATAAGTCAGGCACTCACCCGTGTAATAAATAAACACCGAGTTCCAAAATATAGAAAACTAAGTTGTCATTTTAATGCGACAGTCACAAAAAAAGGCTGCTCGCCTGACACATTTCGGACCATAAAGGCCTTTTATCAAAGGCAAAACGATGCTGTACAGAAGCCAGGTTACATTTGAGGTACAGCCACAGAAAGATGCCGTCACAATCACAACATCACTGACCTAACGTTTTGCACCCGATCACTTGGAACCTGTGATGAAGTGTGTTGGCAGTGATCCATTGAAGATGTGGTCACTGTATAACTGAGAAGCTGAGTACTGTTCTCCAGGGTGTGGTGTGGGACATTAATTTTGTAGCAAGGCACCACCACACCATTGAGTGGTGGACTTTTTTCCCTGCATTAGCACCAGAATTTACTTATGTACAAGGATCTCTTAAAAACACAAGCAGACAGTTCCACTTTTCTCAGGTGGGAGACTTTTTTATGTTTTATTTGTAAGACATTTATTAAAATGTTATAAACTGAATGATTTTTTGACATGTCCCGTTTCTGTCCATTGAAATTAGCTGGGAGTACAGTCAGGTGACTGCTCTCTTTAGCGCACATTAAAGATTTAACTATAGAATTTGGGAGGCTGGCGACCAGCACACAGGAGAGAGCATCTTTGAAAAACGTTCATGTTCCGAGCACCATTTGTCACCCACAGATGATTTATTTGTTTATTTGTTTATTAAAATCTAGGATTACAATACCTTTGAGCCATGGCTCTTTTACAAAGGTTCCAAGTCAGGAGAGTACAAAACATGTTAAACAAGAGCATACAACATTTAAGGAACGAGCATAAAGTAATATTCATCAGTTCAGGTACGGCATCACAGTAATAATATACATGAATAACACATATAGGGGTCATATCATAAACCTAGAGGGAATCTAGGTGGAAGGGAGTGAGGATAGGGGAGTGGCAGCTGAAAAGAAACTAGAGCAGCTCACGGCTTTGTCAAGAAATCAGAGGGGGGGTGGTTGAGCTCAAATGGGAAGGGGGGAGACAGGGGAGGCAGTCACAAGAGCTGGAGGCTGTGAGATGATGAAGACGGAGGCTTGATTTGAATGATCCCAGTGTGGTGGAGGTGGAGATGTGAGTGCAGATGATGCACACTGTAAGTTAGACTGGCTGTTCTTTTGTATTCTATTATTTGCCTTTTTATTTATTTTCTTGCAGGTACAACAAAGACAACACATGCAAGCCACCAGCAAGAAACAAAAACATACAATAAACAATAAATGCCATGCTGCTGTTCCATTGTTGCATGGTCTAAAAAAGCCCATGATGTATTGTGATGACTCTGAAAAATGTAGCATTCGGACACAATTCTACTTACATTTAATTTATTACTAAGGACCTTTACCTTTAAACAGGATCGCTGCCTTATCTGTCCTGGCTACTTGCCTACACCTGACATCACAGTTCTGTTTATGACATCACAATCTGTTGCTGTGGAGATAATTATGATGCCATAAACAGGGGATTATGATATCAGGCATGCAGAAAGAGCAGATAAAGTCTACAGGACAGTAATCCTCTTTCACACAACTGTCCTCAGTAATAAAGAAAAAAGGAAAAGAAATTACAGAAAATCTATGAAACATTAACTGAGTTGTGTCTAAATCTTACAATTTTTTTCAAGGGTTTCTAATAATGTCAGAGGCTCTTTAAGGCAATGTATTTAGGAACAATAATTCTGAATCTCCACGTTTTTGCTGTTTTTGCTATTTGCTCTGATTTGGAATCAAATGAAATGCAACTTTTGCACTTTTGCATTTCAAGTGACACTGTCATCTTTTAGCTGATTATATAGTGTCCCATCAAAATGACTAAATCAGCAAAATCTGAAGAATGGCTTCTGCATTTAAAGTGCCAGCTGGATATAAAGATATCATTTTAACCTTTTTTATCTTATTTTTATCATTTTCCTAACCCGATCAAAACCCCAGTGGACCACTTGTAAGGCACATGCGTGTTTACTAAGTTTGAATGGCATTTTCCACTACTATCCAGTGTGCTGAGTGCCAGTAAGTTGCTTGTTTTCTTTTAAAAAAGAGCACTGTAACATTAGTAATTTATGTTCACAATCTAAAGCCATGACTCTGAAGTGGGCTAATGTGCATGCCTAGAATCATGGCTTTACATTTTGAATATAAATTACTAATGTTATGGTGCTCTTTTTTAAAGCAAGCTACTTACTGGCACTCAGAACACTGGACACTATTGGAAAATAGCTTTCAAACTTAGTGCTTGGAAAAAAAATCAAAGTCAGTAAAGTGTGGGCCGGATATTCAAACTGCGCCCAAAAAGTGCGCGACAGCAGGAGCAAGCACAAGTCAATTGGCGCGATATAAGCAAGAATAGACGCCGAGCATTCAAACATGGAGCAAGACAACCGCGCAAGCAGCCAATGTCTGAATATCGCACAAACCGCCGGCATAGCCGCAACCAGGAAGGGGAAGCTGAGCAGAAATGATGCACCATAGCGCAACAAGGCTGGCCCAGCTGAGCAGTCCAGAGGTGCCATAGCGCAAGCAGAACCCCCCCCCCCCAGCAGAGCAATGGAACTGCACAACCAGGGAGGCAGGCTGGGGCCCACCACCAGCCATGCCATACATGGGCACAGGAACACACTGCAGAACTAACAATACACCCGCACACCCCTGGCACAGCATCACTGGGGGAGGGATGGATGATCCACCGGCCCATGGGGACAAGCCAACAAAGCACAGCAGGGCCATGTCGCCCCAGCACACCCACTGGCAGGCTGAGACTGCCACACACAGGGGGTCGACAACCACAGTGCACATCAGCCCCCCCTTCTGCACAGCACACCCTGCACTGTGACCCCAAGACACCACCCATATGCAGTGACTGTCACTGCAGTAAACACCATGCATTCCCCCCAGCACACTGCAACCTCGTGTAGCACAGAACCATACAAGCCAGACCCACCCTGGGCACCCAGCAGTGGGCGGCAGCAGATAGCAAGACCGACTGAAAGTCACTCCACACGGAGACACCTCCCCATGCACACACACACACACACACACACACACATACAGGACCATACCACCCCAGATGCCATGCACACCACTGCAACTGAGCAACCATAGCCAGCTGCAAATCAGAGACCACCACAGTATTCATAACAAAATATATATATATTGGAAAAGATATGTACAACACCAAGACCAATAACATAACTATATACATATATGTACAAGACAAGGGGGTAGGGGTACAAGGTAGGGGTGGGTAAAGTGAGGTGAACAACTGGGAGAGGAAGGCAGGGTGGGAGGGCTGGGTGAAGTGGGAAGGGGAAGCGCAGTCAGCGCCTGGCAGGCTGGTCCCCTGCTGCCAGTTGATCTTCCCGGTTCCTCTGGTGTCACCTGACCCCATGGCGTTGCATGTCTGTGAGGCGGTCATGTGTAGCGACTGACACCTGCGTCAGCCGCTGGAGGGCACGGTCCATCTGCCGTAGGATGCTGAGACCTAGGAAAAGGGAACACAGTCAATGGCTGTGACTGTCCACAACCCTGAACACCACCCATCCTGCAAGGCATATAGCCTAGTGCCCTGCACCTGTGATGGTATGCACCCACCCACAGTGACCATGCACATGACACGCCCAACCAGGCAGCACCAGCTATGTGCACCACTGCACACACACTGCCCATGTCCATCACAGCACAAACAAGGCTGTCAGAGTGCGTGGCAATGTGGTGGGATGCCAGTTCCACAGCCATGTGCCCAGTGCATGCATGGACCACCAGTGGCGCACACAGATGTGCAGTGACACTGGACAGTGATGACTGTTGCCTGTGTCATGCATGGTTGTGTTGTCCATGGCTGGTGGTCATGCCCACCCCCTCCAGCATGCAATAGCATCCATGATGTAATGATACTCACACTCATCAAGCAGCTGTGGCTGCTGCTGCTGCTGCTGCCGCCGCTGTGGCCCATCCATCACGCCTCCTCTGGCTGCCACCTGGGCACTGCCATGGCCCTCCTCAGCCTGGGCCTGCATCCTCTCCGCCAGGCCTGTGGGTGACAAATGTTGAGAAAAACATCAGTGTGACCCCAAAGCAGACTGCCCCCTGCCTCAGTGAGTGTGCCTGCCCACACAGCCAGACCCATGCATCTCACACCTGCACACACTGACACAGCCAACCATGGCAGAGCCATCCCCCATGCACCGCCACCAAAACACAGTCACACCCCTACGGAGAATACAGGGGCATAGATGTTACACCCACCTGGCCTAGGCACAACGCCCCTTCTGGCACGTGACCTGAGGTGTTGCAGCACGTCTGGCTCCCTCCTGCGGAGGTCACTATATCTGTGCCTGCACTGATCAGCAGACCGGCACCGCCCTGTGACCCTCTCCAGTTCAGTGGCCACCTGCAGCCACACATGGGTGCGGGCCATGGTGAGGGGCTGATCCCCAAACAGTGCCCCAAAGTGGGGCTCAACCACTGCCACCAGGTTGGCCACCTCCAACTGACTCCACTGGGGAGCTCTCCTGCGTGCCATTACTGTAGTAGAGCAGGCAATATGGCGCCCCACAGTGCGGCAACCCCACGTGGAAATGTTGTGCAATAGACCACCATAGGTTCCAATCGCGCTGTTAGTATAGTGCGTCAGTTCACATAGCGCTGTCACCAAACAGTGCAACAGAGCCATACACATGGCAGCCGAACAGCGCCAGGGGGCAAAGGTCGGACACCAGGTCAGGGGTCTATGACGCAAGGCCACGCACAGCGCCATCTGACGTCTACGCATCCTGCGCGACTGATCACCTGTGTGCCAGTGCCACAGTGGACTACTGCGCAGTAGTACCACAGCGCCATATGGTGCCCAGTGCTGTAGCGCCACTGGCACAATGGTGGCCATGGCCTGAATTGCTGATCACGCACAGCACGTCATCAGTGCAGCAGATGCCTGCGTAAGCTACCTGGGCATGCGCAATGCAGTGTACCACACAGTCACAGATCTGCGCCATTGGCTCAGCCGGCTCAACCGTATTTGCGCAAAGCGCAACGGCGTGATATTCAGCCGACACATGCAAATCATCTGATCAGCCATTCAAAGGCGCAGTGGCATGATTTGCATCTCATTACAGTTGCTCCACTCCTAATTTGCATGCATTGCACTATAAATGTGCGACATTGGGCTGCGCTGGCCAGATTCAGTTACTGCAGGTGAGAGGTGGGTTGCATGCTGTGTGATGTTCTGGACAATGGTCATGGGATAACGCTGTAGACTGCACAGTGACAGGTGTCCACTTCCACCC
Source organism: Neoceratodus forsteri (assembly GCA_016271365.2). Taxonomy (NCBI): domain Eukaryota; kingdom Metazoa; phylum Chordata; order Ceratodontiformes; family Ceratodontidae; genus Neoceratodus; species Neoceratodus forsteri. The sequence continues at coordinate 118,734,382 of JADMNL010000034.1, read as the reverse complement.
ATACAGATCGCCATGACCGAGCAGAGCCAAGGTAAGGGTGAGGATGGTGGGCGGAGGAGGAGGCCCAACTTCACCACGGTGGAGACAGAGGCCCTCTTCCAGGCCTACCTGGAGGAGGAGCCACTACTGAGTGGACGGCGGGGCACCCCTCAGGCCCATGTGGCTGCATGGGAGGGGGTAGCTCGGGCAGTGAACCTGCACGGAAGTTTCCAGCGCTCCGTGCAGGAATGCAAAAAAGAAGATGGGGACAGACTGCAGGAGGGTGAAGGAGAAGGTGGCAGCCCTCAGGGCGGCACGTGCTGGCACAGGCGGGGGCCAGCCAGCGGTGGTGGAGCTGACCCTGGCTGAGGACCGACTGGCTGCATCAATGCAGCGGAGTGCAATTGAGGGCGTACCAGGAGGTGGATTCCAGACAGGTGGAAGCCCATCACTGCACGGTATGACATGGTGGTGGTGTTGGGGGGGGGGAAGGTTGTTCACACGCACTCACATGTCTTCTCTTTCTATTACAGATCCTGTTCGTTTTCAGGGGATGGTGGTGGTGGGTCCAGGCAGTGAGGAAGACCTGCTGGACATGGAGGAGGGTCCATCCACCTCTGTCACCAGCCAGCATGCACTGCACCAGCATGCACGCCAGGCTGCCAACTCTGGTGTCGGTGAGTCGGGTGTGGGGGTGCACAGCCTGTGTCTCAGCAGTCTGGCATGCAAGCATGCCAGCACACTGTGACTGTGGCTGTAGCACGTACCTGCACCATTGATGATGCAAGGACTGCAATGGGCAGTGACTGTGTGTGTCCCATGACGGACACACAGCAGGCCAGCACGTGCCCCTGGGCCTAGCTGGTTCCAACGTGTGTGCCAGCATGTCGGCACAGTCCCAGGCTGTGCCTGTCAGCACTGGTGGGGCAGCACTGGTGGCTGTGCAGGTGTCTGGCACTGTTGCGGCCACAGCAAAGGAACGAGTGGTCCCTGGGGCACAGCGGTTGGAGGGGCAGCAGCAGCAGTCACCCACCAGGTCTGGGGGTACAGTGTCCAGCGGTGGCACATGCCCACCACCCTTTGATATGCCCATTCCTGGTCCTGGTGAACAGCGCCCACCCTCAAGGGGTGTTGAGCATCAGGACCTTCCATACCTTGGGGGACAGGATGCCGTTGTGGCAGAGTACCCATTTGAAGAGCACACCTGCCTGCTGCGGGAATCAGTACAGCAGCAAAGGTGGGTTGCAACGTCCGTGGAGGCACTGTGTGTGGCTGTGGAGCGGCACAGCAGGGACTGTGCTCTGGACCGTGCAGAGATGGTCCATATGCAGATGGATGTGACCGCCACCATTGACAGGCAGACCCAGGCATTGGTCGCTGTCGTGGCTGCATTGGGTACACAAGCAGGTGCCCCTGTACCGCGCACCCCACACAGTACGCTCTCCACTCCCTGTTCCCGGCATCATGTGACACCCAGCCTGTCGATGCCGGGTTCTGCTGTGGGCATCCCGAGCACCCTTGGTGCAGGTATGTTTGGCATACTACAGACCCCGCTGCGGACAAGGTCGCAATCGCGCAGTGGGACCCCTGGTGGTCCATCAGTGCCACCCCATGTGTCCCCTGCTCAGCCTGCCAGTGCTGTTGGGTCACGGCGGGGCCGCCCACACATCCGCGGTGGCCGTGGAATGGTGCAACATGACTGACCTGTCTCCCAGTGTGGGCCCTGTCTGGTGCTGCCTGTGTGCACTGTGTGCATCATGGTGGGCAGTGCACTGGTGGGTGCCCTGCACATCCCGCCGACATCTGACACCTGCACACCCATCCGACTGCTGTCCACAGGTGCGTGTGCATGATGATGCCTGCATTGTACTGTACACCAAGGTGCAAGGGTGCCCAGCATCTGACACATGTACTTGGACAGTACAGGTGGTGGGTGTGGTCTGTGGATCTGTGTGTTTGCCATGTCTGTTCCTGCTCTGCTGTGCACCTGCCCATGTACGCTTTGTGCCTGGTGTGTGTGTGTGTGTCTCCATATGACTGTTCGCCTCTCCCTGATGGTGTGTTTGTGTGCCTGGTCCTTCCTCCCCTTGCCGTCATGCACCCTGGTGTGTTACTCTGTGTGCCTGTGGGTTGCGCCAGGGACAGTGTTGGTTGCACATGGCCCTTGACTTACCTGTGTCGTGCATAATTTCCTCATGATGGTGTCCCGGTGCAGCTGGGCCTGCCGGATCAGTCGGGGGTCCCACCGTCAAAGGGGGGGCTGCTCATCACCATCATCACCGGTGCGCTGGCGTCCCCATCGCTGTCCCCCTCCTCAACCTGAATGGCTATCCCACAGTCTTTGGCCATGTTGTGCAGGATACAACAGGCCAGGAATATCCCACAGGCCTTTGAGGGGCTGTACTGTAGGGCACCGCCGGAGGTGTCTAGGCATCGAAGCGTGCCTTGAGCATCCCAAACACCCGCTCAATGATGTTGCATGTGGCGGCATGCGCCTCATTATAGTGTTGCTGCGATGGGGTCATGGGGCGTCGGTACGGTGTGAGCAGCCAGGGACGGAGTGGGTATCTGCTGTCACCTGTGTGGAGATGGTGGAGATGAGTATCATGTTCAGGTACATATTGCCAATATCCCTGTGTGCCACTACCATGGCACCTGTGGCATTCCCACCTTTGCCCCACGTCTGCAATTCCTACATGCGTACTCACCCACTAGATGGCCTGTGGGGATGTCCCCACTCTCGAATCGATGGCACAGTGTGGACTGATACCATATAAAGGCATAATGTGCTCCGCCAGGGTGTGTGGCACAGACATTGATTATGCGCCCAGTGGCATCACACACCACCTGGCAGTTGACACTGGAATAGCCCTTCCTGTTCCTATATGCAGCCCCATCGGGGCCAGGTGGTGTGCGTATGGCCACAAGGGTGCAGTCTACGGCCCTAGCACACCAGGCATACGTGCTACCCTGTGGAACTCCTGCATGTTTGCTGTACGCTCTGCCGTGGTGCTGGGGAACTGGATGTTCTCCGCAGCATGTGGCAGCAGTGCGCTGAGGAATTGGGAGAGGATGCGTGACATGGCCGACTGTGTGATGCCTGTGGTGTCCCCTGTCAGCCTCTGGAAGGTGCCCGTGGCGAGCAGGCACATGCAGGCTGTCACCTTGGTCTCCAATGACACAGCATGACTCCGTCGTGAGGGTGCCTGCATCACATCACTGCACAGCTCACAGAGCCGTCTCAGTATTGTCCTGTTCAGGCGGTACCGGCCCACGATCTCTACATCTGCGTACAGCTCAAAGCTGATGTGGGCACGGTGCTGCCTGTTGGGGGCGTACCGCCGACGGGCCCTTCCACTGCCACGTCCCCCTGCAGCATGCATTCTCACCCCCCTCATTACAGCTTCCATGTGAGCTGGCACTGTCCATCTCCTGGCTTGTGACCCCCCGGCTGATGTTGCTCTGTTACCCCCGCTGTCCTGACTGCTACCTCCACTGCACCTGGTACACCTACTGGCCTCTGCACTCTGTGGCCCCATACACCTTCCCTTGCCCCTCTTCTGTCCTGTGCACTCCCTGGCCTGCACTGTATGTTACTCTGGCCTTCTCTGTCTCTCTGCCTCATGTGTCTTCCCTGTCGCATTCTTGCGCCTCTTCCTTGAGCCTTTTTATTTTGGCTCATTTCCGCTGTGGCGCAACTTCCGGCTGTTCAGCTCTTGCGCATTGCGCAAGTCTTTGAATATCGCATTGCGCTCTTTATGCATGGATCCACCCCCTTCGGTTACGCATGCCTTTATTTGCATTGCGCTGTTGCTCAGCCTGTTTTCTGTAGCATAATTGCCTCCTGCTGAAATGTCATGCAGAATGGCGCACTTTCGGACTTACGCATGCGCAACCCTATTGCGCATGGCGCAACCCTTTTGAATATCCGGCCCTATGAGTTTACTGGCACTTCAAAGTTGTGTTCAAGATGCATGCACCTTAGAAGTGGTCAGGTGGGGTTTTGGTCAGGTCAGAAAAATGACAAAAATAAGGTAAAAAAGGCTAAAACCATTGATTCTGAGCTTTGTACTGTGCACTGCTTTTTGTGCATTTCTCATAGCTTGTGGCAGTTCAGCAGCGGAACTGAGAGGGTAAGTGCACGACTTCTGCTACCTACCACCAGGAGAAACAAGACAAATATTTGTATCTCAGGAGCCAAGATTAATGTGCACAATTTTCTTTTTTTTATTACAACAGTTATTGAGAGACAGACAGACACTCTTGGTTTGTTTTCCATTTTCTACATGGTGCGTTTTCTGAAATATCTCTGCATGAAAGACCACTGAAATATCTGCAGCAGATCTATTTACCCCAAATATGTGCTGGAGAATTTATTAGAAACCTGGATAATATATTTCTTTATTTCTGGCTGTTGTGGCCATACACAGTCAGACTTCATGAAACAACATCTATTCCCATGTCCTAATTTGTCATGCCACAGGAGAGTATAACAGGCAGGCATCACTTAGTATAAATCGTCACTGTTAAAAGCTTAACTATTGTTTATGTAAAAGGGCTGAATCCCAGTTTTGGGGATTAACTTGTAATTCTTATTCAGCTGTCAACAATAGAGAATGTGAGAATTAAATGCCTAGGAAACCAGCCAGTGCCACACGGTTTTGCATTATACACCTTTTGTTTCTGTTTTTGTGACTGTAAAAGGAATCGGATTTTGGTGATGAATGGGTTTTCCTTCAGGTTTTGTGACTGTTACGGGTAATGGGCTAATGACCCTGGAAACCAAAGCATTCATTTCACAGTACAGTGTTGTGCGCTGGGAGGTGTACTGCTCAGTTCCATTATATATATGTTTATATGTACAGTTTCTGTGTCTGTTACAGATGTAAATACAGATGCCAAAGCATCCCTACAAACTTCAAAAGTGTCAAGTTGTGCATTCTTTGAGTTCATGGACCATGAACCAAAGGCAAGGGCCTCAGACACCCCCAGGATGGAAGAGGTAACACTGCATTATAAATCATGATATCACTGTGTGCCAAGCAGGACTGTTCATCTCTAAACACTCCTGACACTCTTATAACCAAAAGAGGGTATAACAATTTAAGCACTAAATTACACTGGCATAGCCTATGTCATACAAAGTGTTTTTTCTGATTTTCTACAGGGTAAAACAGTCTGATTTAAAATTTAATTTCCAGTTGCTAAAAAGGGAAATCTTCAACATGATTTAATATACGTTTATGTGTACAGTTCCTGCATCTCTTACGGTTATAAGAGTTTCTTCTCAAGTCTTTTGTGTGCCAGAACTCCTCAGTTTTGCTGTTCACACTCCTACAGAATTCAAGAGTACATTCATAACCATAAGAGATGCCGTAACTGTACAAAGGGTGTAATTTTATTCCATATGTTCTTTGGGTGAGAGAACTGAGAACCGAAGATTTGCAGTCTGGGTGTCCTAAGATCTCAAGAGATGACACTGACACCTGTTAGATACCCACAGAAGGTCATACTAGGATTCATACTAGGAATGTAGAAGCTGAGAAGGCAGTGCACCCATACATAGCTTCACATTTGTTACTAGGCATGCTCAGCAGTGACACTCATAAGATGTTCATCTAGTCTTTTTTTTTTATTTTATTTTACTTAATACAGTGTATTCCGGTAGCTTATTCCAAGGTTCTACTGTTCATTGTGTAAAAAACATCTTTCTGTGAGTGGTTTTAAACATCAATCCTTGTAGCTGAAGTGGATGTCCCCTGGTTACTATATTATCCTATTTAAATATGAGATTGATGTCTGTCATCAGATGTGGGTCTTGTATTATATTGCACAGCAGCAGGAGGTCACCTCTTGCCCTTCAAGTGTGAAGGGACATGAGCTTTGGGGAATTTAATCTGTCTGAATAAGGGAGGTTTTTCAGTCCCCTAATGCATTTGGTGGCTCTCTGTTGGATACATTCAATCTTATAGCAACTATGATTTGAATATGGATTACATATCTGACTAACAAAATCTAGCTGGGATACATAGATATGCTCTGTAGAGTGGGAGAAAACTGTCTGGTCCATGTAAACATACATAGCCCCCCTGTTAGTTTGGGGCTTACTTCTATCATGTTTCAGGAGGACCCATGGGCTGCTGCTGGAGTTTTGTGCCCAATGTTTACTCCAGCAGACTGGAGGCAGCCATGACAGTAAACTTTGGCACGTCAGTCCACCAATCAATAGCCTGCAGTTGCAGCACCCTTTTTGAGCCAGTAGGGGTCCCAGTAGCAAGACTGGCATAGTGTTTCAGTCAATTGGGATGACCCTGGACCCTGTCAATAAAAGGAGCTGTACTGGGACTTCTGTGAGCTTCTTGGGCAGGCAGAGACAGCGACTGAAGGAGAGAGGCAAGAGCTGCATTCTTCCGTGTCCTTTCCTGCTAGGACATAGTCTGCAAAGTAAACAGGCAGGAACTCCCTGCAAGTGAGATTCAGTGTGAAGTGAGACTAGTTCACGAGAGAGTTAAACATTTCGGCAAGCATCCTGGAGAGCCTGAATTTTCCAGGAAAGACACCAGCTGCAGAGACTGTGAGAGCACCTATTTTGATAACTATATTGTTTAATATTTTGGCTATGAGCTGTGGCATGGAGCAGGCTAGTTTCAGTTGCAAGTTGCATCAGGGCACCAGAATAGAGAGTAAGCCCAAGAGCTGTACTTTCATTTGGCTGCACCAGAAGAGATTTTCTTGCCAGCCTGCATTTTTCTGTTCTCATGCAACCAGGTGTCCAAGGAGACTGTTTTTCCCTGCAGAGAACCATCACCTTCAGAGCTGGAAAAGGATCAAACCCCAGTTTGGGTGTGGACACTGAATTGCAACAGCTACATTCCTCACTTTAAATTGCATTCTTGTCAGCTTTTGCCTTATTTTAAAGCAGTCGAGCATCAGTAAATGTATTTTCATAGGGGATTACAATTTGGTGTTTTACAGTTTATGCACGCATGTGATCCTTGACCTGTTTGGGGGGCTTATTTAACTAAAACTGGCCAACTAGAACTGCAACCCAGCAATCCAGGCAAGGACATCAGGCCTACACCAGACTTCACCTATTGTAAGGGCTACCCCAGATTTAACTATAGTGGCTGGTTCCAACTGTTCTCTTGTGGGGTATATGCTATTTGGGGTGCATGGAGCCTGGAAGAGCTGTGTATCAACTTGTGCTGTGCTAATTCCATATTTCCCCCACAGATACTATGGCTGCTGGTTATTAAACCTGTGTTCTATGCTACAACTGGTGTGGTTATTGACTGCCATAAAGTTTAAGTACTATAGAGTTGATAAGTATATGTGGGGAACTGCATTGTTGAATATACCAGTGTGTGGATGGGTAAGCTCTAAGGTGGGTGCTGGGTGGGAAATGCATCTCAGGGGGCAGAACCCAAATTACTAGCTAACCCGCAGCATACTGTTGATGGAGGCACCAAAAATATTTTCCCCATATACCCTAGTGAGGTTTGTGCCCAGGCAAGCCCCACACACCCAGAGCCCTCAACCTCGAAGCCAAGCAAACGAGTACAGGGCAGGGAGATGTGACTTGCCCTGCGTATACCATCACACACCAGAGCCAAACAGGGTGTCACACATATAAATCAACAAACCATGTGTGATGATTTATAAGTAGAAAGTAATAACAACCTTGTTATTAAATAGGAAACAAACAAAACCCTTGCTTCCAAAGTGGAATGTTCCATTATTTCAAGTTTTCAGTTCCTCTTAAAAGGAGTCCTCAGTAACAGCAATTAGCTAAGATCAGAGTGCTCTAGAGGGACAGGAAAGCCACACTAGTGAGCATAAATGCTTTTTATGACAAGAGCAAATACCAAAAGATACTGGAAGTGAGCTGTTAAAAAAAAAACGGAGCTTTAGGTTTTAAAGGCCATGGGTTTATAGTGCAGTAGCAAGGTACCCCACTGCACCCTGAGGAAGGATCCACCCCAAAATGTTGGTGGTATCTACAGACGTCTTTTAAACTGTACTACAATAACTAGCTGAATTTAAATTTTAAATCTGGGTGACTGGTCTGTGTTTTCTATTTTCTGTGATGTTCACTGTGGTCTGATAGGAACTGTCTACTCCCTATTTCCCCGGGTCGCACCTGGAAACGAGCCTCGGTTCATCGGTGCCTTTCCCAGTTATCAACTTTTAAATAAATAAATAAATAAATAAAATAAACAATTGGTGGAGTTTTTTTTTGTAGTACTGTGGGTGGTTCTGGGTCTCATTGAGACTTGTAGACCCCACCCTGCAAACCTCCTCCACAGTGGATTGTGTAAAGGAGCATACCCCACTTCAGTGACACTGCCAGGGTGGGGACAAGCTGACAGTGGTAGGGCTACAAATATAGGCAGGAGAAAAGCAAAACATTAACGTGACTAGACTGCTCAACTAACTGCACACTTTCATGAAAGCATTAATGTTTACACTGTTCTGAATTCCAGTCTCTTTGTTATGACGATATGCCACACAAATAGTATATTTTCCCCACATTTTCAAGAGCTGTGTCTCACATTTTGGGGATAAGAATCAGCTAAGCAGTGCAATATGCTGGTGAGTAATATGGGAGACTCTACTATTCTGCATTCAGCACTGCCTGCCGGGAAAGCAGGAGCTGTTCTTGGTGCTTATTGTAACTTTGAAGAGCTTGGGACTTCAGGCACTGCATATTGAAAGCTAGCAGCCTTGCCAGACAGAAAAGGCCAGAACATGGAAGCTGACCTGAACAACTGGAACTTGGGTACGAATTTCCCATTTGAAATCATTATAGCACTGTGTACACTATATAGCACAGTCCTGTTATAGCGCAGAACATCAGACAACGTTGAATGTATATGGAGTCTAAGGGACTACACAGATCATTTCAATGCTAGGGTCAGTATTGGGCACACCCACATTGCTGTCTGCCCATCAAACATTTTGTGCAGGTTGTAATAAATTATTTTCTTTCCAGGAATGAATTGCCACATTTCTGTTTTTCCTCAGACCATCCGTGCCCCCACCCAGATTTTCTTCTGGAGTTTGTCATACACCCAACCTCGGTTGTGAAGGCCATGACTGGTTATCTTGTCTGATAACCCCCCGCCGCCACCACCACCACTATCACCAGCAAGTACTTCTTGTAATTAGATGAAGAGGGCACTGCAGAGTTATGTAACTCAGCCCTTCCTCTCTACAGGATGAGCTTGTCAGATCACTGATGCCCCAACCCTTAGCACTATTATTTTTTGCAGAATTAAACTTTGCAAATCCCAAATACAGTTTATATTACTAAAAGAAAAGTCTCCCACCCAAAAATGAGACCAGAACTACCCAAAATTAAAAAATGTATAATTTTTGTGCTCATTTTGTATACAGAAAAATTATATGTCGTGCAAATCACTCAAAACATGTCACAGAACATTTTTTTCTATGTAAAAAGAAATCTGCAGAAATTTCAGGAAAAAAAAATGAAAGCTTCTGTAAGGTTTCAGAACCCCTTTATAGTTTTCATGGGTTCTGACAGATTTTTGTAGAAAATCATTTTTCTGATATGTAATTTCATGGAAGCAGACGTCTCTGTGTTCTGCATCAGCCCTCCTGAGCCAGTATTGATCCACTGACTGAAAGACTTGAAGCCACTCTGTCTGGCATCTTGACCTCCCATGTGGCAGCACGGTATGTTGTTGCTGAGTTACTAGATTAGGTGAGATAGTGATTATTATGTAGGTTCCTATCCAGCAACCACATACCCAGGTGAGTAGCACGGCACAACGGGTTTGCGCTGAGTGCCACTTATTAAGGCATGATGTGCTTGTTCCAAGAATCACACAGTAAGGCATGAGAGGCTTGTGCTGTGTGCCACACAGTAAGGCATGAGAGGCTTGTGCTGAGTGCCACACAGTAAGGCATGAGAGGCTTGTGCTGAGTGCCACACAGTAAGGCATGAGAGGCTTGTGCTGAGTGCCACACAGCAAGGCATGGGAGGCTTGTGCTGAGTGCCACACAGTAAGGCATGAGAGGTTTGTGCTGAGTGCCACGCAGTAAGGCATGAGAGGCTTGTGCTGAGTGCCACACAGTAAGGCATGAGAGGCTTGTGCTGCATGCCACGCAGTAAGGCATGAGAGGCTTGTGCTGAGTGCCACACAGTAAGGCATGAGAGGCTTGTGCTGCGTGCCCCATAGTAAGGCACAAGAGGCTTGTGCTGATTGCCACACAGTGCAAGGCACAAGAGGCTTGTGCCGCGCTCCCATAGTAAGGCACGAGAGGCTTGTGCTGTGCCACCAGTAAGGCACGAGAGGCTTGTGCTGCGTGCCCCATAGTAAGGCACGAGAGGCTTGTGCTGCGTGTCACACATTAAGGCACGAGAGGCTTGTGCTGAGTGCCACACAGTAAGGAATGTGAGGCTTGTGCTGCATGCCACATAGTAAGGCATGACAGGCTTGTGCTGAGTGCCACACAGTAAGGCACAACAGGCTTGTGCTGCGTGCCACACAGTAAGGCATGACAGGCTTGTGCTGAGTGCCACACAGTAAGGCATGACAGGCTTGTGCTGCGTGCCACCCAGTAAGGCATGACAGGCTTGTGCTGAGTGCCACCCAGTAAGGCATGGCAGGCTTGTGCTGAGTGTCATGCAGTAAGGCAGGAGAGGCTTGTGCTGAGTGCCACCCAGTAAGGCATGACAGGCTTGTGCTGAGTGCCACGCAGTAAGGCACGAGAGGCTTGTGCTGAGTGCCCGCAGTAAGGCACAAGAGGCTTGTGCTGAGTGCCACGCAGTAAGGCACGAGAGGCTTGTGCTGAGTGCCACGCAGTAAGGCACCAGAGGCTTGTGCTGAGTTCCATGCAGTAAGGCACGTAAGGCATGAGAGGCTTGTGCTGTGTGCCACACAGTAAGGCATGACAGGCTTGTGCTAGTGCACACAGTAAGCATGAGAGGCTTGTGCTGAGTGCCACATAGTAAGGCATGACAGGCTTGTGCTGCATGCCACACAGTAAGGCATGACAGGCTTGTGCTGAGTGCCACACAGTAAGGTATGAGAGGCTTGTGCTGAGTGCCACATAGTAAGGCATGTCAGGCTTGTGCTGCGTGCCACACAGTAAGGCATGACAGGCTTGTGCTGAGTGCCACACAGTAAGGCATGAGAGGTTTGTGCTGAGTGCCACGCAGTAAGGCATGAGAGGCTTGTGCTGAGTGCCACACAGTAAGGCATGAGAGGCTTGTGCTGCATGCCACGCAGTAAGGCATGAGAGGCTTGTGCTGAGTGCCACACAGTAAGGCATGAGAGGCTTGTGCTGCGTGCCCCATAGTAAGGCACAAGAGGCTTGTGCTGATTGCCACACAGTAAGGCACAAGAGGCTTGTGCTGCGTGCCCCATAGTAAGGCACGAGAGGCTTGTGCTGTGTGCCACACAGTAAGACCAGAGGTTTGTGCGTGCTCTATGCAAGGTACCCAGAGGTTTGTGCTGCGCGGCCACACAGTAAGGCACGAGGCTTGTGCTGGAGTGCCACACAGTAAGGAATGTGAGGTTTGTGCTGCATGCCACATAGTAAGGCATGACAGGCTTGTGCTGAGTGCCACAGTAAGGCACAACAGGCTTGTGCCGTGCGCACACAGTAAGGCATGACAGGCTTGTGCTGAGTGCCACACAGTAAGGCATGACAGGCTTGTGCCAGTGGCCACCCAGTAAGGCATGACAGGCTTGTGCTGAGTGCCACCCAGTAAGGCATGGCAGGCTTGTGCTGAGTGTCACGCAGTAAGGCAGGAGAGGCTTGTGCTGAGTGCCACCCAGTAAGGCATGACAGGCTTGTGCTGAGTGCCACGCAGTAAGGCATGAGAGGCTTGTGCTGAGTGCCACGCAGTAAGGCACAAGAGGCTTGTGCTGAGTGCCACGCAGTAAGGCACGAGAGGCTTGTGCTGAGTGCCACGCAGTAAGGCACGAGAGGCTTGTGCTGAGTTCCATGCAGTAAGGCACGTAAAGCATGAGAGGCTTGTGCTACGTGCCACACAGTAAGGCATGACAGGCTTGTGCTGAGTGCCACACAGTAAGGCATGACAGGCTTGTGCTGCGTGCCACCCAGTAAGGCATGACAGGCTTGTGCTGAGTGCCACCCAGTAAGGCATGGCAGGCTTGTGCTGAGTGTCATGCAGTAAGGCAGGAGAGGCTTGTGCTGAGTGCCACCCAGTAAGGCATGACAGGCTTGTGCTGAGTGCCACGCAGTAAGGCACGAGAGGCTTGTGCTGAGTGCCCGCAGTAAGGCACAAGAGGCTTGTGCTGAGTGCCACGCAGTAAGGCACGAGAGGCTTGTGCTGAGTGCCACGCAGTAAGGCACGAGAGGCTTGTGCTGAGTTCCATGCAGTAAGGCACGTAAGGCATGAGAGGCTTGTGCTGTGTGCCACACAGTAAGGCATGACAGGCTTGTGCTAAGTGCCACACAGTAAGGTACGAGAGGCTTGTGCTGAGTGCCACATAGTAAGGCATGACAGGCTTGTGCTGCATGCCACACAGTAAGGCATGACAGGCTTGTGCTGAGTGCCACACAGTAAGGTATGAGAGGCTTGTGCTGAGTGCCACATAGTAAGGCATGTCAGGCTTGTGCTGCGTGCCACACAGTAAGGCATGACAGGCTTGTGCTGAGTGCCACACAGTAAGGCATGAGAGGTTTGTGCTGAGTGCCACGCGGTAAGGCATGAGAGGCTTGTGCTGAGTGCCACACAGTAAGGCATGAGAGGCTTGTGCTGCATGCCACGCAGTAAGGCATGAGAGGCTTGTGCTGAGTGCCACACAGTAAGGCATGAGAGGCTTGTGCTGCGTGCCCCATAGTAAGGCACAAGAGGCTTGTGCTGATTGCCACACAGTAAGGCACAAGAGGCTTGTGCTGCGTGCCCCATAGTAAGGCACGAGAGGCTTGTGCTGTGTGCCACACAGTAAGGCACGAGAGGCTTGTGCTGCGTGCCCCATAGTAAGGCACGAGAGGCTTGTGCTGCGTGCCACACAGTAAGGCACGAGAGGCTTGTGCTGAGTGCCACACAGTAAGGAATGTGAGGCTTGTGCTGCATGCCACATAGTAAGGCATGACAGGCTTGTGCTGAGTGCCACACAGTAAGGCACAACAGGCTTGTGCTGCGTGCCACACAGTAAGGCATGACAGGCTTGTGCTGAGTGCCACACAGTAAGGCATGACAGGCTTGTGCTGCGTGCCACCCAGTAAGGCATGACAGGCTTGTGCTGAGTGCCACCCAGTAAGGCATGGCAGGCTTGTGCTGAGTGTCACGCAGTAAGGCAGGAGAGGCTTGTGCTGAGTGCCACCCAGTAAGGCATGACAGGCTTGTGCTGAGTGCCACGCAGTAAGGCATGAGAGGCTTGTGCTGAGTGCCACGCAGTAAGGCACAAGAGGCTTGTGCTGAGTGCCACGCAGTAAGGCACGAGAGGCTTGTGCTGAGTGCCACGCGCAGTAAGGCACGAGAGGCTTGTGCTGAGTTCCATGCAGTAAGGCACGTAAGGCATGAGAGGCTTGTGCTGTGTGCCACACAGTAAGGCATGACAGGCTTGTGCTAAGTGCCACACAGTAAGGTACGAGAGGCTTGTGCTGAGTGCCACATAGTAAGGCATGACAGGCTTGTGCTGCATGCCACACAGTAAGGCATGACAGGCTTGTGCTGAGTGCCACACAGTAAGGTATGAGAGGCTTGTGCTGAGTGCCACATAGTAAGGCATGTCAGGCTTGTGCTGCGTGCCACACAGTAAGGCATGACAGGCTTGTGCTGAGTGCCACACAGTAAGGCACGACAGGCTTGTGCTGCGTGCCACACAGTAAGGCACGACAGGCTTGTGCTGAGTGCCACACAGTAAGGCACTATTGCAGGCTTGTGCTGAGTGCCGCAAGGCACCACAGGCTGGTGCTGAGTGCCACACAGTAAGGCACGACAGGCTTGTGCTGAGTGCCAAACAGTAAGGCATGACAGGCTTGTGCTGAGTGCCACACAGTAAGGCACGACAGGCTTGTGCTGAGTGCCACAGAGTAAGGCATGACAGGCTTGTGCTGAGTGCCACACAGTAAGGCACGACAGACTTGTGCTGAGTGCCACAGAGTAAGGCATGACAGGCTTGTGCTGAGTGCCACACAGTAAGGCACGACAGGCTTGTGCTGAGTGCCACACAGTAAGGCATGACAGGCTTGGGCTGAGTGCCACACAGTAAGGCACGACAGGCTTGGGCTGAGTGCCACACAGTAAGGCACTAGAGGCTTGTGCTGAGTGCCACACAGTAAGGCACAAGAGGTTTAAAACTAAGATAGGTAAGGCATGAGATGCGTGTAATGTGATACATCGCATAGGTGCAATCATTTTGGGGAATGAGGTCATTCAGTTCCACTTTTAGGCCTTGCAAAATGATGAGCATTATTGGCATCAACGTGAAAGAGTTGGTAGATCCATGACTTCCCCCAGCTTTTTAGCTGTGGCTGCATCCCTACCACCTAGTATGGCATGAAGCACTTGTGCTGAGTGCCACATAGTAAGGCACGAGGCACTTGTACCCACTGCCACATGGTACAGTATGAGGTACCTGTGCCAATTACCACATAGTAAGGCACGAGGCACTTGTACCGACTGCCACATAGTAAGGCATGAGGTGCTTGTACCGAGTTTCACATGGTAATGCTTGAAGCGCTTGTACCGAGTTTCACATGGTAAGACATGAGGTGCTTGCACTGATTGCCACATGGTAAGGCATGAGGCGCTTGTACCGAGTTTCACATGGTAACGCATGAAGCGCTTGTCCCGAGTTTCACATGGTAACGCATGAAGCGCTTGTACCAAGTTTCACAAGGTAAGGCATGAGGTGCTTGTACCGAGTTTCACTTGGTAAGCCATGGGGCACTTGTGCTGATTGCTTACATTGCCTGGAAGTGAGGTTATCAGATAGGCACCAACACAAGAGAGTGTCTAATCGTGCTTATAAAATGGGGTTTGCTTTACATGATGAAAAACACAAGAAATATTCAGTTTTATTGAAACATTATGAATTTAACTGCATTTTTTAAATGTGCATGAAAAAAAAACAGTTCATCATTCCCTAACGGGGGGGGGGGTGGTATCTGAAGTTTTTTTATTCAGCTCAAGTATCAAATGATTTAAGTGATCAACTGATACTTGAAAACTTGAGGAGTGGTTGAGGGCATGATAGCAGGGGTTCAATGCCAAAAAGTGCAAAATCATGCACCTAGGGCACAGAAACCAGGAGTTCAGTATAAAATGGAGGGGGGGGGTATTGGTACTGTATTGCTTACCACTAAGCAGGGAGAGAGACCTTGGGGTTATTATATCTTGTGACTTCAAAGTAGTGAGGCAGTGTGACAAGGCAGTTGGCGAGGCCAGTATAATGCTAGGGTGCATAGAGAGAGGTATCACCAGCAGGAGGGAGGTGATGTTATCACTGTATCAGTCGCTGGTGAGACCCCATCTGGAATACTGTGTTCAATTCTGAAGGCCATATCTCTGAAAGGACATAGAGAGAGAGAGTTGAGGCATTCCAGAGGAGGACAACTAAAATGCTGCAGGGGTTATACAGTACCAAAAGCCCTACAAGGAGAGACTGAAGGATCTCAACATTGTACACACTAGAAGAGAGGAGGGAGAGGGGGACATGATAGAGACCTACAAGTGCCTCACAGGGGTAAACAGGCTACAGTAGGGGACTCTGTTTCAAATGAGGAAGTGCATCAGGACAAGAAGGCATGCAATGAAGCTGAGGGAGTTTAAAGGGGATGTGAGGAAGTATTACTTCACTGAAAGAGTGGTGGATGCCTGGAACAGTCTGCCAGTAGAGGTGGTGTGAGTGAAAACAGTTGGGGGGGGGCTTCAAACATGCATGGGGTAGGCATGAGGGAATGTAGACAAGGGGGAGGGTTAATGGAGACCAGGTAGGGTCTGTGAAGATGGAATAGGCAGGGAAAATCTGGGCAGACTGGTAAAATCAGGGAGGTCCCTCATAAGATGAAACAATTGATTAGTATGCCTAGGCATACACTTGCGCTCATCTTTGCCAGGTACAGCATTATAAGGGGTGTCTTACTGTACTTCTTGACTATTTTTCTTTCTTACAGTTATTGACAAGAGGCATCTTTGCCAATATAAATGTTACCTTAAAAAAGCTATACAAAAGAGCATATTTTTATAAATAAGGTTTTTCAAGGGGGGGTGTCATATTTTCAAAATGCGCCATTGCCAGGTATGTCATTTTGTAGTAATTCTGTCTTAAAACAGTACATTCTATCCCTTTTGCACGATGAAGCATAGTACAGATGTTTGTGTCACCTTAGAATATGGGGTCCCAGTGGTTTGTTTTTAGTGAAAGCCAGTCACTGGACTGCCAAATGAATTAGTCCACCCTTCCCCCCCGCATCCATATGGCCCTCGTTCTTTTCTTTTGATTCATTTTTTCAATTCCCAAAGTTTGGGAAACATCCAGGCAGCGTCCAGTGTGACAGGTGCAGTACTGCTGAATGCCGCTACCTTTCTGAAAGAACTGATATTGTCAAATGAGCATTTGAAAGAGACAGACTGCTTTTCAGAGCATGCCAGCTAAAAGCAGATGAACAGTATTAATAAGACGATTTGGCAGGGAAGCCACCAATACAGGGAATACGGAATCCAAACCCCTCTTGAGTGTCACCTTCTCCTTGCAAAATTTAACATGGAAGTGGAAAGCTCTCTTTTACAAATTCAGCCACCCAGACTGATGCTTTTAGGAAGCACTTTATAGGAGAGACAAACTACACTGCCTTGACCCACCATTCCCTTTTGTATGCAAGGCTGCAAATCCAGGGATGTCTGTTGCTTCATTACTTGCTTGCCTTGTGTCATCTTCGGAGTCCTCCTGAATGATCCACTGCCATCTGCTATTTCCCTGACACCCAGAGAGGGTCCGTTAACTGTAGCTGAAGATACCTGATGAGGGGATTTGAAAATAAGGATCTTAAAAAATGTAATTCTAAATCAGAAAAGTGCACCCCAACCATACCTCTCAACTGTCCCTCATTACTAGGGATATCCCTCATTTTACCCTCTAAAATTCCTCTGTCCCTCATCCGTCCCTTGTGGAAAAGGTGCTGCCCACACAGAGAATGTGCTGTAACTTCAGACTTCAAAGCAGAAATTCTTAATATTCTAAAATACTAAATCAAAAATAGACTTCATACAAGTAAATGCAATGGTTTTCACAGTGTTCTGAGCTTGTATTTCCATGTTTGAGGATGTGTCCCTCATTCTGAGGGTCTGTGTCCCTCCCCTCATTTTGAGTGTCCAAAAATGTCCATGCCCCTCATTTCAGTGACAAAAGGTTGAGAGGTATGACCCCAACAACCAAGAAGAGGCATGTTGCACACTGCTGTCTGATTCACTATTAAAGAGGATGTTGGAGACTGACTCTGCACCAGAATCCAGAACTATGCAGGGAGAAAATATTTTCACACTTGTGAAATTGTGCAAAATTACCCATTTTGCATTCATACAATTTCTGAGAAGCTGCACCAACTTTTGCCATACTTCCACCAACATTTGTGTCAAACAGCACAATGTTTCCTCAAATTAGTTTTATAAAAATGTGAGTTTGTAAAAATGCACAATTTCAGCAACAATAGTGACAGCCATGACAACTGCAGGGGTAACGTAGCGAAAGTCAGTTATCACTACCCCTGTAGCTGTCATCACATTCGGGGAGAGGACAAAGTAGTGAGCTGCATGGTGTCTTGCTGAGCTGTACCTGTGGTGAAGGGGGCTGAAACCATGAGCATCTACAGTGGCAGAATGTCCAGGAGACCTTGTAGTCTCCCGACTGTGGTGTTTTTTCTTCAACCCCAACCCCCTTCCCATTTTTGGGGGGGTTGTTCTTCCCCCACCCTGCACTGTTGCAGCCCCCCACCCCAAGTTTCTCCTCATCTCAGAGTTTTATCCCTGTGGAATTGATTATAATTAGTTCAAGGGGTGTGTGGGGGCAACCCCAGCTGACATTCGTTTTAGCTGGTGTGTTAGTGCCAGCATGGTAGCGCTCACTGTTTTTACTGAGCGCTACCATTGGTTTTACTGTTTTATCATGCATGGTTTTCGACTGCGCTGTTCTTGAGTTCAGCATTATGACCTAATGCCATCAGCTGGCCACCTTGTCAGGGCCAAACTATGACATCTTCCAGCTAAATACAGGCTGCACATAAAATTCTACAAATACCAGAACAGACTATCGCCAGCATAAACTACCATATCATCTAAATGTTACCTCAGTAATGGAAAATTGCTTTAAATATGTGTATGAATGTCATTTCTGAAAATAGGAACATATGAAACAGCTGCAAATTAGAAATACTATTTTATGTTGTTTTCACATGTGTCTATTTCATCTAAATATTATCTCTTTTGTAAGTTTATCCTGAGGTGCCCTTCGGGGCTCTTTAAAACTCTACAGAAGCCGGTAATAGAAAATATGCATGTTTCACAGGACTGCTCTACCTGAATTTAGCATCATTATTCTCTGATTAAACTAGAAACAGTCAATACTACAGGTTAACTGCTTCACCCTGCAAAGACACTGAACTACAAACTGACAAAGAGACGTTCTACCCGCTACTCAGCTGTCGGTTTTAAAACCACATTTATTTCAATTTCATGCCATTTTCCTGCTTGACATCCATTACAATATCAGTGCAGAATAGATAGCAATATTGGCTCCAGTGGTTTTACGGCATCCCTCACAGGCAGGCACAGTGAAAGGATGAGTTGGGTTCTAATTAATGCCTTCCTCTTACTCCTTGGTGAGGTAGCAGTGTTTAAATCAAGCCAGAAACCAAGCCAAGCTGAAACTAATTATGATGGTCAAAAGTACTGTAGTTATTTCCTGCTCGTAGGTGTTTTTTTAATGTATGTTTTTCTCCCTGTCCCTCGGCCTTGGCAACCATCAGCCACAGGCCACCAGCCTGCTGCTCTGTTGTTGGTCCTGAACCCCAGGGGGTCTTCTTCCCTGCCTCATGGCTTACCCCCCACTGTGATGCACCCTTTCATACTCCATGGTTAAAGTTGGTGACTGAGGACCCATCCGAGTGTGCTGGGGCTTCATTCTGCTGACCAAAGGAGAATTTTTGTTTCCGTTTTCTCCCTCCCACTGAGGCGCCCGCTGAGTGCATGATTGAGACATAAAACATGCATGTGCAAAGACTGGCTCCTCTCCATTTTGCCATCCCCACACTGCCTACTCCTCCTGTGGGACCCCAGGAGGTACTGGTGTAGTGAGAGATGGAAAGCTACCCACTCGGTGGAGGCAAGCGTCCTTCTGGATGCTCATTCCTCCTTCCAGCCAGTAGTCCAGCATTCCAGACTTGTTCCCAAATGCAGGTCACTGGCATCGCCAGCAGCAGACCCACCACTGTTCTGGCAGGCTAGTATGTTGCCAGTGTTTTTTTAAACAGTCTGAGACCCCCCTTGTAGATTTCTAAGGGTATCACACAAAAAGTTTAGAAGTCTCATTCTGATCAAATTTGCTGTATTCAGGAACAGATGCTACTGGTAATTCCAGCAGGATCTGTCCCTCCTCCGGTGGCCAAATCACTTCCAGTGCAGGAGAGGGAAGCCCAGCAATGACCCAAAGGCTGAGTGCTTCCTACCACAGTTTCAGCATTGGTAGCAGCCATGACAGTGCCTGGGACTGCCGGGCTAATTTGCATGCAATCCACACCGGAGGGCCGCAGAGACAGGGTTTATAAAGATCATCACATTCTATTACCCCATCTAAAACAACGAAGAGTAAAACCTGAGCTGGATCCTGTATGTTCAGACACCAAACCATAGTTAGAACAGACTGCTTGGCCTACACTTTGGTTACTCCATCAGGTTAGGCATATGTGAAGGCCAGGTAACTCCTTAGCTCCCAATATGAGTATCCTGCAGTAAAGTCAAAGCTTAGACACAAGTTTTTGTTTTAATCTGACAGGGCAAACCATCCTGCATCTATACATGCCAAAATTGTGAGCTGGCACAACTCCAAGACCAGGCACTTGTTGGCATATCTTCACCTTAGCCTCCTGAAAAGTGTAGCCTTTCTCACAACCCCATGAAACCTGATGCAACATGATTGGGTGGCCGTCAAGATGTCAAACCCAGCTACCACCCAATAGAAGTGGCACATATTACTGCAATGTTCTTCCAGCTGCTTTGGGACACAGCTGAACTAAAAACTGCCACAGCCCAAACCAGCTGGGACTGATCCAGCCTAGGGAACCAGGTCACAACCATGGAGCAGCGACTCCTTCAGGCCAGATTTTTTGGGTGCTAAAAATAGTAACCTTATGGGCAAAATCCTCCTCCATCCCTTGTCTCGGAATGGCCAACCTGCTGTATTTCTAATGTGTGCCTCTTACAGTAGGTCACAAAATCAATACTGGCAGGTGTCCTCTGTGCTTGGTGTTTCCTTTGCAAAGCTTTTCACGCCTTTTAAGGAGGTGTTCTTGTGAATCTCTAGCTGGAATTGGTATGCTCAGTGTGCCATTTCCAGTCAAAACTGATACTGAGAATAATGCATGGGGAGGGGTGTGTAACGAACTAGCCTGTCACCTACATCTGAGGTGTGTCATACTGTATAAACCCTGAAAGTGAAGCATCACTCACTAAGGGTGTATGTAAAATCTCATGCGTACCCCTCTAGATATATTTTTTATATAACTTTTTTGTAATTGCTGATTTTAAAATACTAAAATTTAGGCAGGCTTGGCACTAGTCATTGTCATCTATGCCTCCCAAGAAGGATTCTTTACTACCAGTCATGTAAGAAACACTCCAGCTGACCGCCCAGCTTGCACTTTCATACCGATAAAACCGGCGACCCAGTCGGGGAGCATAGTTAAACACTAAAGAAGTCTTTTTTTGGCAGAGCTGTAGTGTAGAAGGACTGAAAGGAACCCATGGTGTGAAGCTGTCTTCGGCCCCAGAACTCTGAGTCCATCAGGTTATCAGGCAGTTAAATGTGCACTCATGCTGCAAGATCTGAGTGACAGCTATTAGCTGTCTCACACTGACCGTTATAACCAACTGGTTATAACAACTGATTGCACCACAGTCATCTGTGTGTAATTGTGGCAAGTCAGTATTTATATATAGAATAATACCTGGGGTAGTGTGTTTAATTAAGCAATAAGCCATGAGGGTGTGTGGGTTATCAGGGGATTTACCACGGCTGGAGTGGTTTGCCCACAAGACGCAGCCGAGTGGGTAAATCCTCGTCAGCCATGGTAAATCCCCCAATAACCCGCATCCTTCGGGTGGCTTATTGCAATTATACCATGGTTCATTTTTTTTCCTATAAGAAAATGCAACTTTTAAAGTGGTTGCTTTGTTTTTTTTATTTTTATTGTATTTGTTCCGGGGCTGCAGAGGATTTGGATTAGGAGTAGGATTAGGTACTCATCAACAGCCATTGAATATCAGAGGATCTGCACTGGTGGTAAACTTCCAGTCTGACAATTTCATTGGCTGTTCACTTATGTCCACGGTATAATGAGAATTGTACACACCCTGAGGTGTTGGATGCTACATAAATCCCCGAGAGTGAAGCTCGAGGGGTTTATTTAAGCATCCAACACTAAGGGTGTGGGTAAAATTTGAGTTTTACACATCACCCCATGTATTATTTTATATGATTGTTGGGGAGCGTTTTTTTCACCACAGAATGATATAAAATAGGAACACATAGCTATGCAGCCGCGGTCAGGCTCAAGCAGCTGTGGTAAAGTTTTTTTTCTTTTTTGTAAAGTGGTTTCTCTACCAGAAGAACTTAGCTTTTTTTGTTTGAATATTTACTTATGGCAGAATTGAGTGCAAGAGGTAAAGTGTCCAGCGCTAAGGAAGGGGAGAGTGGCAACTGGCGCATGCGTGAAGCGAGGGGAAACTTGGCACGTGTTCACCACTATAACCAACTGGCTATGATGGTGAATTATAACCAGATTTCCCTACGGGAGAAAAAATGCTCAGCAGTTATTATATAGAGAATAAAGTCTGGGCTAGTGTGTGCGTGTAATGAGAAGTTTACACACACCAGCCCATATTTTATTTTATATAATTGCTGGGTTTCCCTTTTTCACCACAGCAATTATATAAAATACCAGATATTCTGGTGCAGCTGCACCTCAATTCCGATTTCAGATGGTCTCCACATTTCAGTTGTCCAAGATTTTAAATGTTTCAAAACGTTTTGTTGTCCCTGTATATATGTAGACAATGACAATTTTTTTTAAACAACTTATTGTCGAGTTCCTCTGGTGATTGAGTTTCGGGTGAGAAGGAAGCGGCGAGCGGCAGGAAGGGACAAACTGCAGTGGGTGCATGCGCAGAGTAAGGGAAACCACACACATTTGCCGTTATAAATGCTCCTTTATAATGGCAAATGATGGCAGTTTCCCTATGGGAAAAGGGGAAACCATTAATTATATATAGACTAGTACATGGGTAGGTGTAAGTAACCAGAATTATACGCACCCGAGGTGTGTGATGCTACATAAACCCAGAGAACAAGGTGAACATGCTGACTACTAAGCTCCAGAGAAAGACTTTCTGGTTCTCTAACAACACACTACTAGAAACTCCTAGGGTGAGGTCTAACATAGAACAAAGGTCCTTTGCCACTACTGCCCCAACCATATGGAACAACCTCCCACTCTCCCTCCAAGATGGCTCCTCCCTTGAGGGATTCAAGAAAGGGCCAAAGACCTCTTTCCTGGAGTGTATTCAATGAATTTGCCTTCATTGAGATTATCTTTGCCTCTAAATGTAGTCTACTTGCCAATATTAGCACTTGTCTTATGACTATTACTCTATATACCTGGCCTACTGAGTCAGCTGTTTGCACAATTTGCCTGGCCTCTCTTGAACTGTAAGTTTAAATAGTCCATTGTTGATTACTAAATGTATAAAACACCAAATGTATGTAACATCGAATGTATGTAACACCAACTGTATGTAACACCAAATGGATGTTACACCAAATGGATGTAACTTTTCTTTTGTTTCATGGATGTAAATAACCCAGTGTAATCTTCAATTATGTCTGAATGCATAAAGCCTGTTCTATTTTTGCCTCAATGTACACCCGGTCGCACCTGAAAAAGGGACACTTAGTCTCAGTGTGCCTACCTGGTCAATAAAATTCAATAAATAAATAACTAAAAGCCCCACACACCGAAGGTGTGTATAAAATTCTGTGTAAGACACACCTACCTATGTTCCTTTTTTATAATTACTGACCAGCCTTTTTTATAAAGAGGGATCTAACGAGTCACCTGTTGCATATTGCACAGAACTGCCAGAAATAAAGTGTAGTTTTATTTTTGATTTCACTGTTTGCTGTGATTTTCTGAAAGGAAAAATAATTTTCTGTGAAGTGTACTCATTGTCTGATGTGAGAGGCAGTTGTGCTACTGAGGCATGCAACTTCATCAGCAGCGTAAATTTGATTGCCACACAATGTGTTGTAACCAACTATATATATATATTTACAGTATATATATATATATATATATATATATATATATATATATGAATGATATGAATGTATTAGGTCCTGTCCAGAACAGCACCTCAAAGCAAAGGTTAATACTGACTCTCTCAAGCTGCCCTTTCTGTGTGGCACTGAACATCTTGTAGATAGCAGCTTTGCCAATGATAAAACTTTCAGCTCTCCTCTGAATAAAAACGGACATGTAACTATATCATTAGATGTTGCTACAGCATCACCAATGAGTCCAGCATTGTTATACTTGTGCTGCAGAGCTTTGACAAGGCAATAATCTCATGCATTTTTAAAAACGGTTCCACACAGCCAAAAATCCTATAGAAATTATGTTCACGCTGAGCTGAAATGAAATGTAACTTACTTACCCTTTAAGTCTGCTAGGTGAGAACTTGGAAAATTTGCCATCACTTGTTCCGCAGAATGAGCCTTCACTTGTTGGCTTGTAATGGCTTTGAAGATAACATGATTTGTTTTTTTTTTAAATAACGACTTTGTGGCTACAGAAAGTGAAATGGAAAATGATTTTTTTATACAAAGTCCTTGGTCTAGTCTGATTTAGAAAGTCGTCTTTAACACTGAAATTGCAGCAAACAAAGAGTAAAAAAGCACTAGCTAAGCCTTCACTCCTGATTTTCCTGAAACATAACTCATATTTTATTAGAAAAACTACAGTGCCCGACTTCATTAAGGTACAGAAATGCACACACAGGAGACAGATACATTCCTGCCTGCCTGCATGCACACACTCATCATGGATGGCTGCATATTCAAAGAATCAATATGATGTGAGTCTCTATGCAAGTGGATGACAGCTTGCAAGTGTTTCTGGTAACAGGTAATGGAAGAATGCATTATCAATTACATTGACTTGGCTCCTACTTCACTGAGCTAATCACTCTTCCTCAGGTGAACATGAAGAATGGAGGCCAATCTTCTCCCATAAAGCAGTTCTACTGTTTTATTTTATTTTATTTTACAATTTTTGGCCAGGAAAGACACACTAATCCAAGCTGTGTTTCCAGGCAGGTTCTCCTAGGAGCACAGGG
Organism: Neoceratodus forsteri; assembly: GCA_016271365.2. Lineage (NCBI taxonomy): Eukaryota > Metazoa > Chordata > Ceratodontiformes > Ceratodontidae > Neoceratodus > Neoceratodus forsteri. The sequence continues at coordinate 118,709,793 of JADMNL010000034.1, read as the reverse complement.
AAGTTAAATGAAGCATAGAATCATAGAACCTGATGACATACAAGGACCGTTTGACCCAAGCAGTCTTTCCATTTTACCCTGCCTACATTATCATGGCAGACCCTCCTTCATCTGACTCTTTCTTTCTGCCCCCCTCCTTTCTCTTTCTCCCGCCTTCCTTTCCACTAAGATTCTATTATACCTATCCTATGCACTCTTCAACCCCACTACTGTTTTCACCCCTATCACCTCTGATGGAAGGCTGTTCCAGGAATCCACCATTCTTTCTGTGAACAAGTACTTCCTCACATCTCTCATGAATCTACCCCTTCCAGCTTCATGCATGTCCCCTTGTTCTTGAGCACCTTGTTTTCTGAAAAAAAAACTTCACTCCTGCACCTTTTCTACCCCCGTGAGATATTTATAGGTCTCTATCATATCCCCTTCTCCCTCCTCTCTTCCAGGGTATACATATTGAGGTCTTTTAGTTTCTCATTGCAGGGCTTTTGAAGCAGACTCTGCACCATTTTAGTTGCCCTCCTCTAGACCGTTACCACCCTATGTCCTTATGGAGATGTCGCACTGCCTGGCTACCTTTAGATCATCATATATTTTTACCTCCAGGTCTCTTTCCTGCTTGGTGGTCAACTGGTTGTCTGTACTACTCCCCTCATTTTGTACTATGTCCCTGGGTTTCTGTGCCCTAAGTGCATTATTTTGCACGTGTTCAAAGAGACCCAGCTGCCATACCCTTGACGACTCCTCAAGTTTTCTCAAGTCTCTGCTCATCCTTTCCACCCTCCCCAAGAGTGTCCACTCTACTGCAAATTTTGGTGTCATCCACAAAGAGGCAGACCTTCCCTTCCCTTCCAGCTCCTCTGTAATGTCACTTTTAAAGATATTGAAGAGGACTGGTCCCAGCACTGATCCCTGAGGCACCCCACTGGTTACCCTCCCTTCCTCAGCATGATCTCCATTTACCACCACCCTCCTCCCATCCTCTAACCAATGTCTTACCCAGTTTACTACCTTTGGATGCTCCTAAGCCACTCAACTTGCTTTCTAGTCTACCATGTGGAATGGTGTCAAAAACCTTAACTGAAATCTGGGTAGGCCAGGTCCACTGCTCCATCCTGATCTAATTCCTTGGTCACCCAGTCAAAGAAATGTATCAGATTCATTTGACATGACCCCACCACCACTACCACCATGAATCCATGCTGCCTTGGGTGTTGTAACCCACTGAATTCAAGATATTCCACAATCCTTTCCTTCAGCAGCGATTCCATTAACTTTCCCACCACTGATGTCAGGCTGAATGGCCTATAACTGCCAGCCTCTTCCTTGCTACCACTTTTTTGAAGTGAGACTACATCTGCTCTCCTCCAGTCTTCCAGAACCACTTCTATTTCCAGTGTGCAGTTAAATAGGACTATCAGAGGTGCAACCAGTACCTCCACGATCTCCATCAACACCATTGGATGCAGCCTGTCTGGCCCACTGGTTTGCCAACTTTCAGATTAGCAAGTCCCTTCAGGACTCTCTTCTCTAAAGCTCCTGTTACTTTTTTATGGCCCTTCCCCTTCCTTTGTGATCACTGAACTCACAATTTTGTAAGCTGCTCGATTTGACTTTACATAATTAGATTTAATACTCATAATGACATTTTGATGCTAGACAGTCTTAATGTACCATCCCCACAATTACTTTTAGTGCCTGTATCTTTGATCAATTCTGATCTATATTTCACTGTAATTATACACTGTTATTTATTACTCTTTATGTGTACATGCTGTTAAAAATGTTGTTACTGCTTTTGAAAATTCAATAAAACGTTAACAGTAGTGAACACTGAACAAAAGTATTTGTTCAGGATCATGGTCCCCCTCTGCACAGACCCTTCCTTCCCTTTATAATCATACAATCCCTCCCTTGATCTTCCTCTTTTCACTTATATATCTAAAAAATGTCATGTCCCCTTTCCTTACTGCCTGGTTATTCTCTCCTCAGTTTGTGCCTTTGCACGCCTTACCACTTTCACTGCTTCCCTCTGTTTCCCCTGATACACTTCCCTATCCTCCTCCTCCCTCTGCATCTCCTTGTACCTTCTTAATGCAACCCCTTTCAACCTTTACCCTTACAGCCATCTCTTTTGAGAACCATAGCGGTCACTTCTTCCTTTTGCTTTTGCTCACTTGTTTGACGCAGAGGTTTGTTGTCTTTGCTATGCCTCTTGTTAGCTTTACCCATTGTTTCTCTGTCCCACCCAGGTCATCCACCCCTCCCAGGTCATCCCTAAGGCATTCACCCATTTTTATAAAATCTGCCCTCCTGAAGTCAAGGACCCTCACCCTTGTATGGTTTGATTCCACACCCATCCTCATATTGAGCCACACTGTACGGTGATCACTGGTCCCCAGGTGGCCTCCCACCTTGATGTCTGTAACACTGACCCTGTTAGTACCAGGTCCAGTACTGCCCTATCATGAGTGGGTTTGCTGACTAGTTGCCTGAGGAACGCCCCCCCTGCAAGGTGTCCAGGATGTCCCTGCTTCTAACTGGAGCTGCAGCTGGGAGGCTCCAATCTACATACAGCAGACTGAAGTCCCTACGAGCAACACCTTCTCCTTTTCTGCCATCTTGCCAGTGGCTTCCACCAGTACTTTACTGAACTCCTCCCCCTGTGCTGGAAGTCTATAGGCCATGCCAGTGTGAATAGTGTCTCAGTTCCCTGTCTTCAGTGTGACCCACAGTACCTCTGCTCACCATATCCCCTGTATTTCTGCCACATTTATGCTTTGTCTCACATAAAGCACCATGCCCTCTCCTTTCCTTCCCACCTTGTCATTTCTGTTCAGAGTATATCCTGGTATGTCCATATCCCAGGCATGGTTTTCAGTGCACCTTGACACGGTAATGGCCGCAGTATCTAGGTCAGCCTCTGCCATGATAGACTCTAAGTCTGGAATCTTATTTGCTAGACTTCTAGCATTTGCACACATGGCCTTCCAGAGGTGGTTACCACTCTACTTGTTGCCATCTTTTTTCCTTTTTGATCTGCCTCCTTCCCTCCTCTTGTTAATGCTCTTGTTCCCACCCCCCTTATTTCTACCACCCTGCTTCCTTTATTAATTTGCACCCTGGAGAATTCCTCTCCCATCGGGGTCTCCCTACTCTCTACTTCAGCCTGTGGGGGGGGGGGGCAGTTTCTGCCTCCCCGATTTCTTCCTCCACCCCAACCCCCCCGGCTTGTTTAATTGTTCATCAAATTAACATTTAAACTGTCCACTAAGGGCTTCAATTCACTTCCCAGATGAATACAGGCCATCACCCTGTATAGACCATTATCCTCCAGGTGAGACACCAGTCCTCAATGTAGTCGAACGCCTCCTCTCTACACCACTCCCTCAACCATGAGCCGAAGCTCCAGATGCAGAAGATCCTTCTCCTCCCCCCTGCCATAGAACAGCAGCACCTCAGTGAAACCCACTGAGCATGTTACCCAAGACCCCTCCCAGCTCCCTAAACTCCCCTTGCACTGTCCCAGACTCATTCTTAGCCAGGTCATAGTCCTTAGATGGACAAGGACATCCATTTCTCCCTCCCGTCCTGCTGCCCTAGCGATCCTCCAGATCTGCTTCTCATCCTTCCAGGTGGTGGCGCCATGTAGGCACCTAACCTCCCTCTCCCTCCTGCCCATTCTCAAATCTTTCCCCCTCACAATTGAGTCCCCCACCAGAAGTTGCTTCCTCCTCCTCTGGGGTCCTCTACTGACCTTCACTGGGGTTGTAGACCACCTTTCAGCAGCATACGTATGAAGTTTAACATAGACAAATGTGCGGTAATGCACCTAGGAGCTAATAATGAACACAATAGTTACACATTGAATGGAGTCTGATTAAGGGCAACCTCTAGTGAGAGAGAGGCTTGGGAATTCTGGTTACTACTGATCTCTCCTTCAGCTCCCATTGTAACGAAGTGACCAAGACAGCGAATAGAATTATAGGCTGTATAAAAAAAAACTTTATATCAAGGAATAGGGCATGTATATTACCGCTGTACTGAGCATTTGTCAGACCGCACTTAGATTACTGCACCCCACTGTGGAACCCTTACTTGAGAAGGGATGTGAAGAACACAGACAGGGTACAGAGGAGGAGGAGGAGGATGAAACTGATAGTTGGATTGGCTAGTGAGACCTATGAAGACAGATTACATCAACTAAATCTATATTCCATAGAGTTGAGGCGCACCAGAGGGGACTTACTACAAATGTATAGAATAGTAAATGATAACATCATGATGCAAAGTCTGGAGCTAATACCTACAAATAGGATTGCCGGTCTGAGAAGCCACAAACATCAATTAAAACTTACATTCCCCAGGGAGTAATAAAAGGAGACTCTTTTATACACAAAGGATTGTACCACTATGGAATGGACTACCAAGGGAAGTGGTCGATGCCAGCACATTTTCAGCCTTTAAAGAAAGGTTGGCTAGGTACCTGTTAAACAGTAATGGTTTTCAAGTGCCCCACTAGCCCAGGAGACAGGCATAATGGGTCTTGTGCCTTCTGTCTGTCTTATACACCAAGTATAGTACCAAGTATATGGTATGATATCCTTAGTATTGCATAGCAAAGAATAACCTAACACAGCTTGTATACATATCGTTTTATTTTCCTGTACTTACAATGAATTACTGTAACCTTCTGATCATGTCTTTGAACTTTTTTTTGACCTGTTTGTGACTTCTTTATGATAAGGTTATTGGAGGACAAGCAAATTGCTTTATTGTAGTTTGAACCAGTTTTACTGCGGTCAGTGGACCCCACCTGCAAGGATGTGTGTAAGGGAAATGCTGGACTGTCACCTACCAATGAGATTTATGTATATCATACATTCGCCTTATTTGGCTAGCATAACCATTATCTGGTGACAAGCACTTGTTTGTCTAAGGCTATAAATACAATGAGGAAGTTATGTTAGCTGAGCACAGCTGTTGAAGAGGTATTATGATATTGGTGGGTCCCACTGCTCCCAGCAGGTAAAACCTGTCTGTATTTGTGCTATCTGGTAATAAATTGCTTATTGCCTGTGACATCTTTGTTTCTGTGTTGTGTTCCTCTGCCAACAACATCTCCACTATTGAGGAACCCCACATCTTCTCTGGTTACCACCACTGATGCCTTCTCCCAGCAGTCCCGCCCTGCTACAGTGGCATAGGAATTACACTGTGGTACCTATTGAGGAATGTGCCTCTGACACACCACCCGCACCCTTCCAGAGCCCTCCACAGTCCAGCCGTCCCTGCTCCCTGGTATCCTCTGAGGTAGTGGTGGCAGACTTGGTGGCTCCTGGATGGGGGAAGAGATCCCCTGAATTGTAGCCAACTCGGTCAGGAGTCTAGTGACCTCCACTCTCAACCCACAGAGGTGTGTACCTATGGAGAAGCACCACAGTCTCCAGAAGGTCTCTCTGAAAACTGCTGCCCCACAGTCACTGCACTGCAACACTGTCAGTATTCCCAATTCCACCCACCCCCCCGTGTTACCTGGAAATACTTTTGTGCCCATCTCTGATAGGGTGTTTCTAGTTTTCCCCTTTTTTGTTTGTTACACCCCTTTGTACCTTTACAGGTACCTTTGTACACTAACAGTGACCACCAAGAGACTGTGATAGCCATCCTCTTATGGACAAGTTGGGGCTGGTCATCAGCACAGGAATAGTGTAGACAGCTCCCTGTCACTAGCTTCTTCTTCAAGATCTTCTGGCCAACCTCTCCCTAACAGTGAGCTAGTTAGTGCAGGGAGCTGCATCAGTTCACAGATTGAGATCCGTTGCACAGTGAGTGTGTGTTTTTTTTTATTTTTTTGCAGGTTTCGGCCTTCCAGAGGTTCTTCCACAGAAGTGTCCCTGTTCTTCATTCTCCAATCTTCAGTTCTTCCAGATTCCTGGGTCAGTGGTAATGGTCTGGAGGTGTTCTTGTGCTACAGATGTTCAGTTCATCAAGTCCTCACTTCAGTTCTTCCAGTTTTCTGTGTCAGTGGTGACAGACCGGAGTTGTTCTTGTGCTACGGATCTTCAGTTCGTCAAGTCTTCACTTCAGTTCTTCATGCCTTCCTGGGACAGTGGTGACAGCCTGGAGTTGTTCTTGTTCTACAGTTGGTTCACTTTTCAGTTTCAAGCCTTTTCATGGGTTAGTGGTGACAGCCCAGAAGTTTGCAGTTTGCATAAATCCCTTGGAATACAAGTGCGTTTGTTCTTATCGCTGGGTCCGTCGATACCCAGTGACCAAGTGTTTACTACAAGCCAGCCAATGGAAACACATGCACAGAGGTTTCCTTTAGTGCTATAATTCCGGTGAAACAAAATTTCATGGAATTTTTGAAACTCCACTGAAATTCTGTGGAATTTTGCCGGAAATGGAATGGCAGAATTCTGCAACCGAAAAATGCAGAGTAAGTTGTTCCACAACATTTCCACATAATTTTATTCTGCAGATTTCAATATTTTCAGTGGAACTGGTTGCAGAAAGACTTTCTGTGGAAAAATGCTGTTCCATCACTGTAGGCAGAATTCTGCAGAAGAACCAGCGAAATTCTGGTGGAAATTCTGATGACAGAATGGTCATTCCACTCCAATTTCACCAGGAGAATTCCACATTCTGCGCAGCACTAGTTTCCTTGTTGTACATTTATCTGCTATTCATGGCGCCCAATGAACCTGCATGTACTCTGGGGTGGAAATTGTGTAGATGTCATGTAAGAGTTTTAGAGTCTTGCAAATGGATCCATTTAGTAATCATAGTAGTCGAGTACTTATAGATATAGCATAAGGTCCTTTAGAGTTTTAGGGCTCAATTCTCAAATGGGGCTGCATCTGGCGCAAGCTGCAGCAAACAGCAGCTTGTGCTGATGTCCCCTGCACCAGGGACCCTTCGCCTAATTCAGGTACAGTAGGCATCCCGGTGCCTAAGTCCCCTTACGTGTGGCAGCACCCCCTATGCATCTAACACAAGGCGCATGGAACGGGTGTGCCACAAGCCCCTTGCAGCAATGCCCAGCTGGTCCTCCCTATCCCTGATGACCCCAGCACAGTCCAATGACCCTCCCAGTGGTGGTCCAGCCCCCCCACCCAAACAGATAGTGCCCACCCCATCTCCAGACAGAGCAGGGGACCAACATAGCCCTCCACACACATCCGCGGCTGGTCCTGACTGACCGGAATGTGCAGCGGACTGTACAGTGCACACACTAATATGAGCGTGTACACTGTACAGTCCACTGCACATTCTGGTCAGTTGGAACAGGCCGCGGAGGTGTGTGGAGGGCTATGCTGGTCCCCTGCTCTATCTGGGGATGGGTTGGATACTATCTGTTTGGGTGAGGGTACAGGATCTGCAGTGCATGGGCATATGTCATGCGTCTGCATGGTGGGGACACCTAGGGGTCCAGTGCGTAGTCGGGGAGAGCCATGACAGGGATTCGGAGTGGGAGGCTGCCCTGTATTGCCATGGGGGCACTTAATGGACAGGGTCTGCTCCATATGGGGTGCATGTGGGGTACATCGGGGTTGTGAAGGTGGGACCCACAGCACCTATGCTACCCCAGCTCACCCAGGGGAGAGATGTCTAAGTCCCCTTAGACCAGCCCTGGCTGGTCTAAGGGCACTTAGGATTTCTCCAACCAGGTGATGACTGTGAATAGCAAGCTGCAGCTTGCATCGACATAGTCCACCTAGCGCCCTGTCATAGCACAGTGCAGGGTGCAGGGCTGGCGCAAGCCCTGTTTGGGGCAGGCAGCCTGCAGTCAACACAGGCCACTTTTGTGAATCGTGTGGCAGGCAGCCCTGGACGTGAGGTGCACCTTGCACCATCTCTCTTTGGCACAGGCACCTTGTTTCAGATGCAGGGCTTTAAGAATCGGGCCCCCTGAGTCTTGCAAATAGTTACATTTAGTAACCATAGAGGTATTAGTGCTTATAGAAATAGTATAAGACCCTTTAGAGTCATAGTAGAAATCGTAAGTGGAAGTGAATGTTGTAGTACCCTTTTCTCCTGTTACAAGCTTTGTGGTCAATTGCTTATTATACAACGGCAAGAAAATGTCCAGGGCTCTGATTGGTCAGTGTGTGCCTGAGACAATTATGTTATTACACAATAACATCACTGTATTGATTTGGTAGATTGTTGTTTGGCTTTCTCTTCAGAAACAAAGATATATTGCTACACTAAAAATCTACTAAAACCGTTTTTAAATATTTTTTTTTTATTTTGTATAACATCGAGCCATTGTATAATTGCAGTAAGGCACTCCAAGGTGTGTGTTATCGTGTAATAACATCACTCCTGGGGTGGTGGAAGGACTTGGCTTCGCTTCGTGCTTCAGCCCACCCAGGAGTGACGTTATTACATGAAAACACACACCTTGTCATGCCTTATTGCTTAAATAACCTGAATCATTTCATGAGTTTTGCCTCCTGCCTCTCCGTTTGGTGAAATTAACATTGTGTAACCAAATGGGAAAAGAACTGCCTTACCACTCAGCTGATTTACATCTTCTACCTGCTAACTCCCACAACATCCACCACTAAATCGACTAAACGTCATCTCCCATCCTTTTATCCCTCTCCCCCCCCCCCCCTTCTCAGAATTCCACACTGGGACTAACTGGGGACTAAGCGTACTGTGACTGTGACTGACAAAATTATGGGTCTGTCATTTGGAAACACCAAAAACCATGGCACATTCATGGAACATGCTAAATGTCTTGGGATTGTCATGGAAAATGCTAAAAGTCAAGGGATTTTTATAAAAATTGGGAAAATCATGAAATTCATGACTTTCATGACAAAAATACAACCCTTTTTTTTTTTATTCTTTGGTACTGGGTAAGACCAACTGGGTACAAGGCCCATCTACAGGGATGACCTGGGAGCACAGGGAGGTTAAGTGACTTGCTCAGGGTCACTGAGTATGCACATGGAGGTTGTGGGAATCAAACCCAGGTCTGCTGGATGTACCAAGCTTGTTCACAGCTCATTGCTTTAACTTCTACTCTGGAACAGTGCAACTATTTAAAGCTTGTTGCCCCAGTCTTCTGAGTTAGTTATCTCATGTATCTGAGTTTTCCATGGAACTCCAGCCTCCTCAATGGATGAGACCCTAGTGAACATGTGGCACGCATGCACCCCGCCGTGGTCTGAAGCAGGACACATGCACAGGGATGTAGCTTAGCCACTGTTTTGAACCTAAAAAATACCTAAAAAGTCTTATTTTATAATAGTGGCAAGGCACAAATGCTTAGCAATAGTGTACGCCACTGCGTAATCCCTTTTATAGCTTGCATACGACGTCCTAAATGGGATGGACATGGGGCACCTGCTGGCCACTGCAATCTTTGTCTACCAAGTTAAGGCTTTCAGCACCATCTCTCATCAGTCCTACTCAAGAAACTTGTGGATGCATGTCTACTGTATCTGATCTGTCAGTCAGCTGGTACCACTCCTACTTGTTTGTCAGCTTCCAATCAGTGATGCCCTCCCCTTCCAATCACTTTAGTAGTATTCCAGGGCTCCATCCTGTGCCCCATTCTCTTTTCTAGCTTTCTTAATGACCTCTCCTCAGTCTGTGTCTCTGTGAGTGTGCACATACTGTATATGCAGATGGCACTGTTCTTTTTGCCTCAGGCACCTTGGTCCTTGGGCCATAATTGATCTTATGGCACAACGTTGACAACATCCAGCACTGGTTCCAGGGTCATGACTGAAAATAGGCAAGCCCTTGATTAGTGCACTTTACCTGCTAAAAATAAAACATAGAGGATAATGGTTGGGGATCGGGTAATAACCACGCTGTAATCACCTCGAGTGGTTGCTAGGGCAACATGGTAAACCTCGAGAGTGCAGCTAGAGAGGTTTACTGTAGCCCTAGCAACCACGAGGGGTGATTTCAGCGTGGTTGTCACCTGATCCCCAGCCATCATCTTTTATAGTGTATGGTCAAAAAAACACTGTTTGCATTCTATGTGTGAGAATTACGGAACTCTGGCGCATTCTTTTTTGCTATGCCACTGTTTGGAAGTTCCGAAGTGTGGTTAACAACTTTTAAAATTCTAAACAGTGCATAACAAAGCTGTGTGACTGCCGATTATGGTGGTTAATAGGCACTTACCATACATTATAAAATAATTACATAAATAAATACATCAATCAAACGATCAATCAATAACTAACTCTTCCTCCATGGGTGGTACAGGTAGGGGAGATGGCCTGCATCCTTCCAGGAAGGGGACCACAGTCCTTAGTGGGGGGTTTATATGCTACTTGGATGAGCATTTAAACTAGCCAGGAGGAGAGTCTGTAGACCTAAGACAGGCAACATCCCCCCTCCAGATTATAAAGCAGCAGGGAAGGAAGGTCTAAGGGATTAAACTTCCCTGAGGGAAGGGCATAAGTAGACAGGGGTGGGGACAAGGCAGAGGACAAAGGATATAAATCAGGGAAGCAAGAAGGAAGGAGCAAAGGAGACAGGTAACAGACAAGGTAGCAAGGGAAGAGGTGGGAAGGAGTAAGGTATGGAGAGTCATGTGTGTCAATGCAAGGAGTCTGGGAAATAAGATTTTGGACATGGAGGCCATCATGACATTGGCTAGCCTGGATTTGGTGGCCATAATGGAGTCATGGTGCAATGACAGCCACAACTGGGACATGGCCATACCTGGCTACTCTCTGTTCAGGAGATACAGGGAAGGGAGGAGGGAATATACTATACGTAATGGAGGGAATCAAGACCATAGAAGTTCAGAGGCACCCAGAAGAAATGGAAAGGCTGGAGGTGCTGTGGGTCATTCTAGAGACAGGCACTGGGGCTGCTATCCATACAGGGGCGGTATGCAGATCTTCAGCACAGGGTAAGGAGTTGAATAAGTTACGTGGGGAAGCCATCACCATGAGGGCAATTAAGGGCAAGTAAATGGGAGGTATGCTAGCTGGTGACTTCAGTCTGCCAGATGTTGGTTGGAGCTTTCCAATTGCAGCTTCAGCAATGAGCAGGGCCATCCTTGACTCCCTACAAGGGAATTTTCTCAGGCAGCTATTCAATGAACCCACGAGAGATGGGGCAGTGCTGGACCAGGTGCTTACAAACAGGGACGGCATTGCAGATGTTACAGTTGGCAGACCCCTAGGTACCAGTGATCACTGTACAGTGTGGTTTAACATTATGACAGGAACACAGGCAAACCACGTGAGGACGAGGGCCTTGGACTTTAGGATGGTGGATTTTAAAGAAATGGGAGACTGCCTCAGAAACTGCCTCATGGGGAGATTGCCAGGAAGGAATTACAGGTACAGTACTATGGGGAAAAATAAGGGAGGGTATAATTAAGGCAACCAGCCTCTGCATAAAGTAAGTGAGTAAAAGTAGAAGGGAAAAGAGACCATTATGGTTCTCTAGGGAAGTGGCCAAGGTGGCGAAGGAAACAAGGATGGTATTTGGGAGGTATAAGGAAACACAGAGGGAGGAACACAGGGTTGTGTACCAAGTAAAACAAAAGGGAAGCAGGAAAGGCAGTGAGGGGAACAAAGGCACAGACAGAGGAAAGGATAGCCAAGGGGGTAGCTAAAAAGAATAAGACTTTCTTCAGGTACATAACTGAGAAGAGGAAGGCAAAGGTAAGGACAGTGAGGATAAGGAGGGTGGTGGGGGGACTGAGCAGAAGATGTCCAAGCAAAAGCAGACACCCTAAACAGGTACTCCTGCTCAGTCTTTTACAGTGGAGGGAAGTGGGGATGGACCACCAGAAAGCAGCAGGAACAAAGGCAGGGAGTGGACATAAGTCCATTTTCAGAGGAAAGAGTCCTGAAGGGACTTACAACTTTGAAAGTGGACAAGGCTATGAGATCGGATGGGAATACACCCAAGGGTACTAAAGAAACTCGGAGGTTTTAGCTGCCTCAAAGATGACCTTATTCAACAGTTGTCTGTAAACAGGTGTAGTGCCAGAGGACTACAGGAGAGTAGACTTGGTCCCACTACATACGAGCAGCAGCAGGAAGGAGGCTTGCAACTATAGGCCAGTCAGTCATACCTCAGTGAGAGGGAAATTAATGGAAACCCTGTTAAAGGAAAGGTTGGAAGAGTATCTTGAATCCATTGGGCTGCAAGACCCAAGGTAGCTTGAATTCACGTGGGGGGGGGGAGGTTATGCAAGAGAAAGCAGATTGAGTTCTTCAACTGGGTGACCAGGGAAATAGATCAGGGAAGGACAGTGGACATGGTCTGCCTGGACTTTAGCAATGCCTTCAACACTGTGCTACACAGGAGAGTAGGAGACTGATAAAGGATCTGAAGTGGTGACAGATAGGAGAGAGAGGGTGATGGTGGCTAATGGCACTCACTGAAATGATGGGACAGTGACCAGTGGGGTGCTTCAGGGCTCAATACTGGGACTGGTCCTCTTCAATGTCTTCATAAGCAACACTGCAGAAGAACTGGAAGGGAAGGTTTGCATTTTTTAAGATGATACCAAAATCTGTAATAAGACGGACACTAAGGAGGGGTTAAAGAAAATGTGTAGGGGTCTTGGGAAACTTGATGAGTGGTTAAGAGTGTGTTTCTTGGGGTTCACTGCAAAAAAGTGTAAAATCATGCACCTAGGGCATAGGAATCCAGGAGCTCTGTATGTAGGATGGGGGGGAGCAACAGGCATTCGATAAGCAGGAAAGGGGCCTTAGGGTTATCATATTTGATTACCTTAAAGCCACAAGGCTGTGTGACAAAGCAGTGGGTAGGGCTAGTGGGATGCTGGGTTGCATAGAGAGAGGTATAATGAGCAGGAGGAGGAGGTGTTGCCATTATATCACTTGCTGGTAAGACCCCACCTGTAGTGTTGTGTCCAGTTCTGGAGTCTGCACCACAGAAAGGACATAGGGTGACCCCACCTGTAGTGTTGTGTCCGGTTCTGGAGTCTGCACCACAGAAAGGACATAGGGTGACCCCACCTGTAGTGTTGTGTCCGGTTCTGGAGTCTGCACCACAGAAAGGACATAGGGTGACCCCACCTGTAGTATTGTGTCCGGTTCTGAGTCTGCACCACAGAAAGGACATAGGGTGACCCCACCTGTAGTGTTGTGTCCAGTTCTGGAGTCTGCACCACAGAAAGGACATAGGGTGACCCCACCTGTAGTGTTGTGTCCAGTTCTGGAGTCTGCACCACAGAAAGGACATAGGGTGACCCCACCTGTAGTGTTGTGTCCAGTTCTGGAGTCTGCACCACAGAAAGGACATAGGGTGACCCCACCTGTAGTGTTGTGTCCAGTTCTGGAGTCTGCACCACAGAAAGGACATAGGGTGACCCCATCTGTAGTATTGTGTCCGGTTCTGGAGTCTGCACCACAAAAAGGACATAGGGTGACCCCACCTGTAGTATTGTGTCCGGTTCTGGAGTCTGCACCACAAAAAGGACATAGGGTGACCCCACCTGTAGTATTGTGTCCGGTTCTGGAGTCTGCACCACAAAAAGGACATAGGGTGACCCCACCTGTAGTATTGTGTCCGGTTCTGGAGACTGCACCACAGAAAGGACATAGGGTGACCCCACCTGTAGTATTGTGTCCGGTTCTGGAGACTGCACCACAAAAAGGACATAGGGTGACCCCACCTGTAGTACTGTGTCCAGTTCTGGAGTCTGCACCACAGAAAGGACATAGGGTGACCCCACCTGTAGTACTGTGTCCAGTTCTGGAGTCTGCACCACAGAAAGGACATAGGGTGACCCCACCTGTAGTATTGTGTCCAGTTCTGGAGACTGCACCACAAAAAGGATATAGGGTGACCCCACCTGTAGTATTGTGTCCAGTTCTGGAGACTGCACCTCAGAAAGGACATAGGGTGAAGGCAGTCAAGGAGGGTAACTAAAATGATGCAGGGGCTGCATCAAAAGCCCTACAAGGAGAGACTGAGAGATTGCAATATGTACACCCTGGTATAGAGGAGAATGTGAGAGGACATGACAGAGACCTACAAGGCAAGGCAAGGCAAATTTTATTTTTATGACACCCAATCAGGGAGGCTCTGGGCACCTAACAAAGAATTACAGATCAAACAATTAATTACAATTCAATAAATAACAACCAATTAAAATCAGAGTTCCAATAATAAAATTCTCCAAGAGTCCTGATTATTCTATATAGGGCAGACTGAAGAGGTGTGCCTTTAACTTCTGTTTGAAAACACTGATCGAAGGAGCTTCCTGAACTACAGCTGGAAATGTGTTCCACAGGGTCGGCTCAGAGACACTGAAAGCTCGGTCAACAGATGTCTTAAATCGAACCCTGGGAACATCCAGGAGGCCCCTCAAGGAGGGGCCGAGGGAGCAAGCAGAGGTCACAGGTGTCAGGAGCTCTGACAGATAGCCAGGACCCAGCCCGTACCTCACAGGGGTAAACAGGGTACAGGAGGGCAGTCTCATTCAAATGAGAAGGAACACCAGAACCAGAGGACATGCAGTTAAGCTGGGGGGGGGGATTTAAGAGGGAAGTGAAGCAGTACTGCTTCACTGAAAGAGTTGTAGATGCCTGAAATAGACTGCCAGCAGAAGTGGTAGAGGAGACAACAGTAGGGGGCTTCAAGCATGCTTGGGATAGACATAGGGGAATATAAGTAAATAGGCAGGAAGGCAGAAGGGTCACTGGAACCTAGTTAGGGTCTTTGGAGACAGACTAGGCAGGGACCATCTGGGCAGACTGGGTGGGTCAAGCGGTCCTTTTCCACCAACAAATTCTATGTATCTATGTTTTAATGCCAAAATAATGGTTCCCATGATCTCTGGCTGCAGGAAGTGACTTGCCAGCCCTTCACTACAATGACTTATGGTTGGTGGATGGCCTCTGCTCCAGGTTAAAATCTGAATGGGACAGGGAGTTCTCTGTGGTGGTCACCCCAATCCTCTAGAACTCTCCCTTCCCCCCATAGAAACATGGAAAATTGAGAGCAGAAAAAGACTGCTGGGCCCACCCAGTCTGCCTAAGGGTTCCCTACCTATTGTACCTCCAGAGACCCTAACCGGTCTCCTGGGACCCTTCAACCTCCCTGTTTCTGTAACATCCCCATGTCTGTCACATCCATGCTTGAAGCCTTCCACCACTGTAGACTCTGCAACTTTGACTGGCAGTTGGCTCCATGCATCTGCCACTCTTTCTGTAAAGAAGTGTTTCCTCACATCCCTCCTGACATTTCTCCTCTTCAATTTTACTGCATGTCCCCTCATCCTGGCATTCATCCTCTTTTGGAAGAGGCTCCCTCTCTGCACTGCGTTCACCTCTGTGAGGTACTTGAAGGTCTCCATCATGTCACCACTCGCTCTCCTGGTCTCCACAGCATATGGCTCACTACACAGTCCAGAAGCCACTTCAGGATGGAGTTTTAGAAATGTCTGTTTGTTCGGGTCTACTATGGCCCCATCACCTGAGTCTCTTGTTGTTTTCCTATGCCACCTTCTGTATTTATTTATCTATTTAAATGAATTTTCCAAGTTTCACTCCCTGAGAGACAGAGGCCCCTCATGGAACAATGATTTACTGTAGGTCTCTCAATAATCATACAATTTTGGAGGGAGAAACATGATTTTTTTGTTTGAAAAATGATTACTGCATGATCATGGAAGTATGACTCGGCTGCTAGTGCTAACCAGACAGAAGTGTTCCCTATACCCCAATCCTGTTGGAGTTGTAGCAGTTGGTTCTATAGTGTAAGGTTAGCACTCTGGACTCTGAATCTAGTGATCTGAGTTCAAACCTTGGTGGGGCCTTTGTGCACATTTGGGGCTGGCAGTATAGCCTAGAGGTTAGAGTAATGAGTGGTGAATAAGCTTTGTACATCCAGCAGACAGACATGGGTTTGATTCCTACAACCTCCATTTGCACATACAGTACTGTGTGTCTCTGAGCAAGTCACTTAATCTTCCCGATGTTCCCAGGCTGCCACTGAAAATAGGCACCTGTGCCTAGTGGGCCTTACCTGGTTACCAAAGAATGACAAAAAAAATCCTGGGCATCCTCGCAGGAAAACTTGAGGATTCTGGGGATAGGGGAGACACTAACGTGACTCACAACTGTCCCAGTGGCAGTGGTAGGGAAATTGTTATCCCAGCACTCAATACTGCCATTACCAAGTGACAACTGGACAGAGGGCCCACATAGCAAGCTGGAGCCCACAGTAGCTACAGTACCTCTTAATTCCTGCCTGGCCCATTCTCCTGGGGTGACAGCATGGACGACATCTGGGGGCTGCAGTATAAAAACACTTCAATAATGACACAGGTGCCTATTTTCAGTGGCAGCCTGGGAACATCGGGAAGATTAAGTGACTTGCACAGAGTCACACAGTACTGTATGTGCAAATGGAGGTTGTAGGAATCAAACCCATGTCTGTCTGCTGTATGTACCAAGCCACGTTCCTTTCATTAATAGATTACGTGGACCTTCTCTATAGCCATTGTACTGCCTCTGCCCTGGCTAAGTTGGACACCCTATATCACAGAGCAATCAGGTTCATAACGGGCCTTCTACTTTCCACGCACCATTGCTCCTTGTACACTGCAGTGGGCCGGACTTCCTTTCATTACAGGAGAAACAGAAATGCCGCTGTATGGGCTTTCAGAGCAGTTACCAACAAGCTCCCCCTATACTTCTCTGATTGTGTTCCCCTGAGTGTGATAGGTGCCTATGCTCTAAGAAGCTATTCCCTAATTGCATTGCAATTACCTAGGGTCAAATCTAATTTTGGCAGAGCTGCCATAAGTTTCTTGTTGCCTTCCTTGTGGAACAATATGCAAAAAAAACTTGAAGCTGAGCTATCCTGTTAGCCTGAATATTTTCAAGTCGCTCTATGACTGCTCCGTGAAGGAATCTTGCAAATGTTTCCCACATCGCCAGCTCACCTATTTTCCAGTTTCCCTCCTGCCCATCCTACCACCCACCCTGCTTCTGCCCCAGGCTCTCTCTCTCCCTACCACAATACTAGCTTCTCTGCCTCTCTTTAGCCATGGCCAAGTTCCACCCCCTTCCCTGAAGTATGCAAGTTAACTATTCCAACCCCGTCATTTCTTCCTAAGCGGGTATCCCTCTTCTTGCCTTTCTCTTTCTTTTTAAGTGAACATTCCAGCTGTACCCAGTTATGAGCCTATCTGTTGTAAAGGTCCTCTCACTCAAATGTTGATGTACATATGTATATTTTTCTTCTTTGTATAATATTGCATTATGTTTTACTATGTTACTGTACTATGATTTTTGTATGACCAGGTCCATTTTGCAAATGAGCCCTGCTCAATGGTGCCCGCCTGGATAAATAAAGATTTTGACTGATTGATTGACTCTCCTCTACTATATTTATGAATTTAATTGGCTTTTACGTAGTGCTTTGAAACACTGAAAGGGTCTATGCAAAAATTAATATCTACAGTACCTACTTACCACCCCCTTTTCGGCTACTCCGTGAGTGGAGAGACATCAGAAAATGCAAGAGAGTTACAAGAAACACAATACAAAAATAGTATGTTTTGTATAAGGCCTGGGAGTGATGCAATCTAATCCATGCTACTGAAGGGTCAGACTGTTATGAGCAAAACGCACTTTTGAGATTTGCAAGTGGCACATAGCAATAATTAAAAAAAAAAAATTAATTTCAACCAGGTAAGCGGGTCTGGATTCTTTAATGTGGCTGACATAAGTGAAGTTATTTGTGTCTGATTTGCAAGTGCAGCATCAGCCAAAATATTCAGACAACATGTAACAGGAGAAAGTAAAAATCAAATAAGAAAACTCTGGAGTCCAACACAATTGTTGTACAGTAAGTAAAACAGTTTTAAGCTTTTTATATCTGGGGATACTTTACTTGCCCTTTAACAGTGAGGCAGACAATATAAATTGAACCAGGGCCTTTTCTTATGGCCTTGTTAAGGAAGCTTGTGATGTCCAGGAGCTGTCACATTGCACACAGTATTCATCAGAAAAGAAAAGCTACAAAGGTTAGTTTCAAGACCAAAGCCCATCCTATTTTTAGAGCGGAATTTCAAATGTCTTGATTATACAAAGGAGTTTGCTTGAGCCCTGGATACTTAAAGTGTTTTTTTGGTATTTTATTTGACATTTCCCCCAAGACCTCATACAAACTGTTTAAGAGTTCTGCCTTCAAAGTAATGAAATTCATTCCTCACTCAATAGACACTCAGGCGGCAAGGCTTCCAATCCCCCCCCCAATCCCCTGCTGATGAAAGTGCACTCCAGAGAAGAAGTGAACAGCTCCCTGCCACTGCCCACCCCCTCTCAGTGCAGGTGTTTGTCTTCTGCATTTTCTATAAAAATGTTGGTAACATGACTTTTGTGCAGAAAGGTTAGAGCTGTTGGGACTGAAAACTCACAGGGACCCAGTTCTTACCCCCTCCTAGTATTGTTCCAGGTCTGCTATGCTGATCTTCCAATTCAACCCCAACACAGTCCATAGACATGGCCAGAGGAGAGGTTCCTGGGCTCCCTGAAACTCCCATCCCATCTTGCTTCTGTTATTTTTTTCATTTAAAAGGTTTTTTTGCCAAGCGGTGAGGCACCCACTCAGCATGCTGACGAGTTGGGTGCATGCTGGGACGTCAGGAGCAGAGACCAGCAAGGAGGGTTAAGAATGTTCACATGGATGGTCTCCTTCCTGGGAGGGAGGGTTCAGCCTGCAGTGCTCTTTGAGTGGCTCCTGGTGGTCGGTCGGCGTCCTTCCCAGGATGCCATGCACGTGCAGCTGTCACGTGGGAGGGATGGAGGAAAATGGCCTGTCCTTGGGCGCTGATGATGGCCACCCCCATGGAGTCCCCTTTGCCACCACCTGCTCAGTGCACAGTCCTTGCCTCCCCAGACTGTCACCCCTGGTCTCAAAGGCATTTCTCCCCTGGTGACAGTAGGGGGGCCCCTCAGCAGGGATAAGCTGGACCATTGGGGGTGTCGACAAATCTTGGGGAGTCTGTCTGGAGGCAGATGATGGCAGTCAGGTTCAGGATGGTCAGTTGAGGGGCCAAAACTTGGGTAGCCCAAAGGAGTGGGGCTCAAGGGGGCAGGGGAGCCAAAGGATTGGGGCTCCAAAGGGCAGGGTAAAAAAAAAAACTTTTGGGACACCAGGATCAAATAATGGGATATCTTTCATGGAAACCTGTTCCTAAATCATGGCTATGCCACCTGGAGTCATGGCCCCCATGGCACTTCATGCCTTGCCCACCAACTCTGGGGTCACCACCACCTACCTGGTGAAGTGGTCTCTACAGGAAATCCATGCAGAGCCAGCCAAGGTCTAAAGTTGATGGGATAGCATTGGTGACCCAAGTGTGCCCTGAAGGTGGGGTCTTTTTTCCTTTCCCTAATGTGACTCCAGTTTGCCATCATGAATGGTGACCAGGGCACACAGGATTTTTGTTATCCTATTTTTGTCCCCGCCCATCTACCTGAAGTCGGGTCATGTCCCAACAGACCTTGCACACCCCTGCCCATCTACCTGACATCAGGTCATGTCCTGTCAGACCTCACATGCAACTAGCATGACCCTACAAGAGAAGCAAGCTTCCTAGCCCACACTGCAGGGGCCGCTAGTGTGGCGAAACCTGACATCATCCCTCCCTCGCTGGGAGCATTGCCACCCAGCAACACCTCCATGCCACCCCTCCCTGGGACTTCCCAGTCAGCTTCCAAAATCTGATCCTAAATTCAGGTTGCCAGCATGGAAGCATGTTGCACTAACCACTGGGCTACTGGGTGCCCCCCCAAGTGCCCATTTCTTGATGTAAGTGCTAGACCCTTACTCCATCCTGCACGCACCAGTCAGAAGCAAGCAGGATTGGCTCAAGTGTCCATGTTCAGATCCTTACAAAAATCCCACCATACGCATGCAGGACACAGGACACTGAAAATGGACCCCTGATGTTAAACAAAGAAAGGAGCTAGTTGCTTCTGATTTCGGTAAGGAAGGGTCTAGGATTCCTTATTGAATCATGCTACTGAAACCTAAAAATAACTATGGTAACCGTATCATAAACAACCTTCCATGGTGCAGGCAGCACAAATACCTGGATTGAGTTAGTTCCATAGCACTGGGACTGCCACCCCAAATGCCATGTCCCTTGAAATCTTAAGTCATGAGCTGGGGACCATGAGTATCCCACATCAGTGGTGCAGAGGGGACAGGTAGGGGTGTAGGACAGCAGAAGATCTTCAAGGTAATCAGGGCCCAGAACTTGTAGGGCATTGAGTGTTAACAAGCAAATCTTGATGGCGATGCACCACCAAATTGGCAGCCAGTGTGATGCACATTGGAGCGGCGTGATGTGGTCACTTCGAGAAGTTCCTGCCACCAGCTGGGCTGCAGCATTCTGGACCAGCTGCAGGTGGCTCTCAAACCTCCAGATGACCCGAAGTATAGAGTACTACAATAATCCGGTCTAGAGATGACAAAGGTGTTGACTATCATCATAAAATCAGCAGGTGCTAGATGTGACTTGACTTGATCAGTGCATAGATGGTAAAAGCCACTGTGCACTACCATTGGCACTTCTTGTTCTTATATTCAACTTGCAGTCAACAATGATCCCCCCAATCCTATACTGTTCTAATGGAACTAACTGAACCCCTGGTGGGGCTATTAAAGAGCTCAATTGAGACAGGGGCAGTTCCAAAAGACTGGGGGTAGCAGAGTAGTCCTGCTCCATGGGGACACAGAGCAACCAGATAACTACAGACTTGTTAGTCTTAACTCTACTGTGTGAAAACTGATGGAGACACTAGTCCAAGAGGACCCTGTTGACTATCTGGAAAGCAGTGGACTCCAAGATATTAAACAGCACAGGTTCATGGCAGGGAGGTCTTGTCAGTCCAACCTGATAGTATTCTTTGACTGGGTAATGAGGGTAGTGGATAAGGGCCGCACTGTGAATTTTCTCTACTTTGATTTCAGCGAGGCTTTCAACTCAGTGCCTCACAGAAGGTTGCTGAAGAAGCTAGAGGATCTGGGTGCAGCGAAGGACACAGATGGGTGAGAAACTGTTTGGAAGAGAGACAGTAGTGGGGTTATGGTTAATGGAGTTAAATCAGACAGAAAGGGAGATCACTAGTGGGGTGCCACAAGGATCAATCCCAGGTCCAGTCCTTTCTATTACGTGCATCACAGACATAGGAGAAGGAATCCAGGGCAAGACGTGTCTCTTCGCAGCTGACACTAAGCTCTGTGGCAGGGTAGGCAGTGAGGAGGAGGTTAGGGAGATGCAAAGAGACTCGCAAAGGCTAGGAAGTGGTCCAAGGTTTGGCAGCTGAAATTTAATGTAAAAAAGTGCAAATTAATGCATATAGGGAACAAGAACCCCAGGACAGAGTACTCGATGGAGGGTAAAGCTGGGCACGACCTCTGAGGAAAGACACCTAGAGGTCATCATCAGGGACTCCCTAAAACAATCAAGCCAGTGTAACAAGGTCTACAGTAAGGCAAACAGGATGCTGGGGTGTATAAAAAGAGGTGTCAACTTCAGAAGGAAGGAAGTATTACTACCTCTCTATAGATCACTGGTGAGGTCCCACCTGGAATACTGTGCCCAGTTCTGGATTCCTCACCTACGGAAAGATAAAGGAAGGCTGGAGACAGTGCAATGTAGGGCGACCAAAATGATTCAAGGTCAGCAGGGCAGATCTTATGAGGATCGGCTCAAGGCACCGAACATGTAGTCGCTGGAGGCCAGATAAGAGAGGGGTGATATGACAGAGACCTTTATGTTCCTGAAAGGAATGAACAAAGTAAATTGTGAGGAGCTGTTTAGCATAACTAGTGGCTCAAGAATGTGGGGGCATGAGAGGAAACTGAAGGGGGGAGGTTCAAGTGGGAAGTGAGAAAGTTTTATTTTACAGAAAGGGCGGTGGAGCTGTGGAACAATCTGCCTGCTGATGTGGTGGGTGACGAAACTACCAATGGGTCCAAGGTGGCAATATAGTGCAGTAGTTTAAGGCTCTGAGCTGCAAACCTGGAGACCTGGGTTTGAATCCCACAGCCTCTACTTGCATACTGTGTGACCCTGGGCAAGTCACTTAACTTCCTTGTGCTCCCAGGATGCACCTGGAAACAAGCTTTCAGCTTAGTGTGTTTCTCCTTGTAAAACAAAAGAGTTAAAGAAAAAGGCTTCAAACACAGCTAGGACAGATTAAAGGGCTTAGTAGTTGCTAAGGGTGGTGGCAGTGAAGATGGGGGTGGATAGTGTGGGTTAGAACCCTGTATGGACAGTAAATTCTAAGTCTTAGAATTTTATGAGCAGACTGGATGGTTCAGTGGTCTTTTTCTGCCATCATTTCTATGTTTCTGTGCTCAGTATTGGCTTTTCCTCTTTGGAATGCTTCTCTAGCGCCATTTTTGATTTATTGTATCCATTTCCCTTTTCCCTCGGTTGCCCCTGGAAATGAGCCCTGACTTAGCATGTTTTCCCCAGTTGCCAATTTTAAAATTAGTCAATAATCCATGGCAGGGTGTGGGTTATGATGGTATTTACTCAGGCCTGGTGTGGTTTGGTCACAAGGCTACAGGCTGGGTGACTTAACCACATAAGAAGTGGGTAAATCTCACCAAAACTCACATCCAGGAGTGAATTGTTGCAATTATACAGTGAGCTGCAAATAAAGAATTTTAAAAAGTTATTTAAAAAAAGTTTCCATTTTGCCGGCTCCGCAGCGCTGAGGGCTCTGGCATCTGCCTTATCTTGCACCACACCGGCAACTTGTGTCTGGGAGCGAACCTGGGGCACTGGGCATCAGCAGGGAAGGAGAGGATCGAACATCCAGAGGACTGCTCTTCTCTCCTGGGGAGGGTGGGATGTGCACTCTGGCATTCCAGTGGCTCCCAGTAGTGGCCAGGAGCACTGCAGCAAGGAGTCACTCAGTGGGGGAGAGGTGATGGCGGACATCCTGGGGGTGGTGCGGGAGTGTGCCCATCACATGCTGGAGGTCATTGCACATTTGCACCTCACACGAGGGCACCAGAAAGCAGGAAAACCTTGGCACCCAGAATGTGAAGATGAGCCTCAGGGAATCCGCTCCCATGCCCAATGCCGGACCACTCCCAATTAACCTCCGATGTCCATCTCCCCACTCTGCCAACTGTCTAGATTCTAAATAGAGCACCAGGTAGGTGGTGGTGGCCCCACCTTGGGGTGTGTGGAAGCCAGGGTGTCAACTGATCAAAGCGTGGGAGGGAGCTCCAGAGCAGAGGACCAGACTGGGGGTCTCAGGTTGGGAGAGACAGACATGACAGATCCCAAAGGACACCACTGGAGAGAGAGAGAGATCCAATGGGGCCAGTGATGGAAGGGGGAAAAATAATAAAAAAAAAAAAAGGTTTCATTTACTGTTTTTAAAGCTTTTCCTTTTGTAATATCCTTCATCCTTGTTATACAGTACCTTGTTGCTAGGCAGATTTGGTCAACATCTTCTCCCCCACAGCTCACACACTCTCTTACAGCACACCCCCACACATTTAATATATATATTTTTTAAGAGCGAGCCTGGTGTGAGTGGTAACCGGATCTGTAGTTTAGGATATGTGAGACAGCAGGTTGTGAGTGCTGAAGGGTTCCTATAGTTCTGGACCTGGTTACGGTGTTACTGTGACTTTTGCAGTCGAGAGGAAATGAAGGTCCAACTTGGCACTTATCTTATAAAGTGATTGGGAGAGCGGGAATTTATCATGCAGGACACTGGGACATTTAGAGTTACTGTAAAGGATCATGTGAAGGAATATGTATTGTGGAGCTGGCAGTTGAAGAGCTGTGGGGAATGCAGGGATGGAGCTGCTCTGATAGAAGAAAACATGAAGGAGACAGGTGAGGCAGATGGAAGCGGTCACAGAGGACCAATAGTAACCACAAAAATGTTCTGGGTTAGGCAACATGGGTTTGGGGACTGTTGTGTTGCAACAGTTACCAATAGGAATTATAGTTTGCAGATTAACAGAGCTGGAAAAAAAAGATGGGTAGTAATTTTTCTTTTTTGTGCAGCAGTCGTCTGGGACAGCTGGATCTTTATCCATGGGTTCTGGTGGGATTTACCCACAGGTAAATACCCCTGCTGATCAATCAGATTACAGGATTTCTTACTCCTATAGTATAATAAAAAAATAAACAACAACCAAAGTGTTTGGCCATTTAAAGATTGTAACAAAGTGTCCACACTTGTCATTGCTGACCCACGCTGAGCTGGTATGATTATTAATACCTCTGTCTTACCTGGATTGAGACATAGCCAGTTGGAGGCCATCTAGTCAAGGATTTCTCAAAGACACTGCCCTAATACTGAGGCTGTATTGTTCCCATCAGGTGTGCAAGATAGGTAAAGTTCAGTATTATGCGCATACCAGTGAAACTTAATCCCTTGCCACCTGTTGATTCTCACCCAGCAGCAACATATACAGGGTGAACAACTCCAGTGCTAAGACAGAGCCTTGAGGAACTCCATAGATAAGCACAGGTGCTCCAGGGATGAAATTACCAAGGGCAACCTGCTGCATTCTTCTGGTAATGTAAGACTCAAAACAGCTCAGAATAGTGTTGTTGAGTCCCACATAGTTCCGCAGGACATCAAACAGCTCCCCTTGGTCCACCATGTCAAATGTCTGTGAGAGATCTAGGAGGACCATGATGGAACAAAGCTCTTTGATCTCTTGCAGTTTAGAAAATGAGCCAGTTAAATACTGTGTTCTGGTTGGATGTTGCCATTTCACTGGCATATGTTTAAGTGCCAATAGTTCCCTGTAAAGAAAAAAGTCCAACCACGTGATCTGAAATTTGGGCAAATCACACACAGAATTAATGAGCCCCTTCACTCATTCCTGCTTTCCATCACAAACATGGCTGTAACCTTTATTCTTAGATAAAAACCTTCAACTAGGCCCTAAAAAATAAAACTCCCTTACATTAAAACAAAAAGATACATAAATCACAGAATGCTCTTTCTACTCAAGGTCCCTTCCTTATACACATAAACAAATTTAAAAAACTAAGCACTATTCAAAGTATTCATTTCTGGTGTTTGTTTGATGACCACGAAAGATTACCCTATAGCCTAACCAGCATGAGAGAGTAATCACTGCTGCTAACCCTGAGAAAGACAAAACTGAGCCTCTAGCTCCATATGAGGCCTGTGTTTGTCTATGTGAGTGTATGCCAGTGGAATACTGCAGAATTTTGAATTTATGCATTCCATGTTAACATTACATGTTTGTCATGGGTAGTGTTGGGTAGATGAGCATTCTATTAGAGGAGTACTGCAGAACAATGAATTCTCATGTTCCGTGGTAAACAAACAAACCTTCTGTGTAGAGAGAAAAATGACTGATGAGTACAAAACATCTGCAGAGGGACTATTAGCCTTTTCCTAAACAATATATTTTTTGTGACTGTTTTTATTTTTTAGAGATTGTTTTTTTTTTTTAAATGCACCCAGTTCATTTTCTAAGCATTATAAAACCCTTTGAGGTGTGGAGTATTGGTGGATACCCACACTTCCAGTGGCTGTAAGGTCATCTGCCTGTGGAGACTGACCATATCATGCCCCTGGACTGAGGGTATCCACCAATACCTCACACCCTGTCAGGTCATATTGCTTGCTTAGTAAATGGGCAAGTTAAATACTGTATTCTGATTGGCTGTTGCCATTTCAGTGGCATATCTTTAGGCACCAATACCGCCCTGTGGAAAAAAGGTCCAACCATGTGATCTTGAATTTGGACAAATCACATACAGAATTAATGAACCACAGCAGTAGGTGCCGGAACCTATGGGAGACCCCTTGTGGTGGATACCCACACTCTCCCCCTGCAACATCTAGACATGTGGATCTAATACCCCACACCCTGTCACATCTTATTGCTTAAAAGGAGATCACAGAACACCCTGACTAGAGCAGTCTTAGTGCTGTGAAAGGGGCCAAAATCCCTACTGTAGTGGCTCATAGATGTTAAACAGTTCCAGATGAACTTTGAGCTGTGTCACACCTACCTGCACCAGTCCAAAGATGGCTCTGGCCAGCCCCCCCGTATATGACAGACCAATCAGCATAAACATCCCTTGCTCAATTAGCATGTGATTTGCATATAAATAGCATGTAAATGTATACATATTAGTACTTCAGGTGCCAGCTGAAACTTCAACCCCTTGCTTTCCTCCTGAAACTTTGATGTCTGAACCTTTTTCCATCCAGGTTATTGCTCCTTATTCTATTATTGTTGGCAGTTGTTAGGCACTGCTGAACATTCTCTGCACTTTATTTCTCTACATGCAAATGTATTCATTATTTATTCTAATCTTTGTATAATACTATTGATCAGATGTTTTGATACTTTGCATTGTCCGCTGCTTGTTCCACCTCCCTCTTCATCCAGGTTGCACCTGAAAATGAGCCTCAGCACAGTGTGCCTCTCCCAGTTACCAATTTTAAAATCAATCAATCAATCAATAAACAGATATTTAAAAAGAGGACTCAAATTAAAATCTTAATATTAGAAACATTTTGTGTTCTAATTAGAACCCCAAAGATTTGTTCACCCAGTGTGTGTGAGTGTTGTACAGTATTTGTGCTCAAAATGGCACAGAGAATTGCAGCCCCCAAAAAGTGCTGACCATTTTCTGTGACTACTGCTAAACAGGTAGCCCACCCACCTCTTAGGTATTTCTAAGCATTTAAGTTTTCAACAAACATAAAACAATGCCTCAACAAATTACTTTGATAATTAACAATTTTTCCCAGTGTGTCCAGACCAGCTTTTCTTTTATGTGCTCAATCATTTTTTTTCCAGAGGAAATGGTAATTGGTACTTTATTAAAGCTTGTGTAGTGCTCATTAAAAGCTTTTTTTTGTCAAGCAGCGAAAGCAAAATTAATCTTTTATTCTTAATAGATTGAGGGTGAACTCTCAACCAATCAGAACCCTGATTTACTCTGCACATGAGACACTTCTGTAAAAGGTGTCTCACGAGCAGGTGTCCTGGAAATAGCCCCATATAGGGGGAGTTTTTTAAATAATTTAATATAATATTGATCATCCTCTATCAATAATGTAATATACTGCCCTGGATACAACTCTTGCAGTTGTAAGAGGGGTCTTACTTTCTTAGGGTATCAGAACTACTCACCTTCTTTTGCAGCTCTTATATCCTAAGAATGTGTGTGAGATCGCTCATACAACCTTAAGAGTTGTATCTACTGCATTAACATACAGGTTCCTTTTCTCTCTGGACTGGCTGTTAATCAGGCTGATGCAAGCAACGCCCACTAGTGGGCAGCAGGGCTGTGACAGTTGGGCAGGCTGTCTCCCATACATGTAAGAAAAGACATGGAGAAACTGTGTCTCCATCCTCTACATTTTTCACGTGTGTTTTAGGAGGGATGTAACATAGTATGATTTGGTAAAGGAATGCCAGCTCAGCTATATACAGTATATGAATATTAGTGCCCCTTCAATAAAGACCACTAATCTCTGGAAGCTGTCTGTCTCCCTTGGAGGTATTCTCTGTAGGCAACTTACTATCGATTTACAACATGTTGACCTTAGAGAAATCAGACTTGACATGAAATCTGATGGGTTTTTTAAAAGCAAGGGTTGAAACATCAGCAACTGTCTCTCTCTGCAAAATCACAACTCCGTGACCCACTGCACATCCTGAAGTCGTGAGCCTGAGCACTACTATGGATTACTGGAGCCCACATACAGCTGTGTGGAGTGCCTGGCTGTCTGCTATGTCTATGGGAGGGGGCTATTTTTTATGATGAGAAGGTATGTTGTCCATGGAGGAGTAAAATACATGGATTAACAGGTATTTTCTTATATTTAAGGCTGAAGTCCCTGCAATGGTGTACAGATGTACTTAAAATGGGACCACTTACCTTCTAGCTAAATGCTGCAGCTAGCCTGCATGGACTGCTAAAGTCCTGAACCTGGCTATGGAACAGGTTATTTATTTTATTTAACATTTTTGACTAGGAGAGAACACTCAGAGTTTTGCATAGCTTTTTTCCAGGTGTCCTGGTAGGAGGGTACACATGATAAACACAGGTGTAAACAGTATAGTACAATAAATGTAACTGGCAATGCAAAATAATAACTGGCCGTACAAAGGTAACTGGCAATGCAAAATAATAACTGGCCGTACAAAGGTAACTGGCAATGCAAAATAATAACTGGCCATACAAAGGTAAATGGCAGTGCAAAATAATAACTGGCCATACAAAGGTAACTGGCAATGCAAAATAATAACTGGCCATACAAAGGTAACTGGCAGTGCAAAATAATAACTGGCCATACAAAGGTAACTGGCAATGCAAAATAATAACTGGCCATACAAAGGTAACTGGCAATGCAAAATAATAACTGGCCATACAAAGGTAACTGGCAATGCAACATAATAACTGGCCATACAAAGGTAACTGGCAATGCAAAATAATAACTGGCCATACAACGGTAACTGGCAATGCAAAATAATAACTGGCAATACAAAGGTAACTGGCAATGCAAAATAATAACTGGCCATACAAAGGTAACTGGTAATGCAAAATAATAACTGGCCGTACAAAGGTAATCGGCAGTGCAAAATGATAACTGGCCGTACAAAGGTAAATGGCAGTGCAAAATAATAACTGGCCATACAAAGGTAACCGGCAATGCAAAATGATAACTGCCCATACAAAGGTAACCAGCAATGCAAAATAATAACTGGCCATACAACGGTAACTGGCAGTGCAAAATAATAACTGGCCATACAAAGGTAAATGGCAGTGCAAAATAATAACTGGCCATACAAAGGTAACTGGCAATGCAAAATGATAACTGGCCATACAAAGGTAATCGGCAATGCAAAGGTAACTGGCAATGCAAAATAATAACTGGCCATACAAAGGTAACTGGCAATGCAAAATAATAACTGGCCATGCAAAAGTAACTGGCAATGCAAAATAATAACTGGCCATGCAAAGGTAACTGGCAATGCAAACTAATAACTGGCCATACAAAGATAACTGGCAATGAAAAATAATAACTGGCCATGCAAAAGTAACTGGCAATGTAAAATAATAACTGGCCGTACAAAGGTAACTGGTAATACAAAATAATAACTGGCCATACAAAAGAAACTGGCAATACAAAATAAAAACTGGAATTACCAAAACAACTGGCAATACAAAAATAATTGGCATTACAAAAATAACTGGCAATAAAAAAAATAATTGGCATTACCAAAACAACTGGCAATACAAAAATAATTGGCAATAAAAAAATAATTGACAATACAAAAACAACTGGCAATATAAAGATAAGTGGCAATATACAAAAAAATATGGCAAACAACAATAAGGTAACACAATATAGCTGACAATATAGTAATAACTGACAATACAAAGATAAAGATAAGTGGCAATGCTTCCGAACTCGAGTTGCCTACTTGGTAGCATTACTACTCTGGACCACCGGGTGCCTGCAATATTGATGTGTAAAAAACACCAGCAAAACAAAATAAAGTAAAACAGGAAAAACATCACAACATTTTAATTCACAACAATAGCACTCTAGTTGATGCTAAAAGCCTTGCTGGCAGTGACTGCAGCATAACAAATTACTCAAATGCTTGATATCACTTAATAAACTGTCAAGGTCTTGTATAGTATAATTATGTCAAGATACTAAGAAAAAAATATTTCTGTTTTTCCTGATAGCTCTATTAAGTAACACACACATACGCACACACATACAGATATACAACAGAAACTATTGTAATGACTTATCCTCTTAAATCAGACAGCTAATGTCTGCTGTCAGTGCAGATTGTTCTAGGTGGGTGCCAAGATGTAGAACAGCCTACTGTGAAGCTTTGCAAGCACAGCCAGTTCTGTATATATGGTATATCAGATGCTTTGCATCTGACATTACAACTGGCTGAACCCCTGTAGGTCTACTCAACGGCACTCTAAGGATAGGGGTAGTTCTGAAGGATTATATAGTAGATATCTCAGGGAGTTGGCAGCAGAACAGGATGAACCCCTGTAGGTCTACTCAACAGCACTCTAAGAATGGGAGTAGCACTGAAAGATTGGAACGTGGCAGGCATAGTTCCACTCCATAAGGGGTTGGGGAGACAAGGAACATGCAGGGAACTACAGACCTGTCAGTCTTACCTCTGTTGCAGGGAAGCTGATGGAGTCATTGGTCAAAGAGGACCCCATGGACTACTTGGAAAGCAACGGACTCCAGGATAGTGAACAGCACGGACTCGTGGCAGTGATGTCTTGTCAGACTAACCTGATTG
This sequence comes from Neoceratodus forsteri, assembly GCA_016271365.2. NCBI lineage: Eukaryota > Metazoa > Chordata > Ceratodontiformes > Ceratodontidae > Neoceratodus > Neoceratodus forsteri. The sequence continues at coordinate 118,679,463 of JADMNL010000034.1, read as the reverse complement.
TTTTCTTTGACTGGGTAATAACAGAATAGGATAGGGGCCATGCAGTGGATTTGCTCTATTTCAACTTCAACAAGGCTTTTGACTCTGTGCCTCACAGACACTTGCTGAAGAATATGGAGGATCTGGGTGCAGCTAAGATTCATAGTTAACTGGGTAGGTAACTGGCTAAAGGGGAGGCAGCAGATGGTTGTAGTCAATGGGGTCAAGTCAGCAGAGAGGAAGGTCACAAGCGGGGTGCCACAGGGATCTGTTCTGGGACTGGTCCTCTTCAATGTGTTCATTAATGACATTGGTGAGGGTCTCCAGGGCAGGCAGTGTCTCTTCACAGATGGCACTAAGTTCAATGAGAGAGTAGATAACAGTGAGGGTATTAGGGAAATGCATAGTGATGTATGAAAGCTAGAGGGCTGGTTTAAGGTTTAGCAGTTGAAACTCAATGCCACAAAGTACAAGGCAGTGCACCTAGGGAACAAGAACTGCAGGACAGAGTACAGGATGGGTGGGGTGAGACTTAGCACTATGGCTGAGGAACAGTACCTTGGAGTTATCACCAGTGACTCCCTCAAACTATCAAGACAGTGCAACAAGGCATGTAGCAAAGCAAGTAGCATGCTGGGATGCATTGGGAGGGGTATTGACAGCAGAAGGGAAAGTAATACTTCCCCTATATAGATTCTTAGTGAGGCCACAGCTGGAGTACTGCAGCTAGTTCTGGAGTCCTCACCTCAGGAAAGGGCACGGGGTGACAATGTCGCAAGACATGCTGCCGCATGGCTAAATCGCACTGCCAATACAGCGCAATTTATGCCATGCGACATAACTCTTTTTTCTGTAGGGGTCTCTGCCCCGCATACCCCCTGTTGCGGGGCACTGTGCCACCCAGACCCCCTCCACTAAAGATTCTTAACTCCGGGGGGGGTCCAACTTGGGGAGTGCACAAAGTCTTTAAAAAAATAAAATTTCTGGGACCGGGAATCAAACCCGGTCCCAGATGCAGTGCCGGGGTTCCTGCTGCTGTGGCTGTGTCCAATGAGCCACAGCAGCTGCTCAGTGGAACCCACTCCCAGCAGCGGTCTTATCCTCTGCCTGGGAGTGTATGAATGGTGCAATACCACGTACAGCAGTGTACGGAGTATTGTACCATTCGCTGTCCTAGACAGCACTATTTCAGGTTAGCTATAATGTCGTATGCTACTAAGCATACGACATTGTGACCCAGTACATCAGGAAAGAAAGACACAGGCTGGAGACAGTGCAGTGCAGGGTAAAAAAAATTCACAGCTAACAGGGCAGGTCCATAGAGGAGAACCTCAAAGTACTGAGTATGTACTCACTGGAGATCAGTAGAGAGAGCGGAGAAATGATCTTCAAGTTCCTGAAAGGAATTAATAAGGTGAACTGCAGAGAAATATTTAGCTGGAATACTAGCTCACAGTCACATGGACTTGAGTGGAAACTGACAGGGAGTTTCAGAAGGGACATAAAGAAGTGCTCCTAGGTCGCTCCTGTAAAAAAGCTTTCAGCTTAGTGTGCTATACCTGGTAAAAAAACAACTAAATAAAAAAAAAAAAAAAAAAAGTATTATTTTACAGAAAGGATGGAGGAGCCATGGAAGAGTCTACCTTCAGAAGTGGTGGGTGCTAAAACTGCTGGTGGGTTCAAGTGTGGTTGTGAAAGGTATAGTGGTTGCTTGGGGTGGCAAAAGCTGGGAGGGGAATGGAGGGAAGGATGGGGAGGGCTGAGACCCTGCAAGTACAGTAGATCCCAGGGCTACAAAGGGAGCTCATGCAGACTGGATGGAACATTGGTCTTTTTCTGCCATTGTCTTCTATGTTTCTATAGCAGTTCATCTAATGGTGATACTGATCTGCCTCTAGGATGGTGTTCGCAGTGAGTACCTGTGACCAGGCTCCTTTTTACCAGCCACAGCCCTGTCTTGCTACTGTACAACACGCTAATGAACCTCAATGGAAGATAAATGCTCCTGTGCACTCCTGTTCTGAGCGTATGTGACCTCAGGTTCAGTCATCTGCTACCTTTCTCCTAACTGGTTGTTTCTTGACAGGTACAAACTTAAGGAAAGACAGACAGACATGCTTCAGCACCCCAGTCCTTACACCACTTGGGGCCCCCTACCCATTGGAAGGGGGCATTCAGAGCTACTGTGATTCATTACACGATACTAATCAAATTACACATTACATGACATGCAAATTCATGAAGCATTTCATATATTTTATTTATGTTGTATTTGCTGTATATGCTTTTCCACATTCCCTACCCCCCAGGACACATCTGGAAATGAGCTGTTAGCAGCTCAGTATGCCTTTCCAGGTGGAACTTCTGAAATAAAAAAAATAAATACAATTATTCTCCGAAATTTAAATAGTTTGAATTATTTGTTTTGTTTGCCATGGCTGGTTGGGACAGCACACCAGCACCAGCACTGTGCTGGCCCAGAACTTCCTGTATGGTTCCATCATCATCATGACATAACAGCAGTAGAACTTACGGTGCAGTTCTACCAGCGGAATAATGGCAAACTGGGTAGGGGGTAGGGAACTAACCAAACGGGGGATCCAAAACCAAAAAGTAATCACTGCAGGCACTTATGAATCCTCCCTCTTTAGTACCTACTTCTCTCACTTCATGTTTGCCCACGTACTGGTCTCCAGTAGTTACTGCACAGGAGATATTATACAGTACCTTTGGATAGCGATGTTTATACTAGGGAATGGCAGAGATTTGTGTACATGCAGCCCACATCCTGGGTGGTACAGGGTTTTAAATAATTGATTAGCAGTTTTTTTCTTGGGACAATACTAACTGTACAGAAAGCATTTATATAGGTTTTCTAGAAGTGTTATGTTAGTTAAACACAGTGAGGCAAGTGCTATGCATTTTCACAATGTTTTAAAACTTTTATGAGCAAAACGGTAATCAATTTTTAGAGTTAAATAAAACCCTGTAGACAATTGGAAGGTGTTTAGCAGCAAGCAACAAGAATGATTTAAGTCTTCAGAGGGAAAACATATGAGGAAAGGAGAATGGAGCTAGATCTGTACACTCTGGAACAGAGGAGGGTGAAGGGTGATGTGTGCCTAGTCCATAAAGCCTTTAAAGATAGGGGTTTATGGAACTGTCTAGGCCTTACAGTCGAGGAGTGCATATGTGATAACATGAGTTATGGCAATCAACTAAAAGGTGAGCTGCACAGAACAGGTAGGAGGGGGTCCTGGATCACACATTGGGTTGTGGGGACGTGAAATAGCCTACCAGACTTGGTGATAGACAGTAAAATGCTGGGGTTCTTTATGGTTAAACTAGATGAACACTTCAGACATACTGGATATAGCGATTGAGAAATGATGAGTACTATCATGGTCCGGTGCCTAATATTGCTTGTACCGCAAACAAATTCTATGAATGTTATAAATCTTTCTATGTCAAGTGCACGTATGTTAGATGCACATTGCTTTCGTATGGAATATCCATGCAAACAGTACTTGCTCTGCGTATCTGTCCCCCTCCCACACCCTCCACCATTCTCTTAACTGGGTACTTTCCTTAAAAAGAGCAATATTAAAATATTCTCTCTGGTTCCTCAAATCACAAACTATGCCAGTTTTTCAGCCACATTTGCATCAAATTGAGCCCCTTGATGTACAGTTATGAATATCTACAGTCAAAACTGGCACCATGGTAGCAGAAATCTGAGCCTCTGGTTACAGTTGCCACCTTTGGAACTAATGGTCATGAAGAAACAGAATCTTTTGGCAAATAAAGGCCCGTTGCCACTGCACCATCGTATTTGCCTATTCTTATCTTACATATGTTGAACAAGAGAAGCTTTTCACTGCCCACTTCCCCCTCCCTTTCTGCTACATTCTTCACCAAGCCCTAATATCTGTCCCACCTTAGTTTGAATCCCACCACTGATTTTGCACAGACTACCTGATCTGGCAGCATATTCCACCCTTCCACCACCTCTCAGTGAAAACATACTCTGACATATCTCTTACACTTGCCCCCCATGGGTTTCATAGAGTTCCTCTGGTGTTCATGTTTCCCCCCTCAATCTGAACAATTCCCCACAATACAGTTAGTTTACTTACACCGTGGAGTCTTTTGTATGTTTCAGTCATGTCGCCTTTCTCCCATCTCGCCTGAAGAGCGTACATGTTGAGATCTATCAGCCGCTCCTTATACATCCTTTCCTGCTGTCACTGGATCATCATAGTTACCCTCCTCTGCAATGCTCCATCCTGTCCCCGACCTTCTCCAGATGCAGACACCAGAACTGTGCACAGTGCTCCAGGTAAGGATGAGCCAGTGACCTATACAGTGGTACCAGCAGCTCTCTTCTCCTTCTGGTGATTCCAGGTTGGTTGCAGGTTTGATTCCCAGCAAGGGATGGCACTGTGCCTGCCCAAATTGAAAGGGTAAAACATAACAGAAGGGCTTTGAAGGACAGTAACTTTCTGCATTTCATCCCGTTTCCATATCAGCTGTGGGAGTTGTTTACAGCTACACCCTGGAGCAGTTCAAGGTGCAGATTAAACATGTGGAAGTGCTGCTTCCATAATCATTTGGGTGCTTGGCGTTGTGCATGGTAGCACTACCGCTGCACCTGTGGGCAGGGCCAGACTTGCACTTCTAATCTTGGCTGGAGAAAGGAGCAACAATAGAAGCCCTTCTGGTGCTTCAAGCTATCTCTACTACAGGCACTCTATACATGTAATCCCATGTACTGCACTTCAGTGATTTGCCAACGATGTGCAGAAAAGCTTACATTCACAATTCAGTGCCATGCTTATAGAGGGATGTGGCAGTGGCAGGATTTGCAGTACTGCACAGATTTGTGTCCAGTTTCACAAGTGCTTGACAAGAAACATGTGGCAATCCATTCTCCATAGAGAGGGTGGGTTTCTTCCTTTAGTGTTCAAATGGCGGTCCATATTTCAGGGCTGGGATAAAGAAGAGTATTATTTGCTTCCTGGAGGGGAGGAGGGCATTCATTGGAGATGTTACTCTTGACATATTATTATCTAGGTTTAGGGCTACTGACCTCGGAATGTGAACGAAACTTAGGTGCTTCTGGGGAGGAGATGTTCACACTACATCCAGGAGAGTTTAAACTAGTAAAGGGGTCAACTCTCTTGGGGTTAGGAATGTCACAAATGCACTCGGGGGTCAAGCCCTCTGCTCCCACAGTGCCCAACCTTAAAGTGCAATATGTGAACAGGAGACAAACAGGGTAACCCTCCTGTCTGTTTTGGGTTCGATCACTACCAGTCTCGAGTCCTGGGGTCAAATATGAACCCTTTTTCACTAGCACGCCCAGGTAACAGGTCCAAATGTCACACTCTCTTTGGGAATGCAGTGCAATGCTTAACCCAGTGGGCACACCATCTGGTTGACAATCCCCCTTCTGACTCAGTTGAGACTTTAGTATTTTTCTTACCTTGCTGCATATAGTAACACACTGTAAGTGTTCAACAGTTCTGTCAGAATTATCAACACTGTCCCAGCATTCATACTCAAAATGAGAAAAAGGCTCAGGCAGATTTTCAAGTAAACTAGAGTTTACTAGAATCAAAAATAGTAAACAAAATACAAAACACAGAACATATACAATCAAATAAAGAAATGGAAATTACAGAAACCAAATGGCTTTTTACTGAGTAACTGATCCTACCCCAGTTTCAGTTAGTAAATAGTGGTGCTGAAATTACCTATCTTTGGTAGAAGTGCTTCTTAAGGATCCAGAAGTAAAAAGTGTCTATTGAAAGTCCAAACACAAGTATATATTGTTCCCTCTGCAGCTTGACAATCATGAGGGGGAAAAGGTCCCACCCAGCTTGTGAGGTCACAGCTCTGTGGTGATGCTGGCTGTGAGGTCACTCACATTCCTCTATACCAAATTAGTCACATGCATCTGCATACTGCTAAGCATCCCACTTAAAAAAAAATATTTATACTTTTTAATTAGTGAGCCTGACAGAGCAGGATATATTACAGGTCAGAATTACCCCTTTGATCTTCAGAAGGACATCCTGAAAGCTATTTCTCCTATCCGTGTGAAGATTTTCACAGGTATCTGTCAGAAGTTGCTTTCCTCCTGCTAGGTCATAAAATGCAGTCTGTTATGGCTAGTTTCCTAGATTCAAAGTAAATGCTGGTTTTACAACCTGTTATAACCTGGTGTCTAAAGGAAGCTCTTAATTAGATTTTCCACTGGGTCAGGGATAGTTCAGATCCCCTTTTTTCTCTCTATTCAAAAATCCCATGTGGCTTTGCTACCTGGCCTGTAGCTGAAGTCTAAACATGTATTTATCAAAAATATAATATAAATAACAACAAGCAGATGGCTATCATCACAAAGAACACTACCACAGCTCAGGGGGTGGGCCCTACTGGCCTCCCACCACCATCAACAACAACAAAATAAAATAAAAAAATCAGAAATTCAGATGAGAACTGGACTAAAAATGGAAGGGGTATAGGGCACTGAGAATGTGCACAAACATCAGAAGTCTGGAGAACAACCTCTCAAAATTACAGGCATGGCACCTGAAACACAGTTGGATTTAGTGGCAGACACAGAAACAGAAGGTATACTGGACCATGATTAGGAAAATACCATTCCAGGTTATATATCATTCAGGAGGGACAGGGAGAAGGCATGGGGTGAGTGGCACTATATATATCTAAAGGAGGGAATAAAAGTTACGTAAATGAGGAACATGGGAGAGACCAAAAAGGTTAAAAATCATCTGTGTGCAGGTCATTATGGGGAAGCAATAAAAAGATTAAAACAGAAGTGGCATAAAGACCACCATCAGACCACCATCAAAAGCAAGAGGCAGACAGGGAATTGGAGGAGGTCATCCAGAGGACAGCAGAACTCGGGAAGGTTCTGCTATTAGGAGACTTCAATATACTGGATGTAAACTGGAGTGTTCCTATGGTGGCAAGTGCAAATAACCAGCTCCTGGTGGAAGCATGCCAGGAAGCATTCCTGACACAACTAGTTCAGACTCTGGCAAGGGAGAGAGCCACACTGGACCAGGTTCTCAACAACGGTGAAAGGACCCAAAATGTCACAGCCCAATAACTGCTTGGTGCAAGCGATCACACAGCAGTGTGGATGACTATTAAATTACACATCAGCAGGACATGTAGTCAAACAAACATGTGAGACTTCAAGCAAGTGGATTTTAGGAGGATGTGGAAAATATTACAGGCTAGCATAGGGAAAACAGTATAGCACAGTGGTTTGAGGCAGTATAACGCAGTGGTTTAAGGCTCTGAGCTGCAAATCTAGAGATCTGGGTTTGAATCCCACAGCTCCCACTTGCATACTGTGTGACCCTGAGCAAGTCACCTAACTTCCCTGTGCTCCCAGGTTGCACCTGTAAACAAGCTTTCAGCTTAGTGTGTCTCACCTGGTTAAATAATTGGAAAAAAAAAACAGAAGGGCCAGAAGGAGTGGACAACCAATGGGAAACTTAAGATGAGGGGTGAAAAATGCTTCAAAACTTTGCACTGGGGAGGCAAGCATGTTCAGGAAAGCAAAACAAAGTTGTGATTGATGAGGGAGGTAGGAGAGGCCATGGGGAAAAAAGAAAGGCATTCAGGAAATACAAAGGATGAGGACAGGGACTTGAAATCAACTGTACTTAGGGATAACAAGGGAAACCAATAGGGTTAAGAAAAAAGCAAAGTCCAGGACAGAACAAGGAATAGCTGAAGGGGTGAAGCAGGGGGATGAGGCATTCTTCTGATATATACAGGTGAAGTGCAAAACTAAATGGGGAATTGGGTGTCGCTGAGGCAGGGAGAGGGGTGGGAGGATGGGGGTAAGGGGAAGGTCAACATACTGAACCAATATTTTTATTATGTGTTCACAAGGGAAGAGGTGGATCCACAGCCGAACTGTGCAGTCAGTCCAGGTAAAGGAAGAGTGTGGACCAGTGATGCTCCCATCAGCAAAGAAAAGGTACTTATGCTAGAGGGAATGAGAGTGTTAAAAGTGGACAAATCTATGGGTCTGGATGGGATGCACCCAAGAGTGCTGAGGAAGATTGTGCTGATGCTGGAAGCACCATTAGCAGACCTCTTTAGCTGCACACCAAACACTGGAGTGGTACCAAGGCCAAACACTGGAGTGGTACCAAGGCCAAACACTGGAGTGGTACCAAGGCCAAACACTGGAGTAGTACAAAGGCCAAACACTAGAGTGGTACCAAGGCCAAACACTGGAGTGGTACCAAGGGATCAGTGGACAGCTGATGTGTAGTGTCACTACACAACAGCAGCAGAAGGGACAGTCCAGGACATCACAGACCAGTCAGCCTAACATCCATACTGGGGAAACTGTTGGCAGCTGTTCTAAGTGAAATCAGGTGGATTTCCTTAAGGCAAATAATTCTTAGGACAGCAGACAGCATGGGTTCATGAGGAAGAAGACAAACCTGACTGAATGCTTTAATTGGGTACCAAGGGTGGCTGACAAAGGACAGGCAGCAGACATACTATACTTTGACTTTGGTTAAGTCCTTCTGCTCAGTTTCTCGCAGGAGGCTGGTCAAGAAACTAAAGGCTCTTGGGGTAGAGGAAAGGGTAACAACTTGGATAAGAAACTGGCTTAACAGGCAAACAGAGGGTGGTTGTTAATAGGGAACACTCAGAGGTTAAAGAGGTGGCAAGTGGGGTACTGCAGGGGTTGGTTCAGGGTCTGTCGTCTTTAACGTACATGTTTGAGATATAGGGATAGTAGTGCATGGGCAGATCTGCCTTTTTGCAGATGACACCAAAATCTGCAGAAGGGTGGAGGGGGTCAGAATAGTGAGAGAGGACCTGCAAAAGCTTGAAAGGTGATCCTAGATATGGCAGTTGAGGTTCGATGCCAAGAAATGTATGGTAATGCACTCCGAGAACAAAAACACAATACCCGATGGGACAGGTGACAACTGAGAACACAGCTGAGGAAAGGGAACTGGCAGTGATAACATCACAACACCTGAAAACCACAGCAAATTATGAGTATAATTAATTATTCATGAGCATAGCAAGGCTTCTGATTGGCTACTGGATTGGTCATTAACACCTTAGAAATGACTAATACAGCTGCTGACTGGCACTGTGTGGCATGCACACTTGTGCCACACAGCTGAAACCTAAATGTAAGTAAAAAAAAAAGGCAAAAATAAAAGTGCTTATTGGGATTAGACTTAAAATCGCAATGACAGCCTCAAAGCCAGTTATTTCCTTGGACTAACGTAGAGGGAGGTGACCCTCGGCTGTGCCTCGTACCACCCATCCCCCCAACTGGTTATTAATCTCTTGGAAGTGACCATCTTTTTGGTTGCTACTGCTTAAGTATAGCACTATTGGGCTGGCAGTATAGCCTAGAGGTTAGAGGAACAAGGTGTGAACGAGCTTGGTACATCCAGTAGACCAGACCTGAGTTTGATTCTTACAACCTCCACTTGCATACTGTGTGACTCTGAGCAAGTCACTTAACCACCCAGTGCTCCCAGGTCGTCCCTGAAAACAGGTACTTGTGCAGCCGGCCCGGTGGCGCTGAAGGTTGAGGCGCTGGACGCCACACCTCGCGGCATGCTGGCAACCCAGGTTCTGGAATGGACTCAGGCACCGGGGATCGGCAGGGGAAGAGTTGAGGTTTGAGCACCCATGTGGTGCTCTCCTCCCCGGACCAAGGGGATGAGATGGCTCGGCGTGCCAGTGACCTCTGGTGGAGACCAAGTGGTACTGCAGCAAGCTGGGCCAGCATGTAGTAGCATGGCTGACGCAGGCAGGGTTGCCGTGCACCAGTTGCATCGGGGCATGCACATGCAGGGGAAGGGAAGCATAAAAAAATGGAAAAACCCGGTCCTGGGGGTAGGCGACGGCACCAATCCCCATGCCTGCAGCCGGGTCCAACTCCTCCAGCCTTCATTGATCACCCACCTGTGGCCCATGTCCGCAGCTGGAGTCTAAACTTCAAGAGCACCCAAGGTAGGAGGGGCAGCCCCACCCCGGAGGGGTTAAGCTGGGGCTGCCAGCTGTGAGGAGGGCAGGGGATAGGAAGGTTCAGTTGAGGGGGCTTCAGACTGGGCAGGAACAGGTTGGATGCCTGAGAGATGGCTCTCAGGACCGCGACCGGAGGAAAGATAGTTAAAAAACCAGGCACTTGTGCCTAGTGGGCCTTACCTGGTTACCAAAAGACTAAAATAAAAGAAAGAAAGAAATGAAAAGTGCAACACGGCAATGGGCAGGACAAACGGGATGCTGGAGTGCATAGGGGTTCTGAAACAGAAGCAGGGAGGTGACTCTTCACCTGTATAGGTCTGTTGTTTGCCCTGACCTGGAGTACTGTGCAGAGTTCTGGAGCCCTACCTGTCAAAGGACTGTAATAAGGTAGAGGCAGTAAAGGGGAGGGTGACCAAAATGGTCCGGGTCTTGGGAAGAAAACATACAAGGAAAGGAAAGGATGAGGGATTTTAACATGCACACTCTGGAGATTGGGGGGGATGATGGAATCATACAAATATCTCCAAGGGAGGGGCTAACAAGATAAACTGCAACAAACTGTGCATGTCTCAATTCTCTCCCACGCCAGCCAACCCCGCCCCCGACAACCCAAGTCCATTCCTGAGCCCGGCTCGCCGGCGTGACAGGAGGCAAGGTGCTGGCGTCTCAACCCTCCATGCCACCGGGCTCGCAAGTAGCAGCACCCTATTTAATGCATTTGCACATTGTTTCACTCATACAGAACACAAATGCCATAATGCAATGTCAGAGAGAAGGGAAAAATGGTGCCCCTCGCCGTCAGAAATATGATCGAAGAACAGCATACAGTACATGGTGTATGTGCTCCCAACACCTATACAGAGCTGCTTATTTGTTTCACAGTAGGGGTTCTGTTTCCAGGAAAGCCAGCAGAAAGAAAAAAGGGAAAAAGGGAAATTCAGAGAGCGAGAATAAGAGGTGGCACAGATGAACATCTCTTGACATGACTTGGTCGTTACCCTGTGTTTAACTGAGTATGGGATTTCGGTGCAATGATTTGAGAGACACTGTCATTCTCGACCTGTGGTCTCCCTCATGCATGCTCCTTTCTGTCTTTAATATCCCAGCTTCTATCCCTTCTGTCTTTTTTTTCAATCAGTCATCTACCCATAAGAATGTCATGCATAAGTCAGACTGCTTCCCATTGCTAAAGGCTTGCTGAAGCGTCTCACTCTGACTTAACTTGGGCTTTGAGCAGTAGTATCATCACTCAGTTGTGAAGTTTCTATAACTTTGTGTCAGATTTCTCTACAAATAAGAATGGGCAAGCCTTTCTTGGTTCTGTCAGAAACAGTTCTTATTAGAATCCCAACATTTCTAAACATTTCTTGCTCGTGATGCACTTTTCAATGTAGCAGTTTGCCAACATAATACGCTACTTCATGAGATCATTCCACTAGAGATGGTGGTCTGACATCCATCTTTTCCCGAAGTATAATTCCTGCAACCAAAAATAATATTCATAGTTTAATACTCACCATCTAATCCTCTTTGGAGGCAATATAGTGTAGTTCTTAAGGACACTGAGCTGCAAACCTGGAGACCTGGGTTTGAATACCATCAGTCGGAGTGGCCAGTCATCTGTGGCAGATCAGAGCTCGCAACCCCCCCCCCACTCTGACAGTTCATTTGGCAGTCAGCCGTGGTGGTGTGAGGAGGGCTGTGCTGGTTACAATATTGGGGTCTGGGATGGGGGGAAGCAAGGTGGTGGGCAGTACCTGCCAGGGTGGGGGGGGTCACTAGACCACCAGGACTGAACCTTTTCAACGATCTCATATACGACCATATTGGGCTGGGTGGGAGAAACTTTATGCACTGGTCATTGCTTGATTTTATTACATATGACATTATGGGCATATCTAGGCTAGTGAACAGAAGCTTTATTCAGCGGCCAATAACCTGGTCATTAACTTGACTTTATTATATAGATATGACATTATGGGACATATTGAGGATGTGGGGAGAGAAGAAACTTTATTCAGTTGTCAATGACTTGATTTTATTATATATGACATTACGGGCATACAGGAGCTTGGGGTGCAAGCCACTATGTCGAGGGCACATCTACCACCAGATCACCTTGTGGCTTGTGGCACACCTTGTTGATGTGCCATCTGTTTGGCAGATGCCACTGATGCTGCAAGCTGCAGGACTTTGGCACCGGTAGCCTGGCCAATACTGAATCGGCACAGGGTTCCTGATACAGCAGCACTCGGCGCAAGCTGCCATTTTTGTAACTTGTGACTAAGCTTTGAAAATCTGGCCCATTGTATTCTGAATGGGGAAAGGAGGAGTAGGCCTGCCAGCTCTTACTGTGTCTCCTATGTTGGAAAACTGGACAGAATTATCACACCGGCTATCACCCAGTCTAAAGAAGTGTTACCCCAGGCAGCCTTACAAATAGTTGGGTTGCAGCAGGGTTCAGACAAAAAAGGTGAAGGTCCCACCCAAGACAAATGATGGTGACCATTCACCTGCCCACCACAAGGCTTTCAGCTACTGTTGGATCTTCCTCTGCAGCCTCAAATTCAGTTGAATCGTGTCCCCGTTCAGTCAGGATGGCAGGGCCCATACCAAAAGAGGCCCATGATGAGGGGATTATTAAAGGCTTAGTGGGTCTGGTCTGAGTCCCACATGTCAGTACACATGCTGGATGGGGACAGTTGGAGCAGCAGGACTGACCCGAGGCAAGGCAAGGTGAGAGTGGTGTATGGGAGGGAAACTAAAACATTTAAAAACAAAAGTGGAGACAGAAGGGTCACGTGGGTAAAGCAGTAAACTGTGAGCACAGGTTTGAATCCCATCGCAGTGACAGATACACTAGGTTAGGGACTCGAAGCAAGTCAGTTAGCCTCCACGTACTTCCAAGTAATTGTTGTGATTGATTGATAAGAGTATTATCGTCTATATTTCTATTGCTATCAAGCATTGGGGGGGGAGTTTAAAAGTGATGTGGGGAAATACTTCTTCACAGAAAGGGTGGTGAACACCTGGAACAGCCTGCCAGAAGAGGTGGTAGAGGCAAAGACAGTGGGAGCTTCAAACATGTATGAGACAAGCAATTGGGTATTTATTATAAGTAGAGGTAAGGGAGGAGGGATGGAGGGAGGGAGGGAGGGAGGGGCACCTGTGACAACATAGGGTCCAGGGTGTAGTGACAGGCAGGGTAAATAGGGCACACTAGGTGAGCCTACCAGTCCTTTTCTACCAACACAATCTATGTTTCTATATTTCTATGGTAAACTGAATGACTGACTAAAAACGTTTTACTGGGAATGGCCTAGAGTGCCAAGAACAGCTCATTTTCGAATACATCTGGGAAAAGGATATGTGGGATAAAAGTACAGTAAAAGGTAATACAACAGCACACAGTCACATGATAATTTAAGGTCAGAAGGGACTCCAGGTCCATCATGTCCACCCTTCATAAGCAAGTATCAATGGGCATGCCGTGCAGATATATACATGTAATTTTCTCTGGGAGTGAAAACGAATTGCTGCATCACCATTGCACTATCCTTAAGAAACCAATTCAAAAAAAAAAAAAGAGAGAGCACAGAGCATATACATTGCTGTTTGAAAGGTTCTGTGGTGAACCTGCCAGCAAAGATATGACGCTGAGCCCTGCAGCATGCATTCTCTAAGGTTGCCATAGCAGTCTGCCACAGACTCTTCATTTCTGTGTAGGGATGCTGGGCCAGAGATAGCGAGGAGAGAATGGCGGAGACAATGCGAGGGAAAACACAGGCGTAGAGAAATGAATGGGCTTTTTGAAAGGCAACAGAGGTCACAGAAAAGGAAACAAAAAGAGCAGAATGTCTAAACAAGGGAAGAACAGAATCAGGTCCCCTTCCCCCAGAACTTGGATGATTCTAAATTTTAGCCAGCCAAAAAGCACCTTGAAGAAAACACTTCTAGAGGTTTGAAATGTAAATGAAAATGAGCATGTGATTGACACATAATTAATATGCCAACATATGCAAATGACCAGATTCCAGAAGAGGTTCAAAAACAAGAACCTATTAGAACTACCTTACTGTAGGTTCTAATTATGAACAAGTGGATCACAGAGCCCTAGTCTAAATAGAGGATAAACAAGGCTGAGTGAAGACTACAAATAACGGGAAACACAAATAGACTCAAATAATGAGGGGAGGGAATGCAGCAATAAAAATAGGGGGGGGGGGTAAATTGGTGGGGCACTGAGTAATGCACTGTCCTCAGCTGGATTTATTGCAGTGAGATTCCTACTACTGGCTTAAGAAGCTTACTCTTTTACTTACTCAGTAGGGTTCCTGCTTCAGTGTTAGTCCATTCTGGTTCAGAATTCATATGTGAGTGCATGTGGTGATGGTGATGGGGGGGCTGTGGGTGTGATGTGAGATGATACTCTAGTGCAGTACTGTATCATGCTTTGCGGAGGGGGGGGCACAGGTTAATACTCACAAATCATTCCCAGCTTAGGATGAGGTAGCACAGCGTAACGGTGGCAGAAGGGACTTAAGGTCCACCATGTCCAACCCTCCTGCCACACAGCAGGGACTATACACAATTTCAGTAGTGATACCACATGTCCATGATTAACTGCCTGAAAGTTACCCCAGTTTGTGCTGTGTAATCTGAAATGCTATGCCCCTCAGCAATCTTAGTACTTCTTTGAAAGCTTGAAAAGTGCAAGCTTGCATTACCTCACTGGCTAGGTTAGGCTACAGGCTAACCACCCTCTGTGTAAAGTAATGCTTTGAAATGGTTCCACTTATCCTGCCTTTGTTCAGTTTGTGAGCATGCCCTCTGCTTCTGCTTACATTCGCTAGGTCAAACAGTTGTGTATGCCCCCCCATCTATCCCTTTCAGTATTTGGAACACAATAATCATGAAAATACAAAATCACACATGCCCCCACAATGCAAAGCATCATGGGCTGCATATGCAAATCACCACAGAATGTTATGCTGGTCCAACTTAAAGCAGAATTGCATGGTGCCGAAAGGCCTCTCACACAGTTTGCAAAGGGTGCTAACAGAAGACATAGACACGTGTTTCGTCCTACCAGGACTCATCAGTATGCCTCGTCTGTTTGACACCCCAGTGGAATGGACCAGCTACCCTAGAGGCAGTGTGCCTTGGATATATTGTGGTGAGCCCATTAAAATAAAAAACTATTTAAAAGACAAAGAACCTCTGTGCGCAAACACTGAGGCAAGGGTTACCCCAAAGGGCATTTGGCTGGGAAGCCAAGTTTCAAGAAAATACAAAATCACACATGCCCCCACAATGCAAAGCATCATGGGCTGCATATACAAATCACCACAGAATGTTATGCTGGTCCAACTTAAAGCAGAATGCAATTCTGCTTTAAGTTGGACCAGCATAACATTCTGTGGTGATTTGCATATGCAGCCCATGATGCTTTGCATTGTGGGGGCATGTGTGATTTTGTATTTTCTTGAAACAATAATCATGGCCCTCCCTTCCCCCCAGCCTGCTCTTCTCTAAGCTAAATAGGTCAAGGTTGCCACTTTTTAGTCCCTTGGCATAAGGAACACTAGCCCAAAACACAGCACAAGAAGCTAAGAAAAGTTCAGAATGATCTCTAGGCCACACTTGGGAACAGACCTGAATAATAATGAAACACAAGTTACAAATGGTGCATGGCATTCTCACTGTTCATTTAAGCATTCTTCAGACTATAAATGATGGTCAAAGTCCACACTGAATGTACAGTATCTGTCTGAAGAGCAAGGGCTGCAAGCAACCGTTCTAGTAGCACTGTCCAGAGACTCTCTCCTTCACTAGATTTGATATGTTATTTGATAAATATAATTTTATTAAACAAGTCTGCATGGCACAGGGAGGTAAGTAGTCAGTTCAGGTTACAGCTTGTATGAGAGATGTTACAGCTAGCATGAGGCAATACAATGACACCAAACTAACGTTAAGTAATACATATCAAATATGCAATTCCCTGCTCTAAAGGCATGTTTACACTTTCGCCTTTACAGCACATCAATCCATGTGCACGGGTTGATGTGTTGTAAAGTCAGCAGTGTGGACCCTTACCCAACTGTGCTAGGTGTGCATCGGATCCTCTTTCTATACTGATGCAGGACTGGGAACATTTATCGGAGCGAGTGTGCTGTGTGGCGTTATAAGTGTGCTGTGATGTTGGCTCCAATGAAAAGCAGCGATTCCCAGACTCCTCCACTGCTCCCACCCTAGCCCCCCCAAAGAGGTGCAGCCTACATTGGTGTGAGGGAGGGTTGTGTGAAGAGTGAATTGAGCCCACTGAAGAGATCGCAGCAAGAATGGAGAGGTGCAAAAAGAGCATAGTAGTCATGTAAAGACGGGTTAAGTGACAATGCGAGGGGGGGGTCTTGGCAGTTCCTAAAAGGAGACCATGCCACTAGTGAGCAAGTACAGTTGGGAACAACTCTCTCTGCAGTGTATCTCCCAGCTCTTCTCTGGCACCACACTTCTCTCATTTCAGGATATCCGGACCTCTGTCGGTGTGCAGCGCTCGGATTTCTATCATTGTCTACAATTATGATACTATATTTTCACCCTACCATTAGGAGACGATGTGCCAGATTCACTTCCAGCACTGACACAATATTTCCTAGCCTTCTTCAGGCAGGTACTGATGCCCGCATCATATCTCAGCTCTACAGATCCCTCACATTCTCACTGGGAAACAGTTCATATGGCATAGCTCAGAGATGGGGGAAAGAAACAAGTCTCCCGCTCCTGGAAAAATCCAGAAAACAGGCATGTCAGGCAGCAGCCAGAGCCACCAGCTCCCACTAGTGGAAGAAGTACTCTCAGAAGCAGTTAGTGCATTATTTTCACACACCAGTGATCTCAGCTAAGTATACTCCCAGTAGAGAAGCCTCCTGTAGGCTGCAGTGAAATGACTGCCACACACACACACACACACACACACACACACAAAATAATGTGGGCATGCTCTCTGCTCCATCCTTTCTTTTAGTAGCCTTTTGGTAAACTGCTCCCCTTAACCACATACCTCTATTTATTTTGGCACTGCGAAGCTGGCTTCAGAGACAAACATAAATGGTACTTACTGGGTATTCTGGTTATAGCAGCTAAGAAGTCCATCATGAGGCTATGGTTACTCCCCCAGATCCCTGAACTGCAAGCCTGGTGAAGCATAGTATACCATATACAGAAAATGGAAAAACTAACCCACTCACTGAATGATATAACTCTGGGTAGATACACCAGTTTCTGTGGTGCCATCATTACTGGTGTTAGGGTTGGGTGACTCCCTATGTGGTCCACATTCTGCCTCCCAGCTCTCCTCCAGAGCTCAACTACTTGTTTCACATACAGTTCTAGGGAAAGTCTCCTTCAGGCCTCTCATCTCCCTCGTTCTAAAAAAATCATGCTAAACTTACAAAGAAGGGTCTAAAAATACATACATCTCTATATTTTCTGTGCAGCCACGGCATATACCCTTTGTATATAAGTGGCTTCCTACTGGGGTCGATACTGTTCCATGTGTCAGTGCTGAGGGCACAGTAAGCATGGTTTGTAAAGATTTTTGCAGGGATTAGTTCATGCATTTCCCTGTAATGCCCTTTGGAAAATAAGTCTTTTGTTAAAAAAAAAATTGCAAGCAAATATGTATGCTTTAAACTAGAGATGTAGCAGCTGGATTAGAAACCATTAGCATACCCTCTACTTCAACAACCAAAAAGGATTCATGTGTAAATCTAAAATACCAGTGAAGGCTTGACATAAGCTCTCCAAGAAAGTATTACATTGTATTTTCTCAGGATATGATTGGCTAAATTGTATCTGAACCAGAGAGATGTTCCATCCATTTAGTATGCGAGTTTTACAAGAACAAACCTCTTAAAACAGAAAACAAAACTTTTCTAGCGCCTTCATATTACTCTCCTAAGCTTCCCTCAAAGCATTTTGCAAATAACTATCATTCAGGTTACAACTGTCCTTCCTTCCTTCCTTCCTTCCTTCCTTCCTTCCTTCCTACCTACCTACCAACAACCAGCCAACCACCTGGCCAGTCAACCAACTTGACCGACCAACCAACCAGTCAGTCAGCCAACTAAACAACCAACCAAGCAACCAGAAAATGAACTCTTCCGGTAGTGATTATCCTCATTTTCGAGGTCGTTTTGGCAGGATGACAGGAACAACAACTACAACCTTGTTTTTTTCATTATTATTTCCATTGCTCTTGTTTTCCATTGCTTGTCATTAATTTGTTTATTACTTCACTGTTTCTGCTTATATGTTCTGCTATTTAACTGATAAGGCCTGACAGTGTGGGTTGTTGGGGGATGCTCACCTGCTACAGGGCCTTTGTTGCCCCTGGAAGGGCTGGGCTGGGCCAGGGAGTTTAAGCTACTAGCGGGAGAAAGCTGTGGGTACCTGTGGTGCACCCTCACACACACTGTACATGCTACCCGCAACTGTGGAAAAACAGGAGGAAGATCCCTGCCCCTACACAGGCTGCACATCACCTGCACGGTACCCTTCTCCCATGATCAGGACCCTGGAAAGCCCCAGAGAATGTCCTACCAATGGGAGCTTACCTCAACGTTTCCTCGGCACTGTAAATCCTGGAGATGGTTGATGATGAGACAGGGAGGGGGGCAGTCTTAATGGGGCTGGTACAGTGGATAATGACTTAAATAAAAAATTAGCACTTTGGACAAAAAAGAACACATTCACATATTTTGCAAATAGACATTCCAAACAGCTATTTTTTTTAAACTGTGTTTTAACAAAAGACTTGATATGTATCTCTTTCTTATGTTTCCTTGTGCATGTGCAAGAAACATCTTGTGGTAGAACGATATTTGAGAGGTGTGTCAGGGACTAATCCAATGCAGAGCACTCTACAGTGGGCTTGTGCCTCACAGATCAATGAGAATGCAACCAGACTGCGACACTAGTCTGAATTTCACAGCTGGAAGCCTTTATCTAGTTGAAAGAAATGAAGCACTCCAGCGAGAGTGCCTCATTTCTTTCATTTGCATAGTGCTGTCGGTCCAACCCTCTGTTCCCCATCTCAGCAGCACAATAACCCCTCCCGCTCCCTCCCTCTGGGTGCAGTCCACCCTGCTCCTTCTGTTATCAACCCAGCAGCACAATAACCCCTCCCACTCCCTCCCTCCCCCTGTGTGCTCTCCACCCCACTCCCTCTGTTCCCATCCCACAGCGCAATAATCCCTCCCATTCTCTCCCTCTGCGTTCAGTCCACCACGCTCCCTCAGTTCCCTTCCCGGCAGCACAATAACCCCTCCGCTCCCTCCCTCTGTGTGCATTCTCACCCCGCTCCCTCTGTTCCTGTCCCATGCCAACATCGGGTGCCCAATCCCTGTGTCAGGCATTATCTACCCCCGATACTGGGGAGTCCTGAAATAAACATGTTTTATGCCTTTAAAAAAAAAAAAAAAACTGTCCCCAATGTCTTTTTAAGCCTGTAAAAGAAAATGGTCCTAAAGTAAATCTTCTACAAGACCTCCCATCCCGACCCTCCCTCTGGGCACCCACCTCCCCATACACCCCTTACCCCATACTTACCTTTGGAGGTTGGCAGTTGCAATCTTCTCTGGACCTGGACATGTCTGCACTCTTCAAAGCTGAACTGCAAACTGAGAAATCAAGGTAAGCCTGTATGATGGCTGTCAATGGGGTTTTCAACTTATGTTGATATCTCAGCTATTTTTAGGAATTTTGACCCCAAATTTTCAACATGGGATTCTTGGGTCACCACCTCATGAACACTGGCACTGTCATTTCATTACTCTGTCCCGAAAAGGTGATTTCTCGGTTGCTGCGTGGAATCACCTTTCAGGACCAATTAACAAAATGACAGTGCCAGTGTTCATGAGGAGAAGCCCCAAAAAGCCAATGTTGAAAAGTTGGGGGAAAAAATCCCCCAAATGACTCCATTATGAATTTGTTTTGCGCAGTTTCTACGCACACTCATAACTTTGCCAATTTTTTTATATTTTCACTCCAGATTTTCAACATTGCCATTTTTTCACACCTCCTTATGAACAGTATAGCTGACATTTTTCACATCCTGCCCAAAACGGGTTTTCGCACCTGTGGCACAGAATGGCACAGTCGCAGTGTGAAATCACCTTTTGGGACCAATGAACAAAATGACAGTGGCACTCTTCATGAGGTGGGGTCCCAAAAAAGGCCATGTTGAAAATCTGGTGAAAAAACTCCAACAAATAGCTGAGTTACACGCGATCTTTCAACATTTTCTACACTCGTGCGTAACTTTGGTCATTTTCAATATTTTCATTCCAAATTTTCCATACAGCTATTTTATCACACCACCTCATGAACAGTATAGCTGTCATTTTTCACATCCTGCCCAAAATGTGTTTTGCACCTCCGGCATGGAATGCCATTTTCTTATGGATTTGAAAAATTCCACCTATGGGGTTCATGAGGTGGGGTTATAAGAAGACTATGTTCAGCATTTGGGGTCAAAATACGAAAAAATGACAAAGTTATGCCCATTCATTTCAATTTTGGTACACGTGTATTCAAATACTGTCCAAAATATGACAGCTTGTCAAAACATAGTTCAGGCAGGCTTTTCCTCCCAACAAAAATTCAACTAACATAATACACCCCTGCCATTTAAACCATGCAAGGAAACATTTGGCATTGACAAATACTTGTTTGTGACTAATTCCAGGTCGCCCCTGAAAACAGCAATTCCTGTTCCAGTCATCTTACCCAGTTACCAAAAAAAAACTAACTAAATAAATAAATCAGAGGGACAATGGGATTTCATGATTAGGGAAAAAGGTTCAAAACTGCATTTTTTACACAAATCAGGTTTTAAAAAAATGCACCATTTGCTGAATTTTTATGTAATTTTCATACACTTTTGAAAATGTTGTGCAAATGGAAAAACAGTCATTTAAAGCTATTTTGCAAGCATAATTTAAATTTGGGTCAGGCAGTATAACCTTGAGGTTAGAGTAACAAGTTGGAAATGAGCTTAGTACACCCAACAAACTTGGGTTTGATTCCCACAACCTCTATTTGCATAGTGAGCAACTCTGAGCAAGTCACTTAACTGCCCCAGTGCTCCTGAGTTGCCCCTGATAACAGCCACTTATGCCTAGTGGGCCTTACCCGGTTACCAAAAATTAAAAAAAAAAGTCCCCCACACTTTCACTACAATATCTGTGTACTAAGTAAGGAAATATTGGCTGGGACTTAGGTATTTCTTTTACTCTATTCAAAATAGTGCCATGTGATCTTTCATTTGTCCTGTACATGGGAAACCACCAGAAATAAGTGGTATGGATCTGTTTACTGTTTCATCCAAACGAATCACATAGGGTGGTGAAGTCCTTCCTTCCATCTATTTCAGCCTCCCTCCCCACGCTGAGCCTGTTAGCTTTCTGACATGTCTAGCCTCCAACTGGGCATGTAACTAGAATCCCAGCTCAGCTGCCAAAGCCACGCATAGCAGATGTCAGCAAAGACTGCTACTACCAAACGACCAGGCCAGCACTTACTATAACTTGACTCATGATTGGATGGTGCCTTGTTGCAAACATATACTGACTCTAGTGGGGTCAGCTATTCCAAGTAAGTGACTGGACTAGAAGGTAGCTCAACGCACGCTGGAGGATTCTATTTTGCTGGTGAGACTTTACTTTGGACCCCGAGTACTTTTCTATATCAAATCCATGCTGCACTGGCCTCTACGCTGATACCCCACTTAGCTTGCATCCTAGTTTGCAGTGAGAGTAAGGCTTTCAGGTCCATCTACGAGTTTATTGGAACATTGAGGGTTAAAATTAGAAATAGGAATTTTGGGGGTTGTGCAACAGTTTGTCAGGGAACTAATAGGTTCCTTTCTTTTTCCGAGTTCCACTGGAAAGTGGGAAAGTGACTTGTTAGTCATTAGTATTGTTACACAGTAAATCAGCCAGATGTATAGCATTCATCAGTAAGAAAACAAAGAGAAGTACAACCTGCCAATGGATTTCAAATGCTGTGTACTTATTACCAGGTTTGCAGCCATAAACTCCTTTGTGTGTGTACGTGTAATAAGGTTATTTTTTTCCACCAGCTTTCACCTTCACTTGTCCTTTTTTGTGGAACCACTCTGCACCTTATAACATGAATTCACATTAAAAAAATACTTAAATATGTGAGAATTACTAGACTAGAAAAGAGGTTCAAAACCAAGAATCCTTTGGTACCTTCCATATTGTTCAGTTTCTACATCTTGTGCAGTATTGACCTCTTAAAGCAAATGCTGATTTTTCAAATTTTGATCCCGCGGCTTTCCTACTTGACTTAAAACAAATTGACTGGCCCCCCCTATTTCGAACAACAGAGATTAACTGGGTTACTGACTATTTTAACACCTCTCTGCTAACCTTACAGTCTATACATATCCCTGTCTCAACGCGGAGGGTTAGAGGGCAAGTGACCAAGTGGTTGAAGCGGACTCTCCTGAACCTATTCAAGGAACAAAATAAACTTTGGATAAAATGGAAGTCCTCTTCTGCTCAAACTGACTTCAATGCCTATCGTTCACTACGCAATGCCTGCAAGAAAGAGGTCTGAGCTGCTAAGAGTAACTATTACAGGAAACTCCCTCAGTCCTGTGCCTCAGACACTAAGAAGTACTGGAGTCAGATTAACGAGATAATGGGGAATGCCAGGCCTCTGGCTCCTAAGGATATGCTACTTAATGATACTCTGTGCAATAACCCCCGTACTATAGCCAATGACTTTAACTCCCTTTTTACTGAGGCTCCTATAACCTCCCACTCGTCATCATGTGACCCCATCCCCACCCTTCAGCTTCTCCGCTGCTTATTCCCTCCAACATCACACAGTCAGATGTTCTCAGGTTACTTCAGTCAATCCCCTCTCAAGGTAACCCTAGACCCGATGGTATCAAACCTAGGATTATTAGACTTAGCACTCACCTCCTCGCCACACCAATCATAAGGCTGTTTAATCTGTCTTTTTGCACCTCTACGGTGCCCACAGCTTGGAAAGCTGCTAAGGTCATCCCTGTATTCAAGAAAGGAGACCCCAAAGTGCTTGCGAATTATCTGCCCATAGTCTTACTACTGACCCTCAGTAAGATCCTAGAGAAACTCATCCATCACCAGATCTCTACTCACCTACTGAATTTTAATATTCAATCGCCTGCTCAACATGGCTCCAGGACTGGACATAGCATGACCACTGTCCTCACGCTTCTCACCAGTGAGATTAAGTCCAACATGGACAGATGTCTCCCCACAGGTGCAGTCTTTATTGACCTCACCAAGGCACTTAACATGGTTACTCATCCGCTGCTACTGTACAAACTCCACTTACTAGGGGCCACTGGACCTACCCAGTCCTGGTTCAACAGTTATCTCTCCAACCAATCCCAATTCACCTCCTTTGGAAAATTTCTCTCCTCCCCTGCTCCTATGTCCTGTGGCGTTCCCCCAAGGTTCCATCCTAGGACCTCTACTCTTCTCCATCTTTACCAATGACACTCCCTCCACTCTTCCACACTGTCACTCTATCATGTATGCTGATGACCTGGTGCTCTACGCAACCTCATGCTCCATCTTGGAAATTAACTCTCACCTCTCCTCTGCGTTCAAACAAATCCAACACTGGCTCACCTCCAACTCACTTATTCTCAACTTGCCTAAGACTCAGGCCATGCTTTTTGGATCTGCCAGGAAAGTTTGTGCAGAGTCAACTAAGCTTTGTGTGATTAGCCATGATGGGACGGTAGTCACGCCCACTGACACATTCAAATATCTTGGTGTGATCCTTGATCCTGTACTCGATTTCTCTGCACATATGTAACCCCCCTACAAATGGGGGTTCCTAAAAGCCTCCTAGGAGCTTGCTTTAGTGTTCCCCTTGCCTGCTGGCATTCGACATTTAAGCCATTAGAATGGCACTGTGAGTGCTAGTAGCGCCTCCACATACTGTCTCTTTAAGATGCTGTCTGCTTGCAGACATAACTATTGCTTTTCCCGGGGGGCTGTTGTTTCCCTGCTCGAATCCTGCCTGAACTGCAGAGTAATCGCTTTTTGCGGTCGCTGAAAGCGCAAAGGGGGCCCATCTGAAAGATTTAACTGTTAGCCTGTAATCAGCTAAAGTATTAGTAATATTGTAGTTTGTCTAACCTGCCTTTATTGCAGATGGGACTTTGTGTGTGTTGCCCCTCCATTTTGGACCTAAACTGCTGTGCTGGGCCAATGGGATTAAGGGAAGCTATAACATGGAGACTGTTTGGACCAACCAGAATTCAGACTCTCCTAGGAGCCGGCTTACAATGGGAGTGTATAGCTAGTAATTCTGGGAAGTGTAGTTTTGGACCTTGGCGCCTTTTTTGCACCAACTGAGAGAGCTTTGGAATGGATGACAGCTAAGTCCACCAACTGGATCGGGTGGCGCCCGAAGGGAATGCTCTGCCTTGTGACTGGGGGGGTCAGATCAATTGTGACCACGAGGAGAGAAGGAGCTCTGTGCTTCTGCGGAGTATAGTTTCGCACGGGAAGCACATGAGAGGCCCTGCAGTCAGTCGGTTGCCATTGCAAGCTTAAATCAGACTGAATCTGGGGTGGGTGAAAGGAAGGAAGGCTTAAAAGTGGAAACCAGGATCACCCTGTAGAAGACAGGAGAAATTGTTGAATCGCGCTCGGTCTGTCAGGAACTGAAACCGCTGGTGAAGTCCCGGGTATTTGCAGTAAGTGTGATCGGGACCTAGGAGCTGCTGCATGGTATAGTAATTTCCTTTACGTATAAATGTGTTGAATGCTTGCGAGGGATAGCTATTCCAATTCTCTTTTCAACGTGCGGTGTAAGCTGAAAGACGAACTGAATTTAATCGGACTAAATCCGTCTGCTAGTCAAAGTAGTTAGGCCTGGCCAGTAGAATGTCATCTCCATGCCTTGTTTGTCTGGCAATCCAGAACAACCATCTGCATCAGGTTCTCAGCTTGGGGTAGTGTGAGTACAAATCAGGGCATTCCCTGCGACTTGTTAATAATAACCAGTGTGTCATCTGATTTTCTTTATTACATTTCTTCAAGGACTGAGCCATCTGGCTCCGGATTACAATTGGGTGTTGTGCATATCTTTTTCTACAGGGCCCTATCCATCTGGACCTGCCGGCCAACCCTGGGCAACGGACCAGGCTAGGCCCCCCCCAACCTGGGTACCCAGAGTGTGACTTTTAAGACCCTGTAGGAGTGCACAGTACTGTGATTTAATTCTGCCAGTCAGCTTGATCTCCCCCTCCCGTGTTTCATTCCCCCTAAATAAACCAGATTTGAGGTTGTTGGACTTTCAACTGTCTGAAGTGTCAGTACCTATATATGTCAAGCATTGTACTGGTTTGTGTATGTTGATTAACCTTATTTTACGGGGGTCCTCAGAGACGAGCCTCAGAATCAGTCTCGAGGGTAAGTGGTACTTTATGAGTGAACAGTGTGCATACGTGGGGCATTGGGGCTGTAACTCCTGTGTACTGTGTGAGCCACTAGAGGGAATAAAAGGGGGTCTCAGTGTCCCAGAGGGCTGTGACCAAGCTAGTCTAACCACTACAAATCCTGACCTCTGGGTGGAGGCACCCGCCATAGAACCTAGGCCCCTCAACCTGTTAGGAGTCAAGCAGGCAGGGGTAGTAGCCCTTGGGATAGCGCCACCTGGGGGTTACACATATAAATGAGGTATGCAGGTCTGTTAACGCCAAATTGGGTGCCGCCTACCGCGTACAACATGCCCTTACACCTGCCGCCAGAATCTCTGTAGCTCGGAGAATACTGCTTCCTAGGCTCCTATATGCTCTCCCAACTCTCTCGCATGCCAACATGGGTATCCTCCATAAATGGGACACCTCTTATAATAACATCTGTAGATTCACCCTCTCTGCCTCTTGCCTTACCCACCACTGTCTCCTATACTCCACTCTGCATTGGCTGTCCCCCAAATCACAACGCTCTTTCTCTCTGGGGTGCTTCATCAACTCCATGATGAGGCCCCATCCCGACAGTATTGAGTGCCATGCTCACCCCGGACCCATTCCCAAATTTGAGGTCCTCTAATTTGCCCCTGCTCTCCATCCCTCACTGCTTGACTAAAATGAGGCAGGTTGCTTTTGCCCATTTCTCCCCTAAATTCTAGAACTTCCTTTCCACCAACTTACGGGGCTCTATATCTCACTCAGCCTTCAAATCTGCACTTTTCTCCCACCTTCAAGCACTTGATTGCTGTGTCTGTACCTAATCCTTCCCTGAACCTTGCATCCTGCTTATCTACACCCTTGTTCTACCCAGGTTTCTCTCTACTTTACTGATGCTGTTCCCTGCCTCCAGCATCACTGTTGCTTTCTGACTCCCTCCCCGGGGGTCACCCCTGTTAAGTCCTTGTTCAACTACTTCTCTGTGATTTCCTGTACAAGTGAATTCACCTTGTATTTTGCAGCTGTAATTGAAAACTGTATGTACCTGTTTTTAGTGATGTGTTCACTGTTTGTAAACTGTACCCTCCCGGGTCTTGCTTGAGAATAGGCAGGATTTTTGCCTAATGCACTTAGCCGGTTACCAAAAGCCAATAAATAAATAAATAAGGAACATAGACAATGACAGCAGAAAAAGATCACAGGTCAATCCATTCTGCCCATAAACCCTAACACACCCACGGACCTATTGTCTATACAGGGTTCTAATCCACACTATGCACCTCCCCCATGCTCCCTGCCCTACCACTATCACCCTGAGCAACCACTAAGCCTCTTACTCTGTCCCAAAAACTATTGATAGGTTGGCAGCCACCATATCAGCTTGCAGGTTATGCCATGACTCCACCACCCTTTCTGTATAATAACATTTTCTCAAATCCTTCTTGAATCTCCCCCAGTTATCTTCCCATTGTGTCTCTGCGTTCATGATCCGCTACTTATGCTAAATAGTTCCTCACAATTTACCTTGTTCATTCCTTTCAGGAACTTGAAGGTCTCTATCATATCTCCCCTCACTTGTCTGGCCTCCAGCGAGTACATGTTCAGTGCCTTGAGCAGATCCTCATAAGATCTGTCTTGCTGGCCCTGAATCATTTTGTCACCCTACACTGTACTGTCTCCAGCCTGTCCTTATCTTTCCTTAGGAGAGGACTCCAGAACTGGGCACAGTACTCCAGGTAGGGACTCAACAGTGATCTACAGACAGGTCATAATACTTCCTTCCTTCTGCCATCAATACCCCTTCCATTACACCCAGCATCCTGTCTGCCTTACTGCAGGGCTTGTTACACTGATCTGATTGTTTTACGGAGTCACTGATGATGACCCCTGGGTCTCCCTCCTCAGAGGTCATGCACAGATTTAACCCCCCCCCCACTTCAGTTCTGTCCTTGATTCTTGTTCCCTATGTTTATTTATTTATTTATTTAGTTTTTGTTGACCGGGTAAGTGCACTAGACAAATCCTGCCTATTTTCAGGCACGACCCGGGGGAGGGGGATACAGATGAATGCCAACCGACCTTGAACCAGATTAAGCTGTTGGTGGTATTTTTAGTGAATGAGGGAAATTTGGCCAGGACACCAGTGAAATTCCCCTACTCTTTTCGATAAGTGCCATGGGATCTTTAACATCCACCTGAACTACCACCAGTCCAGGCAGATGGGACCTCGGTTTAACGTCTCATCCGAAAGATGGCACCTCAGAAGTGCAGCACCCCTCTCATGTGCACCACCTTGCACTGAATTTCATGTGCCAAATCTTTGACCATCTCTCTAGCATTTGCAAATCTCTCTGCATATCCCTAACACCCTTCTCGCTGTCTAACCTGCCACAGAGTTTAGTGTCTTCTGCAAAGAGGAACATATTGCCCTGGATTTGTTCTCCCATGTTGCTAATGAACATATTGAAAAGGACTGGACCCAGGACTGATCCTTGTGGCACCTCACTGGTGACCTCCCTCTCTTTTGATTTGACTCTGTTAACCACAGACCTCTGCTGTCCTCCTTCCAACTAGTTTCTCACCCATCTGTGTCTTTCACTGTACCCATATTCTATAGCTTCTTCAGCAACTTTCTATGAGGCACTGAGTCCAAAGCCTTGTTGAAATCAGAGTAAATCCACAGCATGGTCCTTATCCACTGCCCTCATTACTCAGTCATGCTATACTATACTATCAGGTTGGTCCACACACCCATGCTATTTACTATCTTGGAGTCCATTACTCTCCAGGTAGTTTACGAGGTCCTCTATTTTATTTTGCAGCTACTTATTTTCCTCCCCTGGAGTCCTCTGCCAGCATCTGACATCCCCCCGTATAGGCACCGGGTATGAGACCCCTTCCCCATAACCCCATGACTTACCCTTCTTGGCAGGGGGTGGGGAGCGACTCAACCCACCTGACCAGATGAGTGTTCGGGGAGGTGCCTTCCCAGGCCATCACAGAAGGGGACCATCGTCATTCGCAGAGGACTCCGTATTTTTCTTGTGTTTACTCTGTTCCTCCTGGAGGTGCGGCGAACAATGGCACCAGCGACAGCAGTGCACATGCTGCCATGCGTGTCCCGCCAAGCGCCTGCCGCACTCTCGCCCTTCTTCTGCAGCGCTGACGTGCTATCTCCCAGCCTCCGCTAGGTGGCAGGCAATCGCCGAGCCCTGCAATCCCTCCTACCCGGAGAAGGAGAGCAGTCCTAGGAACATTCAATCCTTCTCCTCCCTGCCAACCCCTGGCGCCCCATGTCCGTTCCCGAACACAGGTCGCCGGCATGGCGCGAGGTAAGGCATCCATCGCCTCAGCGCCACCAGGCCGGCTACGAGGTCTTTTTGACTAATGTCTTCATCAATTTACCCACAACAGAGGTAGACTGACAGTCTCTCCCCCACCCCCATTATGGAGTGAGACTGTCTGCTACACTCCAGTCTTTTGGAACTACCTCTATCTGAACTGAGCTATTGAATAGACCACCAGGGGTTCATTTATAACGGTTCTGTTATAGGGTTTCAGTGACAAATTGTGAATCTCTTTTTATAGTGATATCATCCCAGAGTCCGAATCCTTCTGCATTTATTTCCGTGGACTGTCACTTCTAAAAGCCCGTTTGACCAGAGCTGGGAACCTAAGGACCCAGTGTTAAATCCCACAGCTGCCTCTTACTGATTGAATGACTCTGAGCAAGTCACTTAACCTTCCTATGATGAGATGTGATGTGATATGGGCTTGTAAGCCAGGGGCATACAGTGTAGGCCAATATACAAAATGACTCTGTAAGTACAGCCGTGTTTGCAAACACATGATTTCTGCTTTTGCTTTGCAGTCCTGATTTTCCGGAAAGGTCACGAAAGGGGCAGTAACAGCTACTTTGTGGTTTCTGTTGCAAGACAAACCAGCTGTAACCAGTCCACCTATACATCTTCCTCTTTCTCTCTGTGCATCTGTTAGATTCTAAAAATCTTTCAAAAAATTATGTCATACTGCAAAAAGGTGTAAGAATAGGTCAGATGAGGTTGACGCTAAACACACCTTTCTCTCGGTCACAGACCATGCTTTAAGACCCTGACAGTGACCATAGTAAATAAATAAATATTGGTGACTATGGGGGAATCAGCATTGGCGACAGTGAGTGTTTCTTTGTACGTTTGTTATCAGACTTACCTTGAATAAAATCACATTTGCTGGGGAAAACTGTTTGTGTGCCTGGCTTGGTTTGGCGACATCCCTCCATGGAAAAGAAACTCACAAAATTCTTATTAGAAACATAGAAACACAGACTTTGCAGATAAGGACCGCATGGCCCACCCAGTCTGCCCATTTCCCTATCTATTGGATAAGCTGCAGATCCCAGTTTTACCAACAGCCTACTTCCTCCTAACTCCCACTAGAATTGCCTTATGTCTGTCCCATGCATTCTTAAATTCCCCCACTGTTTTTGACCTCACGACCTCCTCAGGAAGGCTGTTCCATGTGTCCACCACCCTCTCCATGAAAAAATACTTCCTCGCATTGCCCCCGAGTCGTCCACGCTATATCTTCAAATTGTGCCCCCTTGTTCTTGCACATCTCTTTTTCTAAAAGACGCTACCCTCTTGGAATTTGTTGATTCCCTTGAGGTACTAGAAAGGAGATCAGACCACAACAGATTTGCATAACACCTATACTGTACCTCACTGCAATCTCTCTGATGTTTGAATCTCTCTGTTTGTCCCTCTGTCTCGCTCTCTGTGGTTATGGTGCCACTGTACAGAGTGTATGTACAACCTTAACTAGAGTACCACTGCTATTTCTAGAATCCGTATTGCAGGAAGGATTTAAATAGACTAGAAAAAGTCCAATGAAAAACAACTAGATGAATGACAGCATAATACAGAATGAAATACGAGGAAATAGTGGATAACCTTAACATGTTTAGGTTGGTGCCAAGGAGGGTAAGGGGAGACTGAATTATGCTGTATTATTTCCAAAAGGACAAAGAATTATGCAAAGAACTGGGATTAAATCATAAACAACATGAAAGAAACACAAGAGGCCAGAATAAGTAATTGCAAGAGGTAACTTTCAGGGGTGACAGGAGGAAATACTGCTTCTCAAAGAGAGTGGTGGGTATATGGAATTCACTTCCCCAGTAACACAGTATACTCAGAAAGAAAGGAACATTAAAGGAAAGATTAGATATAAATGTCAGAGGCTCAGCAGGTAGCATGCTCGTCTCTGGGGCTGAAAAAGCAGAAGATTGTGGGTTCAGGCCCCACAACAGGTACTTAGGGTAATATAATAACTGGCACGTCCTTTTTCCCATAGGGAAACCGTGACATAATTCGTCGTTATAAAGGAGCATTTATAACAACGAACACGAGCCCAGTTTCCCTCGCACTGTGCAGGCACTCTCACCTCTGCCGGTCTTCCTCATAGCCACTGTCTGCCTTATTTTTCCCCCTCTGGACCGCCACTCTAACTCCAGTAAGTGCTGGCAGGCAGAAATGAATCAAAATGAGGGAAATACCCTCAAAATGTTGGCTCCACACAAAATGAAATTAAAAAAAATAAAAAGCGAGCGACCGACAGACGTAGAGTGTGCGCTCACAGCTAAGTAGACAGCCGCGGTCGCATAAGAACGTCTTTTTTTATTTTATATACTTGCTGTGGGGAAAAAGGACATCCCGGCAATTACATAAAATAAAGTATGGGTCTGGGTGTGTGTAAACTCGAATTTACACACACCCTTGGGGTTAGAATCTATGTATAAACCCCTCGAGCTTTGCTCTCAGGGTTTATGTAGCATCAAACCCCTCAGGTGTGTGTAAATTCTCGTTACACACCCAGACCCATACTTTATTCTCTATATCTTTAACTGTATGGCGGGGATGCTCCTCTGTTGAGGTGCCATCCTTCAGGTCAGATATTAAACTGATGTCCCTTCTGCCCATCTCTGGTCACAGTCCACACAGAAGCTG
The DNA here is from genome assembly GCA_016271365.2 of Neoceratodus forsteri. Lineage (NCBI taxonomy): Eukaryota > Metazoa > Chordata > Ceratodontiformes > Ceratodontidae > Neoceratodus > Neoceratodus forsteri. The sequence continues at coordinate 118,647,909 of JADMNL010000034.1, read as the reverse complement.
AAGAGCCCATGACACTTATCAAAGGAGAGAAAACAGGTCCATGTATTCCCCCTGGACGCACCTGGAAACAAGCTATCACAGCTGAGTATGCCTTTCCTGGTGAAAAATTAAAAAAAAAAAAATGATATATACAGTGCTCTGCCACTTGTGATTTATGGTCCTGTCCCTCACACTTGAGGATAAATTGCATATTCTGAGTGAGCAGTTGCATATCTCAAATATCTGTGCGTGTGTGTGTGTGTGTATTATACTGGCGCGGTGGCACCAGTATAGTTAGGGTTTGTGTGGGCATTTAATGTTAAATGCCAGTTTTTACTGGGTAATAACTTTGGGCAGGTTGAACAGATCTGCTTGAAATTGTGCAAGCATCTTCGGGAGCTACAGGACTATTGATATGCCAAATTTGGTTTGAATCCTTTGTGTGGTTTCTGAGACACAAAATGTTGAAAAAAAGAGATTTTTATGTTTTTGGCTATTTTGTTCTTGTCAACCTGTATCTCAGAAATGACTGTAGCTACAGGGCTGAAATTTTCAGGGTAGAAACCTTTGGCCTCACAGATGTGCCTTTTGAAGGTTTGGTGAAAAAAATATTAATCCTTTCCAAAGTTATTCAACTTTGTTTTTCCCATTATTTTCTATGGGCAAAAAACAGATGTCCCTGGCGGCATAGGATGCTATTTCAGAGCAGTGCTCCAGCATAGGATTTTATGATGAAGTTTAGTAATAGGCATATGATTCTATGTCGGAGCAGCTGTCTGGCATAGGATTGTGTGCCAAGGCGTCCTGCCAAAGGGCACAGGTGTAGGTTGGCTCCCCACCCCCAAAATGACTGTGGGACACTGGGGAGCCCATTCCCTATGTCCCCAAATCTTTTTTCCCCTGAAAAAAAAAGAAAACAGTCCCCAATGTAATTGTTTTACTTCGGTGCAGAATCCTGCATCCTGCCATTTTCAATGCAGAATCCTGCATCAAAGTGCACGCTTTCGCCGACATTGGGGTGCCCAATCCCCAAGTCGGCATTTATACTCCCTTCCACTACTGTGGCACTCTGGGGAGCCCACCCCCAGTGTGCTGAAGTAATTAAATTATTAAGATTTTGTTTCTGACACTGGGATGCCCACCCCCAGTGTCGGATACCCAAAGCCCGTTGTTCTTATACTTGAGTAGTCAAAATTGGGGTCCTCAATCCTGTGTCAGCTTTCTGAGTGACCCCCACTACTAGGGGACACTGGGGAGCCAGTGTCCTGAAATAATGTATTTTTTAAAAACCTGTCAAAAGGAAAAATGTCCCCCTGACATACTTGCTCACATCAGGGTACCAACCCCCATGTTGGCACTTGCCCCCCCAAGCTGTATCTAACACTGGGGAGCCCACTCCCAGTGTCCACAAGTAAATCTCTCGCTCTGCAAAAAAAGAAAACTGTCCACTGATGACTTTTTTTATCCTGTTAATAAGAAAACCATCCCTTGTCATCTCCCCCGTCCCCGCTCCTCCATCCCAACCCTCCCACTGAGCACCCTCCTCCCCACACACACCCCTCACCCTATACTTACCTCCACAGGTCAGCATCTGTCATCTTCTCTGAACTGGGACACTTCTGCACCCTTCAAAGCTGAACTGCGAACCAAAGAATCGAAGTAAGCACTCTATAATGGCTGTCAATCAATGGGGTTTTCAATTTATGTTGATATCGCAGCCATTTTAAGGAATTTTTACATCAAATTGTCAACATGGGATTCTTGAGACACCACCTCATGAACACTGTCAGTGTCATTTCGTTATTCAGTCCTGAAAGGTGATTTTGTGGTCGCTGCACAGAATCACCTTTCCAGACAGATTAATGAAATGACAGTGCCAGTGTTCATGAGGGAAGGTCCCAAGAATCCCATGTTGAAAATTTGCTGCAAAAATTCAAAAATGACTGTGTTACAAGTGTGCATTGTGTAGTTTCCATGCATATTCGTAACTTTGCCAATCTTTAATATTTTCACTCCAAACTTTCAACATTGAGATTTTTTCAGATCTCCTCATGAACAGTGCAGCTGTCATTTTTCACACCCTGCCCGAAATGTGTTTTTGCACCTCTGGTGCAGAATGACACAATCACCATGTGAAATCAACTTTTGGGACATACTAACAAAATCACAGTGCTACTGTTCATTAGGTGGAGTCCCAGAAAGGTCATGTTGAAAATTTGATGTAAACTTACTCAAAAATGCTCAGGTTACGTGCGGCCACTGTAATTTTGTGACGCATGTGCGTAACTTTTTAATATTTTTCACTTCAGATATTCAACAGTGCAAATTTTTCACACCACCTCATGAACCTGTCATTTCTGATATCCTACCCAAAATGTGTTTATGCAGCAATGGTGTGAAATGGCACAGTTGCTGCTCAAAATTACCTTTTGGGACTGAGTAATGAAATGAAAGTGTCAGTGTTCATGAGGGGAGGTCCCAACAATCCCATGTTGAAAATTTGGTGCAAAAATTCAAAAATGACTGTGTTACAAGTGTGCACTGTGCAGTTTCCATGCATATTTGTAACTTTGCCAATCTTTAATATTTTCACTCCAAACTTTCAACATTGAGATTTTTTCAGATCTCCTCATGAACAGTGCAGCTGTCATTTTTCACACCCTGCCCGAAATGTGTTTTTGCACCTCTGGTGCAGAATGACACAATCACCATGTGAAATCAACTTTTGGGACATACTAACAAAATCACAGTGCTACTGTTCATTAGGTGGAGTCCCAGAAAGGTCATGTTGAAAATTTGATGTAAACTTACTCAAAAATGCTCAGGTTACGTGCGGCCACTGTAATTTTGTGACGCATGTGCGTAACTTTTTAATATTTTTCACTTCAGATATTCAACAGTGCAAATTTTTCACACCACCTCATGAACCTGTCATTTCTGACATCCTACCCAAAATGTGTTTATGCAGCAATGGTGTGAAATGGCACAGTTGCTGCTCAAAATTATCTTTTGGGACTGAGTAATGAAATGAAAGTGTCAGTGTTCATGAGGGGAGGTCCCAACAATCCCATGTTGAAAATTTGGTGCAAAAATTCAAAAATGACTGTGTTACAAGTGTGCACTGTGCAGTTTCCATGCATATTTGTAACTTTGCCAATCTTTAATATTTTCACTCCAAATGTTCAACATTGAGATTTTTTCAGACCTCCTCATGAACAGTGCAGCTGTCATTTTTCACACCCTGCCCGAAATGTGTTTTTGCACCTCTGGCGCAGAATGACACAATTGCTGTGTGAAATCAACTTTTGGGACATACTAACGAAATCACAGTGCTATTGTTCATTAGGTGGAGTCCCAGAAAGGTCATGTTGAAAATTTGATGTAAACTTACTCAAAAATGCTCGCGTTATTACGTGCAGTCATTGTAATTTCGTGGTGCACGTGCGTAACTTTTACAAATGTTAATATTTTTCACTTCAGATATTCAGCATTGCCAATTTTTCACACCACCTCATGAACCTGTCATTTCTGACATCCTACCCAAAATGTGTTTATGCAGCAGTGGTATGGAATGGCACAGTTGCTGCTCGAAATCACCTTTTGGAACTGAGTAATGAAATGAAAGTGTCAGTGTTCATGAGGTGAGGTCCCAAAAAGGCCGTACTGAAAGTTTGCTGCAAAAATATCGAAAAAAAAAACTCCCACAAAACTGTGATGCTATTATACTATCTCAAAAAGTAAGGAAATTAATTAACAAAAAACTTGATTTAAAACAAAGTTAGGGTTCTACACATAGTTCTTCAACCAATGTGATACAGGTCAGGAAATTGGAAGCTAGGGTTTACAACTGTTAAACCCCTCCCCTACCAAACCCTACCATTGAAACCGCACCCCCCACCCTCCACACACCAACAAGCATCGGGGTGTGACTTAGGTTTGCAGGGATTTATTTAACTCTAAAAATTGATTAGCATTTTGCTCATAAAAGTGTTAAATCTTTGTGAAAATGCATAGCTCTTGCCTCACTGTGTTTAACAAACATGGCACTTCTAGAAAATCTATATAAATACTTTCTGTACAGTTAGTATAGTCCTAAGAAAAAAACTGCTAATCAATTATTTAAAACCCTGGGTTTGTGGGTCCCACACCACCCCCCCACCTAACCTTACCATTGCAACACCACCCCCACCCTCCATACACCAACAAGTGTTGGGGTGTGCCTTGGGGTCATGGACACTAACGCTCACCCCATACCATCTGTAAGGAACCTGACATGGTACAGTATAGGAGAATGGGGTGAGCATTAGGTCCAGGACCTCGAGGCACACCCTGATGCTTGTTGGTGTGTGGAGGGGTGGGGTGGTGTTGCAATGGTAAGGCTGGGTGGGGGTGGGACCTATGACCCTAAGTCACCACTGATGCTTGCTGGTGTGTGGAGGGTGGGGTGCGGTTTCAATGGTAGGGTTTGGTGGGGAGGGGTATAACAGTTGTAAACCCTAATTTCAATTTCCTGACCTCTATCACTTTGGTTGAAGAGCTATGTGTAGAACCCTAACTATGTTTTAAACAACGTTTTTTGTTAGATATATATATATATATAGAGGTTCTTTGTCTATATATATATATATATATATATATATACACATATATATATTCTTTGCAAAAAAAACTGCATTAATGCACCAGTTAAGGTTCAACTTAATGCAACGAAAGTTGGGAAATGTAGCATTAGGGTTTTCACCATAACTCCCAACCCCTACCAAAGCAGCAAAAGAACATCACACAAGCAACTACAGACACCCATCATCAGGTAAGTCAAACAACATACAACTGTTTCTAGATCACACAAATGCAGTAGCACTGATGTGCTACCTTCATAGATATGTATCTGCGGCTGTATAAGCACAGGCCCCATAGCAGTGAGTGTTGAGAAATTTCAGCATACACTCATAACTTTGCTGTTTTTTAAATATTTTTACCCCACATTTTCAATACAGTCATCTTATGACCCCACCACATGAACACAGGCAATGAAAATGTTCAGATCCTGCCCAAAAGTTGATTTCACGTTGCAACTGCAATATTACCTTTTGGGACAGATTTGAAAAATGTCATCACCCTTGTTCATGAGGTGAGGTCCCAAGAAGTCCATGTTGAAAATTTGGTGTAAAATATTCAAAAACGACAACATTATGAATAAAAGCTCAAACCCCACTGAAATACATTAAACCATACTTAACTTATTTTCTCATATCACAGTCGCTGGTTCCAGCAGTAAGACATGTCTTCAATCAGAGAGTGGCTCTATGCTGTGGGACCTGTTCAGGTGAGTGAGGGTGTGTCTGGGGGATGTGGGTGGTGGGTGCTGAATGAGGGGTTGGGGTGGGGTGTGAGGGGATCTGGGGAGTTAGATCATTGATGGACTTTTTGCTTTTTTTCAGATTAAACTGGAAAATAAAAATGATCAAGGAGGAGTGATTTTCTTTATTTTAGAGCACCTAAGCTAATATTGGGGAAAATCAGGAATGGTCCCGCACACTCCACCACAAAATAAGTATGCTACTCACTTATATACCATCCAAGTGCTGTAGTTTAATTAGAGTGCCAGTGCAAAGAGTTCAGCACATCTTGACATGTTTCAGACTGCCGTCCTTTTTCAAAAGGCACCAAATTGTTGGGATGATCTTAAGCAGCATTGGGGGTGGGCTCCCCAGTGCCACAATATGTAGTGTGAGAAGTGGCTGGGTGACTGGGGGGAGCAAGGGGAGAGGTACCAGAGGTGGGCACTGCCATCCACTTACTGCTGTACATAATTAGAAATTAAATATTAAAGAAATAAATATTGGGAAGGGGAGGGTAACCTGGGGGGGAGAAAGAAGCAGCAACAGTGATGGGCACCGCGGTCTGCTTAAGAAATGTTAGATAGATAAATACATAGAGAGACAGATAGACAGATAGATACAGACAGGGAGAGACAGAGACAGATCAGGGGATTGGTGGATCATTGAAGCCACCAGCATGACTCCAGCTGCGGCTTTAATATTCAAGAAAGTCCTGCTGTTCTCAAAAAAGAGCAAATACAAAAGAACTATAGTTCTTTTGCATTGTTCTTTCATATGAACCCTTGATAAGCCTTCAGCCTCACTGCTCCAACTGAAACTGGCAGCATGACTCCAGTTGCAACTTCATAATTCAAGAAAGTCCCGCCCATGAAAGAAGAGTTTGGACTTGGTTTGTTTCTCACAGTTGTTTCAAGAGATCTCATAAAATAACTGTGAGAAAAAAACTAAGTCCAATTTTTTTCTTTCATGCGACAAGGTTCTTCTTTCATGAGCAAGACTCAGATCTCACAAAAGAAGAATGGTTCTTTTGTATCTTCTCATGAAAGAACTGTGGTAAAAAAAAAGTTAACACTAAGTCCAAACTTTTGTTTTGTAAGTCAAGGTTCTTCTTTTGTGAGGCTCACGAAAGAGTTTCAACTCATGAAAGAGGAACTGAGAGCCCTCACTAAGCCTTCCATCTAGGATTTTAGGAATGCCCCCAAACCAATTTCAGGGTCATTTTTTAAAATTAAAACTCCAGAATTGAGCTGAATGGGTCCTATTTAGCTAGATGTATGTTCTTGTTTTTCTCCAGGGCATAGTTTATTTTTTTTATGAGTTTTCAAGTTTTTCTTTTTTTAAAAAATAAAAAACAAGATGGCTGACATACGACAGAAGATTTTTTCTCTCAAAAGAAGAATTTTGGCTTATGAAAGAAGAATTTTCTTCATGAGCTGGGAATTCTTCCTTCGTATCAGACATATAACTGAAAGACCCTATTGAGCATGCTCAGAACCAAAATACTTATAACTCTGGAATGGATTAATATGTTTTTGCCAAACCACAGAAAGGCATCTTTATAGGCAAGCCCCTTCTAACCTGAAAATTTCAGAACAAAACTTCAAACCATAGGCGAGAGCAGAAAAAACAACCAATTTGTCTACTATCTGGACATCTGTTCATTACGAAACTCACCAGATCAAGAGACCTTTCTCCCTGACCACGCATGCAAAATTTCCTGCAATTCCATTGAATGGTGGCAAAGCTATTAAGGTGCAAAGTCAGCAGTTTAACATTAAACAACCTACTCAACCCTAACTATACGGGTGCTACTGTGCCCTTATAATATATTCAAGGGAATAAAAAATTGAACAGACACTATTACTTGGAAGTGAGGGTTGTCTCTATAGGCCACAAGCCTTTCTCCATCCTACATATATGTTCATATGTATGTTTGCAATGGCCACTATTTTCTCCCCCTCCCACAAAATATTTGTGTTACAGCTTATAAGAAAGACAACATATGAAACCAAAGTCCTTTCCCTTCCTCCCCGTTATAATTAGGCATAACTCTGGTATAATGAATTTACTGAGCTGAGCTACATGTCACAGCTAATCCTGATGCCGTGACACAAATGTTTAAGAAAATATGTTTTTACATTATTTTCCTACTTTCAAGGAACAAACTTTAACATCATTTACCTTCATTAAACACTGCATTGAAAAGAACATTTGTGTGTGTCTGGTTGTAAAATGATCCACACAGCTCAGAATGAGAAATTGGAAAACACAAAGTGACATGTTTGGGTGACAAGTTGGCCTTTACTATAACATGGCTCTCATCTGCTCCTTACTCCGCTATCAGGTATAGGCGTAATACCTTGAAACATACCTCTCAACGACCAGCCTCACAAATCATGGACTAAGCTTAACAGAATCAAGGACAAATGATCAGAACTGAGGACACATCTTTAAAAATGGAAATGTCAGCTCGAGATGCTTTTACAATGTGTGGCTTACAATTGAAAAGTCTTTTCTGAAGGCGAACTGGACTCCAATGTCTTGCATTGTTTAGTTATTTAAATCTCTACTATTCAGTAATAAAAAGTAACAAATTTAGAAAGGACTGGACTTTTTTTTAAAGAAATCCTGTTTATTACAATTTCATATACACAGCAAGTGCAATGACCTTATGCAGTACAGAAGTCAACGTTCCGTCTCTTTTACCTTTACATACAAACCTTCCAACCAGACCCCCCCCATCTGTGAGTGTGAAGTGCCAGTTTGATCATTGTTTTCCATCATGCCAGGGTAATACTCCCCCGATGCTATGGTACTCCTTGCTTGTGTAACATCTATTTGCATAGGACAGGTTTTATATATGCCATAAATAGTTTATATAATAAGGTTGCAAAGCTGCATATAGATTGCTATGAGAACACGTGCAATAGAGTGTTAGGGATTTTTGCTCTACTATTGGTAGTTCCTTTTTCCATTAGTCATATTTAGTGTGTGGGTACTCAAGTTTATTAACCCTGAGTATTTATGAATGAACTTTAATGATACTGGCTGTTATGACTGCTAGTACAACTTATTTTCAGTGTATGGAATTTGATTAATGTGTTTTATAACATACACACTGTTTTTTTTTTAACTCATGCCCTATTACCTTAAAGGAAATTGCTAAAATAGGTATGTGGGCTTTACAGACCATTATCATTACCAAGCGCTACGGACGCCTCAAAGAAAACTTTAAAAAATATAATAACTAGGTACAACTCTGCTTGCATTCTATATATTTTTTATATTTCTCCTTCTCATAATTTATTACTAAAGAAATGTGCATGAATATATGACTGTTGCCCTTACAGTTCATTTTGCATTCATCTGCCTCTATAGCTTGCTCCCCACTTTGTTATAATCGTCTGTTGTGACATCACAACCTGTTGCCACGGGAGTAACTGTGATGTCACAAGCAGTGCTCTATGACTTCAAGTAGGAAGAAAGCAGCAGGACTAGATGAACTCTTGAGGAGAAAATATCCTCTTTTCATGCAAATTACCTCACTACTAGATAATGGGGGGTGATGAATACAGAACTAATGGAAAATAAAAGCTGGACAGTGCCTAAATATTACGTTTTGTTAACATTCTCCCGAATGTGTCACCAGCTCTTTAAGTCAGCACCAGCCTTTTGCTATCAAAACAATCATTTTATATCAGGTCCTGTGCAGGAGGGAGGAGATCATAAATGGAGCTGAACCCATGGGCAGCCGATCCCTTCCACTTCCTGGTTCACCGGCCAAGCATGCTCCATGGAAGCCTATGGGCAACGTTTTCAACACATCTTTGTATATGTTTAAGCAACCATGTTAAAAAATGAAACCCACTGCTTAACTAATGGGGGCCTTATTAGCTGATCGGTGGCTTTCATTTTTCTGTGAGGTTGCTTAAGCATATACAAAGAGGTGCTGAAAATGTTCCCCATACACTTCTATGGGGCATGCCTCCACGTTCAGATGTCACAAAACATCTGAACTTGGGGGCAGGGCTGGGAAGTGGAAGGGATCAGCTGCACCTTGGGTTCAGCTCCAGTTACGATCCCTTCCCTCACGAAGAGGACCTGATATAAAATTATACTTTCAGTACCAGAAGGCTAGTGCTGACTTAAGGTAATGTGCTTTAAAGCCCAACAAGCAAAAAAATTATCTTAGAAATTTATCTTAAATGAACTCATGTATTTTGACTTGTTTATGAATAATATATGCTACGTGTGAATATTTTGTATAAATTCAGCTCCTTTTTTGTGCTGCAATAAAATTCACCTACCACTACTACTACCACTAAAATGCCCAGGTTCATTTCTGAACCTGTGCACTGGTGTCTCAAGGGGTTGCATTATCGCTGCACCAATATGCCAGGCCAACCTCCTTACTTGACTATCTGTATGTTAGTGGTACCAGCATCTACGCGTTCTAAGCAATATGCCTTGCTTTTAAGTATTATTCACCATAATCCCAAGAAACTCTAGGGCTATATTCACAACTTGTATTGGGGGGAAGGAGAGAAGCGTACACCAGTAAATAAAGTTGGAGGTGGGTTCCTCTGGTGACCACCCAGCTCTAGTATTGTAGGGTCACTCAAGTCTACTTGTATCAAGTCCAGAACATTCTTGTGTTCCTCCTGAGCCCGGTAATGGAAAAAGGGTAACTGCCCAACTTGCTTTCTGTTTATCGTATTGCAGGGACGGAGCATTTCTGAGGTAACTACAGGGGCATTCCATAAAAATCAGGGACAGGTAAGAGGCATGCCTTAAAATAAGGTGTACTGCTCCTGCCACTCACTTTGGGCTTAGATGTGCTGTTGACCAATGGCCGACCTAGCAGCGCACATTAGCACAGAGTGAGCATTGAAAGTGCAGCATTATACACTGGAGAGGACTTTTAAAAAGCATTGAAAGTGACATTTTAGCTAACCCAAAATTTCTTTCATACCTAAAATCTCTCACTGTCAGGGTAACTCCGGGAGCGGGTAAGGAGCTTGGGGCTGGCAGTACAGCCTGGAGGTTAGAGTAACAAGCTGCAAATGAGCTTGGTACATCCAGCAGACCTAGGTTTGATTCAGTCAACCTCCACTTGCATACTGTCTTACGCTAAACAAGTCAGTTAACCTCTCCAGTGCTTCTGTGTCATCCCTGAAAACGGGCACTTGTGCTGAATATGCTTTATCCAGTTACCAAAGAATAAAAAAAGAAATAAATAAAAAGATAGGTAGGAATATTAAATTGTAGGACAGGTAGTGGTTAGGAATGGGAGGGTTGGATGTGATCTGATTCTGTTTTTGTTAGCATTATTTTTTTCCCCTCTGGGAAAGCAGGTAGCTGTCACCCTTTCCCCTTCCCGTGACCAATATCTACCTCCCTCAATCACATTGGGAGCTAAATCCCCTATGGATTTCCCCCATGGTGAGGCTGAGAGACAGAGATGTCTTCCCACCACTCAATTAGCCAGAATGCTACTGATGATCGCGAGGCGACACAGGCCATGAGGAAGTGGGCAAGGCTTCATGAAACCTGCCCTCCCCACTTTTTCCTGATCTTCTCCCCTACTGATCCCTGCTGCAGTGACACATCAGTGTATGTGTGTGTGTGGAACTGCACATGTCCTGCAGAGCTACAGCCCCACCCTGCAAGACACTCACTACCCTGCACTACCACCAGGCCTCTACCCAGTGGCAGTCAGAGGCTGAGACTGTTGGCCACCCTTCCACAGGAGAGGAGAGCAGGGATACTCGATCCTCTCCCTCCCCACTGACCCCCCCGCAACTCATGTTTGTTCCCAAACATGGGTTGCTGAGTTGGCAAGAGGTATGACATTCAACGCCTTAGCCCTCCACATCACTGAGCCAGCAAATCCATTTCTAAATCTGACAGATCATTTTCCAAAAGCTTCTGATTTAATTTCATTTGCCAAAAAAAAGGTACATTTTCTATATTGGTCCAGAACTGGGTCGGAGGCAGATCTGAACCCAGAAAAATGACAGAATCAAGTTGTCCCTACTCTCTCAGTAAGCCTTTTCTTTATGTCATTTAATGCTTAAAATAGTTATTTACTGTATGTTTGTTTATTTTTTTGCCATTTTCCCCATTTGTTAACATGAATAAGCACGCAAACCATTTAGATTATCTAGGCAGAGTCAGAACCATGTCACAGGCAGATCTGAACCTGGTCACTGGACTGGACTGGCTCAAATCAGAGTCAAGTCACAAATGCCTGTGATTTCCAGAGTCAAGTCGAGGCAGACAAATCCTGATGGGTTATGAATGATTTGAAAGTGAGCTGGTCCTTCTATCTCGAGTGGCGCCTGCCTTTAAAGTGCCTTCACATGAAAGACACAGCAGTATATTCAAAGCATTTTTAAAACAAGTCTCCTTGTGGTCAGACTTTTGACACATGGGGCTTGCATTAAATATTTGTGATTTCCCATCAGTATGGCTAAGGGATGTCATGACAGATCCATCTCCAAGGTCTAGTATTTGTCAAATTTGAGAGGCCAGTGTGGCTACTTTCATCTGCTTTAGATGTAGGCTGCCAGAAAACACACCCACGTGCTGTAATATTGACAACTGCACAGGGTTCTCGACATGCAGTAACAAGGCAAGAAAGAATTCTTTGTAGCTCCTGAGGACTCTGCTGTACCAAAGGAAAAATAGAAGCAGAATTTTTACATGGGACTTTATGGAGACTGTTGCATCATATACTTCTTGAAAAGGTTCCATGGCAGGAAATGTCTGTAAGAGAAAGATTTAATAATTTAAGATGTTTTGTAAGTGGGATGGAACCTTACCGTATATAAAACTGACATGCTGCTACTGTATGTCTTGATTACATGAGATGAGAAATAAAGCTGAGTTTCAAAAAATATTGCCAACTGTTTGAAAATGTGGCGCAGCTTTGCCAAACAGACTAGGCACACCAGCAGTGCCAAAGTCCATGGCTGCACGTGCAGCCACTTTGGTTGTGCTGTATTTTGAAAATCTGGTGTGGTGTTGTTTCTTCTAACATCTCTTAACTGCTCCACAAAGTGGTTAGAAAGACATCTTTTTTGTTTCTCCAGTGTACAGATGGCCACAGTTTGCCTTTTTGAAATACAACGTGCTGTGTTTATGGTGTGTATCAAAGGGTAGATTTGAATCTAGTACTCTTAAGATTAAGTGCTGTAGTCATAGGCTTGCAGACATTGCAGCATAACATTTTACATTAGCAAATGTCTTTAGATGTTTATAAATAAGATTACTTTTATTTAGCAGTGTGTAATATGTAGCAGTTCTGCCTCAGACAGGGTCACTGACCACTCATACTGTATGTATGGCTCTAGGCAAAATCAATCATCGGTGTTAGTCAAAAGCTAACTGTTGTAAATTACTGTTGCGACAAACCAACCTGTTGTTTCTGACTGTAGGTTTTTCTCACTTAAATTTCTTTTAAATGAAAGCTAGCATCACTGATGAGATCCAATTGTGGGATTTAAACGGTGTTACATTTTACTGGGTAGATAAACCAGGTACTCGTGGGAAAATGCATACCGCTGCTGTAGAGAACTACAGGGGAGATCGACTCAATTTAAGATTCTTCATCACTTTTATTATTCTCCTGTACAACTCAAGGAGATAGTACAAGCTAGGATGGATAACTGCTGGAAATGAGGGGCCTCTGAATCCAATTTATGTAATCTCTTCTGGTATTGCCGCAAATTTTAAAAACATGGAAGAATAGTCACACAGTATGTCAGTTAATAATTAACTCTAATATTCCCTTTTATCCTTTAATCTTTGTTATGGGAAATGCATCTCTAACATTTTTAACATGTCTCCAACAAGACTGATTACTGTCAATATCACTTCTATTTAAAAGGTTAATTCTGAAATATTGGAAAGAAAACAGAACCTCATTTCAGAGGGAATAGTTTGAGTCTTTAGGAACACTAGCTAACAATGGCCCTGTTCACACTGAACATGGTTCAGCCATAACGTTTTTAAAAACATTTTGAAATGAACCGTGCTCATGTGTCCACACGTCCTACCGTGTTTTATCACAGCTACGAATCGCATGGCCACATTTGAAAGGCAAACCCATGGCATTAAACAGTTTCCAATCCATGTTCCATTGAGGGAGCAGTGAATTATGGCTCCTTGGAGGACTACAGTGGCAGCAGAGGCTACAACACGCTACCGATGACTGTCCACACTGTGACTGATGAGGTAAGCGTCCTTGTTTTGAAACTATGCTAAAACCCTGATACGATCAGGGTTTAAACACAGTTGTCAAAACACAGTTTGAAAACATTATGGGTGTGGACGCAAACCATGTTTGGAACACCTATAACGTTCTACCATGCCTGTAACGTTACACCCTAGTGTGGACAGGGCCAATGAGAGGATTAGCTTTATAATATTGAACAAAGTAAAAATGTTCAACTTAATACGGGGTCCATTCTTGAAGTAGAAAGGAAATCATCAAATCACATGTTTCTTTTTTCTTCCTTTTCATAAAGAATTTGGATATTAAATATATTTGTTTATATATTAGGTTTCATCACACACTTTACATATATGTTGCGTATCCTATTTTTTATTTGTTAGCAAATTCAAACTGATGTACCAGTAGTTTAATTCTTGTTATTGAATATCCTGTAAGTATTTGGAAATCTAATAAACACTGAATAGGGAATGAATAAAAAGAGAAAGCAGATGTTAATAAATAACAGAGAACAATGTAAATGTTAGGTGTGCTGAGTGCTGTGGTGGCGGCACACCTCCAGGATGGCAAACTCCATAAATCAAACACAGTCAAAATGAAACAGGGCACTCAAATAGGCGCAAGCAGTTTGCTGGAATTGCAATTAAACAGGCTAAGAACATTTTTAGACCATTTTACAAATGTTACAAGTGTAATACTCCACTCCAGGTGTAGGTCAATGCTGTAATATCCACAATTCCTGGGTGGTTGCAACCCACCAATGTCATTCAGTTATTACAATACTGCCACACACCTGACTGTGGAGTATTCCCTTTATATTGTCTCAGTTTAACGTAGCCAAAAACAGTGGCAGTTTAAAAAACAAACACAGGCTGTTTCCCAGATGAAGAATCAGAGGTTCAAAGCTGCTAGGGTATTAGTAGGAGTCCTCCTGTGGGTCAGTGAGTTTTTTGTAAACTGTCACTGTTTTTGGCTGCTTTAAATAAATTTGAAGTGACATTATGTCTATTTTTAATTCAGGTAAGTTGTTGGTGCCTATTTGAGACCTCTCATTCTTTTTGATAATGTTTGCTGATTAATAACTGCCTGTCCGGTGAATAGTTATTCCCTCAAAACCAACCTGCCTTTGCAGCATCCACTCTTTTCTTCTGTATACTTATCAATCACACCTTTTGTCTGTTGTTGTTTTTAAACATTAAAGATAATCCAGCTGTCCCTTCAGTCTGCATCTTTCATTTCTGGTGTAAGGGTTATCAGACTTCACAGCTCCGACCTTTATGGCTGTCAGAGCCAGCTTGTCAAGCGTTGACTCCTCTCAGTTAACACCACACAGGATGGATGTTATTGGCTGGTTTAGCAGCACATTTGAGGCCTTTTCCAAAGTGCTGCTGTCATTTCATTTGGGAAGTAAAGGCCCACACCTGACATTTGTCTTTAAAGGTTAAAGACCATCCACAAAAAAGTACAATTGCAGATAATTAGATGCTCAGATAATTGCTCAGAAACAAATGTGAGCGAGATGTGTAGTTGTCTGAAATTCGTGTGAGAAATATTTTAATGCAACACTGTAATTTAAAGGGAGAAGGGACTCTAGGTTTATCAGGTCACCCCCATATAAACATGGACACAATAAGTATGCTATGCACAGACATCCTACTTAATAGAAATTCCCCAACCACCCTCCTACCCAGGGTACCTGCAATTTCCTACCCACCATACTCCTCCAGAGTGCAGTGATTCCCCACCACGCTACTACCCAGGGTACCCTGTGATTCCTAACCCCTCTTCTAACCAGGGTACTCTGTGATCTCCCACCCACCATACTATCTAAGGTACTTGGTGATCCCCTACCCACTCTACTACCCAAGGGACCCCGTAATTCCCTATCCACGCTACTATCTAGGGTACCCAGTGACTTCCTGTGGCAGTGTTAGGCTACACCTTTGGCTGTGACTGTTGGACCACTTTTCAATCTCCTTATTTCCTAGCAATGGTCAATACTTTTCTCTTTGCTTTTCTTCTCCCCCCCCACCCTAAGTTGACCACCTAGTGTAGTTCTTTACTGTCCCTACTAAACTTCCTACTAGTTCTCTCTTTTCATTCTTTTTCCATTTCCATCCATCCAGTCCTTGGAATAATGCATAACACCCGGGAGAGGTGTTGTGTAAAGTGCATAAGTGGATTCTGTGTACAAAACACATGAAGGCTATTTTAGATATAAATAAATACAGTTAATAAAGCCTGTTTAAAGAAAAATGATTGGAAACATATTAATACAATATAAAACAATACTAATTTCATGATTAGTACTATTATAAGAAATCCTTACAGTAAATTCACACTATAAGTGCTTATAACATGGGTTCCTAAAATACTGTCTTCTGATTGGTCCAAAAAGGTCACCAGACCGTGGATTAATGTCTGGTATAACCACAGTTGCATAGCCACATGGCTTTATTTCATGTTTTTTAGGTAAAACTCAAAAAAAACATTGCCCATGTTATAAGATGATTAACCCACAGCAGGATAGGGGTTTACTGAGCAATAATCCACACCTGGGTGGCCGAAATCACTCAGCTTCACCTCATGATTCCAGCCTCCCCCAGGCATGGATTAATACTCAGTAAACCCATACCCTGTCGTGGGTTAATCCTTCCTTAGTCACTGTGGATCAGATATAGAGAGAGTTAATATCTGTGGAGATATACACAGCACCTTTAACTGAACCAGGAAGTCCCCCCTGACACAAAAAAAACCGTTTGGTTTTGAAACATGTCCAGTCATGTAAATACAAAAAGGGCTCAGTCAGGTGACCCCACCAAAAGATATAAAAATCTCTTCACTGAGTTCACTTCAGTTCAGTCTAGTAGAGTTCAATCCAGTGGGGCTCAGCCCTGAGAGAGGAGGAGAAGTTCTACTGTTTGTGCGAACAAGCTGTTGAATGCAGATGAGAAGGGTCTTATGAGCTCTAAGATCCAGGACTATATTATGGGAGAAACTACTAATGTTAAGTAGAGATTTTCTTTGCAATTTGTTTGTTTTCATTTATTATTTTTCAAACTTTTGAAAAATAAATATCACACCAGGGTGTATTTTAAACCTGTAAATTTGCCTCATCTGAAGTTTATTCCCACATGATGTGACACTCTCCACCTACTCTACTATTCAGGGTACTCTGTGGGTCACTACCCAGTCTACTACCCAGTGTACCCTGTGATTCTCCACCCCCTACTACTCAGGGTATGCTGTGTTTCTTTACCCATCCTACTACACAGGGTACCCTGTGATTCCCATCCATCCTACTACCCAGAGTACCCTATGATTCCCCACCCACCCTAGTACCCAGGTTACACTGTGATTCTCCACCTATCCTACTACCCAGGGTACCCTGTGATTCCCTACCCACCCTGCTACCCATGATACCCAGTGATTCCCTACCCACCCTACTACCCAGGGTACCCAGTGATTCCCTTGGTAAGCAGAAAATTCTCCAGGCTTTCCCTGAAAGCCTGAACTGTCTCTATGTCCACTGTCTTCACTGGCAGGCTATTCCATAGGTTCACCACCATCTAGGAGTAGAACTACCTCCAAATTATACCTCTACATTTAGCACCTGTGAGCCACGGGGCATATTTTTGGATCCAGACTGAACATCTCCATGTGTTCCATCTTAGTTTTCTACGCTACTGAGTATGCAGACAACTGAGATCATGTCCCTCCAGTATCTTCACTGCATGCAGTTCTGAATCATTCCTTTACTGGTTTAAGGATGGGATCAGCCTCCAATCAGAATGCTTTGTCCAACACATTGCTTTCCTTGCAGTCTGAGACTGACACCACAGTATTCTACCTCTGAGTGTAGTCAATGCCATAATTCAATATGTCAGCTATTTTTCTTTCTAAATGTTCATTTTCACCATCAGTACTGCCTGTTTTATATCAGCTGGGTGGATATAACTTGTATCAAAACAAGAAAAAGAATGAATTGTTTAATTTCAACTTCAAAGTGGAAAACTGCACAAATTACACACCTTTTAAAAGAAAAGTCCACCCAAAACTTGAAAAAATATATGTTGTGCAGTGTTTTAATTTGTATGTGAAGTTCTAGTGTTTCCTTCCCTCTGACTGGTATTAGGAGTTTTTCCTAAATTACACTGCTAGCTTTATGCTAGTTTTACGACCCTTGGGGATCTTCATCCCTGATAGAGTAATTGTATTTCTTGTTCCCACAGTGCATCTTGTCTCATGTGACTGTGATGTAACAGAGACCCAACATTCAGCACACACATGCCCAATGAGCTAAATATCTTGGAAGCTTTACAAGCTGCACAAAAATTACCTGCAGCAAAGTTTTTCAGGACAGTAAAACCTTTACGATGAGGGTGATCACCAAGCTGAATTCTACCAGATTTTAAAATACAGCCATCTCTATTGTTGTGAACTGATTGTAAAGCAATGCTTTCTGCTGGATTTATGGTCTCTGCTACATCATCGTCACATGAAACAAGGTGCATTGTAGGACAAAGAAATACAATTAAGCTGTTTCATATGGAGATCTCCAGGGGTCGTAAAACTACTCTAAAGCTAGCAGGCTAATTTAGGAAAAACTCTTCTTAACAGACAGAGGGAAGGAGACACAACAACTTAACATACAAATCAAAACACTCTGCACAACATATGTTTTTGCAAGTTTTGGGTGGACATTTCCTTTAACAGCTGATGGGGACCTCCCCTTTTTTTTAACCTTTCACTATACTTTTTTTAAAGTTCTCTAATTATCATGCCATAACTTCTGGTAAAGAAGCATGGTCACCGTCATCGCATGGCCACCATTTGGCTTCATTTGCCTGCATTATGCTTATGATCACTGCCAACTAGCTTGCCACTGTTCCCATGTACTGCTCCACTCTCTCCTGCTGCCTCTTTCATATCACTCACAGTAAACTATGTCAATCAGAATAAGGTTTTCTTGAGCAAGTACCAACATATTTTTAATTAACATCTGTTAGTTTGTCCTAAGGGTATCATATAGAACTTGCCGTTGTAATTTATATTTTGGAAAGGGGATCATGCCACCTCAATTGGATATAAATTATAACGCATCAGCCTTTGCCTTCCATGTCCATAAAAATTCTGGACCAAGCATCCTTTCTTCAACCGTCTGTCTGAACTCAATGGTCTATCATGCCAGGGGCAATTTATCTTTTCTTTTTTTCAGTTCAACCAATTAATCATTTTCCTGGTTTGCTCTGAGCACTTTGAATGGTTTGTCTGATTTAATTAACTTTGCATGCAGCATTATGCAACTTTAAATATATTTTGAAGAAGTCATATTTTGCGAATTTTAAATGTGTGTGTAGATATTTTTTGTCTATAATGTTTGTAATTATTTGTTTACTGTTATAGTCTGAATGTTTTGTGTCAAGCATGACTGAAAGGGGGCTGTACCCAGTTCACTTCCTGATTAAAAATGAAATGAACCCCGTAACAGGCCAGGCTGCTTTCTCTATCAACATTCCAACACCGTGGAACAGCATCCCTGTCACCATTTGTTTCTTATCCTCCCTGCTCTCTCTCAAACTACTCTTACTGATACACTGCTCTAAAGTATGCACCTGCAGCTAGACTTCTTCCTCTTCTCTCCCAATTACAAAACCCATGCCCTACCAACCCCCACTATTTACACATTTTACTGCTCACCTTATCATACAGCTGACACCTCAGTGTGCTTATCTCATTCAACAAGTTTTAAATAAATACACAGCTAACTACATATACTGCATCACATATTAACATTCATACCCTTAAAAATCCCATTACTCTCGCCCCTTCTGTAATGGCCCATACTACCCTTAAATCCTCAGAGAAATAGAGGAAAATAGCCATCCCCTCTGGAATGCAGAGGGTTAAACTAATGCTATGGCCAGCTACTCCTGATATCCATGACAAGATTACATACTGTTGGACCACAAGAGACAGATCCCTTCAACAAACATTGCTTCAGAGGCAGTACCCTACTGTTGCACTTACTCATTCCCACATGTAAGTGTCTTTTCCTATACATTTACTATTCTAACTCCATGCCGCCATGGATCACCACTCTAGTGAGGCTCTGACAAAAGAAAACCGAGGAGACCTTGGCTTTTTGTGAATTGGAAGGGGTGCACTGCTGCGGCTGTAAATCATTGCCAAGGGAGCTTACCTGCTGGTTCGGTAAGCATGGGAAAGGAGGTCTGGGGAGCAAAGGCAGGACTTTCCTGTTCCAGGAGGTTGGAGGATCAGAGCACCCGGTGACCACTCTTCAACAATAGAAGGCGAAGCACACAGAAACCTCCCCCAGCATAAATAGCACTTGCTGACTAAACTCTGAGTGCTCAGTGAACTAGAAGCTGCACCCTGCTGTGGTTGTAAATCCCTACCAAAGAGGGTTAACTGTGGGTCAGGTAAGCACAAGACAGGAGGTCCAGGGAGCAAAAACAGAGAAACATGGAATTTGACTGTAGATAAGGACCACTTGGCCCATCCAGTTTGCCCATTTCTCCCTACCTACACTATTACCTCAGATCGTGACCCATCTTTCTTTGTCCCTGCCCCCTTCCTTTCCACTATGATTCCCATGTGCTTTCCCCATGCATTCTTAAACCTCACCTCTGTTTTTGACCCCATCACCTCCACTGGAAGACTGTTCAAGGAATCCACCACTCTTTCTGTGAAGAAGTACTTCCTCACATCTCTCCTTAATCTACCCCCTCCAGCTTCATAGCATGTCCCCTTGTTCTTGAGCATCTTTCCTTCTGAAAAAAGAATTCCCTCCTGTACCTTGTTTACCCCCATGAGGTATTTAAAGGTCTCTATCATATCCCTCCCTTCTCCCTCTTCTGTTCCAGCATGTACATATTGAGGTCCTTTAGTCTCTCCTCATAGGGCTTTTGCCGAAGAGTACAGAGGAGTGTCACACCTGTTCCAGGAGGCTGGAGGAGGACTGCAGCATCAGGTGACTGCACTTGACCAATAGGAGCACATCAAGAAGTTCCTCCAGCATAAATTTGGACCACTCCAGCATGTCCCAGCATGCTCGTGTCCCAGCGGATGAGTGGAACAGTGAAAGGGTGGAATGGGTAACTGTCATCTTCGGTGTCAGCAGGGATCTACATGGGAAAGCAGGAGGCTCTGCCAGGAGACTACAGTAAGGTCCCTATTCACTCCTGTTGCAACACTCACTGCAGGGAAGAGTGTAGTAAAAAGTGTAACAAGTCAAGTTGGTGAGAGGAAATCCAGTCCAGTTGGAAACTGCAGATAAAGCCGCGAAAGTCAGAACTGCGCATGCAGAATATAGCCGGGGACAGAAGAAAATTAAGGTTACAAAATTTCATTGGAGTGGTGACCCATGGCATCACGGTGTTGTAATAGAAAATCACACTTTTCCCAAAATATCTTGCCAGTACTCTGTATGCGCGGTTTTGACCACACTGTTTTTACTGTGCTGGATTTCCTTCTGCCCGCTTGACGTGAAGCCAGTAAAAAGCAGACCAAAACTATGAATAGGTGCAACACCCTATTTAGGGTAGGAGTATAAAGGGATTTAAGGAAGGTACAAGGAAACACTAAACCTATCTAGAGTCAAGTAGCAAAGGGTTAGGTAACAGAGAAAGGAAAGAGGAAAACACTTTATGCAAGATGGAATTACTTGTTGAAGGGGTAGAAGGGAAAACCTTGTCTAGGGTAAGGGTACAAAGTAGCAAAGCAAGCAAAACAAAGAGGGAAACCAGAAAGACCTGTCAGGGGTATGGGTACAAAGGTATTTCTAGGTGACAGAGAGAGAAAGAAGGCATTGGGAATGGTGGGAGTGCAGTGGCTGTGGAGTGGCAGTTTTCAGAAAGCCCTTCTGGAGACTGCCATGCTGCCCCATCTGCATGCACCTCTCTGGGCTGAGGGAGTAAGTTGCTAGACTCCAGGCTGAGTTCCCTAGGATTTGAGGGACCTCTTCCCCACCCAGAGGCCACCAAGTCTGCCACCATTACCTCAGAGGACGCCAGAGAGGAGGAACGGCTGGACTATGGTGGGTTCTGAAAAGGTGGGGGTGGTGGATCATGGGCAAATTTATCAGTTGGTACTGTTACATATTCCTATGCCACTCTGGCAGGGCAGGAATACTGGGAAGAGGCACCAGTGGCAATGGCCTGGGAGGATGTGAGGGTCCTCTGAAGAGGAGACCCCAAGGAGGTGATAGAGGACTCCAGTGGAGAAGGAGGAAGGAACTTCTGGTGTGGGACTCGAATATGGGGGGGGGGTGTAGATTTGGGAATATGAAGGAAGGGGGAGAGGAAGGTATGGTGCCAATGTGACACCACAGCCTGGGGGGATGAGAAGGGGACCCTAAGGATTGCTAGGGCAGCAGGAAGGGAGAGATGGATGCCATTGTCCACCTGGGGACTAATGACCTGGTTAGGGATCGGTCCGATATAGTACTGGAGGGAGTTTAGAGAGCTGAGGAGGGGGTCTTAGACAGATAGCACACTTAATTTTGCTGAGGTGCTGCCTATAATGAGGGGAAGGGAAGGGTTCACTGCACCAGAAGCTTCAACTCATGGTTGAAGGAATGGTGCTGAGAGGAGGGGTTTGGTTACACTGGGGACTGGAGAACTACCTGGAAGGATAAGGGCCTATACAGGAATGATGGCTTGCATCCATCTGGAAGGGGAACCACAGTCCACAGAAGATAGTTTAAATGTTACTTTGATGAACATTTAAACATGCTGAGCAGGGTGGTTGAAGGAATCAAGGAGGCATAAACTGCCCCACCCCACAGACCAAAGTAGTGAGTAGGGAGGACCCACGAGGAGATGAATCTCCCAGAGTGCAAATTAATAAAATAAGCTGGGGGGTAAAAATGAAGGGGGATGAGAACGAGAGCATTAAAAAAGGGAGGGGGTGGGAGGAAAGAAGCTGGCAGTATAGCCTAGAGGTTAGAGGAATGAGGCGTGAACAAGCTTGGTACATCCAGCAGACCAGACCTGAGTTTGATTCTCACAACCTCCACTTGCATACTGTGTGACTCTGAGCAAGTCACTTAACCGCCCAGTACTCCCAGGTCACCCCTGAAAACAGGCACTTGTGCCTAATGGGCCTTACCCAGTTACCAAATACTAAAATAATAAATAAATAAAAATAAATAAAGAAGGAAAAATGGGGCTAGTAAGGCAGAGTGGTAACAAAATCTGGAAGGCCATGTGTGAAAATGCTAGAAATCTAGGAAACAAAATTCTGGACCTAGAAGCCATTATGGCAGAAACTGACCTGGACATTGTGGCCATTACGGACTCATGGTGCACTGAAAACCATGGCTGGAAGGCACATGCCTATACAAGGACATAATCAGTTCAGGAAAGACTGTGTGAAGGAAGAAAAGGAAGGGGTATAGTGCTTTGTATGAGGGAAACCATAAAAGTGCTAGAGATGCAAGGAATATATGGGAGGGGGGCATTGTGGGTCACCTTGGAGACAGGGAGCGGAGCCACTATTCACACTGGTGTGATCTACACACCTCCAGCACAGGGGGAGGATTTAGATAAAGTACGATGGAAACCACTGGCAAGATGGCACAAAAGGGGGAAGTGCTGCTGATGGGGCTTCAACCTACCAGATACAGATTGGAGCCTCCCAGCTGCAGCTTCAGCTGGAAATAGGGATATCCTGGACTCCCTGTAGAAGGCATTTCTCCAGCAACTGGTCAGGGAGCTCACTTGTAATAGGGCAGTACTGAACCTGATATGATCAGGGTCTGTACTGCAGACGTCAAGGCGGGAAACCACCTGGGGACCAGTGACCGTGTTACAATGTGGCTCAACATAAGGATGGCTTCGGAATCAAATCACAGATTGGTGAAGGACCTGGACTTCAGGAGCGGATCTTGAAAAGATGGGTGCATACTTCAGGGATGACCTGGCAAATCTGAAAGTGGACAAAATGATGGGACCAGACAGGGTGCATCCAAGGGAATTAAGGGAGCTAAGGAAGGTACTTGTTGCACTGCTGGCAGTTCTATTTAATAACTCACTGGAAACAGGAGTGGTGCTGGAGGACTGGAGGAGGGCAATTGCAGTCTCACTTCACAAAAATGGTAGCAAGGAGGAGGCTAGCAAGTATAGGCCAGTCAGCCTGACATCAGTGGTGGGATAGTTAATGGAATCACTGCTGAAAGGAAGGATTGTGGAGTGTCGTGAATCTAATGGGTTACAAAACCCCAAAACAGCATGGATTCATGGTTGGACGGTCATGTCAAACAAATCTGATCAATTTTTTTTTCCATAGAGGTGTTTATGCTCTTTTGGCAGGCAGCAGCTCCCATCTGCCACCCTACTGGTCTCCGGGGGTCATTTGGGGTCTTGATATGCTGTGCATGCCCCAGTGGACCCCCAGGAGTCAGCCTGGAGGCATCATCCTGTGGCAGCCCCTGACTTTTTCCTGCCCCCCCAATTACACCGGGGCCCCAGACAGAGAGGCGCATGTGTGGGGAGGCGCGCATGTGTCCTCTTGCTCTGCTAACTGCCCCATCATTCCACCCCACTGGCCTAATGTCCCTGGCTTCCCTCAGCTGCCCTGCACCCCCCGGCCTCCACCACAAGGTAGTCAAGCGCTGAAGGAGCTCAGGCTCCCTCCCCGGAGAGGAGAGTTGGTGTGGCAAGAGGTAAGGCATTCAGCGACTCAGCCCTTTATGCCACTGGGCTGGCCCAAATCTGATCAATTTTTTGATTGTGTGACCAAGGAATTATATCCAGGTGGAGCGGTGGATGTAACATAGCTAGATTTCAGTAAGGCATTCAACACTGTTCCACATAGGAGACTATTGAGCAAGCTGGGTAGCTTAGCAGTGGATCCAAAGTTGGTAAACTGGGCAAGAAATTGGTGAGGGGATAAGTGACAGAGGGTGGTGGTAAACAGAATTCACCTAAAGGAAGGGAGAATGACCAGCACGGTGCTTCAGGGATCAGAGCTGGGACAAGTATTCTTTAATGTCTTCATAGGTGACATTGCAGATGAGCTGGACAGAAAGGTCTACCTCTCTGTGGATAACACCAAAATCTGCATTAGGGTGGACATTCTAGGTGTGTGCATGTGAGAAAAGGCTGAGCAGAGACCTGAGAAAACTCGATGAGTGGTCAAAGGTAGGGCAGGTGGGTTTCAATGCAAAAACGTGAGAGCTAATGCACTTGGGGCACAGAAACCCAGAAGCAACGTACAGAATGGGGGAGTACTACTGACGACTACCAAGCAGAGGAGAGAGACCTGGTATAATAATCTCTGATGACATAAAGGTGGCTGGGCAATGCGATAAACCAGGTGGGAGGGCTAGTGGGATGCTGGAATGCATAGGGAGAGGTATCACCAGCAGAAGGAGGGAGTTGGTGCTGCCTCTGTCTAGATCCCTGGTAAGACCTCACATAGAAGAGCATGTACAGTTGTGGAGGCCACATTTCCAGAAGCACATATACAGAGTGGAGGCAGTCCACAGGAGGGAAACTAAAATGATGTGGGGTCTGCATCAAAATTCCTACAAGGAGAGATGAAAGGAACTCAGTATTTACACCCTGGAAGAGAGGAGGGAGAGATATATGATAAAGACCTTCCAATACTTCACAGAGGTAAATACAGTACTGGAGGAAAGTGTTTTTCAGAAAAAAAAGGAGCACAGAGAGAAGAGGTCATGCTATGAAGTTGGAGGGAGTAGACTCAGGAGAGACTGGAGGTAGTATTTCTTCATAGGAAGAGTGGTAGATTCCTGGAACAGCCTGCCAGCCAATGTGGTGGGGGTGAAAACAGTGGTGGGATTCAAGAATGCATGGATTAGGCATAAAGGAATCTTAGTGGAAAGGAATGGGGGGACAGAGAAAGAACCGGAGATCAGGTGGGGTTTACAGAGATACCGTAGTCAGGGAAAAAAGTGGGCACACTGGGTGGGCCAAGTGGTCCTTATTTGTTGACAAATTTTATGACTCTCAGGGGAGAGGTTGCAAAGAATAAGCAAGAGACTTGAAAAAATTTGAGGAGTGGTCAAGAGTTTGGCAGCTTGGGGTTCAATTTGAAAAATCATGCACTTAGGTCACAGAAACCCAGGGGTGTAGTACAAAATGGGTGGAGAGGTAGAGACAACCACCAAACAGGAAAGAGACTTGGGGAGTAATCATATCTGATGACCCAAAGGTGGCCAGGCCATGTGACAAGGCTGTTGGGAGGGCTAATGTGATGCTGAGGTGCATAGGGAGGGGTATCAGCAGTAGAAAGGGGGAGGTGGTGTTGCCACTATATAGATTGCTGGTGAGACCCCAGCTAGAGTAGTGTGTCCAGTTCTGGAGACCACATCTCTGTAGGGATATAGATAGAGTGGAGGCTGTCTAGAGGAAGGCAACTAAAATGGTGCAGGGTCTGCATCCAAAGACCCATGAGGAGAGAATAAAGGATCTCAATATGTACACCCTGAAAGACAGGTGAGAGAGGGGTGATATGATACAGAGCTTTAAATAGCTCATGGGAGTAAAGGCACAGGAGGGGAGTATTTTTCAGAAAGAGATGCTCAAAGACAAGGGGACATGCAATGAAGCTGGAGGGGGTAGAATCAGGACAGCTGTGAGGAAGTACTTCACAGAAAGAGTGATGGAGGCCTAAAACAGTCTTTCAGTGGAGGTTGTGAGGGCAAAAACAGTGGCGGGATTCAAGAATGCGTGGGGTAAGCATAAGGGAATCTTACAGGAAAAGAAGGGGGGAAGAAATAACTGGAGATAAAGTAGAATCTGCGGTGAGAATGTAAGTAGGGAAAAATGGGCAGACTAGGTGGGCCAAGTGGTCCTTAACTGCTGTCAGATTTTTAGGTTGCTATGGATTCAGACTTATAGTCTCTGGTTTATCAGGCTGTAGGCCTTTCCACTACACCACCAAGCTGACACAGCAGTGAAGCTCGACTCTTTAACTGTAGACGTTAAAGCCCTGCCTGAGAGGCAGTCCTTTCCATAATATCTGCCTCCAACGCAGTACTGCCTTGGAGGCAGGGCTGCCCTGGAGGCAACTGCTGTTGAAAGACTCTGTCCCTTGCTAAGGGACCTGCCATTTAGGTACACAACTAAATGATAAACAGATAACTATTTACTTACATGAAGAATGTAGTCTCAGGTGTTCAGACTGACTTATGTTTGCTTTTTATTTTTATTCACAATATTTTTTCAATTTACAATAAACTTTATTTAAAAACAAAAAAGTAGCCTCACACACTACTCATTCCAGCACAAAGGATCATTCACGATAGGATTATTCTTTCAACTTATTTATTTCCATGTCCAAAATATGAGTAATACAAAACAGCTATAACAGCAGGAGGTCCGGGAGCATTCCTCCACCTAACGTTTCACCTTGCCCATCTTGGGGCTTCGTCAGAAGTTCTGTTTTGTTTTGCTCGCATTTTGGATGTGGAAATATATGGACTGAAAAAAAAACCTATCTTGAACGGTCCTTCATGCTGGAATGAGTAGTATGTGAGATTCCTTTTCCATTTTTGATGCCACTTCTCCGTAACGATACCACCTCCTTGTGGTCCCCTTTACCTAATAATTAAACTTTTTTATTCATAATATTTTTCAATGTACAATACATTGAAAAGTGTTACATTTCATATTCTGTCCCTGCTAATACATCACCATTTAAATTATGTTTTTCAGACAGAATGTTGAAGAAAAAAAGAAGTCAACTGAGCCCTTTCACTTTAGAAAGGGAAATAAGAAGCTGGCCAGTACTGGTAAGAAATACGAACATACGAAAATGCCAGTAGAAACAGGCCTCATGGTCTGTCATGTCTACTTGATTGTACAGCTAGCCCCTCATCTCACAGCTGCCCCTGCCACTCCTCCTCTCCCTAGATTTACCCTCACCCTGTCCCATCCCCTCTTGAAACTGCCCACCGTCTTACAGCCACCACCTCCTGTGGCAGAGGGTTCCACTGCCCACCATCCTTTCCGTGAAGAACTATCTCCTTACCTCCCTCCTGAATCTTCCCCCTTCCAGTCTGAGACTGTGCCCTCTCCTGTCCCTTCCTCTTCTTAATTAGAAGATCCTCTCTGTTCGAGTCTTGTTTATTCCTTTCAAGTGCTTAAAAATCTAGGACAACAAGCAAGCATCGGGTAAGTGCTATTAGTGGCATCTATGCACTAATGTAAGCCAGATACATGCAGCTCCACACCCATGGACAGGCACACAGAGGCTGGCATTCATGATCATTGGACGCCTGTCTGCGGCCCTGCCCCCAGCACACAGGAGTGCAGGGGGTGGATTGGTGCAGACTGTAGGACACAGGCGAGCATCCAATCAGATGCCCATCCTGGTCCAGGAGTAGATCCCCTGCTCAGTGCAGAGCAGGGGATTGTGGGACAGCATGGGTCCCCACATTGACGAATATTGGGTGAGTTCCACAATGGCTGTCCTCAGTCATCCCTGCCTGACCAGAGGGCTGGGGTGCATGGCAGGGGGAGTGCCTCTTTTCCCACGGCAGGTGGGTGTACTCAGTGGGGGGCACAATAGATACAGCAGGATCCTTTCCTGTGAATCATGCACCCCTTGCACGTGCCACTCCATGCCTTTGGTAATGGCATGGAGTTTGAGTACACCCCCAGACACCCCCGGACCATCCATGCGCATAGCAGCATGAACGGCTGGGAGATTGGGCATGGAAGGGGGTGCACTCCACTGTAATGCACGTGTGGCTACTTGACTTAGGTGTGCCTACCCACCGTGGATTTGTGGCATGTAGGCACACATTTTTTCATGTACAGCCCCAACGTAAGAGGTTTGCTACTGAATACATTTTTAAAGAGGCAATACTTCTCATCTTAAACATTTAGATTATTCATTCAGCTGTTAGTGCAAAACACTTGTTACTCTCTGGATGTCAAGTTTCTGCTGGCCACATCTCTGCATGTGCCTGTTTGTGTTCTGCATGTTGGTGTATGGTAAATAGAATAACAGATGGAAAAGAACTGATTTTGCAGCTACTACATTCTTTGTATAACGCTAGACAAGGCTTATGCTGCTGACTTGGGGCAAAGCACTCGTTTGTGATTCCAAGCATTAAACTACAGGAATGACATCGCAGAGCTGGAGCTGATACAGTGTACTGCAAGTATTGGATGACCAAGGGTACATCGGAAATGATGTAAGACATTGGAGCAGTTGCATCGCTTAATGCAGCACCAGAAAAAAATTCCATCCCACAATTTTTTTAGTACAATAATAGTGTATTTCTAGCAAAAACATCAGTGTATCCAGTTTTGTTTTCATTAAATGTTACTCCTATGCTGAGATATGGAGTTTTAAAGCTTTTAAAGTTCCTTGATCTTGAGCTGCTCCCCACCGGTGCAGTGTAGCACTACCACCTGTGCCGCCAATGACCCAGGTTCAGAAGTGGACCCAGGGTTTTCTTAGGGCTGGTTGCGGGGGGAAAGCTGAGCATCTGTTGGACTGCTTACCTTCTTCAGGGATGGAGGGGATCTGGTGTCTGGCATCTACCGACCCCAAGGGATGGCCGGGGGGGGTAGGTGAGCCCGGGACCAGTACTGAGGCTGGATTGGTGGAGGTGGCCGATGTCTCTACGTTGGATGTGGGAGCATGTCTGATTGCATGCTGAGATCATTGCACGCATGAGTCCTTCGGGGGGGGGGGCGCACAGGGGAAACAACACACAGAAAAAAACTTAGGACAATGGACAGCATGAAGTCTGGGATCCTTGTGGGGACCCAACAGACCAATGTTGGGTATATCCCCATGCTGCCCCGAGGAGAATAAACAGAGCTGCTTAAAAAAAAATTCCTTGATCTTTGGCTGTGCCCACTTTGGTGTGATGATGTGCTGTTTACCATCGGATATGTGTGCTAGCACTCTCCAAATACAATCACAGTATGACTCCAATAGGTAAAGTTGAAAAGTAAACTCTAGGGAAGGGAATTTATAAAAACTGCTAGTGGCAGCCATCTTTAATGACTTGAGTCATTGATTATCAAACTGTCAATAAAAACCATTTTAAAAACATCTGAGAAATAAAAAAAATACTGATGATGAAACTAATCGTGTCAGAAATGCTGCAGAAACAAGAAGGCTGAAAGGGGACATCAAAGTGTGTTTATGATAATCAAAGCTGTAGACACGGTAACTGAAAACAAGATGGCTGTGGGGAGCTCCCCATGCTACCACCAAGCAAAACCACTATGTACAATCAAGTGCTGCTGCCTGCAGGGGTTAGACTGCTCCCTGCAACAGTGGTGCTGCATACACTTCTGTAGGGTGATGTTCCAGATGTTAGCAGCTGCACATAGATTGTGTGACTCCTAAAATTCTGGTACTGTGGCAAGGGTCAGCCCGTGGCATGGCACCAGGTGCATGGCTCTATGCCACGGGCCTTGCTCCAGGCACTTGGCACTACCTATGATGTTGTCGCCCCCCCCCCCATATCTTAAGTCCTGTTTGTGGGCTGAGTGTGTAATATTTTCTGTGACCCCTTGCTGATCTTCACCAGTTGCCCAATGGCCCTGGAACTATTTGTACTGCCCCTTTACTGCTCTAGCATACAGTGGATAGCTCCTTCCAATCACCGCCCGTTTGCGAATGACTGCAGCCCCTAACATTTCCCATTAATGGAATGGACGATCCAGCTCACAAGGCAGGGATGCCTTCCAGAAGTGCTTTCAGGAATTCTTCAGACTATGGAGTCCATCTGTCTCGCGACCAGGGAGCGAAGGTGTGCAGCTGTGTATAGTACAGCACCTCAGTTCATACTGGAGCCCTCATTACTGATGGCTCAGCCTGCCACTTTCCTTATGCTAGGGCAACTGACCCTTGCACTAGCACAGGGAAGTACTTGTGATCACTTTATGTACAGCATAAAGGGTTGCATGACAGAAATGGGCTGCAAAATGGTCCTTGGAGTTACTCTGCAGTACAGAATTGTGGCTGAAAATGGACCCCAGGTATCCGTTTGAACAAAATGGCTGCAATCACTAAATAATTATAACAAAAGAGGTAGTAAACAAAAAAAAAAAAAATAGGGGCATTAGCCAAATGGCTAATTATGTTTTGGTTTGTACAGCCAACATTACCATCCACCCTAGGTCCCAGAATGGACAAACGAGGCGTGATGTAGAAGCCAGCAAGGGTACGTTAGGTTTTGTGTAGAGCAAATTCCGCTTCCACCGGAAATCCTCAGAATTTTAGAAAATCCACAGAATTCCATCAGAAGTAGAATTCCAATCTTCAGAAAAGCAGAAATGTATTCCTCAGTTAATGCAAATTGTGGATTCATTTTCTGCAAACCTCTGAGGATTACATAATTCACCAAATATTATTCCACATTTTACATAGAAATGCTTTTTGGAATTCCACAGGATTAAAAAATAAATTCCAAAAATTTTCAGAAGCAGAATAACCATTTAGCATGAATTCCACTGGCAGAATTCTGCATTCTGCACAGCTTTAGTTTGGAGTGAAGTCCTCCTGAGATTGGGAGGGATTTGATAAAGTATTCTTATGCCTTCATGACTAAAGACATCTATATCTGGGCTGTACTTCATGTTATATATGCTATGTGTAAGTAATAAGCCACAAAAGAGTGTGTATTGTAGGATTTTGATGCACACCCAAGGGGCATGAGACTGTACTGCTGAGAATGAGACCAGAGGTACTTTCATGGTTTTGTCTCCTGCAGATGGAGACACGCTGACACTTGTGGCAGTTAAGAAACTGGGTGGACAGCCAGAGAAGGGGGCGCAGGTCAAGCTTAGAGCTAACAGTGCTCTATACTAGTGCTACAAGATACAGTTTAACAAAATAAACTATTTTGTTTATGAGACTTTGTGGCTGTTCGTGATTCCTGCTAGTATATTAATTGTACAGGCGGACCATCTCTCGCTCGCTAAGCAAGAGAAAAATGTGGCAGACAGTCATTTTTATAATCTTTATCTGGGCAGTGATTTTTGGGGGTAATAGAGCATTTGGCACAGGGACTTGTATTAGGTGGGCATTATTGTGCCATGAATATCCACCTTGGCAAGGCTCTTAGCCAATCAGAAGACTTGAAAATTTCAGCCCATTTTATTTTGCTGACCTTTTGATTACCAGGTAAGAGCATTAGACAATAGCATGCCTATTTTCAGTCACGACCTTGGAGAGTAGAGTTACAAACACAGTGGAGAATAAATACAGTGAACAAATGATGGCATTAGAAATATTGTAGTTTCACAATACATGATAGAGGTAGTGAGACAGCACAATGCAGAAAGAAACAGGAGCATAAGGTGCATCAGTAGTAAGGTGAATCAAGATAAACAAATTCAGCAAACACTTTCATAGCAAGAATAATCTAAATTGCTAACATATTTTAATTCTGCACTCCACACTGAAAAGTCTGCACAGTAACAAATAAAATGTTTCTCGCCTCGCCTTATCATCAAAAAAAATACATTTAAAAAACAAATGTTCCGATTGTCTGCCATCCTCATTTCTTAAGAAACAGAATTTGTTTTTTTAAACTACTGCTGACAAATGATTCACGAAGGTAGGAAGGACAAAGCTTTGTTGGTTGAAATTAGAACTGCTTTTTGAATCCCCAAAAAGGTTCTGGTTTCCAGACCTGTTTTACAGCTTAGCAACCTGCATGCATTTGCTTAGTAATTACATGCAAAGGACATGCTATTTACAAATTTGAAGTTCAAACCACCCGAAGTGGTCTTTTTCTAGGAATAGGTTCTACCTATTCCTACTTGAAAGATAATTTGCAAGGAGAGAGAGAGGGGGTAGAGGCTTCAGGGAAGATTCTGTAATTGTGTTCCTTCCAATTTACAAGTACTTCAGTCTGTGAATGGAAGGGCAAATGTGGAAGGCGTAGCTGCTTACTTTAGTTCATTTAATGATAAGGCAATGAAAAGTCATCTGCTATTTAATCTTGGAACTGTAAAATCACATAACCTTTATGTTGGATATAACAATATTGGAACTGTGGTCATGCATCTCAAGTGTTCCTAATTTTCAGGGGCATCCCTGATTTTTCATCAAAACTTTCCTCTCTCCCTTCTAAGATTGGCTTTTTTTGCCACTAATGAGAGAGGATTTCAGAGTACAAAACTACTTCAGAAATTGAAACTATATAGTCTAGTTCTTGTTCTGAAACGCCCCCCCCCCCCCAAGTCATTTATTCTATGCTGAATTGATATAATCATTGCTGAGATGTGTCCCTGGTTTTGGTCCTGTGAGCCTAGTCCCTTATTTGCATGTTATGAGGTATGAACCACCTTCTCCCTGCCGCCCGTCTCTGTGATACAGCAAACTCTCCATAAAGGCAGCTTCAAGGCTATGATGGGTGTTAGAGTGAAGTGCTGTTCTACTGGGGGGGGGGGGATGAGTATCCTTGGAAACTGGAACCAAGGTGTAGCAACCTTATATCATAAGTAGCAGTTTTTTTATTAATATGTTTATCCAGCTGTGGCCCCCATCTGTAAGATCATGTGGCCACCTGAAAGCTTCATTATGCACGCTGAATACCATGATCTACTTACCCCTGCCACCCGAACATACACCTCACAGCAGGGTTTTTGAAGGAAACACCCTCTTTCGGAGGCTGAATCCTGTGGGGGGAGACAGCGCCATGCCAGAAG
Source organism: Neoceratodus forsteri (assembly GCA_016271365.2). Classification (NCBI taxonomy): domain Eukaryota; kingdom Metazoa; phylum Chordata; order Ceratodontiformes; family Ceratodontidae; genus Neoceratodus; species Neoceratodus forsteri. Next base: position 118,614,673 of record JADMNL010000034.1, on the reverse strand, counting down.
GACAGTCACTAAGGGGCCCGGATGTATGACTGAGATGCTCTCTTCATCCTGTCGATGCTGAGATTTCTGATGTTCTCCCTCTCACAGAGATGTTGGCTCAGTATGTTGTGTGTGCACACACATTCTGTCACTTCATGTTGCCTGCTCCTTCCATGAGCCCCCAGAAGGTACTGGTGCAGTAGGAGATGGATGGCCACCCACTCCAAGGAGGTATGCATGCTGTTGGAAACTCAGTCCTCCTTCCCTCTCCATCCCTCCAGCATGTCCACATCATGCCTGTGGAGACAAGCATCTCCACATCATGCCTAATGAGGCAAGTTTCCAGTGGGATACTCAGTCCTCCTTCCCTCTTTCTCCCTCCCTCTCTCCAGGCCATGCCTGATGAGGCAAGTTTCCTGTGGGATACTCAGTCCTCCTTCTCTCTTCCTCCCTCCCTCCCTCTCTCCAGGCCATGCCTGATGAGGCAAGCTTCCTGTGGGATACTCAGTCCTCCTTCCCTCTTCCTCCCCCCTCTCTCCAAGCCATGCCTGATGAGGAAAGCTTCCTGTGGAATGCTTTGTCCTCCTTCCCTCTCCAGCCCTGCAGCATCTCCAGGCCATGCCTATAGGCATCTTTATGCCGAGTGTACTTACCTGGTAAAAAGCAAACAAAAAAATAAATCCCAGGCTTGCCTCCAAACCCAGGTCACCAGCGTTGCAAGCAGAATGGCCCCAGAAATAGCTTTATAGCAGAGAATGTTATATGGAAGGAAAGACTGGATTTCATGTTTGGGAGGGGGTAATCTTATTTACCTAATTTTACGGGACGTTAGGCAAATTTTTACAGCTTGCATGGGAGTAGGGGTGGAGTCAATGACTGTCGATTGTCAAACTACAGAGCTGCCCTCTTTGCCACATTTAGAGCCAGACACTTGGGGGAGTTGA